>OY757015.1:158623055-159314156 GCA_963580285.1 Lucinisca nassula
GAAATATAAACGCCATAGGATGGCGCACGTGGAACATCACCATCCAATCCAAAAAGAGGAAAGTTTACAATCTCAAAATCATAATCATCGCGTTTATCATAAATTTTGCCATCCACAATAGATAGATGTAAATCCAAAAACGGGGCCTCGGGATCAGAAGAATTTGCTTTATTTAACTGAAGTTTTTTTTTTTTTTTTTTTTTTGGGGGGGGGGGGGTAAATATGACTGACCAAACCATCGAAATAGGCATTGTCAATATTTAATAAATCATCCAAATATCTAGAAGTGGAGCTAAAAGCGTCAATGGTTTCAGACTGGTTATCAGCAGAAAGGGACATCATGAAGTCTCTCTCATAACAAAACAAAACAGATCAGCCACAAGTGGTGCGCAATTAGTACCCATCGGAATACCCACAACTTGTCTAAATAACAGTACCAAATCTTATGAAAATATTGTCAAGTAGAAAGGTGAGAGCTTCAAACACCTTCTGACATGACCATAAAGTAAAGTTTTTATGCTCTTCAGAACTGAAAACGCATTTCTTACAATACATGCAAGATACAGGGCGTCTTCCCTATGAAATGTCCCTTCAATTAAATCATTAAGTTTTTCTTTTATAAGATTATGAGGAAGTGTAGTGTAAAGGGTGGAACAATCAAAAGTAGACAGACTTGAAGCACGAAAACGCCTGGATTTCAATTTATTTAAAACTTCATTAGAATTTTTTATAGACCAAAACAGATACCTGATCTTTCGAATACTTTGTCAAAATTTTCAAAGCCTTTTCAAAATTTTATAGACGTGTTTCTGATTTAATTTCAAAATTCAGTATTGGACTTAAATCTCTTCTGCAACAAGGTCTATCGGAACCCGAATTTTATGGTGAATTAGTATATAAATTCAGAAAAATATATAACCGCAATGACTTCAGCACCCAATTTTGTAAAATCATTCTTCGATATAAAAAGATTGGGTACAACATAAATGTTATACGACAGACTGCATGCATGGTAGTTAACCCAATCACGGTTGATGACTTTGCTTCCCTCTTTCATTGCACGCCGGTGAGTCAGGCCTCAGATTGTATGACGGTTCCAGCGTAAAGGCTTACTGAGAATTAGAGCGATCGAATTCAATGTAACGTTGGTTGGCACCTGATAATCTGTCTCTGGTTGGGCCCATCGGAGTCTATTGTTGGTTTTCTTTTGCTAAAGCATTTCAGTGGTTTCTTGCTGTCGAGTCCTCACCGTTGTTTCATCTCTGTGTTTGTTTGATTTTTGTGTTCACAGAGATGTTGCACTGATGAGTTAGGAGGCCTACATGCAGACGGAACAAATTATTTGTCTAAATCGCGACGGAAGTAAGGGCGAGGATTGTGGCCACGTAAAACCGATTTAAGCCCCCCCCCCCCCCCCCCCCCCCCAGTGGAATTCGTTTCCGCTGACCGTTCCATGGCGGTTCTTCTGTCGCAGTTTATTTTTGTTATGTTTGTCTTTGGGTGTTTGTGTCGCTTATATTATTTATTTGGATAGCCTATTGGCCATTTCGTGGGAAAGTAACTGTCCTTTTGGCTTTCCGCTATTGATGTTTCCATTAGGGTCTGCTGTTTCGTGTTTGTGGTTCTTTCCCTTTGGTGTCTCTGGTGGGAGCTGTGGGTTAATTGTATCGATTCCTGATCATTGCCTCTACCTCTATTTCCCAGACATTATTTTCTTTGCCGTTCCTGGCAGACAAATCTCAGCTTCAGACAAAATATCTTCGATGCCGCTGGTGCGCATTAGATAACCAATGGCACCAAGAAAATTGGATCCTATATGAAATCTACCCATGCGCAATATTAAATGTTGAAACTTTGGCAAACTTTTCTTCCTTAATCCAAGGTCAATTTAATAAATTACCTGATCACAGGTGACTATGTTTTTTCCTTGCCCAGTTTGCTCGCTACACTCATGCAATACTCTAGAGAGGAGCCCACTACAGCTGCATCAGTTGGCGATTTCGATATTATTGTTCCATATCCTATAGTTGTTGCCGGATACTCTTTCTCGATAATGAAGGCGTTGAAAATGTTATAGAAAGAACGCCATGCAGGCCGAGTTATATCATGATCAGGGGTATGTATAAAATGTGTCGGGGCCACCATTCCCATAAACTGCAACAGTAGATTAATATCATCACTTCTTGAACTTTCTTCAACTGTTTGACTGATTAACGCAACGCCTGGCAGTGATTTACCCTGTTGCCTTTCTTTAGTTGATAAGTGTTCTTCTGAAGGCGCATACTTTTGAGTAAGCTTGGACGATGAAGCCCTCGTCTTAACCAGATTCGAGCTGTGTCTGGGCCAGACGGGTGCTGGTAGATATTCTGAGTTGTAGCATGAAGGTTTTTCTCTCCTTTATGTTTTAATGAAAATCAAGATTGTCTATTGCAAAATGCGTAACTGTACCTAACTGAATAAAACCTCCATCTCTGTCTACCTGTTTGTCAGCTTCTACGGCTATTGTATTGCTATATCTCTGTGCATCCGTGTAACTTATGCAGTTGCCAAATCTATTTAAAATGGCCTATTGGCATTTTGTGGGAAAGTAACTGTCCTTTTGGCTTTCCGCTATTGATGTTTCCATTAGGTCTGTTGTTTCATGTTTGTGTTTCTTTCCCTTTGGTATCTCTGATCATGATGGGAGCTGTGGGTTGATTGTATCGATTCCTGATCATTGCCTCCACCTCTATTTTACTATCTCTATACTTCCTGTTTCTTTGAGCACATGTAGTGCTATGCCAACATGTTTTGGGGTTGGCAGTTTGGTCACTGTTGAATTAATATTCTGACATAGATTCAGGATCTGCTCATGCCTATGAACAGTGTCTCTGATGGGAGCTGTGGGTTAATTGAATTATTCCTTCATTTTCATCATTTTACAGAATTATTCCTTCATTCTCATCATCAATTTCTGGTCCTTTGTCTGTTAATAACCAGGCAACATAGTTGTACAAGCCTTTCGCTGTAAGCTTCAGATCTGCTTCATATGCTATATTCAAATTGAATTGCTCATCACTTTCATTTTGTTCATCTCTTCTGACTGCCGAAGTTTTTTTCTCTCTAAATGTGCAAAGTCCTCCAACTCACTTCTTATCGGTTTTGCAGCATTAAAGCAAATACGTACCGCCTCGTGAGAAATATCAACATTTCGTGTCTCCTGAACATCGTCATCAAGCATTTCGCTCTCTTCTGACTTTTTAAATCTTTTATTGCCTTAATGAGGGAACCAACATTCTGTGATGCTGAGCATACAATACTTGATGAACCTACCTGGGGAATAATTTGTACATTTGAACTACCTTTTTTGTTGTAAAAAGAATTCAGTCGATCTACAAGAGAAGAGTTCCTAAATGTCTCAACATTTCCACACCAAATTCTTTAAGAAATTCCATATATCTGTTTCTCAATATTGTAACATAGTAAATATGACCTTCTTAAAATAACCGTCTATTTCTCTATCAAGCTTCACAAAAGCTTGATCATATGGCGTCTTAATGCCTGACACTTTGCGTTCTTTGCTTGGTACTCTCCGATTTAGACACCGGTCCATGCACTGAACGTGATATCTGAAGTCACATGCAACCATATCACAAGGTGCTTCACCAAACCCCCGTATTTTAAGAAGCATAGCCCCATCATTCAGTGCTTTGGCTTTCTCCCATACTTTTATCTGTCTACTTTTCATTTCTATGCACTGAAGATTTTTATCACCTTTTATCGACCTTGCACGTTCACAAATGAAACATTGTTTTTAACTGCACCGATCCGCTGCCTGTTGATGGCCTAGACCTTATGCTAGATTCTTAGTCAACACTACTTGAACTACTACAACTGTCTTGGACGAACTAGCGTTTTTTTCTGTATTTTTGTTTTATAGTTTGTATTGTCATACTTGCCTTTACAGGATTTGTGACACTTCGGCTGCTTTAGAAAGAATGCTGATTTGTCAATAATCTCATCTGATAATCGAACAGCAACATCATCAGTTCGCGTTTCTACAGCAGTTTTAAGCATGTCATACCCCTGCTCTGTCACATTGTGCAGAGGGACATTGTCTTTGACAAATTAAGCACTTTGAGTAATCTGTGCTAAGTCTGAGTTGTTTTGGTGCTGAAAACACAGGATCAGCCATGGTTTCGTTAAATTATATCATACAAAGAGAAAACTTGGAAGCTATAATTGCAAAATTAGCCCAATCTAAAAAAATGCATCTGCAGTATCACTGTTTTAGTAACAATTTTGTCACTTCAGACTATCGGACACTTTTATCTTGGATGACAGAAAGAGTTCTAGTGAATAACAATCTTTGCAAGGTACATCATTGGGGCTAATTATACTATGCCAACACACATACTATTTTGTCGGTATATGACAGGGATCTTCATGTCTTAATAATCCAGTTTGACTATGAAAATAAGTCCATACTGTACAACGTCAAGTTTGCTACAGTTGATATTGTGGCAAAATTCTGGGGAAATTTTTGGTCAACTTAGATTATATATATATTTAAAGGCACTACAGACTGATATGACCTGCCTCATGAGCTACGTCGGTCGGTGTGTGCTCGGAGGGGGGTGTGCTGTGTTTGCCGGACATTGTCCATCATGTTTCGGTTTCAAAACTTTGGGGTTGAGACACACTGATGAAGGTTAAATATCAGAAAGGCCTCTGTGTCACTAAATATGGTATAGTTACGCTTTAAATGCAGACAGACAGAAAGACACATACTGACATACAAATGAACAGACAATAAATACTGCCAACTGCTATATGATTTTGTGGTATGTACTTTCATCTTGTCTGAAATAAGAGAGACCCCAACAGACACATGACGTAATTGTGACGTCACATCAATGTTGATACGTCATGAAATTAATGCAACGTCAGATCTACATCGTGTCACGTTATGAGGTTGCACCAACGCCGATCTGACGTTGTCCAAAAAACGTGTGCCTGCTGGGATTGTATATATGTATATGATTCTTTTTTTTTCATTTTTGTTTGATGCATTGATGAAAGTGGGTGGGGTAAATACAGCGTTACAGATACCCGAAAAAATATTTCCTAAACATGTCATGAAAAGTATCAAGTAAGTGTTTAATGCCAAATGATTCCCACAACAATCTAGATAAGAAATTGATATCATTTGCAACTTGAAAAATAAAGAATGTTTTAATCCTTCTCGCAAGTACATCATATATTGTATATTCAGCTGAATTCATACCTGTGTACCAGTGCCATGCAGCATGGTGTATTATAACCATCGCGTCACAAAAATTTCCCGAGCAGCCATCTTAAACCTTCTTTTGGAAGCTTTGAGCTATCTTAAATGCATACAAACTAACAATAGCAGGTGATGTCACCTCCGTCAGCCATTAGCTTGCTTGGGTTCTAGGCTATTGTGACCTAGTTTTAATCTGACATAGCCCATATTCGAACTTAATCCAGAATGATATCATTAAGACAAACATTCTGATAAAGTTTCATAGCTATGACCTCTAGAGGGTGAACAAGGTAAATGTTGATGACGCACGACGGACAGAGGGTGATCACAATGGCTCGCCTTGAACGTTGCTCAGGCGAGTTAAAAAGGAGAAAAGGGGCGATAATTCAAGTCAAATTGCATGATAGAGTTATGGAACTTGAATATAATGTAACTTGTGATGGTATGTGTCCGAAGTTTCATAAAGCTAGGCAAAATGATCACGGTTAAAGTTTTTGGTTAAATTTTCACAAAATAGGCCAAAGTTCAAAGGTCAAGGTCACAGGTCAAAAAGTTTATAAATGGAACGGTCTTGTCCCAAGGAACATCCGTGTGAAGTTTGAAGGCTCTGTTATAAACAGGATATTACCATTGTATTGAAATGAGAGGAACAAGAATTCTGTCAAAGGCTATGTCTGTGGGGGCTGAAAGTCACAGAGCCATGTAATTTAGGTCAAGGTCAAAAATGGATGCTTGCATTAAAGTAACCTCTCCTAGATGCAAGCTTGTACCAACAATCATAAATGAAGTTCTTCTAGTTCTTGAGAAATGGACTTGAACTTAGGGTGAACACTAGGGTTGACACAATAGATCACAAAGTCAGGGCTTGAAGAAATAGATGTGCTGCATGATGCTTCCACGCAGAGCTAAAACCGACCCACACACGAGTACTGGTAAACCGCTTAGACGATCCAAGCCTGCCCAGGCAAATCGGTGAGGCAGCGCGGCCCGTCCATGCTTATAGACCCTATTGGTTCCATTGGGCGGCAGGGGTTGAGATGTCATTTCATCTCAATGTTGGGTAAAAGTCCCACAAACTTGGAAGCAACGTCTCCAAAATGACCTTTACTGTGTTGACGGGGACGTTAAACCTCAAAGCAAACAAAAGCAAATGAAACGTGGGTCAATGTCAAATATAGATAACTGCATTATAATTGCCATCACTAGATGCAAGCTTGTATCAAAGATCATTAATGAAGCTCTTATAGTTCTTGAGAAATAAACTTGAATTGTAGGGTGAACGCTATGTTTGACGCAATAGTTTACAAAGTCAGTGAACCATGAAATGTGGGTCAAGATCAAATATGGATGCTTTCATTATTGTTGCCATCCCAGATGGAAGTTTGTACCAAGTATCATTAATGAAGCTCTTACAGTTCTTGAGAAATGAACATGAATAGTAGGATGAACATTAGGTTTGACACTAAAGTTTTCAAAGTCAGTGATTTTTGTTTCATTTGAGGTTTAACGTGCCCGTCAACACTGTATAGGTCATTTTTGAGACGTTGCTTCCCATTTTGTAGGACTTTTACCCGACACGGAGATGAAATGACATCTGAAGCCCTATCTTCCAATGAAACCAAAAGGGTTTATAAGCATGGACTGTCCGACTCGCACCACTTTGCCTGGGCAAGCTTAGATCCTCTAAGCGGTTTACCTGTACTTGTATGCAGTCGGTTTCAGCTCTGCGTGGAAGCATCACGCAGCCCATCTATTTCTTCAAGCCCCAATGGGTGGGGGCCATTCAGTCAGTGAACCATGAAAAGAAGGTCAAGGTTAAAAATGGATACTTACATTATTGTTGCCATCCCTATATCCAAGGCGGTTCTTGTCGCTGTTTATTTTTGTTATGGTTTGTCTTTGGGTGTTTATGTCGCTTATGCTGTTTTATTTTGGATAGCCAATTGGCCATTTTCTGGGAAAGTAACTGTCCTTTTGGCTTTCCGCTGTTGGTGTTTCCATTAGGGTCTGTTCTTTCATGTTGGTGTGTCTTTCCCTTTGGTGTCTCTGATGGGAGCTGTGGGTTGATTGTATCGATTCCTGATCATTGCCTCCACTTCTATTTTACCAAGTATCATTAATGATGCTCTTATAGTTATTGAGAAATGAACTTGAACATTTGGGTGAAAGCTATGGTTGTCGCAAATGTTGATGGATTGACATAAGGGTGGAAAATCAGGACGCCTATATCACGCCATGCTAACAGCAGGCGCGACAAAGATATTTCAGAAAAAAAAAAAAAAAAACAGAAAAGGGGAAAATTCAGCCCAAATTAACAATACAGTTATTGACCTTGGACAGAATGTAGCTCTTGTGACGGTATGTGAATGAAGTTTCATGAGGCCAGGTCAAATACTTCTGAAGTTATCTCCAAGGTTAAGTTTTTGGAATGCCAACGATAACGACAACGTAGACGCTGGAGTGTTTGTTTGTTTTGTTTGATTTGAGGTTTAACGTCCCAGTCAACACTGTAAAGGTCATTCTGGAGACGTTGCTTCCAATTTTGTGGGACTTTTACCCGTCATCGAGATGAAATGACATCTCAAGCCCTGTCGCCCAATGAAACCAATAGGGTTTATAAGCATGGACGGTCCGACACTCACACCACTTTGCCTGGGCAGGCTTAGATCCTCTTAGCGGTTTACCAGTACTCGTGTGTGGGTCGGATTCAGCTCTGCGTGGAAGCATCATGCAGCCCATATATTTCTTCAAGCCCCGATGTTCAAAAGCTTTTCTTAACAGACAACAAATGACACAGATTATGGAATTATTCCGCCAATATGGATTTGAATATGAACATTTCGAAAATCAACAAGTTCATGTGTAGGCTTATATGACATTCATACATAAGCTGTTAACATTATATCGCCAAAAGCTGACGACTGCACTTCTCGAGTCAGCAGAAGATACAGAATGACCATTAGACTATTTCACGATAATTACATTTCGCCATCATGTACATTGTGAGCGATTTGATTGGCTGAAATAAAAGTTTCTCAGCTATTTCACATAGCGACAGATGGTATTATATAACGTGATGTCAAAGAGCATATTAAGATTTTGTTTGTTTTGGAGTTTTACGGCCCAGTCAACACTATTTAGGTCATTTTTGAGCCGGTCAGTTTACCTATCAACACTTTCCTGGGCAGGCTTATACGTAAGCGGTTAACCAGTACAGTGCACATTCTTTCGCCAGAAACTGACAACTGCCCTTCTTGAATCAGCGGAAGGGAGAGAATGACCGTAGAAAAGATTTCATGATCAATCTCCACGAAAGAATGTTGCCGACCCCGGCGGGAGTCGAACCCGCGTCCTCCTGATCACCAGTCAGACGCGCATCCGACTGAGCCACTGAGGCCGGCGAGCATATTAAGAACCTGCGCAATGTCATTGCATATGAAACACCTTCAACAGCTTTCGATTAATTGAAATTGTAAATATTAGAAGCCAAATAAACCAAAATTAAAGACTTGATGTTTTTTTCGCTAGGGTTGCTTTCAAAGATGGCAGCTGTTTGTATTGATGTTTAACAGCCTGGTCAACACTATTTAGTTCATATTTGAGCTGGTCAGTTTACCTATCCACACTTTCCTGGGCAGGCTTATACGTAAGCTGTTAACCAGTACAGTGCACATTCTTTCACATGAAACTGACAACTGCCCTTCTTGAATCAGCGGAAGGAAGAGAATGACTGTAGAAAAGATTTCATGATCAATCTCCACGAAAGAATATTGCCGACCCCAGTAGGTATCGAACCCCGTACTCCCGATCACCAGTCAGTCGCGCAGGCCGGCTCCTAACTGAATAATCATTCCGCTGTTCACTTTTAGACTTCTGAAAGAATTCCTAAAATTTACCATTTTGGTGGCATTTTTAACATTTCGATGAAAAAGTTGGAATTATAAGGATTGGATTATCACTTAAGTTTACACATCAATAAAATCCACAAAAATGAGATTCATTCCTATAATCAATCGCCAAAATTAAATGTTGTCAATCTCTGGTTATTAAAACAACACTCTCCTGATCACCATCAGAGTTATAGTCTTATTTTGTTCGGGATCACTTAGCCAATCTGAAAATCATCCTGTTAACAAGAATGTGAAGTGAGCATCCATCTCAACCCCAACCTTAAACAAGGAAAATTTGGGTGTACATGGATATCCATTATTTTCCATATATTTGATCAAAACCAGAGATTGTGGGTACTCGTTAGAACTGCCTCATTGAGGCGGATCTAACAAGCACGCACAATCAATGGTTGCTGAATCATAGAATGTGGGTACTTGTTAGAACCGCCTTAACAAGCACCACAATCTATGTCTGCTGCAGAAATAATAAAGTTATCCCCACTTTTCTCGGTTTTGGAGCCATGACTGCTACACGGGTAGGTTATCTGCTGTGAATTAGATCATGTACATGCTTAGGAAGAGGCTCAATAAAACTGAAACTCCCACTTCTTGTCTGTTTCCAAAGGCAACCATCATAGCTTAGTTTGCCTAATGCCCAACCCTTGTCCTGCTGAAAATGAGAAACTCTACCTCTGGCCTGGATCTACGAGGGTAGGCTGAAAAGTTCTGAGCCTGACCAAGATCCAATGGTTTGTCCATGCTGAAAGTGCCTTATTTTTACCATAGTCTCCCTTCCTGTCCACACACTTCCTCCAGCGATGCTGGAGTCCTTGGATCCCAGTGGTATAGGAGCTTTTTTCGTGACGTACTTCCGGTTCTAAAAATAGAACGGGGAAAGCCCTGGCCGTCAACTGTTGTATTGCTCCAAGGCAGTGGGACGGATAAAGTGTTAATTACAGCGTAAAACAGTAGATTTCTTTTAAATTTTTGGCGAATTCTAATGTAAGTTAATGGGAGAAACACTGATATGCAGCCAGGTGTGAAATTTCGCCGATTTATTTCTAGTTAACTGCTTTTAAAGATATATTGTACGTACGACCCAACATGGTTCCCTCTCTCTCTCTCTCTCTGAGTGTGCCATGGACTACATGTTGCTCTCTCTCTCTCTCTCTCTCTCTCTCTCTCTCTCTCTCTCTCTCTCTCTCTTAGCGTACCAGCAATTTGTATCGAGCGTAGGTGAATGTAAATTACAGTTTGTCGCTAAATACCTCCATGCCAACCGACATGTAACGAGTCAACAACGTCGTGTCTACATCAAACCATCTGAACATCAAAGCGATGCATTGAATTTGACTTTTCAACGTCGTCAGAACGTTGCGTTGGCGATAATACGGCGTTGCTTAATAAAATACCATTTGCCCTGTGCTCGGACCCATCAAGATTCAGGGGTATTGAAACATTAAATTCAAAACAAACGTAGAACACGCTTTCAGTGCAGGAGAATGGAACACTCCTTCGCATGTGCAAGATTTTACAGTAAAATCTGATAGATTTGTTCAACCTGCCCAGCCCTTACATTAACCCATTTGGTACGGGAAACCCCAAAAGGGTTAAGTACCAAACAGTGCAGGCCCAGATCAGATTCCGCAGAGCGTGACGTCTGATCAGGACCTACACTGTTGGCAAAAAGTTCAGCCATTTTCCAAATAAAATTTGAAGAAAACACAACCTGCCACCCCTAAATTTGAAATTGACTCCTGCTATATTATATATAAGGAGGAAGATTCCATTTGGTACAAAAATGGTTAATGGCTTATTAGCTTAGCTCTACAATATCTTCTTGGATACAGGGTTCAGTGAAACCTCTCTCATCTCAACGATCACGTGACATTGAAGTGTGTTGGAGTGGGTGGCGACGGCATGACGTCGAGACAACGTTGACTCGACGCACGACTGTCAGTCCACTCATTATTTTTTTTCGACTGTCAGTATGTTTGTCTGTCTAACTGTCCGTCCGTTCGTCTGTTAGTCAGTCATTCAGTCTGTCGTCTGTCTGTCTACTGTCAGTTTGTCAATCACCTCTCTCTCTCTCTCTCTCATCTCAACGGTCGCGTGACATTGAAGTGAGTTGGAGTGGGTGTCGACGGCATGAGGTCGTGCCAACGTTGACTCGACGCCCGTCTGTCAGTCCACTCAATACTTTTTTTTCGACTGTCAGTATGTTTATTTTTCTGTCTAGATGTCTGTCCGTTCGTCTGTCTGTCTGGTTGTTTGTCTGTCTCAGTCACAACCGATTTACTCATAGATAGATAGAGATAGATAGAAAGATAGATAGATAGATAGATAGACAGACAGACAGACAGACAGACGGGCGGACAGACAGATAGATAGATAGATAGATAGATAGATAGATAGATAGATAGATAGATAGATAGATAGATAGATAGATAGATAGATAGATAGATAGATAGATAGATCTAAGTTCTGTCCATATTTGATAGCTATACTTGGATAGCGAATAAAACGAAAAGTTACGTAAAAAACTTATTTTGTAAGTAAGCTTTCGTGAATAACGGTATCAAGCCATTGACATGGGTCATTCACGAAGAGATTTTCGTCAATTAAAAACGGATCCAGGGTAAATAAATTTCAGTAATAAAAGCAAAATATCATTCTTTTCTTCTCGAGGCATTATTTCAATGTAAAATGACTGAATATTGTTAACATTTTTAATTCCGCCAGTACATTTGAATAGCGATGGCCGTTTCAGTTGACGGCCAGTGCTTTGCGCATGCGCAAAAATGACATCATAAATGGAATTCCTAAAACCTCCTATAGAAGGTCTCATCTTGGTCCCTGAAAAACACCTCCACAGCAGCTTATCACCTCCTCGTCTGACCGATAATGCTGCCCAGCCAAGTGCTTTTTCATGTTTGGAAGCAGGAAATAATCTGATGGAGCTCGACCAGGTGAATGCGGAGGGTGATCGACAAGTGTGAAGCCACAGTCATGCACAGCAGCCATTGCGACAACCGATTTATGAGCAGGCGCATTAACCTGATGGAACAAGACCCCTTATGTCAATTTTCCGGGTCGTTTAGCCTTAATTGCTTTTCGCAATTGTACTAGCAGATCTGCATAATACTCCCCATTAATTGTTCTGCCCTTTTGAAGGTAATCTATGAATATTATACCCTTGGCATCCAAGAACACTGATGCCATCACCTTCCCTGCAGAGACGACCTTTGCCTTCTTTGGAGGGGGTGAGCCAGGGTGCTTCCATTGCATGGACTGTCTTTTGGTCTCTGGCTCAAATTAAGGCGTAACTATACCAAATTTAGTGACACAGAGGCCTTTCTGATATGATGGACAAGACCGGCAAACACAGCACATCCCCCTAGAGCACACACCGACCGTCGTAGCCTATGGGACAGGTCAACTGGAGGCATCAGGCAAGAGACGCCCATCCGCGGACTTATAGGCGTTCCCCATCGAGCCAACATCAGCAAACATGACCAACACTCCACGGAAGTCCCGGGCATCAGGAAGTAGATGTCCAAAGTAGCGAGACTTGCAAAATTTAAAATATAACAAAAAGTGTAAACCAAATCCGCTAAGATACATGTCTCACCTGACAAGTCAGTCTTAGTTTTAGAAAAAATAGAATTTTATACAGCAAAAATTAAAGATATAATATAGTTATTTAAATCAGTACTTGAGCACTTACGTCAACACCGCAGTATCAACCTCAGCACTAAATAACTGATACTGAGCTGACGATACCCTCGGGGACGAACGAATCATCCACCAGCAGAGATACCGACCCAGTGGTTGCAATTAAGGCGTAACTATACCAAATTTAGTGACACAGAGGCCTTTCTGATATTTAATCTTCATCAGTGTGTCTCAACCCCAAAGTTCTGAAACCGAAACGGATAATGGACAAGACCCGGCAAACACAGCACATCCTCCTCCGAGCACACACCGACCGTCGTAGCCTATGAGACAGGTCAACTAGAGGCATCAGGCAAGAGACGTCCATCCGCGGACTTATACAGGCGTTCCCCACCGAGCCAACATCAGCATCAAAGTGATGAACCGAACACTCATCCTGAGTAACTGAACGGTCAAGCAAACCATCTTGGTCTGCTTCAAAAATAGCCAAGTTGGCTTGTGACAGGTTCAGTCTGGTCAACTTTTGGCCAGGCGTCAAAAGCCGTGGCACCCATCTGGCGGAAACCTTCGACATTCTTAATTCACTGCACGTCGAATGTGCTCTACTCCTTCACGGGAGATGCCAACAGTGTTAGCTAACTGATTCACAGTTAAACGTATGTCATCCATCACGGCCCTGTGCACTTGGCTGATGGTTTCCTCAGTTGTTGCCGTTGTGGGTCGTCCACACCGGTCATCATCTTCAAGGCTGTCCTAGCCCATCTTAAAATTTGCTGCCCACCTTTTCACGGTTGCATACGAAGGAGCATCATCCCCTAATGTAGCAACCATATCGGCATGAATGTCCTTAGGAGCTAACCCCTTTTTATGGAGGTACTTGATGACACCACGATGCCAGATTTTGTCCATTTTCTCAAAAACGTGCTAGTATCAATGTTCAAAGTCTAGAATTTCTACGTTATTGCAGGTAAACTTGAACTCATTTGAGTCAAATCAAGTAATAAAGGTTTGGATTTAATGAATGCAAAATTTCATGGCTGTTCGATGCCTGCTTGTTGGTCAGGCTCAGAACTTTTCTGCCTACCCTCGTACACTATTTTTCATTCGGTTTGTGAATTGAACAAATACATTGTACACTGTATCAAGTAACTTGATTGGTTGAGAGAAATGTATGTGGCAAACTCAATTTATTTGGCAGGAAAAGGGTTGATAGTGTTGATACTCTAG
This sequence comes from Lucinisca nassula, assembly GCA_963580285.1. Lineage (NCBI taxonomy): Eukaryota > Metazoa > Mollusca > Bivalvia > Lucinida > Lucinidae > Lucinisca > Lucinisca nassula. The sequence goes on from OY757015.1 coordinate 158,637,114, forward strand.
ATCTCCTGTATGGAAGTACTGTCTGGACATACAGGAGTCTGTCTGTATACTGCCTGGACATGTAGCGGTCCATACTCCTTTTACTCATTAACCCTTTTTGTACCAAATGGAATCTTCCTCCATATATACAGTAGGAGTCCATTTCAAAATTTAGGCGTGACAGGCGAATTTTTTTTGGAAAATTGCTGAACTTTTTGCAAACAGTGAAGGCCCTGATCAGATGCCGTGTTCTGCAGCGTCTGATCTGGGCCTGCACTGTTTGCCAGGGTACCCATTTTCGGGTTTGTGGTACCAAATGGGTTAAAGATACTGTAAAGGCTTGAGATGCCATGTTTTGCTACAAAAGGTCAGAGAGGTTTTTTCCAGGTACTCATTTTTGCAATCCTCGAATTAACAAGTAAATGTAGTTAATAAAGGAGCAATGTTCTAGCTGTAAGACCCAAATCAATTAGCAATTTTTATGAATTTTCCGATTGCTGAAAATGCCTATTCACGCTTTTCTTGAATATGGCGATTAGAGACAAGTAACATTATAATGAAACATTTTTATTAAGAAAAAATTGTAGCAAAAATCTATTTCTTTTTGCATTCATTCATACAAAATAAACGTGAAATATTATTATTATTATCATAGAGCTGTACAACCTTTTATCACATGATATGACTAATTGCTTGAGTTCTTTCATTATGGATCAGACACATGACATGACTAATTGTTTAACGAATTCAGACCCCTGATCGCCAACTTGGCCACATCATGTGTGAAACTGTGAAAGGAAGAGCCAAGGCTGAAAACACACAGCCATTTTAGACTGAAAACCCCTTAACAGAATGTGGCATCTGATCAAGGTCTCCACTATTTGCAAAATGTTCAGCCATTTTCTATATAAACTAGACAAAGTGCCCAGTAGGGCACATATATACCCCCGGTCAGTGCCATCGCTTTGCTGGAAATGGCAATGTCTATAGCTTCATATAGTCCATTGATAATAACTGCTGAATTTCAAGTATTTTTGTTTGTTCATATCACTTCCAAAGAAAATAAAGCTCGCCTTTGCTGAATTATGAACATCAAAATTTGTGTTATGATGACAATTTGGTAAAATTTTAACTGAAAACTAGAATTTGTTTTTCTACAAAAACACAGATGTCTCCCCCTTTTTGATCCTACGTATGACCTTGACATTGAAGGTATCTTGTGTGCAACACATCATCTTATGAAGATGAACATTTCTGCAAAGTAACTTTAAAAAGTTCATAGAGAAATAAGAAAGTTATTGACTGTACACAAAAAGCCCTTTTTACCTTTGACCGCTAAGTATGGCCTTGACCTTTGAGGTACAACACATCGTCTCATGATGGTTAACATTTCTGCCAAGTGATTTCATAATCCATCAAAGAATAATAAAGTTATTGACTGTACACAAAAAGGCCCCTTTTCTGAGCTTTGACCTCTAGGTATGACCTTGACAATGCAGGTATGAACCTTGGTCTTGCACACGACTCATCGTCTAATGAAGGTGAACATTTCTGCAAGGTTACTTTAAAAAGTCCATCCAGAAACAAATAAGTTAATGACTGGACACAAAAAGACTTTTTTTACCTTTGACCTTGACCTTGGAGGTACCTACCTGGGTCTAGTGCGCAACACATCGTCTCATGATGGTTAACATTTCTGCCAAGTAATTTCACAATCTATCCAGGAATAAGAAAGTTATTGACTGAAAACTAAAAAAGGCCCCTTTTTTAACTTTGACCTCTTAGTATGACCTTGACCTTTGAGGTACCAACATGTGTCATGCAAGAGACACATCGTCTCATTGTGGTTATTATTTCTGCAAAGTAATTTCAAAATCCATCTACAAATAAAATAGTTATTGACCAAACACGAAAAAGGCCTCTTTTTTGCCCTTTGACCTCTAAGTATGACCTTGACCTTTGAGGTACCAACCTGGGTGATGCACGCACCACATCGTCTCATGGTGGTTAACATTTCTGCCAAGCAATTTCAAAATCCACCTAAAAATAAGAATGTTATTGACCAAACACGAAAAATGGCCCCTTTTTACCTTTGACCTCTATGTATGACCTTGACCTATGAGGTACCAACCTGAATCATGCGTGCACCACATCGTCTCATGATAGTTAACTTTTTGCCAAGTAATTTCAAATCCTATCTAAAATTAAGAAAGTTATTGACAAAACACGAAAAAAGGCCCCTTTTTTACCTTTGACCTCTAAGTATGACCTTGACCTTTGAGGTACCAACCTGGGTCATGCACGCAACACACCATCTCATGGTGGTTAACATTTCTGCCAAGTAATTTCAAAATCCATCTTAAAATAAGAAAGTTATTGACCAAACACGAAAAAAGGCCCCTTTTTTGACCTTTGACCTCTAAGTATGACCTTGACCTTTGAGGTAGCGTCCTGCGTCATGCGCGCCAACAATCGTCTCATGGTGGTTAATATTTTTGCCAAGTAATTTCAAAATCCATCTTAAAATAAGAAAGTTATTGACCGGACACGATTTGCCCATACATAGATACGTGTACATACCGACAAATTTCCAAGGGAGATAACTCAAAAAGTATAAATGCGAGAGTTATAGTTCTTGCGCTCTGTACGTCGTCTAATATTGATTTATATTTATATGGAGTTTCATGAAGATAGCTTGAAAGGTTTTCAAGTTACAAAGCGGACACGAATTTGTGACAGACGGACAGACAGACGCCCTGGGGAAACACAATATGTCTCTCCGAAAAAAATTTTTCGGGGGAGACATAACAATAACAAATATGAAGGACATATGACGCTGTAATGGTGCTGCAGTCATAGAAATGTTTCTATGTACCGAATATAACGACTGTAGCTGTTATAGTTTAAGAGTAATATAGTTTATACGGTTGGCCACCCGTGTAAACCGTACATACAACCGAACCAACCGTGGCCTTATCCGAGTTACAATCGGGCCATTCGAGTGTATCCGTGAAAGCAGTGTATGATTTTTAAAACTTTAAAAAAACTGGCACGGGTGCCATGTCCGTCTATGATCGTATTAGCGATTGTTCAAGACCGTGAGAGACCGTGTAAGATCGTACGAGACCGTATATACAACCGCACATGAAGACCACTCCACGAGTGAGCTCAACCATGCCAATATCGTATATAAATCGTATGGAATCGTGTGAAACCGTTCCCAAGTCCTGCATCCAACACCCGGATTAACACTCGAATGTCACACGATCACCGTACGATTCACCCGATGTACACACGGTTTTATACAATCGCCATACGACCAGTACGGTTTCATACGATCGCAATACGCCCAATACGGTTCAAGTACGAATTATACATGGTCAAGTACGACTAGACACGGTCTCTACGTCTGTACAAAGCTCGTGTATGATCATATAGTACTCGAACACAACAGAAAACACAACTACCTGCTGCCACCTTGACACAACAGAGTGCTTGCTACATAATGCCTTCAAAGAAGAAGGTCCCCCAAAAGAATCCCCATGGAAGATTCTACCAGCGAGAATACAAAAAGGGCCACCAAGGCCCTCCGACCCCTTCAACCTGTTGACCCTTTCGACCCTGATGAGCTGGAGGACTTCTTCTGTTGGCTTGTTCTTGTCTCCCCTCACGCCTTCTGGCCGAAATAATCTCAATCTCTATCAGTCTTATCATGATTTCTAATTCCCTTATTCTGTCATCTGCCATTTTGAAAACTTCTCTGTTGAAAGTTCGAAAATTTATGAAGCCAAGCCATCAAAACGAGTCAATTTTTATCAAAACATACACGAATTGAAAACGTGGGCCCCTGGGCAGTCCATGTTTGTGTCAGGGGTCGATTTTCGGGAATCGAATTCTGTGATCGATCCCAGCCCTCGCAGGTTCTCACATCAAACAGATAAGCCTGTAATACATTATATAAATGCATTTAATGTATGAAACATACAGATGTGTACAATACAAGTAAACAAAAGATCACAATGGCGTTCAATGGCGAAATGCAATGAAGCTTTATATAATATCGTTAAATATTACAAGCACTAACATACGCACACTCACACTGGACGAATGGGTAAACTACTCCATTGATCATTTGTAGTAGTAATTGATGCGTATTCCACCTTGCTGACGTCAGACGGTTGATCTACACATAAGCATATACAGATTGTGGTACGCTAAATAGACAAAGTTGTTGGTCCATAAAAGCTGCATAAACGCATATTCGATACATACATGTTCAATTTACATTCATGACAAAGTGAATAAATAATGATAGCAACATACCTGTAATACATTATATAAATGCATTAATGTATGAAACATACAGATGTGTACAATACAAGTAAACAAAAGATCACAATGGCGTTCAATGGCGAAATGCAATGAAGCTTGACATCATGAACGCTTGTTAATAGGAGCAATAGATAAATCACTGTAGTTAACCTACTACGTCCTAACTACTCTACTTGTACTTGTAAGGAATATTGGGGATATGGGATTTTGGTGTACATAATATGGGGAAATAAAATAATAACAAACATGAATAACTTTCTAATTTTATTTCACCCTATGACATACTTCCCCGCCTTATTGAAGGTCGTCCCGACATTCACAAATGCCACGCTTAACAGGTATGCAAAATTTAGACATGAAGAATGGAAAACAATGGCTAGATGAAGGTGTGCATAATGGAATGACTTGTCTGATAATAAACCAGATGATCAATAGGACAATCAGTTTTTGCAGGCAACATTTAGAACAATATTGTGCCTAGACTACCATAAGTTCTGTGTTTCGATGCAAGCATGATACTTACCATACTTAGTTTTGAAGTCTTATTGATAAAACATGAAAAGTACAATGAATAAGAAAAAAATAAACTTACCTGTTTTATCTTAATCCTGTCATCCTCTAATCCTACAAATACTGGGAACCAATCTTCAGAATAACACCTGCTTGATATAAATCTTCGGTGATGTATTTCACCACCAAACCTGTGCAAATGAAGATGGCGCAGGTCAGTTAAACAATAAGGTTCACAGTCATTGTTAATTAAACAAACCAAGAGTGATTATATAAATCACATATACGTGATCCCAATGTAACACAAGTCGGGTTCCTTTATTTTCGATTGAAAAAAAAATGGAATAGAGCATAAAACCGGTGTGTTTTATAACATTGAGATACAAACTGCACTAATAACTTTCTATCTGCCCTATACCATTAATAGGGCCAGCCCTCAAATAGCAACATACCAGCACGAAGGTGGGAATAAGATGAAACAGAGTATAAATTTCACACGATGATACAAAATGAAAGTAAACTCAATGATCAGTGTAAAAGAAGTTTAAATGACTGTCGGAAACTTTTCACAAGTGGTCTGATTCATTGTCCAAACACTGATCGATCTCCCACTTCACATTCACAGGTGGGTAAAAGATTTCCGTTCTAAACGAGTGTCTGTGACATTATCCACTCATCGGAATTCAACCAACCTGGCTGAAGTTTTGTTCGTACAGGTCGTCTCTTGATCATCTCTGACTCTGTCTCAAGGTCAGACTGAGACCTAGGAGTGAGACCTACAGTACCTCGCGGGCGCCGCTGTGGTATTACATAGGTTCGTTTCTGTGTTCCATTACTGTTTGATGCTGTAGCCTCAGCTGACTCAGACGTATCTTCCGTACTTACAGCTCCAGGATTAATACGCTGAGTATCTGGCACGGTGTCTGGCGGTTGAGCTGAAACAATTTCTTCAGGAGTTGGATCACATGTAGCACGAGTACGTTTAACTGGCAAACCCATGAATGGAAGCAGGAGGTTCCTGTGTAACGTCCTGATCTTTCTGGACCGTGAGTACTCCAGTTTCACTTTATACACAGGAATGTCAGGATTTGGCTGTGACAAGATGGTATATGGTTGTCTTTCCCATCGGTCAGCGAGTTTCTGTTTCCCTCGCAAGCTAAGGTTCTTCACGAGAACACGATCACCGGGGTACAGGGCTCCAGAGTTCCTGACTTTCAGGTCGTAGTACCGTTTATGCTGAGCTGTGCTTCGCTTGGCTGCTTCCTGTGCCGTTTTATAAGCGAAGTCGAGCCTCTCTCGAAGCTTCCTGACATATTCAGTCTGGCTGGCAGCAGATAACGTATCCGGAGACAATCCAAGAAAAGCATCTATAGCAAGTCTTGGATGTCTACCGAACATCAGGAAGAATGGCGAATATCTAGTGGTGTCGTGGAAGGTGGCATTATATGCATGTACCAAAGTTGGTACATGTGCCTTCCAGTCGGATTTCTGATATTCTTCCAGAGTGCCCAGCATCTTCAGGAGCGTCTGATTAAATCGCTCACACTGTCCATTTCCCATTGCGTGATAGGGTGTTGTCCTCGACTTCTCTACGCCAGCAAGGTCACAGAGTTCCCTGATTAGGTTTGACTCGAAGGTCTGTCCTTGGTCACTGTGAATCCTTGCTGGAAAGCCATAGTGGACGATGAAGTGGTCAAACAACACCCTGGCTGTCGTCCGAGCCGTCTGATTTCGCGTGGGAATGGCTTGAGCATAGCGTGAGAAGTGATCAGTTATCACGAGTATGTTCTCAACGCCTCCCTTAGATCGCTCAAGTGAGAGATAATCAAGGCAGATGAGTTCCATTGGCGCAGATGATACAATATTGACAAGACCAGTACTCTTGTCCTGATATGTCTTCCGCAGCGTGCAGCGATGACATTCTGCGACCTTGTCAGCAATGTATGAATCTATCGCTGGCCAATAGAACCGCTGTTTGATCAGGGAAGTTGTGCGGTCTCTGCCTTGATGACCAAGGTCGTTGTGAAAAGCATTGAACACAAACTCTCTGAATGCCATGGGAAGAACAAGTTGCTTGAATTCCTGACCGTTTAAGTCAACTTTGCGATGCAGCACGTCGTTTTCCATAAAGAGCCGATCCGATCCCCTGAAGTATCGGCGATCGACTGTAGGATTTGCCTGGTTCTGCGGAGCAAGAACACTAGAACCGCCCTCCAGTTGATCTATGATAATTTTCAAGGTTTGATCGTCCCTTTGTGCCTTGCGCCAGTCTTTAGATGACAAAGCATAAGCACGAAGCTCCTCAGGAATGCCATCTGTTGCAGACACATTCTCGGTAACAGCTACACTCTCTATTAGAGGGCCTGTCACAACGACTGACTGACAAATCGCCTTGAGTACTTCAGGAAATATTACTTCCTCGTCTGATTTTTCATTCCTTCTCGACAGACCATCGGCGTCAGCATTATTCCTACCACACCTGTACTTAATGCAGAAGTTGTAGTTGGAGAGAGCAGCTACCCATCTTTGCCCGGTGGCATCTAACTTGGCCGTGGTAAAGATGTAAGTCAAGGGGTTATTGTCAGTAACTGCCTCGAACTTACTGCCGTACAGATAATCGTGGAACTTTTCCACTACGGCCCACTTGAGTGCCAGAAACTCAAGTTTGTGGGCTGGGTAATTTCTCTCCGCAACTTTCAAACTTCTGTTTGCATATGCCACTACCCTCTTCTTTCCTTCCTGTTCCTGGTATAGGACCGCTCCAAGTCCATTAGAAGAGGCGTCCGTATGCAGCTCAAATGGTAGGCTATAGTCAGCATATGCAAGTACAGGTGGGTTGATTAGACTGCTGATGATAGTATCGAAGGCTTGCTGCTGCTCTTCCTTCCAATGGAAAGGTGTTCCAGGCTTGGGTTTCTTCTTTCCTTTAGGTCCAGTAGGATGCCCAATAAGCAGGTCGTTTAACGGTCTAGCGATGGTAGCATACCCCTTTATGAAGCGGCGGTAATATCCCGTAAATCCGAGGAATTTACGGACCTCCTTCGTGCACTGAGGGATAGGCCAGCTTTTCACCGCTTCAATCTTAGAAGGGTCCGTATGTATACCCTCTCTGGAGACGACGTGTCCAAGATAGACCACTTGGTTTTGAAACAATTCGCATTTGGTCGGCTTGAGTTTCAGACCATGCTCCTGCAACCTGTGAAAAACCGCTTCGAGTTTCTCTAGATGTTCATCAAAGGTTTTGGAAAAGATGATAATATCATCGAGGTATATAAGGCAATCTTGAAGGTTAAGATCGCCCATACACCTTTCCATTAACCTTTGAAAGGTTGCAGGAGCATTGAACAGTCCGAAGGGCATACGATTGCATTCATAAAAGCCAAGTGGTCCAGCCTGGAACGCTGTCTTAGCTTTGTCAATCTCCCTCAGCTCCACCTGCCAGTAGCCACACTTAAGATCTAATTTTGAAAAATATTTGGCACCGGCAAGTAGGTGAAGAGTGTCGTCGATCCGAGGGATGGCATAGGCGTCTTTCACAGTTCGCTGATTCAGTTTCCTGTAATCAACACAGAGTCTGAGGCTGCCATCCTTCTTCCTGACGACAACTATGTTGGAGCTGAAGGGGCTCGACGATTCCCTTATAGCACCTATCTGCAACATTTCGCGCAGATGCTCCCGAACTTCCTGAATAAGGGAAGGGGGTATATGCCGATACGGCTCCTTGAAATGCTGCTCAGTATCAAGGTGGATTTCATGTCTGACAGTTTTCGTATGACCAAGGTATAAAGGACCTCTCGAAAATATATGCTGCCATCGCTGTAAGAATTGGTTTGCTTCTTCTTTCTGATCTTGAGTAATACAAGACCCTTCAAGATTAATTTGATCAAGAAGTGAGTCTTTCTCAGGTGCAACAGACTGTTGATTTAATGAGGCTGAATCTTTCTCATTAGTGCTCATTGATATATCTGCTGATCTCAATACAGATACTTCGTTTAGGTTACATACAGGTGTTTTCGCTGGTATGATCACAGCCTTGGCGGAAATATTAAATAGTTTAACTGGCACTCTAGCTGATTTGCCTGGTTTATTCAGGGCAACAATTCTAGGACACACTCCAACTCTCGATGTACCTTCACCCGTTTGCTCAGACACAGCAGCCTCTACATCCCGGTGTTTTCTAGCAAAACCGGTAATAATCCTGCTTTCCAGAGGCTGAAGGACAATTTTCTGGGTTGTTTTAACAATGCCAACATTCGCGTCCACTAAGGCGTTAAACGCTAATTTCCAGGTATCAGGAATCTGGTTTGCTTCCATTGCCTGATCTTTCAAAAGGTGTATTATATTGGTGCCAATTATAACAGGTACAGTCTTGTTGTATTCTGTTAAGGGAACTACCAACATGGGGACAAGTTCCGATACATCCTCCAGAAATGGAACTGACACATCAGCTATGATATATCCCTTATAAGGGATAGAATGTCCGCCAGCTGATCTTATATCCAGCCCAAAATCTTCCATTGATCTTAATACTGGACGTGGATTTATCTGTGCTAGAGCTTCTTCTGTAATAGTACTAATATCTGAACCAGTATCTAGTAAGGCTTTCATAGCTACTTTGTTGATATTTACAAAATTTTCATTCCTTTTTCCCACCATACGTTTCAGTATGTTACTATTAGGGCTTTCAATAGCTTTCTCGCCTCTTATCTGCCCTGCGAAAGAGACGTCTCCCCGTTTAAATCGTTTTCACTATTTTCTAGGGTCTTAACTTTTGTGTTTTGATCCTGATATGTTTGTGCGTTTCTAAGACTTCCTCTTCTACCGCGTCCTGATCTTCCTCTATAATTGAATCTTCTATTTCCATTCTGATTCCTATTTGAATATTCAACAGACTGTTTCATTCCTTTCACATCTTTCGCCAGATCTATCAATATCTGTGTATTTGACTCTTGTTGTGTTTGTTGCTGTTGTATGCCAACTTTATTTCTATAGTCTTTCTGTTCTGTTACTTCACCTGCCATGCTTCTGACATCTGCCTTTTTATCTTTAATCTGAAATCTTCTTTCCTGGGACATTTCATACTCTTCAGCCCGTACCTTCTTTCGTAGGGTTTCAAAATCCATTCCATCAGATACAAAGTATACATGAGTGGCGTTCTTCAGGTCTGTTCTATAAAGACCGCGCCAAAACTTATTCTTCAACATTGTTTCTTTCTGTTCTTTCAACACATGTCCCTTTTCTCTCGCTTTCTCAAAGATTTCTTCAAGCCTTAAAGCCCATAAGGTTGTACATTCCTCTGGCTTTTGATAGGCATTATAAAACTCTTGGACTATGCTTTCACCACTAGCTACATTACCGAAATGGCTCTGTAGAGTATCTAATATTTCTGTAGTGGTGGCATTGTCTTTCATGCTATTTACTACTTTTCTTGCATGACCTCTCAAAGAATTCCTGATCGACTGATTGATCACGAAATCAGGATATGGTGTCGATCTAGTTAGATAATTGATTTCCTGTTTCCAATCATCAAACCCAACTTCTTTTTGAGGCACCGGGTCACTGCCCGAAAAAGTACTGACGAATGGCTTGACAATATGAGTCACTTCTTGTTTAATTTCTGTGCCTTTCCTTTCGTTCGTAAATAATTCTGTCTCCCTCGGTTTCTGTTGAGGTGATGTCAATGTTAGTTCACAACTAACTGCTTTTGTAAGTGGGTCTAGATGTAGCTTTCTTCTTATCTCACTTTCCTTCTTATTCAGCTCTGCTTCTAATTCTGTAAGATATCTTTCTTTCCAACGCAATTCCTCTTCACGTTTAGATATGTACTGTCGTTCTTTGGCTATTTTCTGTGCCTCTGTGTCATCCCTATATTGCTTGTCATCCTCTATTCGGCGCTGCTGTTCGATGTCCAGTCCAATTATTGGCTTCTTTGCCCTCTCTTGACTCTCTTTCGCAAAGATAAAGTCTGGTTCTCTTGGCTCTGGAATAGAATCGCCTATTTGTTCAGTCTCTATCCCTTCTCTCTTCATCTGTTGCTTCATCTGTCGCATCTGATTGTCCCCTGTTTCTAAGCTATTTTGAAGCTGACTATTCTTCTCTTCCATTTCTATTCTCATACGGGCTTCACGTTCATAAAGTATTCCAAGTCTATACTTTTGCTGTCTTTCTTCTTCCCTTCTCTGCTCAATAAGCCGTTCCAATTTTTCCTCCTCTTGTCTCATGAGTAAAATCTTGTTCTGTCTCTCCATCTTTTCAGCAAACTTTCTCCTCTTTTCATCCATTTTGTCCATCTTTTCTTTCAGTTGCCTTTCTTCTTCAGTTCTCTGTTGGCTCTTTTGTTTCATTTGTTCAGCCTGCAGCTGTAATGCTTTTATTCTTTCCATAACTTGTGATTCTTCGAGTTCCTCCTTTATATCTTCTATATACCCTACATCTGTCATATGAATAGTCTGATCCTGCATTCTATCAGCATCTTCCGAATATTCCCTCTTAAAAGGAGTTCTATCACCAAGAACACGCAAGGGAGTTCTAGCTTCTTTTCTACTTTGCTGTGTGTCATCAAATGACTCTTCTCCTTCTGTGTATTCTGTGTAATGGTGATACGGTGTACTACTTCTTATAAGTATATTCTTCGAAGCAGTAGACGCACTGTCATCTTGCTCTCGCAGAAATGAAGGCGTCTGTCGGGAAATTTTGTCTTTGGAGCGTGTATCCATGAAACTTATCTTCCTTCTGACAGGCTCATGACGCTCCAAAGATTCATCCCTAACTGCATCACCAAAATAATCAAGATCTTCACGATCTTGATCTATAGTCAATAAATGCCGTGCATCTCTTCCTGATGCACTTCTCAAATCTCTGCCTATACTCTGACGTATTCTTTCAAGCTCCCTTCGCTGTTCTTCTATTTCTATCTGTATTTGTCTTTCCTCTCTCTCCTGTGCTCGTCTATCTCTTTCATTTCTTTGTCTTTCTCTATCTCTCACCTGTCTCACCCTAGTGGTATCATCCATTATTTCCGTTTTTTTTAGCTGATCAACTGAAAAAAAATATTCAGATTTTTTTTTTAAATCCGAACTTGTAAAACGGATTTTGTATTCAAGGTGTTTTTTAAATGAACACCTCGATAGTTGCAGCGGTAACGCAACTTATTGTGATAATCAGTAGCGTGTCACTTATAACTCAGTCACAAATTTAACACCATACAGACTTCCTAAGAGTAGAATGAAACACACCGTTCCAATTTAATGTTATGACTGACAATATCCCGCTCAGTGTCTATTATTCAAAAATACACTTTCTGAATTTTCGTAAAACACCAAGCCTACAACATGCCCTAATTCACATTCAACTATTTCCCTCACAATCGATGAGAACAAAAATGGCTAATTCGACCGCTGTATTTAGGCCCGCAGTACATACAACACAGGGTACTAACTATCCCTTATGTAAAAAGCATATTCGCCCGTGAATCACGTATGACTGCCATGGTTAATTAAATAACCAATAACCCAAGTAAACCGCCGAAACGCCGACAATATTATATACTGTGAAAATATTATACTTGAAGCTATACTATCGCAACAGTGTAGTTTCCGTGGATTTATATTTATCATGAACACTCACTCCACTCACTCACTGTATTCAATAGTCAGCTTTAATTTGTTTATTTGTCTACAATGGCCAAAGTTGGATAGTATACTCTTTCTGTTTGCATCTGTGATGTGAGTTCAAAACTTTTGCTTACCATCACACTCCTGGGTTGTGATTCCTGATTTTATAAATTTGTGTGAGTATACCTGATTACCAAAAGTATTTATTTATTTATAACTATTATTAATTTTTTTTTTGTGTGAAATAGCTGATTCAGCTTCAAAAGTGGCACTTTTGACAATCAGCTCTGTTATTTTTATCACGGCGTACAGTATACCAAAACAGTGTGAGTCTGTCTCCCTGGAAACACAATGTGAAAAATCCACGCGCAAAATATTCCAAACAAGCCGAAAACACGTTATGCGTATAAAAATACTATCTACTGAAACGATGTGTTTTGATTTTCAGTAAAACCCGGTTTCAAAACAGTGCATCGCTACATATACATGATGTTCAAAAATGTGTCACTAGGTCGTCTAGTAAGTAATAGAAATAGACATGTGGCATTGAAAATAAATGGATCCGCACAGAGAAGAATTTTGTGGTAATGAATACTTTTCAACTCTGGCAAATATTGTTATAACAGAAAAGAAAAAAAAACAAACGTGAAAAAAAATCCAAGTTAGCAAAAAACGAAAAAAAAAATGGTTTGTGCGAGAATCGAACCCACGCTATCGTTGTTGTTGTTGTTGTTTAGTAAATCTCCGCCGGTTACTTTACGGCGAACCGTCTAGACGACGTCGTGAGGTTTTTTCTCTGTCTTGATTTCTGGTAATTCTGTTGTTTGCTGAAACTGCCTCCAAACCTTATTAGTTGGGAACTCGACGGACCCTGCTGTCTTTCATTTTCAAGAAGGAGTTTAGTACGTGTTCTATGTAAATTGGATATGAGTTCTCTGCTATACAGTTCAAGTTTATCAATAACAGTCTTGTTATCAAAGAAGACACTGGGGTCAAGTATTAGCTGGACTGCATCACCACTGGAGGCTATGTCTGCAAGGTCAACGCCCAGGTTACTCTGCATCTTCTTATATATATTCTGACGCACTCCTTGTAGAGGCTGACATTCCACCAAAAAGTGCTGTCTTGTCTCAGGGCTGGCATCACATATCTTGCACGTTGGGTCTACCGCAAACTGGTTGAATACCGCCCGGTTGCTTTGTAGTGTATATGTACCAGTCAGCAGACGACATTTGAGCTGTGCTCTCCGGCTATCATGGACGCTGACACGCACTGACGACCAAACATGGTGGGGCACCCCAACTTTGACACTATCAGGATTTATGTACTTCAATGAAGACTTTGTTTTAATATCCTCCCGCCACTGGCTTTCAATAGCACTATTCACTGCTCGGCTAACTTGCTGCTTCCAAATATTCTTGGTTGGTGTATTTTCTAGTAGTTCAGAGGGTAGTGGTAGGTTATATTTACGTAAGAGCTCCTTAATTTTGTTAAACCAGGATGATTCACAAGGGGACTTCACGGCAAGTTGACGCACTGCAATTTCTCTCTCTATACCATCTGTCATAAGCCACCTGCCAAACCGGTTGAGCATATTTTTATGTATTACTGCCTCAATTGGAAGGATTCCTAGGAGAGCCAGCACGGCTGAACTCTGCGTCTTGTCTGGTAGAGACTGGATCTGTTTAAGGGACTTCCGTTGAAACTGCTCCAAGACCTTAATGTCGGATGACTTCAGTTCTACCACATCCAGGCCAAATATGAATCTAGGAACCACATATGTTGACCAAATCTTGCCGCAGGCACTCTGCTTCAGGCCGTTCCCGCTGTGAAGTCCAGCTCCCATAAGAGAGTATGCAGTCCTCCTTCCCAGGTTCACTTTCTCTGACACATTTACTCCGTTATGGATATCCCGGGTAATACCAAGATGCTTAGTCTGCTCAACGTTGCTTATCTCTTCTCCATTTAGTGTGAAAGAAGGGCAGTTCGACCAACAATACTGCTCCCAGTAAGACAGGATACAACTCTTAGTTGGGTGGATGACATATCTTGCTCCGTTAGCAAAGCTACCAGTGCTCGGGAGCATAGCCTGCATTTCGGAAGTTGAATTGGTAATCAAAGCTAGGTCATCAGCCACTGTAACATGTGGAACTCTGATATAGCCGATAGTAGCACCGACGAACTTGTCTTCCAATTCGATCAGCAGGGGGTTATTGTACCTTTTGTAGTGCCCTGTTGATAAAACCCCGCCTTGACGGACACCTTGCTTGATCACGAACGATGAAGAGAGAGTTGATTCCCATTTCACTACCGAGGTAAGATCTGTATATAGGTCACGTAGAAGAAGCCAGTCGGGACCGGTGATCCCATCCAGGTATAATCTCCTCAACAGTATGTCATGGTCTACCACATCGAAGGCTTTTTGAGCATCGAGTGTGGCAACTAGCAAATGCTTGCGTTCATTCTTAGCTTCTGAGATACATTCTGACAGGATTAAAGCTGCATCGGTAGAGGAACACCCTACAGTGAATCTTTCCGTCTTATCACCACAGTTTCACGGAATAGCGATCTTACTTACTGAGCTAGCCGGACCGACATACCAACCTGTTATTATATGATGTATATAACATTAACTCAAGGATGGCTAGGTCAGCACCTTTTGTTAAATAACAGAAATCTCAAAAATTAAACTGATTTTAACTATTTTTCTGGTATGAACAGATTCTAACAAGGTACATTTATGAAAGCTCTACAATTTACAATGAATTTGTTCAGAATAAGTCCGAATACGTTGTTTTATTTGGGTTCATGATAGGGGGATATAATGAGAACCGAGTATCACCGAACTAAATTTTTATGAGTCGGTTGACAGTGGGCGGAGATATATTTGTGCATATATTTGTTGACATAATGGTATCGGCAAGAGCTATATGGAGGAGGTCTGTCTGATCTTAGTCCTCAGAATGCAAACGTTCATGCAAACATCTTTAACAGTTTTGGTTGACTTGAACAGCCTAAACTAACTGTAGCTACATATATAGATGAGTAAGCTGGTTAGTAAATGATACTAGCAGATGAGTGATCGCAGCATATGAATGTGTAAAGGACTATACACACATGATTACAAATGTAAACAAACAAAATACACTTTGATTGAGCAAGAATGTTTAGGTGTCATATCTAGATACATACACATGGACCATAAAGGTGCATGCTTATGTAAATATACACAACCAAAGGGATGTATATGAACTTACTGGGCAAGGTGGAATACTAATCGAAATTACCTTAGGTTCTATTATCCGATATATATATCCATAACTTAAAACACAAAGTACACACACAAAGTTCACTCACACTGAAGATCAATATTCCGGATCAGATAAACTGCTCCAGAAAAAAAATATCACACACGTGTCCACAAGAATCTGTTCCTCTAATCTTGGAAGCGAATCACTCCTACTGATCACTAACAGCCTTAGTAGAAACAAAACCAGGGCCCTGTATATGAATGAATGTGTAACACGCGCGTTTGTTTATATCCCCATGTGTTCCGGAAAACATCAGTGACGTCACAAGAAGGTCAAATACCCGGTTGTCAACAAACATCAGTAGTTCCATCCATCATTGCTGTCTAGTTGTTGATGTGCTTTACTGGCCACCATTTGTCAGGGGTCGATTTTCGGGAATCGAATTCTGTGATCGATCCCAGCCCTCGCAGGTTCTCACATCAAACAGATAAGCCTGTAATACATTATATAAATGCATTTAATGTATGAAACATACAGATGTGTACAATACAAGTAAACAAAAGATCACAATGGCGTTCAATGGTGAAATGCAATGAAGCTTGACATCATGAACGCTTGTTAATAGGAGCAATAGATAGATCACTGTAGTTAACCTACTACGTCCTTACTACTCTACTTGTACTTGTAAGGAATATTGGGAATATGGGATTTTGGTGTACATAATATGGGGAAATAAAATAATAACAAACATGAATAACTTTCTAATTTTATTTCACCCTATGACATTTGGCCCACTGGGATGAAGACCTGGGCAGGCCATTTCTGGCCCCAGGCTATAATTTGAACAATCTTGGTAGAGGTCCACTAGACAAAGCTGTATACCAAATATCAAATGCCTGAGCCTTCTGGTTTCTGACAAGAAGATTTTTTAAAGGTTTCCCCCATATAATAAGTCTATATAAAACATGTTGAACTGGGCCTTACGGTTATGCAAAAGAAGATTTTTAAATGTCTTCCTATATAAGACTATGTAAAGCATATGGGCCCTGGGATGGGGCAATGTTTGGCCCAAGGGCTATCATTTGTATATTCTTGGCACATAGCCACTAGATAAAGGTGTATACCAAATATCAAATGCCTCAGCTTTCTGGTTTCAGCAATAAGAGATTTGGAAGTTTTCCTTTTCCTCTTGTTAAACACGTGTGTCCCAGAGCTGGACCATTTTTGGCCCCAGGGCTATAATCTGAACAATCTTCGCAGAGGTCCACTTGACAAAGCTGTGCACCAAATAGCAAATGCCTGAGCCTTCTGGTTTCAGACAAGACAATTTTTAAAGGTTTTCTCCATATAACGCAATCATGCCAATGTAAAACATGTGGGCCCTAGGGCAAGGCCAGTTTTGGCCTCAGGGCTATTATTCAATCAATCTTGGTAGAAGTACACTAGACAAAGCTATGTACCAAATATCAAAGACTTGGGCCTTCGGGTTTCAGACAAGAAGATTTTTAAAGGTTTTCTCTATATATAAGTCTATGTAAAATATGTAGGCCCCTGTGCAGGGCCAATTTTGGCTCCCAGGGCTATAATTTGAACAATCTTGGTAAAGGTTCACCAGACAAAATCAAAGGCATGGGCCTTCTGGTTTCATACAAGTTTTAAAGGGCTTTCCCTATATACGGCTATGTATATTCTTGGCACAGGGCTACTAGAGCTGTGTACCAAATATCAAAGGCCTGAGCCTTCTGGTTTCAGCAATAAGATAATTAAAGGATTTCCTTTTCCTCTTTGTTAAACAGGTGGGTTCCTGGTTGGGGCAATTTTTGGCCCTAGGCCTATTAATTTGAACAATCTTGGCAGAGGTCCACTAGATAAAGGTGTGTATCAAATATAAAAGGCTGGAGCCTTCTGGTTCCAGGGCTATAATTTGAAAAATCTTGGGCTATAATTTGAACAATCTTGGTAAAGGTCTACTAGACAAAGCTGTGTGCCAAATATCACTGACTTGGGTCTTCTGGTTTCAGACGAAGATTTTCAAAGGTTCCCCTATATATGTAAAACAAGTGGGCCCTGGGGCCGGGCCATTTTTGGCCCAATGGCTATAAGCTTAACAATCTTGTTAGAGGTACACTAGACCAAGCTGTGTACCAACTATCAAAGGCCTGGGCCTTCTGTTTTCAGAAAACAATTTTTAAAGTTTTTCCCTATATAAGTCTATGTAAAACAAGTGGGCCTCGGGGGTTGGGCCATTTTTGGCCTCAAAGCAATAATAAGAATAACTTTGGTAGAGGTCCACTAGATGAAGCTTCATACCAAATATCAAAGACTTGGGCCTTGCAGTATCAGAGAAGAAGATTTTTTAAGTTTTCAGTTAAAATATCTATTTTTGGCTCCTGTGACCTAGATGTGCAATGGACCGGAATCATTTAAATAACTTTGACAGAGGACCAACTAGGGATCATTCTTGTGAAATTTGTCAAAATCTAATCAGTGGTTTAGGAGATGTCATTTGAAGAAATTGTTTACGGAAGGAGGCACACAGGGACCCATGCACAACTGACAATAAACTGTGATCACAGAAGCTCACCTTGTCAGGATGTGACAGGTGAGCTAAAAATAATTCAATTTGACACCCCTACATTCTAAAAATGGACTCATTCTAGGAAGATTCTGTTCAAAATCACAGAAAACAAATTATTCAGTAGTGCAGCTCTCTCTTACAGCATAACAAGAGGGCCATGATGGCCCTGGATAGCTCACCTGATCCACAGGGTAACAAGTGGGCCCCGAGGAGAGTCATTATTGGCCCCAGGACTATAATTTGAATAATCTTGATAGTGGTCTAAAAGGTGAAGCTTCATATCAAATATCAAAGACAGGAGCCTTCTGGTTTCAGACAAGAAGATTTTTACCGTGAACGTTTTCCTTACATAAGTCTATACCAGAAATTCAACTTCGGTGAAGTTGATGTCGCACCTGCTCCCCACCTGCCCAACACAAAAAATAAAAGTTTATTTAAGGCAGAAGAGATGACTATAGGGCTTTGAGAAGAATTCATAACCTGTATATGTGAGGTAAAAACTGACTAATTTCACAATGTGATACAATGAACTAAAATGATCCAAGAATTATATCCGAAGCATATGCACAGGCTCATATCATGGAGAAAATAAAAGTTAAGTTTCAAAATGATTAGTATAAAACTGTAAGAGGAGTTGCGATGACGAGGTACCTATCATATATCAACTGAAGGTTAACAATGACTAAGTTCACAATGTGGAAAAAGTGACAAATATTGATCCAAAGATTAAGTCCAAACCACATGCAGGGCCTCATGCCATGGCAAAAACACATGCAAAGTTTTAAAATGATTAGTATAAAACTGTAAGAGAAGTTGCGGTGACAAAGAGGTACATCCTGTATATCAATTGAACCATAAAAATGACTAAGTTCACAATGCGCAAAAAGCTAAATAAAATACCATAGCAAAAACACACACAAAGTTTCAAAATGATCAATATAAAACTTTAAGAGGAGTTGCGATGACAAGAGGTACCTATTGTATATCAACTAAAGCATAAAAATGGCTAAGTTCATAATGTGCAAAAAGTGAAAAAAAAAATATTCTGAGAATTATGTTGAAACCACACGCACATCCTCAAACCATGGCGAAAGCACACGCAAAGTTTCAAAATGATTGGTATAAAACTGTAAGAGGAGTTGCGATGACAAGAGGTACCTGTTGTATATCAACTAAAGCATAAAAATGGCTAAGTTCATAATGTGCAAAAAGTGAAAAAAAAATATTCTGAGACATATGGAACTTTGAATGTCCACTGAGATCAAGGGGCATAATCCAATTTTCTCTCCCGATTGCTAATCCTCACGAATCACCTTGCTTTATTGAGCAGCGGAGTTTACCGATTATCTTTCACGAAAGAGAGGATAAATAAGAAGGTTACCTGTTTATTTGCGCATCACCTGGACGCTGCTTTATCAATAAAAAAGCAATGTCTCCAAAATGACCTATATAGTGTAGACGGACATGTTCAACAAACTAAAATATGCAGGTCGGACCTCCATGCTCATGAACCCTATTTGGTTTCATTGGGCGGCAGGGCTTGAGATTTCATTTCAATGTCGGGTAAAAGTTCCACAACATGATCTGAGATGCTACATTCATCAGATACACTAAAATTTACCTTAAAATGGCAACTGCACTAAAATCTAATTCTATATATATACTATCCCTTTTACATGAAACTGTAAACTTCTTCCTGATATTTATTTTCCTGATACTTTTTTTCCGATACTTTTTCCTGATACTTTTTCCGATACTTTTTTTCCTGATACTTTCTTTCCTGATACTTTCTTTCCTATATTCGTTTGACCCAGACACTATTACTCAAAACATCTATATATGCTTGTGTATTTGAATATTGTCATGAAATTGGGAAGGATATACCTTCACAAAAAGTGAACACACAGTGAAGACCCATTTCAGACGTATCGACGTCTGGTCTGGACCTACGTTCTTTGCCACTCATCTAAGACCAACGTGTAGTAAAACAGACCGTTTTGTCTCTTGTGTTGGGTAGAATGGTGGGTCTCAACCCTTGCGCCGAAGTGATAAACTTTTTGTGATCAACTCATTTGAGTATGAATTTTGTCCTGCTCACAACTTTTAAAATGCCAACATTTTTGTTGGCATTGTTTTTAACAATAAAAAATGGCGTTTCTAACGAATACCCACAACCTATGTTCTGGAGCAGGAATAAAAAATAATAACGTTTACCCATCACCAATTTTCTCATTTAAAGAGGGGTTCAGTGGGGTGATTATTACACGGACTTGTTTACTTGATGTAGGCACTCATTAGAAGCGCTTAAATTATACAAATATTGTGAGTACTCTTTAAAAGTGTCATTTTTATAAAGATGTTGTGGCGCTTCACTAGAAGCGCTTTTTACTAAACGTGTTATGTGCACCATTACTCATAGTATGGATAGATAAAGCAACAGGTTCAATATGACCAAAATAGTGTTGACCGAGTCATTACGCTGCTGATCCCAGAAGTTTATGGCTTAAACCTTCCAACCTTGTAGACCGGTTCATATACCTATGCAAACAGTGTAGATCCAGATGAGGCTCTAAATGCAGCGTCTCATCAGGATCAACACAGTTTGCCAGAATTATACTCAGAGAAATATATCTGAACAAGTAGCTCATCATAATGTCCAATGTGCTCTTGATCAGAAACATTATTTTAAAAAAAAAATCAATTCCTAATAAGAAGGCGAAAGAATGCACTTCAGAAAGTCGGGGGTGAAAGGGTTATTTACTTATCCCTTAGGGGCAATTATTGCTTTTCCTTGATAGCACAATAAACAGTTTGGTTGAATTATAAAAATCATAAATTTACTTAAACCTTAAGATGCCAATTACAACAATTCTCGTTGTCTTTGTTGTCAGCCGGTTTGTTGCAAAACGAGCAGACTGCTACCTGAGGAGCAGTCTGATCAGGATCCACACTGTTTGCATGCGTGCCAAATGTTTGCGAATGTTAGCAAGTATGAAGCAGACGACATAAAATAACAATATTTTCAGATGCAGTTTTTCTTGGCATCTTAAGGGTGTGAATGTAGGACAAAACACCCCCTGGACAAAACACCCCCTGCTCATTTTGGCATAGGTGGACAAAACACCCCTCATGTTTTTTACAGGGTGGACATAACACCCCCTGCAACTTATGAAAGGGTGGACAAAACCCCCCTCGTAAGTTTTGCAAGGTGGACAAAATCCCCCCTATCATGTGGACAAAACCCCCCCTCAGACAGAATCCTCTGTGTTTATTATTGCTATAGTATTCTGGTCCCTTGAGTAATAATCTGCTTGCAATGGTACAGTAGGCACAATCCCTTCCAAGATATGAACATAAATGTATGCTTATCAACAATATTTTTGTTTCAAAAATGTATGAGGGCATGAAGTATGAAGAAATTAATGGGGCTTTTAAGTATTAAATAAACTTTATTGTGAAATATTTCTTCTACCAGTATGCAATTGATTGCTATATTCAGTTTGTAATTATTCAGTTAATTGCACGACCCGCAGAAAAAGCGACCGACTGAAGTCGGTTGATTTTCTAAGAGTGCCCTAAAATCACCGTGTCATTCTGTCATTCGGTCAATCGGTCATTCTGTCAGTCTGTCTGTCTGTCTGTCTGTCCGTAACCCGTTTGTGAAAATTGGTGATAGTGACTTAACCGCTTGGAATATTTAAACAATTTTTGGCATACTGATAGATATCAATGAGATCTAACCAATGAACTTGCGAAATATTACATTCCATTTAGTATAGCCTCGCAGAGGCGAAAAATGTGAAAATTTTCGAACTGCTTCTCCTCGGAAACCGTTGGGCCGATTGAAGTCAAATTTCATATGGAGTTTCTATGGGATGGAAGAAACCAAAATTTGCTCATGGGGTCCAGGTCAAAAATGACCAAAATGGCCACCAAGCCATATATGGTAAAAAACCCTTCAAAATAGTCTTCTCCAGAACCACTGGGCAGATTTCGACGAAACTTGATAAATGGCATCTGGGACGTAGGCTATTCATAAATTGCTAAAATGGTGACTCTGGGTTGACCTTGACCTTCTTTGTGCCTAGGTCTAACTTTGACACATATGCTTTTGTATTGGAAAATGTGAGAGTGCATTTTATCCTGCAAACGATTCAGAATACAGTACTTAAGTATAAGATATATTTTGCTCCTTACGATAAGGCACATTTATTGGAGGAACCGTTTTAGGTCCAGGTCACATGACTAAAATGGCCGCAATGCCCATATATGGTAACACTCATAAAGCTAAAAGCATCCGGCGGGTCGTGCACTTCAGCTGAAGCACTGGTTTTCTAATATGAATTGTGATTGTATAAGTTCCAGATCATTATACTTTTAATTAGCTGATTAGAGCTAATTGTCTCTTAATTACCCAGTTTACTGTGTGCACTTTTTTCTTAATTGCAAGGGAGCTGTGGGAGGGTTCTTAATCTTTTGGAATAAACATGGTACAAAGAAAAAACAGAAATTGGATAGGTTATAATAAAAATGACCAAGTATTGATGGCTGTTTTTCTATATAATCTATACATTTTAGTTTGGACATCACACAGTCATTTAACTTACATACCTGGTTTATGTGTGTAACAGGAACACCCTTCAACTACTGGTGAGGTGCCCAATCTAGCATCAGGGGGATTTTGTCCACATGATAGGGGGGATTTTGTCCACCATGCAAAACTTACGAGGGGCGTTTTGTCCACCCTGTTAAAGTTGCAGGGGGTGTTACGTCCAATCTGTAAAAAACATGAGGGGGATTTCGTCCACCTATGCCAAAATGAGCAGGGGGTGTTATGTCCGGGGGGTGTTTTGTCCGGATACCCTTAAGGGTTAAAGGAGCTCTTTCACAAAACATATGGGCCTGTGCATGTCAAAGCCTACAATAAGATTAGTACAACCAGCGAAGACACAGATCAACCTGCATTTACATTCAGTCCGGCCAGTCTTCTCGTGTTGATCTCTGGCTAATCCGGATGCCTTTAAAGACTCATTCAAACAGCAAAGACTGTGATCAGACTGTGCACATCTCAGGTTTGCTGGTTGCAATGGTCCTTTTGCAGGTTTGTCATGCGCAGACTCATACAATTATTTCTCGAATAAGGAAAAAGTTCAGACCAGATCTAGATCAATGTTTCTGTATAACTATAACCATAATGATACTGACTATACGTGAACAGTCCAGACTCAGAGCATATGCCGCATCTGATATGGGCCTTCACTGGTCCACCAATTATATGCAACATTATATAATATAATGCGAAAGAAAACCTGTTTATGCCCAACATTACGAAGACACGCCTATTTATATATATATAAATATCTGCAGATAAAAAGTCTGATATTTTTTTTTTTTAAAAAAAACATAGACAGTGGGAACTCATTAGAATCGCCTCGGCAAGTAACGAGTACCCAACATGTATGACTCGGAGCATAAATAACGAAAATACAGTGAAATTCCGCAATTCAGACGGGGATTCAGACCACCTAAAATTATGACTAAATCTGATTTAAAAAGCTTATTTTGAAGGCTGCACTGTATCTTTCTTCGTGTTTTCTGCGCTAATTATCCTCTGGTCAGGGTCCACCTTTGAGACTGTTCAAAAATGTTCTTAATGACCACTTTTGAACAGTCCAAAAGGTGGTCTTAATACAGGATTTTACTGTATTGTGAACGCCACTAACCCCAGTTCTATTATATAAAAGTGAGGTTTAAGAGGGTCAAATTTATAGGTGTGGGGAAATTTTTTTCCTGTGACTTTTTTTCCTACAACCAAATTATATAGGTATGTTTTGGTTATACATGCAAAAACATGTACAGTGAAACTTCGCTAGCTCGAACATCAATTGCTCGTTTACCATGGCTGATTCGAACACATTCTGCACCCTAGGAAATTCTTTCCATAGATTGATCATGGATCATTCTCTCCCTTCCGCTTATTCAAGAAGGGCTTATTCTAATTAACACCTACTTGAAAACAACAAGACACAAAGGAGACATCATAATTACCAAACAAACTGCAATCATAATATTTTTCTGCTCCGCTAATTAAAGAAAAGATAATTGTCACTATTAACTCTTTTTGTACCAAATGGAATCTCCCTTCTTTTATACTAAATATTTAGGGGCGTCAAGTTGTGTTTTCTTCACGGATTTATTTGAAAACTGGCTGAACATTTTGCAAACATTGGGGGTCCTGATCAGACGCCACGTTCTGCTCTTGGCCTGTACTGTTTGCCAATCACCCCTTGAGGGGTTTCCGGTACAAAACGTGTTAAGGCCTGGTCCCAAATTATAACTCGATATTTTCCGCTGTCTTCCGATAATTTCCGAATCAGAATTTTAGAAGAAAAAAAAGAATACCACTACGTCTATTTTTGACAGAATATTTCTTAGAAAAGCAAAATTAATGTTTAAGGTTTACAATGGTTTGGCCCCTACTTATATTTCTGAACATTTTGTGCTAAGACAGGCAAATGAAACTATACCATCCCTCAGATCAACTACGTCTGGGTGTTTTATCCCACCAAAACCAAAGAAAGAGCTCTTTAAGCAGTCAATGTGATACTCCGGGTGCCTTATATGGAATTCTCTACCAGACAGTATCAAGCATTCTCAGTCAGTTGAAGCTTTTCATAGACAATGCATCAAATGGTTAACTGGTGATTAACCTCAAAGACGAGTACATAGACTATAATATATTGTTTGTAAATGTTAGTATACATAGAATGCTCTTAACACACACACACACATACACACAGGCATGCACACATTATGCACATACATATGATTTTCATTGTGTTTTTCTTTTTTCTTTTTTTCTCCTGACAGCTACCTGAATTTATTTTAGCTGTATTTGTATATTATGTTTTAATACTTGTGTAAAAATTGTAAATGTTTTGAGGGCCTCATGGAAGATTAGCTCCTATGCTAAATTTGTAACCCTCGTAAAATAAAGACTTTACTTACTTACTTACTTACTAACAAAATGCCAAAAGGACATAGTAATTTTCATTCTATTTAATCGAAACAAAAACTAAATCGTTCATAATTATCACCACTACGTTTTTTTCCCAGCAACTTTTTCCAAACATGGTATTTAAATCTCTTTTTTTTAAGTTTTGTTAATAAACCCTAGTAGAGAAATAGACATTTTACTATATATTTTAATCATTTCGATAGGCACCTAAAACAATCAACAAAAGGTATAGCAAATTTTTGTCCAAAAAATATGAAAATAATATCAGCATATTCATGAATAAATGAAGTTTCGAAATTTTCCAGCAAAAATGTTGTAATTATTTACAAATTTATTTTATGAAATAAAAACTAAAGTGTCGTTATATATTTCTTTACATTTCGCCGCCAATATTATTACAGGTAAATCGGATACGGCGGTAAAGTTGGATACAATTATGTCGAAAGCACATGCATATCCTCAAACCATGGCGAAAGCACATGCAAAGTTTCAAAATGATTGGTATAAAACTGTAAGACGAGTTGCGATGACAAGAGGTACCTATCATATATCAATTGTAGGTTAAAAATGACTAAGTTCACAATGTGGAAAAAGTAACAAAAATTGATCGAACGATATAGTCCAAACCACATGCGCATCCTCATACCATGGCAAAAACACACGCAAAGTTTCAAAATAATCGGTATGAAACTCTAGGAGGAGTTGCGATAACAACAAACCCAGTGTAAAATGTTGACGGAAAGACGGACGGACAACCGGATGGACGGACGAATCAACGAACGGACGCATGTCTTTACGGATGTATACTTGTGTGTCTTCATCCCTACAAAGTACCCTTGTGTGTCAAATTTCCTGGAAATTTCTTGGAATTTCTTGGAAAAAAAGACACACAAGTTACTATTTTAGACACACAAAACACTGACGGAATAAATCGCATTGAGTTTAATGGAAGTGTCCATACTTTTAAACGAACAAGTATACATCTGTTCCTGCGGACAGACGAACGGATGGACGGACGGAAACTTGCACGCCTATGTCTTCCTGCTAAAGCAATAAAACTGTAAGAGGAGTTGCGATGACAAGAGGTACCTATTGTATATCAACTAAAGCATAAAAATGGCTAAGTTCATAATGTGCAAAAAAGAGAAAAAAAATTCTGAGAATTATGGCAAAAGCACATGCACATCCTCAAACCATGGCGAAAGCACACGCAAAGTTTCAAAATGATTGGTATAAAACTGTAAGAGGAGTTGCGATGACAAGAGGTACCTATTGTATATCAACTGAAGCATAAAAATGGCTAAGTTCATAATGTGCAAAAAGTGAAAAAAAAAAATATTCTGAGAATTATGTGGAAAGCACATGCACATCCTCAAACCATGGCGAAAGCACATGCAAAGTTTCAAAATGATTGGTATAAAACTCTAAGAGGAGTTGCGATGACAAGCGGTACCTATCATATATCAATTGAAGGTTAAAAATGACTAAGTTCACAATGTGGAAAAAGTGACAAAAATTGATCGGACGATATAGTCCAAACCACATGCGCATCCTCGTACCATGGCAAAACACATGCAAAGTTTCAAAATAATCGGTATGAAACTGTAGGAGGAGTTGCGATGACAAGACACCCAGTGTAAAATGTTGACGGAAAGACGGACGGACAACCGGACGAACGGACGGATGGACGGACGTCCGGAAACTTGCACGCCTATGTCTTCCTGCTAAAGCAGGTGCGACAATAAAACCTGAAGGCCCCGGGGCTGGCCTAATTTTGGTCTCAGGGCTATAATTTGAACAATTTTGGTAGAGGTCCACTACATGAAGCTTCATACCAATATAGACCTTGGCCTTCTGGTTTCAGACAAGAACATTTTCAATGGTTTTCCCTAATATGTAAAAACAAAGGGCTCCAGGGTGGGCCCATTTTTGGACCCAGGGCTCTAATTTGAACAATCTTAGCAGAAAGCCATAAGGCAAAGTTTCATACCAAATATCAAAGACCTGAGCTTTCTGGTTTCAGACAAGAAGATTTTTAAAGTTTTTCCCTATATAAGTCTATGAAAAACAAAAGGGCCCCATGGTGGGTGCATTTTTGAAACTATGGCTATAATTTGAACAATCTTGATAGAGGTCCTTTAGATGAAGCTTCACACTCAATATCAAAGACCTGGCCCTTGAGGTTTCAGAGAAGAAGATTTTTAAAGATTTTCCCTGTATAAGTCTATGTAAAACCCAAGGGCCCCAGGGCGGGTGCGTTTTGGCCCAAGGACTATAATTTGAATAATCTTGATAGAGGTCCACTAGATGAAGCTTCAAACTAAATAACAAAGACTTTGGCCTTGCAGTTTCAGAGATTTTTTTTTTAATTTTCCCTATATAAGTCAATGTAAAACCAAATGTCCCTTGGGTGGGGGCATTTTTGGCCCGAGGGCTATAATTTGAACTATCTTGGTAGAGGTGCACTAGATGAAGCTTCATACCATATATCAAAGACCAGGGCCGTGTGGTTTCAGAGAAGAAAATTTTTCAAGATTTTCCCTACATAAGCCTATGTAAAACCAAAGGGCCGCGGGGCGGGTCATTTTTAGCCCTAGGGCTATAATTTGAACAATCTTGATAGAGGTCCACTAGATGAAGCTTCACACCAAATATCAAAGACCTGGGCCTTGCGGTTTCAGAGAAGAAATATTTTCAAAGATTTTCCCTATATAAGTCTAAGTAAAACCAAAGGGCCCCGGGGCGGGGGCATTTTTGGCCCTAGGGGTATAATTTGAACAATCTTGATAGTGGTCCACTTGTCGAAGCTTCAAACCAAATATCAAAGACCTGGGCCTTGCAGTTTCAGAAAAGAAGATTTTCCCTATAAAAGTCTATGTAAAACCAAAGGGCCCTGGGGCCGGGGCATTTTTGGCCCTTTGGCTATAATTTGAACAATCTTGGTACAGGTCCACTAGATGAAGCTTAATACCAAATATCAAAGACCTGGGCCTTGAGGTTTCAGAGAAGAAGATTTTTTAAGATTTTCCCTATGTAAGCCTATGTTAAACCAAAGGGCCCTGGGGCGGGGGCATTTTTAGCCCTAAGGCTATAATTTGAACAATCTTGATAAAGGTCCATTAGATGAAGCTTCACACCAAATATCAAAGACCTGGGCCTTGTTTCAGAGAAGAAGATTTTTAAAGATTTTCCCTATGTAAGTCTATGTAAAACCAAAGGGCCCCGGGGCAGGGGCATTTTTGGCCCCAGGGCTATAATTTGAACAATCTTGGATGAAACGTCATACCAAATATCAAAGACCTGGACCCTGCAGTTTCAGAGAAAAAGATTTTTTTTTTAGTTTTCAGTGAAAAAAAATCTATTTTTAGCTCCTGTGGCCTAGATTTGCAACGGATCGGAACCATTTGAACAACTTTGAAAGGGGACCACCTAAGTATCATTCCTGTGAAGTTTGGTCAAAATCTGATCAGTGGTTTAGGAGAACAAGCCGTTTAAAAAATTGTTTACGGACGCACTACGGACAAAAAGTGATCCCAAAAGCTCACCTCGTCACTATGTGACAGGTGAGCTAATAAAAGGACAAACTAGAACTGAAAAGTGCCACAAAGTTTTAATGCCCTCCACCATGCTAGGGGTAACTGCAAATATAGCCACAGCAAGTGAGAATACATCTCTGGGCATATGACTCCTATCAGCCTACTGTATTTACCCCAAGTATTTGGACACCTCAACTTCCAACCGTACTTGTTCCAAAATTTGAACAAGTACAATTTACTACAAGATGTTGTGTCTAAAATAGCGGGATGAGTGGCAAACAATGTAGACCCTGATGAGATGCCATATGCTGCCGCATCTCAACTGAGTCTACACTGTTTGCTCAGGCCTGTCTGTCTGTATACATGATTGTTTTGTTTATATTGGAGTTTAACAGCCCTGCCAACACTAATTAGGTCATTTTTGAGCCGGTCAGTTGACCTATCCACACTTTTCCTGGGCATGCTTATATGTAAG
Source organism: Lucinisca nassula (assembly GCA_963580285.1). Lineage (NCBI taxonomy): Eukaryota > Metazoa > Mollusca > Bivalvia > Lucinida > Lucinidae > Lucinisca > Lucinisca nassula. The sequence continues at coordinate 158,666,406 of OY757015.1, forward strand.
CGGTTAACCAGTACAGTGCATTTTCTTTCGCCGGAAACTGACAATCGCCCTTCTTGAATCAGCGGAAGGGAGAGAATGACCATAGAAAAGATTTCATGATCAATCTCCACGAAAGAATGTTGCCGACCCCGGCATGTATGAACCGGTGTCCTCCTGATTACCAGTCTGATGTGCATCCTGAATACATGAGGTAAATGTGCTACCAATTCCTGGTTTGACACTCTTCACTGTGCATTGTTTGGAGGATGCCTTTTGTCAAGACGCCTGTGTGACGAGTGAGCATGTAGGCTGACTGGAGGCTCTGCTGAGCACACATCCAATAACTCATTCCTGCTTTCACAATATATCTGGTGAAAATATTCATGTATGTGTTAATAAAGGGAATATTACTATATATTCAGAAGAAACTGGATCAAAATTGATCACCTGAGTGCTGAGAGTTTATGGAGCCATTTCATTTCTGAGAAGAAAATTTTTAAAGAGTTTTTACCATGGTAGCCATCTTGGTCATGTGACCTGATAATGGGCCCATTGGTTCTGGAAAAGATTTCTGAACGTTTTTTTTTTTCCTTATATGGGCATGGTGGCCATACAATAATAATAATAATCGACCTTATTTATAGAGGGTAACACATTTAGTACTAGTACTAATCTTCTATGTGGCCCTCTTTTCCTGGGTAGGAACCAGTAGTAAGCAATGTGGATAAAGTTTCTTGCTCAAGGAAATAACATGTGGCGCTTGCGAGGATCAAACCGGCTACCTCTCGATCTCAAATCCAATGCTTTACCACTGCACCACAGGGCTCACTCATATTGTTACAAAACTCATATTAATCAATATCCATTTGTTTGTTCCTAAAAGCTTCGCATGAAATTTGACGGTCCCCGCCCATCGGGGTTTGAAGAAATAGATGGGCTGCATGATGCTTCAACCCAGAGCTGAACCGATCACACCCAAATACTGGTAAACTGCCTAGAGGATCTAAGCCTGCAAAGGCAAAGCGGTGCAAGTCGGTCCATGCTTATAAACACTACTGGTTTCATTGGGCGGAAATAGAAATAAAAATACCCCCCCCCCCCCCCCTACTTCATACCCAGTTTCATGGCAATCGGCCCAGTGGTGCCGGAGAAGATTTTTGAAGGGTTTGTACCTTATATGGGCATGGTTGTTTATGTGCTTTGGACCCCACAAACAAACTGTTGTTCCCCAATCCCATGGATGCTCCACATGTGACTTCAATCGGCCAAGTGGTTCTGGAGATGTTTGAAAATGTTGACAGTCAGACGACAGACAGACAACAGACCCAGGCCATACTATAAGCACATCTATGAGCCTTCGGCTCAGGTAAGCTGACAAGAGGGTCCAGAGGGCCCTGATTCGCTCACCTGAGTGTCACTGTCTCTAGTACATTCTAAAAAACTCCGGTGGACATCTTGTTCGTCAGAGCTGAACAATTTTAGCTATTTTGGAGGGGAGTCACCCTGGCAACATTCCTGCAAAGTTTGAATCAAATTGGCCCAAGTGTTTAGGAGTTCGCGTTTGAAGCAAATTTAATTTTTTCTATTTTTAGCACTGGCAGCCATTTTGTTCATCTGAACAAAATCGTTTTAGCTATATCTGTAGAAGGTTTTCTAAGCATTATTCCTAAGCAGTTTGTATGAAATTGACCCAAGGATACAGGAAGAGTTGTTGTTTCAATATTTCTTCTGTTTTAGCTCTGGTAGCCATCTTGTTTGTCAGAGCGAACGATTTTAGCTACTTTGGTAGGGAGTCACCTAGGCAACATTCCTGTGAAGTTTGAATCATATTATCCCAATTCCTGTGAAGTTTGAATCATATTGGCCCAAGACTTAAGGAGGAGTTCGCGTTTGAAGCAAATTTACAATGTTTTTCTATTTTTAGCTCTGGCGGCCATTTTGTTCATCGGAGCGGGATGGTTTTAGCAATTTTGGTAGAGAGTAACATTCTATGAAATTTGAATGAAATTGTGCCAAGGGTACAGGAGTTGTCCTATGAAGATTTTTTAGCTCTGGTGGTCATCTTGTTCATCAGAGGGAACAATTTTAGCTATTTTGGTAGGGAGTCATCCAGCCAACATTCCTGTGAAGTTCGAATGAAATTAGGCCAAGGGTACATAGGAGTTGTCGTTTGAGGATTTTTTCTATTTTTAGCTCTGGTGGCCATCTTGTTCGTCAGAGCGGAACGATTTTAGCTAACATTGCTGTGAAGTTTGAATCAAATTGGCCCAAGGGTTTAGGAGAAGTTCGCATTTGAAGCAAATTTACAATGTTTTTTCTATTTTTTAGCTCTGGTGGCCATTTTGTTCATCGGAGGTGAACTGTTTTTCGCTATTTTGGTAGAGGGTCACATCTAAGCAACATTCCTTTGAAGTTTGAATAAAATTGGCCAAAAAGTACAGGAGAAGTGGTCGTTTGAAGATGTTTTCTATTTTTAGCTCTTGTTAGGCAACATTCCTGTGAAGTTTGAATCAAATTTGCCCAAGGGTTAAGGAGGAGTTCGCGTTTGAGGCAAATTTGCAATGTTTTACTATTTTTAGCTCTGACGGCCAATTTGCTCATCAGAGTGGAACCGTTTTAGCTATTTTGGTTGGGTCACCTAAGCAACATTTCTATGAAGTTTGAATGAAATTGGCCCAAATGTACAGGAGTTGGCATTTAAGATTTTTCTTTTTTTTTTTTAGCTCTGGTGGCCATCTTGTTCATCAGAGTGGAACTGTTTTAGCTATTTTGGTAGGGAGCCACCTAGGCAACATTCCTGTGAAGTTCGAATGGAATTGGCCCAAGGGTTTAGCAGAAGTTCGCATTTAAAGCAAATTGTTGATGACGCACGACAGACATTCACAGATCATAATACCTCACCATCAGCACTTCGTGCTCAGGTGAGCTATTAAAAGGGGTACAATTCTGAGGAAAAGAGTTTGATAAAGATCACATTTCATTTATTCAAATGTCTAAACTGTGCTGCTGCAAATATATAAGAGGAAAATAGAAGACATTAATTTTATTACAATAAACTATTATCACATAATATGTATATCAAAAGGAATGTAACAGAAAATTGTTTTATTCATGTTTAGAAAAATATAACTGGCCTTAAAAATCACATACCAGTCAACTAAGGAATGAAAGCTTGCTACCATGATCAGTTCAACAGCTGTTGAATAATCTGCTGTCAACAACAGAGCCAAGAAAGCTCTTGATCACTCACTCGAGTTAACTGTACATACAGATGTAAAGAATTATGACCTAGTGACCTAGTTTTGGATACCACATGACCATCAAAAGAGTTTCATGAAAGTGAGCTCAAAACTGTGGTTTCATGTGGGCTTCACAGGGGTGTGGTCTTAATTTTGGTGATCTTTGTTTATTTGAGGTTTAAAGTAACACTATTTAGGTCATTTTAGAGATGTTACTTCCAGTTTTGTGGGACTTTTACCCAACACTGAGATCAAATGACACCTCAAGCCCTGCCAGGGCAGGCTTAGAACTTCTAAGCTGTTTACCAGTACTCATGAGCGAGGTCGGTTTCAGCTCTGCATGAAGCATCATGCAGCCCAATCTATTTCTCCAAGCCCCGTTGGGTTGCGCGCCTTCAAGTGATCTAAACACCAGGAAGTGAGTGTGACTGTTTGAGGTTTACGTTTCACCAACAGCTAAGGTCGATCCTGCGACCCCTGGTTTAAAAGGCAAGTAGTATAACCACTACCATGGAGGCTTCTAGGATTTTAAAGTACATGTATATATAAACAATATATATACAGTAAAATTCCGCTATTAAGACCACCTAAAATTAAGACTAATTCTGCTATAAAAAGCTTATTTAGTAGGTTGCAGTTATTCTTTCTTTGTGTTTTCGGCATACAGTGTCCTCTGGTCAGAGACCACCATTGGGATTGTTCAAAAGTGGTCTTAAAGACCACTTTTGAACAGTCCCAATGGTGGTCTTAATATGGGAATTTTACTGTATTACTGTAAATGCAAATGCAGCATTTTCCTTACTATAACAAGACAACCTGGAGCATATTATTCTCTCGCAGGGCTAACAGCTTCCTATATAGGTTTGTGAAAGTTGTATGTGACAGTAAATCCACTAACTATTGCCTCCTGCTCTGAGCTGAAATCTGCCAGGTTATCAGCAACTTTTCAATAAGATAGAAGTTAGATTGGACTTGATAAGAGGTATCAGGGTGACATGGAGATTCAGACTTGCTAAAATAGTTTTGTTCCATATTCAGTATGGCTGCCATGGTGGCCATCTTGAAAACCTTCAAACCACATCTGCTCCTTGATCATCATCATCAACGGATTTTTGATTAACGTGCAGGTACAGGGGCAATGTCCGCATAAGTGGGCCCCCTTCCAGGTAGCTGGCTTGCTGCACGCATGGCAGATCTTACACCAGATCTCCAGGCTTGTCTATCATGAGGATCGATAGCAGAGAGCTTCCATTCTCTGCAATCTCTTTCTGTTAGCTGCTTCAACTTACCTGTATGTCACAGGCAGTCTGGACTGCACCGTTGGAGCGTTCCACATGTCCATACCAGCGAAGTCTTCTCTCTTTCAGGATGAGGTCCAGGTCCTCAATGCCAAGACGCTCAAGTAACTCACTGGACCTGATGGTGACAGTGTCCTGTGGCTTGACATTGCAGATCTGTCTGATCATTGCCCTGTCATTTCGCTGTAGACGTTGGAGGTTTGGCTTTGTCAATGGCCATGTCTCACTGGCATGGAGCATTGCGCTCCGCACACAAGAGCTATACACACGGCCACGTGTCTTGAACGAGAGGTGGCGGGAAGAGCGAACTGGTAGCAACTCCTTGAATTTCTTCCAGGCTGTTTTCACACGTGTTGTAGTTGAAAGGTCGCAACCACCCGCTGCTGAGAGCATATCACCTAGGTAGCAGAAGGAAGCTACAACCTCCAGCTTGTCGGATCCGACTTGGACTTCCCTCTGTGGTCTGCCATCTAAGGGGCGTGCAGTTCCTTGGCACCGTGTACACCTGTAATCAGGGTCCTCTATCAAGAGTTTGAGCCCACTGCATTTCTTGTGCACCCAGAACTTGCAGCCATTACAAAAGATACTGTTGCTGCCCACTCCAGTGCGACATACAGCGCATGGGAACTGGCCTGTACTCTGCAAGAGGTCCAGACCTGTACCACAGATCATGATCTTTGTCTTTCCTGCATTCACTCTCAGCCCTTTCGCCTCCATTCTGTCTTTCCAAGTTAAGAGCCTCCTGACACATTCCTCAAGGGATTCAGCTATGATGACAAGGTCATCAGCATACAGGTCCTCCCAGGGGACTCCAGAGCGGAACTCGCTTGACAAGGCTTCAAGCACAATGATGAAAAGCAGTGGGCTGAGAACAGAGCCTTGATGAACACCCACCTTCACCTCGAATTCTTCACTGTAACCATCACCAACGCGGACACGGCTCCGAGCATTAGCGTACATCCCTTGGACAAGCTGAAATATGGTGTGAGACAACTGGGCAACATGGAAATTTAGAATTGCTAAAATCCTTGCGGTTTGACGACAAAGCTTTCTGCCATGGTTCCCATCTTGAATTCCTCAAAGGACATCTCTCAAAGCATAAGTCTGATTGATCTGAAACCTGATGGGAGGCTTCAGGGCCACATGAAGATTCAGAGTCGCTAAAACTTCTGTTCGAATAGAAGACAGGGCAAAAATCCCTTACAGTATCTTGTACACTTAACCCCACCCCTCTGCACCAACATCATTTAAGTGGGATTATGCTGTTCAGAAACTCAAGTGGCAGCATCAACTTCAAGGGAACATACAGATTTAGAAATGCTTAACCCTTTGTATGCTGGTGGACTCTTTCCATAAATTGCTATATATTGAACAAGTCCATTTGTCATATAAGGGGTAGTAGGCCTATTTTTTCGTTTTTATTCTTCTTTTTGATGGAAAGTTCTTCTAGCAAATTGTGCAGGCCCTGATCAGACGCCGCTTTCTGTGGCATCTGATCTGGGCCTGCACTGTTTGCCAAGGTATCCCTTTAGGGGTTTCCCACCAAAAATGGGTTATGGTAATCTCATCTAATAGCTAAGATGGCCACCAAGGCACAATGTGACAAATCATGATCAGCCTCATCCAGGTGAGCGATTTCTGACCCACTTGGGGCTCTAGTTGAGTTAAACAGACCAGTCAACACTATTAACCTTTTTTGTACCAAATGGAACCTTCCACCTTATATATAGCATGAGTACATTTCAAAATTTAGGGCTGTGAGGTTGTGTTTTCTTCAAAATGCATTAGGAAAACGGCTGAACTTTTTGAAAACCCTGTAGGCCCTGATCAGATGCCACATTCTGCAGCGTCTGATCTGGGCCTGCACTGTTTGCTAAATCCCCATTTTGGGGTTTCTGATACAAAATGGGTTATGGTTATGTTTAGCCAGTTAGTTCCTGGGAAGGCCCAGTCCTTCTAAGCAGCTAACCCTTCATGTGCTAATCATGACAACTAGGGGCCAGTTGTTCAAAGCTAAGGACATTGTTTGTTAATGCATCGTTAAAATTTTGATCTTTTAATATGGCAAATATACTTACATTTTTGCTGAAAAAATGAGAGCAGCTTTTGCTTCTGCAAAAGCTGCTCTCATTTTTTTCAGCAAAAATCACACTATATAAGATATTGCACTTGCTAGAACAGTTAACAATTTGACCACTAACGAGCTCGTTAAGCTAACGAGGCTTTGAACAACTGGACCCAGAAGTCATTCTAACAGTATCTTTATTTTTCAGGGACAATAAGGCTAACTATTTCATATGAATCATCAGCAGGGTATGTGGTCAACTGGGCAGGCTATTTAATCCTTATCCTGCCGAATAATAAATTTAGCCACACCCATTTCTGACTTACAACCAATCAGATTACTTGATGCAATTTATTCCTGCAGATTCACAAACTGAATGTCAAACAGTGTAGATCCTCAGAAACCATCTGATCTGGATCTATACTGTTTGCAAAGGTAGAGTTGTCGTGAACAGTAAGATATGGGTTCATCATCTGCTGAGTAGGCGATTCACAGGAAATGTGAAGCCTTTTATCTCAGAAAAATAAAGATAGATTGCGGTCTACTCTGGAACTTTCTGTAGCACTTGCAGAGTTAACCCATCGCTGCACATTCTTTTTGCCAGTAACTGCAAACTGCTCTTCATGAATCAGCAAAAGGGTGAATAGCTACAAATTTCAACCCCGAAAGTATTAAAGCCAAAATTTCATTACTACAGTTAATTTTCAACAAAAATTAGGCATGATAATTCCAGCCAATCATCTGCCACAGAGAATTCAAACCTTATTTCATCTGCTGTTTTTCAAAAACAAGATTTCTGCCGAAGGCTATGTTGTGCCGGTATGGTAGAGCTGGCTAATCAGAGCTGAAATGATAATCAATTGTCAGTCCTGTTGTAAACTTGTTGTGGATGATAATCAATTAGTAATCGCTGAAGATTTCATCATAATTTTACCTTTCTGCGTTTGACTCTTACTATATGGTATACAATATCATATGTATTAGGACAGACAGGCCTTAGCAAACAGTGTAGACCCTGATGAGATGCTGCAAAATGTGGCATCTCATCAGGGTCTACACTGTTTGCCACTCATCTAACTATTTTAGACACAACTTGGGGTAGTAAATTATACTTATAAAATAATTGATTATCAAATCAGTAATGATAATCATTTTAGTGGATTTTATCGATCAATTAATTGATTATACAATTAATCATGCCAGCCTTACTGTAAGGCCTTGAACATTTGGGTTGATGGTAGGGTTGAATCAATTGTAGACAGAATGACAAACAGGTAAATTAAAAGAAAGATGGAGAACTCACTCCTATATTGTGCCACACTCACAGAAGGCACAACGAAAACCGGACCTGACATTTCCAACTGACAATTCAAATACAATGCCACATTTAAGGGGAATGGGAACACCTGTCACATTTTTCTGCCATTTTTAAAGGGAGACAACTTTCGGAACTTCCTGTTCACTTTTCTATAAGCCCTGTCCCACTGAAAAAGGGGTCTACTCTTAAAGGACAGGAGCAAATTCTTTCCTTTAAGAGTTGACCTCTATTGACATGGGAGCTAAAAATACTTTTGAAAGAGTTGCCTCCCCTGAAGTTGTATCCATTCCCCTTAATTTCTTCTTTTATTTTTCAAAGAAATCAGGCCTGACAGTTCTAACCAGTCATCTGCTGCAGACAATTCACATGCTATGCAGCACCTTACTTCTTCAGACCTGAAATTTAATGTTAACCCTTAAGATGCCAAGAAAAACGGCATCTGAAAATGTCTGTTTATGTCGTCTGCTGCATCTCTCGCAAACATTTACAACATATTTTCATCACACAGGCAAACAGTGTGAACCATGATCAGATGCAACATAACTTTTAAAGTAACCAGCAGACAACAATCATTGTGATTGGCTTCTTATGGGTTGCCAGCATATGAAATTCCAGGCCTCATTTTCTCTCAAAAATATTTGAACAAGAGGGCCATGATGGACATAAATCACTAACCGGAGTTAAAATGCAATACCATATGATGATGCCTTTATTTTAGCTCTATCCATCATTTTGTTCAGTGGAGCAGAATCATAATAGTAATGGTCAAGTTCTATGCAACTATTTTTATATTGAGCCACTGGCTTCAGAGGATATGTCATTTTAACCATTTTGTTCAGTGGAGTAGAATATGGCTTGAAAGATGTCAAGATTTTTTTTTCTATTTTAGCTCTGACAGCCACCTTGTTCATTTTTGCAATTTTGGTACAGGGCCATGAGAGGAACATTTTTGTGACTTGTTCTGAAATTAACTTATTGTATACTAGTGGACTCTTCCATTGCTATATCTTGGACAAGTCCATTTTGTCATATAAAGGGTGTCAGGCCTATTTTTTTTGTTTTTATTTTATTTTTGAGAGAAAATTCTGTCAGCAAATAGTCCAGGCCCTGATCAGATGCCGCGTTCTGCGGCGTCTGATCTGGGCCTGCACTGTTTGCAAAGGTACCCCTTTAGGGGCCTGCACTGTTTGGAAAGGTACACCTTTAGGGGCCTGCACTGTTTGCCAAGGTACCCCTTTAGGGGCCTGCACTGTTTGCCATGGTACCCCTTTAGGGGTTTCCCGCATGCAATGGCTTAAAAGGATTTCTCTATTTTTCAGCTCTAGTGGCCATCTTGTTCACTGTAGCGGAATTATTTTAGCAATTTTTGTGCAAGGCCAAAAGAGCAACATTTGTGTGAAATTATTTCGAAATTGCCCCAGTGGTTTAAGAGATTTCATTTGAAGAAATTGTTGATAAGGGCTGGACAGACAACAGATACACAGCGATCACAGCTGACCTTGAGCAACTTTCACTCAGGTGAGCTAAAAAGTCAACTGCTGTAGTTATGTTTACAATTTAAGGGTTAGCAAGATTGATGAAGAGATGCCACCCTCGTATTTCCATTTGTAGATATAGCTAATGCAATTTGGTATGAAACTGATGAGCTCTACTACCATAATTTCACACCTGACTGAAAGCATATATTTTTTCTTGATCGTTTTCGGAAGAGGTTGATATTGTTATTCAATACATAGCCGTTGGTAAATGGGTCGCCATTCACGTGATGCCGAAAATTCACGAGAAGTTTACGAAAACCGACCTATTAGGAGATAACTAATTTATTCTTTGCATAGTGCTCAGTCTCAAGTCAAATTGCACCAGCTATGACAATATTTCCTTTAAATAGTAAAGTGCTTGAACTGAGGTATAATGTTCCCATCAACACTATTTAGGTCATTTTGGAGACGTTTCTTCCAATTTTGTGTGACTTTCACCTGACATTGAGATGAAAGTGACTTGGAATGTAAACTATTATGGCAGTCAGGTCAAATGTTCCTTTCGAGTATTAGAAAGTTAATTTCATAGCACCAAGGTATTTTTCCAACGATAATGTTGTGTATTCAACTTGGGTTTGTGGCTGCCTGTTTATCAGCAAGAAGTCCTTGGGTCTCTCTTATCCTGTAAAATAAACACAATATTTTTACTACAATGTATATAACTAACTTAACCAATACACCTTCAGGGTAGGTAACTCCTTCAAAGTATTTTTGTCTCCCATGTCAATAGGGGTCAACTCTTAAAGGATGAGAAGCAAATTCTTGCCTTTAAGAGCAGAGCCCTTTCTTAGTAGGACAGGACTCATAGAAAAGCGAACAAAAAGTCCCAAAAGTAGACTCCCTTTGTTTGTTTGATTTGAGGTTTAACGTCTGCGTCAATACTATACAGGTCATTTTGGAGACTTTGCTTCCAATTTTGTGGGACTTTTGTGTGTCTCCCTTTGAAAAATGGCTAAAAAATCTGCCAGGTGTTCCCATTCCCCTTAAGATGACAAGAAAACAGGCATAGGTGAAACCAACCGCACATGAGTTCAGGTAAACCAAGTAGAAGGTCTAAGCCTGCCCAGGCAAAGTAGTGCCAGTTGGACTGTCTATGCAAATAAACACTATTGGATTGTTTTGGCGCAAGGGCTTGAGGTGTCATTTCACCTCAATGTTGAGTAAAAGTCCCACAAAATTGGAAGCGACGCCTCCAAAGTTACCTAGTGTTGACAGGGACGTAAAACTTCAATTCAAACAAACAAACTTACAATGTTGTCTTACTGTCATATCTGCTGCATCTTCCTGCAAATTTTTCAAATATATTTTTGCATACAGGAAAACATTGTGGACCCTAATTGGACTGTTTTTAGAGGTGCAGTCCGATCTGGGTCCACAATGTTCCAAAGATTTAAATTAACCAGTAGACAACAAAGCAGATAACAATAATTGTGATTGGCATCTTAAGGGTTAGCCTATTCTGAATGGGAAAAAAGGGAACATTTTGCAAACAGTGAAGAATACGTTAAAGTCATTGTTCCAATTGAATTTCTAAAAACAACAAGAGCCTGACGCAACAAATTATGAAGTCCTGTTACAAATAGGATTCCATTCAGTACAAAAGGAATTTCCATAATGTAATGTGATATTGTATGACTCCCATGAGATATGACCAAAATGTGCAAAATATCCTTTTTTGCGAGAATGTTCATAATTTCTTTGAGCTTTCTTATTCCATCACGAAAACACGCCTTTATAATTTTGACCCCCTTGAACCCCACTTTTATACAGTAAAACTGGGGTTTCCGGGGGTATATCTTATTTTTCTTATTTCTGCTCTAAAATATAGATTGTGAGTACTCGTTAGAACCGCCTCATCGAACCGCCTCGATGAGGCGGTTCTAACGAATGCCCACAATCTATATTGTGAGCAAAAATAAGAAAAATATCACAATTTTTCATCATAAAATTTTAATTTTTTCGGCGATAAAGGTGGCAATGTATTTGTATAGGCGTGTTTGCATAATGCGAAGTCTAACCCTTCAAGTGCTAAGCACTTTTAGCAGATGGCATTTGCAAAGTTTGTTTTTTTTCAGCCAATGTCTAAGCCTGCCCAGCATAGTGCGAGTTGGATTGTCTATGCATATAAACCCTATTGGTTTGTTTTGGCAGTTATCATGTGCGGTCGGTTTCAGTTCTGCAGGGAAGCATCATGCACAATCTATTTCTCCAAGCCCCGATGGGCGGTGGCCATTAGACTTCAGCTTTGTGATGTGTTCATACTTCTGACAACTCCAGTTTCACAGCTGACTTTTAACAGATATGATAGTAAAGGCAATAACTCATTCATTAACCCATCTTGCTGAATAAATTAATTCTGACACATTCATTTTCTGACTATCAACCAATCAAACTACTTGAAAAAATGTCAATTCCTTCAATTTAAACTGAATGACATATGAAGATCTGATCTGATCAGACCCATATGATCTGGATCCACACTGTTTGTTCTTATGTTCAGCAGGACAATGGTTAAACAAGACTGACTGATTGATTTGAGGTTTAACGCCCCCTTCAACACTATACAGGTCATTTTGGAGACGTTGCTTCCAATTTTGTGGGACTTTTACCCTAACCAATAAGGTTTATATACATGGACAGTCCTAGTCGGACCACTTTGCCAGGGCAGGCTTAGACCTCCTAAGTGGTTTACCAGTCTCTTGTGCAGACGGTTTCAGCTCTGCATGCCCAATCTATTTCTCAAAGCCTGGGGTAAACAAGAATATTTCTATGAAAGATATGGGTTTGGGGGAAAAAATGATATTAACTATTTTATTGGGGAAACTCAGAAACAGGATGATAGCAAACCTGTCAGGCCAAGATCAGACAATGCAGAACATGGCATGTGATCAGGGTCTTCACAGCATCAATTCTGCGATTTTCCTAAATTAATTTTTAATGAGAGAACCATGATGGTCCTATATCGCTCACCTGAGCTAACAGATTTGCAGTTTCACACAATTACAGTGGAACTTCCACTGACAGTCACCTCTGATGATTGGTCAGCTCCTGTTAATGGCCATTTTTATTCTCTTCCCTCACCCCAGGGTATTTGTCTATTTCCTATAATATATTCTACCTGTGTTAAATGGTCACCTCCCTACTCCGGTAAGGGGCTATAATAATTAATGATTTTCTGGCCAAATTCCCTGTTAAACAGTCAAAATGACAGAGGATCAGAAATTCCGCCGATAAAAGAAATCTGAAGTGTGAAAGCGAAAATTCACGGAAATCACATCTCGCATAAAAAGAGAGGGTGAGCAAGGTTTTAATGCAATTCAACCTTGTGACCTAGTTTTAAATTTGACACAACCTATATTCAACCCTGATCAAGGTATCATCCAGACAACCATTCTTGTATAGTTGCACGAAGATTTGAAGCAAAACTGTGGCCTCTAATGGGAAACAAGCAATTTGACCTAGTTTTTGTTTGATTTGAGGTATAACGTCCCTGTCGACACTGTAAAGGTCATTTTGGAGATGTTTCTTCCAATTTTGTGGGACTTTTACCCGACATTGAGATGAAATGACTTCTCAAGCCATGCCGCCCAATGAATTGTTTGTTTAATTAACCTCCCCGTCAACACTGCATAGGTCATTTTGGAGACGTTGCTTCCAATTTGGTGGGACTTTTACCCGACATTGAGATGAAATGACATCTCAAGCCCAATGAAACCAATAGGGTTTAAAAGAATGGACGGCCTGACTCGCACCGCTCTGCCTGGGCAGGCGTAGATCCTCTAAGCGGTTTACCAGTACACGTATGCGGTCAGTTTCAGCTCTGCATGGCATCATGCAGCCCATCTATTTCTTTACGCTCCGATGGGCGGAGGCTGCTGCCACCCAATGAAACCAATAGGGTTTATAAGCATGGGGGGTCTGACTCGCACCCCTTTGCCTGGGCAGGCTTAGATCCTCTAAGCGGTTTACCAGTACTCGTGTGCGGGTCCGTTTCAGCTCTGCGTGGAAGCATCATGCAGCCCATCTATTTCTTCAAACCCCGATGGTGGGGGGCCAAATTTGACCTAGTGACCTTGTTTTTGACCAAGCATGACCTATATTCAAACTTGACCAAGATATCATCAAGAAATATATTCTGCAAAAGTTTCATGAAGACTGAAGGAAAACTGTGGCCTATAGAGGGTGAACAAAGTTTAATCAATTTGACCTAGCAGCTTAGTTTTTAATTCGACATGATTTACATTCAAACTCAACCAAGCTATCATCAAGACAAAGATTCATGAAGATTGAAGCAAAACTGCAGCTTTTAGGGGTGAACAAGGTAAATGTTGGCAATGGATGAAGCACATATGACAGGCGGCACACATAGGATCAAAGTAGCTCATCCATCCCCAACCTACTTATATTTTAGTTTCAGGAAGATCCAATCAAAACTAAAGGACTTATTGTGATGATAAGGTCCAAAATCAGAAGGGAAAATAACTCAATAAATAATAGGCTAACATTGTTAGTTTTCAAACTCATTCAAGCTTTTATTCCCTAACTTACTTATATGTAAGTTTCAGGAAGCTCCCATTAAACTTAAGGAGATATGTTGATGACAATGTCAAAAAAAGGCACTTTCATAAAAAAAAAGGGGGAGGGGGGCCATTTTCAGCAATCAAAGGGACTTAACTCTATCACAGACAAGCCGACCTCGCCAGTTTTTTTAACTCATCCAAGATGTTATTCCCAACTATTTACGTGTTAGTTTCAGGAAGATTTGATTAAAACTAAAGGCGGGTCACATGTGTGACGCCAAGTTCTGCAACGGAAGGTCAGGTGGTTTTTCTCCGGGTACTCCGGTTTTCGCCCACCTCTGATTAACGATCGGCTCGATATGAGTAAAATAATCTTGAAAGGGCCGTAAAACCAAAACCAAACAAGAGGCTCAATGAGCCTAAACCGCTCACCTGAGGAACTTAAGTTTTAACAATTCACAGACTTGACTACTAAATCTGCAAATAGAATCCAGCCCATTGACCCTTACAGGATATAAGTCATCATTATTGCATTGCATTCCAAGTTTGAGACTTCTAGCTTCTATAGTTCCTGAGAAATCTTTGACGAAAATTTAACATTGGTCAAAATGGAGAGAAAGAAGAATGAAAGAACAGATGAACAAATAAGCTGAGAAAGCCCAATGTCTCTTACACAAAATAAGTCATCATTATTCTATTGAATACCAAATTTGATGCTTCTAGCTTTTATAGTTCCTGAGAAATCTTTGATTAAAAAATTTAACATTGGTCTATTATCTCTATATGGAGAGAAAGAAGGCCCCCGCCCATAGGGGCTTGAAGAAATATATGGGCTGCATGATGCTTCCACGCAGAGCTGAATCCGGCCCGCACACTAGTACTGGTTAACCGCTTAGAGGATCTAAGCCTGTCCAGGAACCGCAGTGCGAGGCATACCGTCCATGCTAATAAACCCTATTGGTTTCATTGGGCAACAGGGCTTGAGATGTCATTTCATCTCAATGTCAGGTAAAAGTCCCACAAAATTGGAAGCAACGTCTCCAAAATGACCTTTACAGTGTTGACGGGGACGTTAAACCTCAAATCAAACAAAATGGAGAGAAAGAAGAATGAAGGAACAAATGAACCAGACTAGCTCCAAAACCTAATGCAGCCTTTCCCCTTGCCCAATGTTGCTACACATAAAATTTAAACAAGATTGGTCGACTGCCTTCTGAGATATGCTTCATTGAAAGTGTGGACGACGGATGGACGGACGACAGACGACGGACTCCGGAGCCTTGGTATACTATCAGCTCACTGGAGCCTTTGGCTTAGGTGAGCTAAAAATTCAAGTCGCTATTTCTGTCACAACATTTTCCCTACGTTAAGTCTATGGGCAAATTTTTTTGTCTCTCAAGGTCACGTAACTCCGAGGTCAATATTCCGATTCGGCCTAAAATCGAACTTAACCAAGATTTTATGCCTGTCCTTGTTACCTGCAAGTTTGAAGCTGATATGAATAAAAATAAAGTTGCTATTGTGGTCACAACGTATTTTTTTATGCTCAAGGGCAGGTAACTCCAAGGCAAATATTCCGATTCGGCCCAAAATCGAACTTAACCGAGATTTTATGTCTGTCCTCGTTACCTGCAAGTTTGAAGCTGATCTGAAAAAAATTCAAGTCGCTATCGTAGTCGCAACATTTTCCCTAATTAAGTCTATGGGCAAATTTTTTGTCGCTCAAGGTCACGTAACTCCGAGGTCAATATTCCGATTCGGCCCAAAATTGAACTTAACCGAGATTTTATGCCTGTCCTCGTTACCTGCAAGTTTGAAGCTGATATGAATAAAAATAAAGTTGCTATCGTGGTCACAACGTATTTTTTTATGCTCAAGGGCAGGTAACTCCAAGGCAAATAATCCGATTCGGCCCAAAATCGAACTTAACCGAGATTTTATGTCTGTCCTCGTTACCTGCAAGTTTGAAGCTGATCTGAAAAAAATTCAAGTCGCTATCGTAGTCACAACATTTTCCCTATGTAAAGTCTATGGGCAAATTTTTTGTCGCTCAAGGTCATGTAACTCCGAGGTCAATATTCCGATTCGAACTTAACTGAGATTTTATGCCTGTCCACGTTACCTGCAAGTTTGAAGCTGATCTGAATAAAAATAAAGTTGCTATCGTGGTCACATCGTATTTTTTTATGCTCAAGGGCAGGTAACTCCAAGGCAAATAATCCGATTCGGCCCAAAATCTATCTTAACCGAGATTTTATGTCTGTCCTCCTTACCTGCAAGTTTGAAGCTGATCTGAAAAAAATTCAAGTCGCTATCGTAGTCACAACATTTTCCCTATGTTAAGTCTATGGGCAAATTTTTTGTCGCTCAAGGTCACGTAACTCCGAGGTCAATATTCCGATTCGGCCCAAAATCGAACTTAACCGGGATTTTATGCCTGTCCTTATTATCTGCAAGAATGAAGTCGATCAGAAAAAAATTGACGGAGCTAGAGTGATGACAAGCTTTTTCCTATGTTAAGTCTATGGGAGCTATATGTTGCCATGGTAACCAGAGTTCCACTCAGATCTGCATGAAAACCTTATGCAGTCTTTCCACTTGCCCAATAATGTTACACATGAAATTTGATCAAAGTCGGCCAAGTAGTCTTCAAGATATACATTTTTGAAATTCACATTAACCCTTATGCAAAAATGCACAAGGGCAGGTAACTCCTAAGTGTATGATCCGATTCTGCCAATTATCGAACTTGACCGAGATTTCATGGCTGTGCTGGTTATCTGTAAGAATGAAGCCAATCCGAACAAAATTGAAGCAGCTACAGTGATGACAACATTTTCCCCATGTTAAGTCGATAGGCAATTTTTGGGCGCTCAAGGGGACGTAACTCTTGAGTGAATTATCTGATTCGGCCCAAAATCGAACTTGACCAAGATTTTATGCCTGTACTGGTTATCTGCAAGAATGAAGTCAATCAGAAAAAAATTGACGGAGCTAGAGTGATGACAAGCTTTTTCCTATGTGAAGTCTATGGGAGCTAGATGTTGCCATGGCAACCAGAGTTCCACTCAGATCTGCCTGAAAACCTAATGAAGCCTTTCCACTTGCCCAATAATGCGACACATGAAATTTGATCAAAGTTGGCCAAGTAGTCTTTAAGATATACATTTTTGAAATTCCCATTAACCCTAATTCAAAAACACACAAGGGCAGGTAACTCCTAAGTGAATGATCCGATTCTGCCAGTTATCGAACTTGACCGAGATTTCATGGCTGTGCTGGTTATCTGCAAGAATAAAGCCAATCTGAATATAATTGAAGCAGCTACGGTGATGACAACATTCTCCCCATGTTAAGTCAATAGGCAATTTTTTCAACGCTCAAGGGCGCATAACTCCTGAGTGAATAATCCGATTCAGCCCCAAATCGAACTTGATCGAGATTTCATGCCTGTCCTCGTTATCTGCAAGAATGAAGTCGATCAGAAAAAAATTGACGGAGCTAGAGTGATGACAAGCTTTTTCCTAACGCTCAAGGGCACGTAACTCCTGAGTGAATAATCCGATTCAGCCCAAAATCGAACTTGATCGAGATTTCATGCCTGTCCTCGTTATCTGCAAGAATGAAGATGATCAGAAAAAAATTGACGGAGCTAGAGTGATGACAAACTTTTTCCTATGTTAAGTCTATGGGAGCTATTTGTTGCCATGGCAACCAGAGTTCCAATCCGATCTGCCCGAAAACAGTATGCAGCCTTTCCCCCTACCTGATAATGCTTCACATGAAATTTGATCAAGATTGGCCCACTGGTTCCGGAGATATACTTCTTTGAAAGTGTGGACGACGACGACGGACGACGACGACGGACGACGGACGCTGGCTCGTGGTATACTAATACCTCACATGAGCCTTCGGCTCAGGTGAGCTAAAAAAAACAACAACTAAAGGACTTATTGTGATGACAAGACCCAAAATAGGCATTTTCAGCAATCAAATGGGCATAACACTATGATAGACAAGTCCACCTCGCCAGTTTTCTATCTCATCCAAGCTGTTATCCCCAAAATACTTATGTGTTAGTTTCAGGAAGATCCGATTAAAGCTAAAGGACTTATGGTGATGACAAGGCCCAAAGTAGGCATTTTCAGCAAACAAAGGGACATTACTCTATGACAGACAGGTCAACCTTGCCAGTTTTCGAACTCATCCAAGTTGTTATCCCAAACCTACTTATATGTTAGCTTCAGGAAGATCCGGATAAATGTGAAGGGCTTATGGTCATGATAAGGTCCAAAATAGGCAATTTTAGCAATCTAAGGGACATAACTATAAATAATAGGCTAACATCACCAGTTTTCGAATTCATCCAAGCTTTTATCCCTTACATACTTATAAGTAAGTTTCAAGAAGATCAGATCAAAAGTGAAGGGGCTACAGTGGTGACAAGGTCAAAAGTAGACATTTTCAGCAATCAAGGGGACAAAACTGTTATTAATAGGCTGACTTACTGGTACTGGTCTGGAAACGATAAAGGCACTGCTGGTGTAGGAGTATTTGTGGCAGAAGAGTGGATAGAGAAACTTTTTGAAGTGCAAAGAGTCTCAGACAGAATCATCGTGGTGAAGCTTGTAGTCGGCCAGTGCGTGGTTACCCTTCTGTCTGTGTATGCCCCACAGAGTGGTTTAAGTGCTGAAGTCAAGGACTTGTTCTTTGACCAACTGCTTGCTGTGACTGCTAGGATCCCAGGATCCGAACTCCTGATCCCATGCCGAGATTGGAATGGCCACGTAGGCCGTACAGGCACTGGACACAAGGAAGTGCATGGTGGGATCGGGTATGGTAGACCTGAACCAGATGTTGAGGGTGAAAGGATTCTAGAGTATGCCCTGGCATTTGACCCGCTTCTTGGAAACACGTTTATTATCTTATCACGTACAAGTCAGGAAGCGCAGCGACGCAGATAGATTTTATCCTTTACCGCAGGACAATGCGCAAACTTGTCACAGATGTGAAAGTGATCCCTGGCGAGGAAGTAGCCCTGCAACATCAGCTACTCATATGCGACATGAGGATTGATGTGCCACCAAAACCCAAGCGCAAGTTCACCCCCAGACTAAAAGTTTGGAAGCTGAAAGAATCTCAGACAAGAAATCATTTCCAGGAGGTTTTCAGCCAGCATGTTAGTGCTTCAGCAGGTGTAGCAGATGCTACCACTGAGGATATATGGAACAGCATCAAGACCGGTCTGCTCAAGACAACTGAAGAGGTGTGTGGCACAACTCGGCCCCACCGCTGGCGTCGCGAAACCTGGTGGTGGAACGAGGATGTTAATAAGGTCATTGCAGCCAAGCGACAAGCCTTTAAAGCTTGGAAGACTGGTAAGGGCACCCGTGCATCATATCTTGCGGCCAAACGCATAGCCAGACGAGCGGTGCACCATGCTTGCCAAGAAGCTGAGAAGGAGATCTACAAGAATATTGACCCTAAGTCCTCAGAAGTATACCGCCTTGTTAACCAGATGAGAAGAGAGAATGCTGATGTTGTAGGTGACAAACCAGACGAGCGGTGCACCATGCTTGCCAAGAAGCTGAGAAGGAGATCTACAAGAATATTGACCCTAAGTCCTCAGAAGTATACCGCCTTGCTAACCAGATGAGAAGAGAGAATGCTGATGTTGTAGGTGACAAACCAGTAAAGAATGATGCAGGGGAGATGTCAATGAGTGAAGACTCAAAGCAGAGGGCCTGGTTAGAACACTACCAAAGGCTGCTCAATGTTGAGTTCGACTGGGACCCAGACCACCTGTCTGATGAACCACCAGTGGAAGGGCGACCCATTCCAATCACTATTGATATGGTTAAGAAGGCTATCTCTCAGATGAAGGCTGGCAAAGCACCGGGTCCCTCTGGCATAGTGGTGGAGATGATAAGAGCTGCAGGTGATGCGGGTGCCTCGATGATCCGCGACCTTGCAGCTGCAATCATCCATGATGGGAAGGTACCCTCTGACTGGGAACAGAGTTTCATTGTCTGTCTCTACAAGGGCAAGGGCGATGCATTGGAACGGGGCAACTACCGTGGTCTCAAGCTGACAGAACAGGTCATGAAAGTCCTGGAGAGGATTGTGGATGGCCTCATTAGGCAGTTGATGTCCATTGACCATTCCCAGTTTGGCCAGGAAGAGGCACAACAGACGCAATTTTTGTTGTACGGCAGCTGCAGAGAAGTATCTGCGGCCAACAGGAGACTCTACATGGCTTTTGTAGACCTGGAGAAGGCATTTGACCGAGTGCCTCGGAAAGTCATCTGGTGGGCACTAAGAAAACTTGGAGTGGACGAATGGATTGTGAAACTGGTCCAAGGGATGTATGCTAATGCTCGGAGTCGTGTCCGCGTTGGTGATGGTTACAGTGAAGAATTCGAGGTGAAGGTGGGTGTTCATCAAGGCTCTGTTCTCAGCCCACTGCTTTTCATCATTGTGCTTGAAGCCTTGTCATGCGAGTTCCGCTCTGGAGTCCCCTGGGAGGACCTGTATGCTGATGACCTTGTCATCATAGCTGAATCCCTTGAGGAATGTGTCAGGAGGCTCTTAACTTGGAAAGACGCAATGGAGGCGAAAGGGCTGAGAGTGAATGCAGGAAAGACAAAGATCATGATCTGTGGTACAGATCTGGACCTCTTGCAGAGTACAGGCCAGTTCCCATGCGCTGTATGTCGCACTGGAGTGGGCAGCAACAGTATCTTTTGTAATGGCTGCAAGTTCTGGGTGCACAAGAAATGCAGTGGGCTCAAACGCTTGATAGAGGACCCAGATTACAGGCGTACACAGTGCCAAGGAACTGCAGGCCTCTTAGATGGCAGACCACAGAGGGAAGTCCAAGTCGGATCCGAAAAGCTGGAGGTTGTAGCTTCCTTTTGCTACCTAGGTGATATGCTCTCTGCAGCGGGTGGTTGCGACCTTTCTACTACATCACGTGTGAAAACAGCCTGGAAGAAATTCAAGGAGTTGCTACCAGTTCTCTCTTCCCGCCACCTCTCGTTCAAGACACGTGGGCGTGTGTATAGCTCTTGTGTGTGGAGCGCAATACTCCATGCCAGTGAGACATGGCCATTGACAAAGCCAAACTCCAACGTCTACAGCGAAATGACAGGGCAATGATCAGACAGATCTGCAATGTCAAGCCACAGGACACTGTCACCATCAGGTCCAGTGAGTTACTTGAGCGTCTTGGTATTGAGGACGTGGACCTCATCCTGAAAGAGAGAAGGCTTCGCTGGAATGGACATGTGGAACGCTCCAACGGTGCAGTCAAGACTGCCTGTGACATACAGGTAGGTGGAAAGCGGGGGCCTGGAAAGCCCAAGATGACCTAGAAGCAGCTAACAGAAAGAGATTGCAGAGAATGGAAGCTCTGCTATCGATCCTCATGATAGACAAGCCTGGAGATCTGGTGTAAGATCTGCAATGCATGCAGCAAGCCAGCTACCTGGAAGGGGGCCCACTTATGTGGACATTGCCCCTGTACCTGCACGTTAATCAAAAATCCGTTGATGATGATGACTTCGCCAGTTTTCGAACTCAACCGAGCTTTTACCCAAAGCCTACTTATACGTAATTTTTAGAAAGATCCAATCAAAACTGAAGAAGCTACAGTGGTGACAAGCATTTTCCCATTGTAAGTCTATGGGACCTTGTTGTTGCCATAGCAACGCAAGTTTTTGTTTGATTTTGATAAAAAGCTTATATCAACAATCCCCCACCATATGTATGCTACAGATGAGAAATGATTGAGATCAGCCTGCAGGCTACAGAGACATGACTGGACAAAGGTGGTGACCGACAGACGACTGACTGACGGACAACGGATGAATGACTATACTATAAGCTTCCCTGGAGCCTTTGGCACAGGTGAGCTAAAAATAATTCAACCTGGCACCCCTACTAAAGTGTTTAAAATGGACTCTTGTCATTTATATGGGTTAAGGCAGCATTCTTAATATTTCTTAATCATCATTTTTATCTTACATTGACTTGATCCTTGCAACTTTATCTTGTGTTTCCCCATCCGAGACATCACAATTGATTGTTGACTGTTCTGTCTGTGTTAGTGTCCTATTGACTGTTGGTGTACTTGACCTCCTAGCATCGTCTTCTGGATCCAGAGCAAATGTTTCTTCGTTGGCAGACATCAGCTGACCAGTAGGACCTCTAGTGCCTGCCTGACGGATTGGTGAGAACATAAGTGACATGTCTGTGACGTTTGTCAATGCTGAATTAGACTTTGGGAGGTTAGACAGAAACTTCATTTCTGTAGCTGGAAAACATCAAAGTTCAGGTTGTAATTAATTAAAATGCATAGCCGTAGATAAGAGGGGATATCCAAATATTATTTTTCTTATTTCTGCACGAAAACGTATGTTGTTGGTACTCATTAGAAGCGCCTCAGGTGCTTCTAATGAGTACCAACAACATATGTTTTTGTGCAGAAATAAGAAAAATATCAGTCCTTTTCGGATGAAAAAACCCCACAAAATCTGCAGCTTTGAAATGTCAATTACAACAATTGTCATCTGCTCTGTTGTACTTTAAAATTCATTGTTGCAGTGTGGGCCCAGATCAGACTGCTCCTCTAGGAATTTGCCAGCATGTAAAAATAGGTTTGAAAAGTTTACAAGAAGATTCAGCAGATGACATCAAACAGACGACATTTGTAGATGTATTTTTTTTTTCTTGGCACCTTAAGGGTAAAGAAATAATTTTTCTTATTAATCTTGTTGGTCTGTGATTCAAACATAATTTTTGCATTTGATTGTATGCTGCAAAATACACCTCTTTGTAACACTATTGTTTGGATCTATCGCAGAATCTGTGTTCCTTAAACAACTGATATATCAGTGATGTTTTTGCCCCTGCGTCCTGCACCCAAGACACATAATTTCACCATGATAAGCAAGATTTCAACTGACCTGTGTCCACTGGGGACATTAAAATTCCCGAAATATGGTCCGGTTTTCGCTGTTTGAAATCTACTTTAATTTTTGTAATACGAATACACCGTTGGTGGCTCAGAAGAAAATTGCCATTTGGTTAAACACCCGTTCTTATAGTGTCCTACAATCTATCAAAATCATCAATACTGCAGCTATCCAGTACCGGAGGTAAGATGCAATATCAATTTAAATACGGGGTCTTGAACAATTGTGCCAATAACCATCAATGAATCTTAAAGGGTATTGGAGTTATGGCCATCACAAGGTTGCATCTACGGACGGACAGACGGATGTATGGACGCCAGGCTGATCGCTATATCGCCCGAACCTATTCGGTCGGGGGATAAAAATCACTGTTATATCCAAAATGTGTAATACATGTAACATAGAAAAATGGCCATTTATGGTCATTTTTTCTATATAATCTATACATTTTTGGGATCTTTGTTTAAACTGTTATATCCAAAACTGTGTTATAATGAGTGAGTGAGTGTTTGAGTTTTACATCCCACCAACAGCTAAGGTCATATGGAGACGGGACCTCGGTTTTAAAGACTCATCCGAATGTCTGGAGAAGCTCAGGATCGATCCTGCGACCCCTGGTTTATAAGGCGAGTAGCATAACCACTACACCACGGAGGCTTCTAGGTGTTATAATGAACACTGATATAAAGAGGATCTGTTCATCATGGGAAGACTTACATTTTTAACCCATTGTATACTAGTGGACCTATCCATTGCTATATGTTGGACATGGCCATTTGTCATATAAGGGGTGTCAGGCCTATTTTTTTTCGTTTTTATTCTTTTTTTGACGGAAAATCCTGTTGACAAAAAGTGC
This sequence comes from Lucinisca nassula, assembly GCA_963580285.1. Taxonomy (NCBI): domain Eukaryota; kingdom Metazoa; phylum Mollusca; class Bivalvia; order Lucinida; family Lucinidae; genus Lucinisca; species Lucinisca nassula. The sequence goes on from OY757015.1 coordinate 158,690,194, forward strand.
AGGCCCTGATCAGACGCCATGTTCTGCGGTGTCTGATCAAGGCCTGCACTGTTTGCAAAGGTACCCCTTTAGGAGTTTCCCGCATACAATGGGTAACCGTAAAAATTCCGCTATAAGGCGATTCGGCTATAAGACAGGGCCCCCTTTTCGGTTTTCTAGGGTGGGATTTTGCTTATACTCTTTTATAAGACGGGTCAAATTTTTGCCATATCTGTCGGGGCCTATCTGCTACGACCAGATGCCATTTAGATGTGAGAAATCGGCCTTTTTTCGTCAGAAAACCCCTCCACTTACCCCTAACATAGCTTGTTCGGCCGCTTGTTTATGTCTGTTGACATTCTGTGTCTTCGTTTGTAAGTGTTACCAAAAGAGACAACTCTTATTGAATCTGAATAGGTACGTCTATTAAGCATTGGGAAAGGGGGGAAATTCATTTCCATCCACAGAATTTAGAAATATTTGTTGCAGCTTTTTTATAGTAACTGAATGTTTTTTTTTTATTGGGGAACACAACACCTAGCTATTCAGTTTCAGAACCAACGCCCCAGCTAGCACAAATTAGCGGCAAACGTCGGGCCAATACGTCGTATCGCTGTCGACCCGGTACATGCTTTGTTGGCTTAGGCTACACAGACTCCTATTTAATAGACGACAGGGGCTGACAAATCCAATTCCCGGCCGTCTGGGAAATCACACTGGGCAGGTGCACTTTGACCTTATGACGTTAGGTCAGGACAAGTGCAAAAAAAAAATCGTCTACAACTGCCAGTCTTTTTGAGTCCTTAAATACGGTAAAACTAGACCAGTAAGTAAATCAATTCAGAAACAAACCATCTGTGTATTTATTATTACGGTTCAAGCGTGACACTATTGTTAATCCCTGTCGTATAATTGCCACCCTGCGGTGCGTGTCGATAAGGTGTGAAAATATGGTCAAGTTATGTCTCTAATTTGCGTTTATCCTCCAGTCATAAAATTTAATCCACAATCAATGTGAAAATGATCATTCATTCTCTGTTCAGCTCTCGAACAGTCAACAACGCTCTTATCATGTCTGTCTGTATGAAAGAGTATCGTCTTCCTGAGCCACTTGTGGCTTTCTTGAAGTCCTGTCGACTTCATGGGGTGCCTGAGGTAAAAACAGGCCTCCACCATCAGTTTGTGACAGTAAGCCTTCGCTGGGATCTCAGCACTCCAGCTCCAACGAGACCCAGGAAGACAGCCAAGCCACAGCAGCCAGCCAAGGAGAGACCGCTACAAGAGACAGCACCACCAGCAACAGTGACCATAGAGGTCTCTCCAGCAGCCACCGTTTCAAGACCAACGACAGCCAACGCCGAACCAGCGCCCGCGCCTACACTGCAGCGACCGACACCTTCGCCTGCACAAGCGCCTTCTTCGCCAGAGCCGTCCCAGCCAACACCGCCTGAGCCACCGAAGAAGCAGCGCTGCAAGACCTCGCCGCCCAAGCCAGCCTACCAGCCACTCACGCCGGAAATGGATTTCGTGACGATCGACCAGCATTTCCGGGTACAAGACCACTACGACTGCCAAGCTGTCCGCCGCTATGATGATCATGACATCTACCTGCTTAGCAGGAAGCCTACAGGTCGAACTTACCCGTACGCGACAGAGTGCTATGCCTTCCAACATCGGGAGAATGGCATTCTGTACGTGTCAAGGTCATCGGACGCGGGGGACGACGAGTTCGTCCCCGGAGCTTGGCGGTTCTACAAGCAGCACTTCTGCATGGCTAAGCCGGTAGGAGATGCTGAGGGCTTGTACCAACGCCTGGATCGTTACGCACTCATCCTGCCTGCTGGTTGGGAATAAGACTTGCGACCAGTCTTCTTCCTGGACCGTTAGCCGTGTGTTTTCCTGAATGGAAACCTGCATAGGCATGCCTCATTGGCAGCCTAAGTCCGATGGCCAAAATCGCGCGGCCACAAGAGAGAGCACCGTTGACCTACTTTCCGCTCTCGAGCACAGTAGAGAAATCGCAATCTGCCGCCGAATTGGCACTGATTACTCTATATTTTTGGCTCAATTTAGACCGGCCTTCAAAATTTCTAAAACTGGCAGTGCTTCACTTTTCCTTGGCAGGGCACAGGCAGACCAACGCGATTGACTCTTGTTGGACAAACCGCCGGGATTCGCAGCCCAGAAGCACAAAACTTACGTCTCGCCGTGGAGCTATGGAGTTCAGTCCGCTCGACCTTGGCAGACGTAAAATGCCTTAACTTGAACGAACGAACGAACGATGTGAAAATGATTTAATTGCTCCTCAGACTATTAGCTACATCTAACTGTAGATGTTTGCATTATAAAGTCGGACTATTCTATGATCTCATGAATGGTTATGTTTTGGCGCCAAATAGCAGACGTTGGCGGGAAAAGTCGAACGCTGTTGTTGTTTATTGACACGGAGCTTCTGGGGATAATTCGGGAGCTGTGCAAAGCACTGATTTTCTATCCACCTTTATTCACAACAGCTTAGCTATCGGGAAAATATTTTTTACCGGTTCCAAACATTTTTTTTTATGAAAGAGATACATGCAATGACATTAAACACGTGTGGGGGTAATGGCCTCGGGGACGTCATTTACCGATCGCGTGCAGAAAAATCGTAGCGGTGGTTTGTGGGAGGCGATTTATATCAATTCAAAAATCACCGATCAGCTTTTTCCATATGCCTGGTCTTCGCCCGACATTGCCGGAAAAAAGCCTGCAGTCCATGACCTCGGCTATAAGACGGGGTAAATTCTTTTGGCTCATTTTGGAGGGAAAAATCCTCATCTTATAGCCGAATTTTTACGGTAAGACATTAATCACTACAATTATCAACTGCTCGTTACTTTAAAAGTCAGAGTTGCAAACAGTGTAGACACAGATCAGACTACTCCTCTAGGAGCAGTGTGATCAGGATGCACACTGTTGCCAGTATGTCAACAATATTTTTAAAAAGTTTGGAAGAAGGTGAAGCAGACATTTTCAGATGTTTTCAAGGTTTAGATGTTAGGAAATGTTATGCCCTATATTTTGAAATAGGAATTAGTTTCAAATTCATGTTAATCTGCTGAAATATTTTCATTTTACATTCTTCAAATTTTCATCCCAAGACCAACTACCACCACCAGTTAACAGCAATGTAAAGAAAGTGAAAATGTCTTCACATTAATTGTACAACACTGGTTCCACACCCCAGTGATGAAACTTTCAAAGTACAGAGGGCCCTTGTTATGGAGAAATGATACACCTGGCAGATTTTTCTGCAATTTTTCAAAGGGAGACATCTTTTGGTACTTCCTGTTCGCTTTTCTACAAACCCTGTCCCACAGAAAAGGGGTCTACCCTTATGAGTCATATTCTTGCCTTAAAGAGTTGATCCATATTGACATGGGAGACAAAAATGGGGTTATCGGTATCAAACTACGCAAAGCCTTTTCAAAATTTTATAGACGTCATTCCGATTTAATTTCAAAATTAAATGTTGGACTTAAATCTCTTCTGCAACAAGGTCTATCGGGACCCAAATTTTATGGTGACTTAGTATATAAATTCAGAAAAATATATAAATGCAATGACTTCAGCACCCAATTTTGTAAAATCTTTCTTCGATATAAAAAGATAGGGTACAACAGAAATGTTACACGACAGACTGCATGCACAGTAGTTAACCCAGGCACGGTTGACAATTTTGCTTCTCTCTTTAATTGCACACCTGTGGGTCAGGCCTCAGGTTCTATGACGGTTTCAGCCTAAAGGCTTACTGAGAATTACAGAGTATCTAATTTTATGTAATGTTGGTTGGTGCTTGATGCTCTGTCTCTGGTCAGGCCCATCAGAGACAAACTGTTGGTCTTCTTTTGCTCCATCATTTCATTGGGGTCTAGTTGTTTCATGTTTGTGCTTCTTTCCATTTGGTGTCTCTGATGGGAGCTGTGGGTCAATTGTATCAATTCCTGATCTCTGCCTTCACTTCAATTTTGCAGAAGTTACCTCCCCTGAAGGTGTATCCATTCCCCTTAAAACAATAGTATATTTACCATTATACAGAACATGCCCCTAAAAATAATCCTAATAAGGTAAAGTAAGCAATCAGGCATTTTTCCCTTAATTAGAAACAGATCTTGTGAACATTTGTTGCAAACAGTGTAGACCCAGATCACCTCACCAAGGCAATTCTAACAAATATTAACAACATTTGTTGCTTGGAATGTCCAATACAATATACTTGAATACCTGCACTAATCCATCTCACCTTCAGGTATAGATCTGTTCCATTGAAACCGTCTTTATAACAAGTTTTGTCATTACAAGAGAGCCAAGATGGCCCTGAATCGCTCACCTGATTCCAAGCAGTCACAAAGTTTCAAAAAAGTTATGTGGATAACTTCCAGCCATCTTATTCCATGATGCATAACCATTGCATTTAGATGGTCACCTGGGCAATATTCTTGCATAGATTGAAATTCAACTGGCATAAGAGTTTAGAAGTTGTCATTTAAAGATTTTTCTACTTTTAAGTTTGCCAGCCATTTTCTTTATTGCTGCAAAATCATTTTGGTAGATGGTCGCCTAAACAACCGTTAAGTTTCAATGAAATGGAACCAAAGGTATCATGAGCAGTTGTCATGTAAAGATATTTATATGTTAAGCTCTGGCAGCCATCTTGTTCATCCGAGCAGAACTGTATTGCTATTTCTGCAGAGGGTCACCTATCAGCAATATGCCTGTGAAGGTTGTATGAAATGAAACTAGAACTGTCAGAGCAGCTGACTATAGCCCAGATATAGTGCTATCAGGAAAGAAAAATACAAGAAATAGTGCTATCAGAAAAGAAAAATACAAAAAAAAAATGTTTTCAGCTTTAAGCCTCAAATTAAATTTTTCAATGTTTAAAGGGCAATAACTCCAAAAGTAGGCAATCCAGAGTTATGGTTCATGTGCTCTGCACATCGTCTTATAGTGGTTTACATTTGTGTGAAGTTTCATGAAAATACCTCAAACGGTTTTTGAGTAATGGAGCGGACAAGGTTAAAATAACCATTTTTCAATGTTCAAAGGGCAATAACTCCAAAAGTAGGCAATCCAGTGTTATGGTTCATCCCCTCTGCGCATAGTCTCATAGTGCTTTACATTTGTGTGAAGTTTCATGAAAATAGCTCAAATGGTTTTGGAGTTATCATGACTAACGGATTTTATGACTAACAGATTTTTTCAATGTTCAAAGGGCAATAACTCCAAAAGTAGGCAATCCAGAGTTATGGTTCATGCGCTCTGCACATTGTCTCATAGCGCTTTACATTTGTGTGAAGTTTCATGAAAATACCTAAAACGGTTTTTGAGTTACGATGAATAATGGAATTACAGAAGTACGGAATTACAGAATTACGGAATCACAGGACAAGGCTATTCCAATATAGCCCCCACTTTTTCAAAGCCGGGCTATAATAACAAGATGTCACATTGCTTCTGAAAGATATAACTGACAGCCATCTTATTCCATGAAGCATGTGCGAGGCGGACCGTCCATGCTAATAAACCCTATTGGTTTCATTGGGTGACAGGGCTTGAGATGTCATTTCATCTCAATGTCTGGTAAAAGTCCCACAAAATTGGAAGCAACGTCTCCAAAATGACCTTTACAGTGTTGACGGGGACGTTAAACCTCAAATCAAACAAACAAAACAAAATTCCATGAAGCATAGCTGTTACACTTAGGCAGAAGGTCAACCAGGCAAAATTCTTGCAAAGTTTGAATGAATCTGACTTTAGATTTTAGGAGAGGTTGTCATTTAATGGTTTTCAATTTTTAATTCTGCCAGCCTTTTTCTTAATGAAACAAAACCATTTTGGTTGAGCAGAACCTTTAAGCTATTTTAGTAGAGGATCACTTAAGGGCTATTCCATTTAAACATAAGTGGGGGGGGGGGGGGGAAAGAAGGCACTTTCAAATTAGCCCACCCCCCTACAGAAGCAAATATCCTTTCGACTGGACTACCTATAGAAGTATTTATGATAATAAAACATCCCACCATAGAAGCAAATTTCATATGGACAGAAGTGAATTTTCATCTCGTTATAATATTTAAATCTAAAGAGCTGTATTTTGTGTAAGATTGATATCTTACTAGATTATTATAATTATTCTATTATTATCTGATTCATGAATGGCAGGAATAATGTGGAATAAAGCTCCCATGCACTTTGAAAAACTGTAAAGTACAGTCTTTTTTTCCTTTAATAATAATCACATTCACATATCCCGCAATTGCATTGCTTGATTTGAGATAGAACATCCTTGTCAATACTGTATACCGTATTCGACCCTATTACCGCACAGTGCACTTAGATTTTTCAAAATTTCCTTTAAAATGTGTGCTGAAATATTAATCCAATAAGCGCACACTAAGAAAGAAACACTGAACCACGGAAATTAAATTCCATCGTCTACAAAAAGGCTGACAGGCAATGAAAACAGTGTGGGCCCAGATCAGACTGCAGAGCCTTTATGTAAAAATATGTTACAAAAGCCTGAAGAAGAAAACGCAGCAGACGACAAACTTCCATTTTGTCTTTTAATATAGAGACAATTTCTCGGAGGAATGATCAAAGAACAAGCACTGACCAATAGATCGGTGTTAAATACCCACCTAGCACCTGGCAGAAAAAAACAACGTTCAGAATACCCGCATAGCAAAACAGCAGACATACATTTACTCATACTCTTACACCCCTTCTCTTATCAATTTTTTTTTTTTTTTACGGGATGTGGGGGGGGGGGGGGGGGGGGGGGTACATGCATTATTGCCATTATATTGCATATTGTTTATGTTTGTTTATTGTTGAAAATTTGCGCATGTATCTTACTTGATTTCCGTTTCTTAGTTTTTATCCAGTGAATAACAAATTAGTAAACTTCAAAAATGATTGTTGTTCTTTTATGATCAATCAAGTGCCCCAAATCTGGGGAACTTACTGCAACAGTCTTGCAGTTTGTATAGCTTCATCTGTAGAACGGTAAACAAAGCTCAAGATTGTGAAGTACGGAAGTTTTTGTAATGCCTAAATTTTTAAATGCCCTTGCTTTTTCCATGGCTACATTCCCCCAAAACGTGACTCGGAACTTAGTCGGAACTAATAAGCATGCATGATTTTTATTTATTTAACTTGGGGGGCATATTTCTTTCATAAAAGATCCATTAAAAACACGGCAAAAATATTTTTTCTCGCAAGCTAAAAATGAAACAAGTTTGAATAGAAAATGTCACCCTGCTAAACTCCGGTTCCATGTTGATTAATAAATGAAAAACTGCATACAGATGCTTAGAAAATACCAGCGTCTGCTCTGCTCTGTTTTGGCGGGAAAAATATTTAGCACGTTCACCTGTCGTAGGCCAAAAAGCATGCACAAATTTTCATTTATGTCAGGTGGGGCATATTTCTTTCATCCGTTAAAAATAGCCATCAGAAGAGATGGCAAATCCCCCGACCAAAAGCCAATATGGCCTTCAGAGGATTGTTCACCAATAGAACATACACCAGAATTAAACCAGCAATATATCACAAAAGTATTGCAGTTATGGCCATCATAAAAATATACTGTCAGGGGACATAACTAAACAAGAGGCCCATGGGCCACTATGCTCACCAGAGCTCAGGTGGGCACTGCCCAATGGCAGCCATGTATTTTAACATGATATCATTTTAATCTACCAAATGAACCCCCATGTCCAAATGAGCACCCATGTGGACTCAGTATCTGAAACATTAGGCCTTTTATGAAGTAGAGGGGGTGGGGCATGGACCCAATGGAGCCCTGGTTGGTATCACTAAATGCGTCTTATCATAAGGAACAAGAATATATATGGTTTAGCAGTGGGGATCTGTAAGGCCTCTTACGTGGTGGAGGGGTTGGCATGCCCTGTTGATCCCAGGTAAGCCCAAGATTGTTGTCCCTAAATGTGTCTTATCAAAAGGACCAAGCATATATATGGTTTAGGGTTGGGAATCTGAATGGTTTCTGAGATTTGAGGCCCTTTTATGAAGTGGGAAGGATAGGAATGTCCCCTGCGGACCCCCCTACAGTAGGTGTGCTAATAATAAGGAACAAGAACATATATGATTATGGGGTGGGGATTTGAATGGTTTCTGAAATATAAAGCCTTTTATGAAGTGGAAGGGCGGGGCACATTGCCTCAGCACAAAGAGACCCCCAGGTTGGTGTGATTGAACGAGTCTTATCATAAGGAACAAGTATATGCTTTAGGGGTGGGGATCTGAACTATTTCTGAGATATATGGCTTTTAATGAAGTAAAGCGATGGGACATGGCCTGGGGCATGCCCCGGGGACTCCCAAGCTGGTGTCACTGAATGCGTCTTATCATAAGGAAGATGAATATATATGGTTTAGGGTGGGGCTAAGAACAGTTTCTGAGATATAAAGCCTTTTGTGAAGTGGAGGGGTGGGGCAAGACCCCGGGAGACTCCCAGGTTGGTGTCAATGAATGTGTCTTATCATAAGGAACAAGAATATATATGGTTTAGGGGTGGGAATCTGAATGGTTTCCAAGATATTGGGCCTTTTATTAAGTGGAGGGGGTGGGGCATGGCCTCGGCGCATCCCTGAGGACCCTCAGGTTGGTGTCACTGAATGCGTCTTATCAATAGGAACAAGAATTTATATGGTTTAGGGATCGGGATCTGAATGGTTTCTGTGATATATGGCCTTTTATGAAGTGGAGGGGGTGGGGCATGGCCCCGGCACCTGGGGGACCCTCGGGTTGGCATAAAAGTTTAGGGGTAGCCATCTGTAGGGTTTCCCAGATATTGTGCGATTATGAAATGGAGGAGGTGGGGCATGGCCCCAGCACATCCCTGGGGACCCCCAGGTTGGTGTTACTGAATGCATCTTATCATAATGAACAATAATATATATGGTTTAAGGGTGAGGATCTGAACAGTTTCTGAGATATATGGCCTTTTGTGAAGTGAAGGGGTGGGGCAAGGCCCCAGTGCATCCCTGAGGACCCCCAGGTCAATGAATGTGTCTTATCATAAGGATCAAGAATATATATGGTTTAGGGGCGGGGATCTGTAAGGTTTCCGAGATATTGGGCCTTTTATGAAATGGAGGGGGTGGGGCATGGCCCCAGCGCATCCTGGGGGCTCCCAGGCTGATGTCACTCAATGGGTCTTATCATAAGGAACAAGAATATATATGGTTTAGGGTTGGAATCTGAATGGTTTCCAAGATACTGGGCCTTTTATTAAGTGGAGGGGGTGGGGCATGGCCTCGGCGCATCCCTGAGGACTCTCAGGTTGGTGTCACTGAATGCGTCTTATCAATAGGAACAAGAATATATATGGTTTAGGGGTCGGGATCTGAATGGTTTCTGTGATATATGGCCTTTTATGAAGTGGAGGGGGTGGGGCATGGCCCCGGCACAACCTGGGGGACCCTCAGGATGGCATAAAAGCATATGGCTGAGAGAAAGTTACTCAAGAAACATTTCTATAAAAGTTTTGTCAAAATATCTGCAATGACTTGGCAGTAAATGCCATTTTTCAATATTCCCCATTATAAGTCTATGGAAACTCTTAAGTTGCCATAGCAACCAAACTAATGAGCCGATTTTCATAAAAAAAAAAAACCCACAAACTTTCAATCCCCAAGCCCAAGGATGCTACAGATAAAATGTAGGCCCAATCGGCCCAGTGGCTTCAGAGGAGAAGATGTTTAAAAGTGTTGACGGACGACGATGCAGACGATGACGGACAACTGCATATCCTATAAGCTCCCCCGGAGCCTTCGGCTCTGGTGAGCTAAAAACCAGGGCACTCAGAATTGTGGTTCTTGCGAATGACATGCCTGCTTAAGCTCATGTATTTCTTTACAAAGTACCATCAATATGTCTCAAAGGGTATTGGAGATATGGGGATCACAAGCTGGTCATACTGTTATATTGGAAGGTTAGATAACTCAAATACCACAGCACCAACAGTTGTGGTTCTTGCACATGACACCCCTTCTGTACCTTGTAATTGTGCCAAGTTCCTTCAATATATCTCAAAGGGTGTTGGACTTATGGCCTTCACAAGGTTATATTGTCAGGGGAGATTACTAAAAAACCAGAGCACCCAGAGTTGTAATTCTTGAGCATGGCACTTCTGCTTAACCTCATGTACATCTGCATCAAGTACCACCAATATGTCTCAAAGGCTATTGGAGGTACGGAGATCACAAAGTGGTCATACCGTTTTATTGGAAGGGGAGATAACTCAAATATCATAGCACCTAGGGTTGTGGTTCTTAGGCATGAAGCGCCTTCTCAACCTTGTATACAATTATGCCAAGTACCATCAATATATCTCAAGGGGTATTGGAGTTTTGGCCATCACAAAGTTATATTGTCAGGGGAGATAATTTAAAAACCAGGGCACCCAGAGTTGTGGTTTTTTCACGTGACACATCTGCTTAACCTCATGTACAACTGTACCAAGTACCATCAATATATCTCAAAGAGTAATGGAGATATGGCCATCACAAGGTAGTGATTCTATATTATTGGAAGGGGAGATAACTAAAAAACCATGGCACCCAGAGTTGTGTTTCTTGTGCATGACACGCGGTCTCGGCCTTGTGAACAACTGTGCCAGGTATCATCAATATATCTTAAAGGGTATCGGAGTTATGGCCAGCACAAGGTAGCCACTCTATTTTATTGGAAGGGGAGATAACTCAAAAACCATGGCAACCAGAGTTGTGGTTCTTGTGCATGACACGCTGTCTCAGCCTTTTGAACACCTGTGCCAAGTACCATCAATATATCTCAAAGGGTATTGGAGTTATGGCCATCACAAAGTACTCATTCTATTTTATTAAAAGGGGAAATAACTCAAAAAGTATGGCATCCAGAGTTCTGGTTCTTGCGCATGACACGCCGTCTCAGCCTTGTGAACAAGTGTGCCAAGAACCATCAATGAATCTCAAAGGGTATAGGAGTTATGGCCATCACAAGGTTGCGTCTACGGACGGACGGACGCCAGGCTGATCGCTACATCCCCCGAACCTATTCGGTCGGGGGATAAAAACGGCAAAAATATTTTTCTCGGGTTTAAATAGAAAATGTCACTATGTAATACCCGAGTTGTAAGATTTCGCCCCCCCGCCCATAGGGGCTTGAAGAAATATATGGGCTGCATGATGCTTCCACGCAGAGCTGAATCAGCCCCGCACACTAGTACTGGTAAACCGCTTAGAGGATCTAAGCCTGTCCAGGAACCGCGGTGCGAGGCAGACCGTCCATGCTAATAAACCCTATTGGTTTCATTGGGCGACAGGGCTTGAGATGTCATTTCATCTCGATGTCGGGTAAAAGTCCCACAAAATTGGAAGCAACGTCTCCAGAATGACCTTTACAGTGTTGACGGGGACGTTAAACCTCAAATCAAACAAACAAACAAACAAACAATGATTAATAAATCAATAACGGTTTACAGACGCGTAGAAAAAACAGCGTCTGCTTTGCTCTGTTTTGGCGGGAATAATAATTAGCGTCTACACGTGTCATTTGCAAAGGGATTAAATAAGATATAACTGGTATAATCTTGATTGACTAGTTTTCACACCTTGTCACATTGTTAATTGTCGGCTTATAAATAAGGTCCGCCTCGGGTGTAAACGGTTTAATAGTGTTGGCAACTTAAGCAAGTCAGTGAACGGACGCCAGACTCATTATTTTGTTTGCGGACGGACGGATGGACGGACGCCAGGCTGATTGTTATATCCCTGAACCTATTTATTCAGGGGATAAAAAATAAAACGCACCGTCGGCGGTCAGACCATGATCAGACGTCGCATGATCATTGAACAGCGTCTGGTCTGGGTCTGTGCCGTCGCATATGCCGTCTACAAACCTGTAGACCCTATCCAGACGCCGTATAATAATTGGATGGCGTCTGATTCAAATCTGCACTGTTTGCATCTTTGTGTTCTGTCTATTGTTATACAGACGGTTGGGTGGATGACGCCACGCTGATCGCTATATCCCCCGAACCTGTTCAGACTAGGGTTAAAAAAAAACAACACCGTCGGCGATAAGACCCTGATCAGACGGGGCATTGTCGTTGCGCATCATCTTGTCCGGGTCTGCGCCGTCTCAGATACCGTCTACTGATCCGGATCTGCATTGTTTGCATATGTCTTGCGTCTATGGACGGACATTTGAACGGACGCCACTCATAAATTTGTGTCTACGAACGGGCGAATGAACGGACGCCAGGCTCCGAACCTGTTCAGACTAGGATAAAAACAACCACCGTCGGCGATAAGACCCTGATCAGACGCCGCAATACCGTTGCGCATCGTCTTGTCCGGGTCTGCGCCGTCTCAGATGCCTTCTACAAACCTGTAGACCCTTATCAGACGCCGTTTAATAATAGTAGGGCGTCTGATCCGAACTGCATTGTTTGCATCTGTCTGTTGTGTCTACGGACGGACGGACATTTGGACGGTCGCTATATCCTCCAAACCTATTCGGTCGAGGAAAATAAAATAAAATGAACCATCGGCGGTTGGAGCTGGATCAGACGTCGCACAATAATTGTGGAGCGTCTGATCCAGGTGCCGTGGCATTATAAGGTTGAAAAACCTGTAGACCCTGATCAGGTGCCGCTTAATAATTGCATCTGTCTGTTAAAGTGTCGGCGGTGAGACCCTGATCAGAATTTTTTGTAGAAATTAATATTCATTAAAGGGGCTAAAACTATTGACCAATGAAAGGCCGTCTACCCATCTGTGGGTTTTATTGCCCTTCCGATGACCAACTGGGTACACTTTTGGGTATTGATACGTAATTTATTGCGGCTCAAAGCTAGGCACGCTCCGGGTGGCACCCGCTGTATAAACATTCCTAGGGTATCATAATCCCCAATTAACTAATTATCTAGGGCCATAAATCCCTTGAAGCTAACTGATTATACAGCGCTAATTCATGCAAATCATGCGCGACCGACTAAACTTTTTTTAGAACGGGGAATATTGCGTCATTCAGAACTAAGCCCAGTAATTTTCCATTACGTCAGGCAAGGTCATCGAGATTCAGTAAAAGAAACCCCTTGTGTTTTTGGTTGCAAATTACACAAAAACTTTGTATAGAAACATATTTGTTTTTTTTCGCAAATATTGTTGGCAAAATACCAAACTTAACATTTACAAACATCCGGCGTTTTTTATATTTAGGATAAAGGTAAAAATGACGCGATTGATTTTGAGACACAGGAAAACCCGTATTTGTTCAAATGGCGACACACGGGAATATACGTATCTGTATGTTAATGGATAAACTCGGGATTTTGTTAAAAAAAAAACGCTTCTAGACCTGCTATCGCAATTAACACATTAGAATTAAATTTAATTTGTTCCAAAAAGACCCCCCACCTTCAGAAGCGAATTTTCTTCAACTCCCTCCCCATATAGAAGCAGTTAACCCCCCGGGGCACCCTACGACAGTAGTTTCAAAAAGTGCCGTCTTCCACCCCCATGTATGTTTAACTGGAATAGCCCTAAGCAACATTAATGTGAAGTTTGAATGAAATTAATAGGAGTTGTCATTTAAAGATTTTTCTATTTTAAGCTCAGGCGGCCATCTGGTTCATACAAGAGAACTGGTGATACCGAAGGATGCTCCCCGAAGATGTGCAGTAGTAGGAGGGTTATGTTAGTGAAAGAGTAAAATATGGTGATCCTTTACACTTTGAAGTGTGGTATGAAATCTGGGATTCCACTGTACATGATTTTGATATGACTGAAATACTGTTGAAAGAGGTGTAAAGTTGGTAGAGGGTCTTTGTTTGTATTGGAGTTTAACGGACCAGTCAACACTATTTTAGGTCATTTTTGAGCCGGTCAGTTTACCTATCCACACTTTTTCCTGGGCAGGCTTATACCTAAGCGGTTAACCAGTACAGTGCACAATCTTTCCCCAGAAACTGACAACTGCCCTTCTTGAGTCATGAGTAGGGAGAGAATGACCTTAGAATGACTGTAGAAAAGATTTCATGATCAATCTCCAAGAAAGAATGTTGCAAACCCCGGCGGGTATCGATTTTGTTTGTTTGTTTGTTTGATTTGAGGTTTAACGTCCCCGTCAACACTGTAAAGGTCATTTTGGAGACGTTGCTTCCAATTTTGTGGGACTTTTACCCGACATTGAGATGAAATGACATCTCAAGCCCTGTCGCCCAATGAAACCAATATGGTTTATTAGCATGGACGGTCCGCCTCGCACCGCGGTTCCTGGACAGGCTTAGATCCTCTAAGCGGTTTACCAGTACTAGTGTGCGGGCCAGATTCAGCTCTGCGTGGAAGCATCATGCAGCCCATATATTTCTTCAAGCCCCTATGGGCGGGGGCTTCCGGCGGGTATCGAACCCACATCCTCCTGACCACCAATCAGACGCGCATCCGACTGAGCTACTGAGGCCAGCTGGTAGAGGGTCTGCTAAGCAACATTCTTATGCAGTTTGAATGAAATTGTCACAAGGGTACAGGAGTTGTTGCTTAAAGATTTTTTCTATTTTTAGCTCTGGCGGTCTCCATCTTGTTCATCTGAGCAAAAGGATTTCAGCAGTTTTGGTAGAGGATCACCTAAGCAAAATTCCTATGGATTTTCATTGAAATCGGCCCAAGGAATTATGAGGAGTTGGCATCTAAAGCAAATTGTTGACATTTCTCCATTTTAAGCTCTGGTGGCATTTTGCTCAACGGAGCAGAACCGTTTAAGCTACTTGGTAGAGGTCACCTAAGCAACATTCCTCTGAAATTTGAATTAGCCCATGGGTAAAGGAGGAGTTGTTTTTTTAACAGTCATTGAAGCAGTAGGATTTCAGCCAATTCGTAAGAGGGTCCCCTAAGCAACATTCCTATAAAGTTTGATTGAAATTGACCCAAGGGTTTAGGAGGAGTTAGTATTTAAAGCAAGTTGTTGATGCTGCATGTCGCACGACGGACACTGACCAATGACAATAGCTCACCATGAGCAGATAGTGCTCAGGTAAGCTAGTAAAGAGGATCAACTTGATGAAAAGATTTACTTGTTTAAAGTGTGTCACCAACTGCTATTCATACTCCTTTAACCAATAAAGCACCATGTAATTTTTTAGAGTGGACAGCAATTTTATTTCCTAAATATTTTTCAGGGAAAATAAGGTTTGACATTGCAGAAGATTCACATGTAATGTCAAGCCTTATTTTTCGAGAAAAAATATGACAAATATTGAAAATGATGTCTGCAAATGTCGTGATTGGCAGTTTAAATGTTAATGCAGGCTTAAATATCATTTTAACCCTTTCATAGAACATATTTATGAGACTTTTAACCCATTATATACCAGTGGACTCTTCTGGTGCTATATGTTGGACAAGTCTTTCTGTCATATAAGGGGTGCCTGGCCTATTTTTTCATTTTAAAACTGTTTTTGAAGGAAACTTCTGTTAGCAAATAGTGCAGGCCCTGATCAGATGCCACGTTCTGCAGCATCTGATCTGGGCCTGCACTGTTTGCCAAGGTACCCCTTTAGGGGTTTCCCGCATGAAATGAGTAAAGGCATATTACCTACCAAAGGATGAGCCCTTTTCATCAATCGAGACATACTTTGCATCTTTCAGAGGTAGTGCTGAGGTAACAAGACTGTGTGTGGCGCCAAGGTTTACATGCCCCAGAGGAGCCTCATGTCCATTCTGAATGTCAGATCTCGTAGTTGTTGAGTTGGCGACTTCAATCTAACAACAGAAGCGTGGATAAAAGTTTAAACTGCCAGAATCAAACTTTCAAATCATGAAAAGGCAATTTTCCATAAACACCACAACCTCTTTATGAACACATTTTTGGAGTCCAAAGCTTAAACATGTTATTTGAGCCACAATGTAGGAAAAGGGCCATTCGGACATTCTTAGGTCATTGTCAGGAAACGGTGTCAACGTGAAAAAGTGATTACTTGAGCATTTTTCAAATAAGCTTGCATTTTCAAGTTTGGTTTTATCCTTTGCTGAAAAAATATTTCAAAATATTTAAAACCATGACGATATGCTTTGCATGTGCATAACTGTCTTTCATGTGATTCTACCCTCTATATTTTTTGCATATTGCTATTATTTTGCAGTCACCAAAGCAACTGCGAAATCATGCAAAAACAAAAACGTGCATTTGATATTGTAGTCAAGATTAAACCATATTTTCTATTCACACAATACATAGTTTGAAGCCAGTTTTTAGTATTTCAACACTTTGTTAGCCTAAAAAGACTGTACTTCACTTTAACGTTATAATTCTCAAAATCGAATAACTTGCTTAAAAGACGGAGTTTCTCAGTAAAATAAAATGTTTTGTGCTCTGAAAAAAACTGGTCTTTCTGGAAATCTAAAAGTAGCATACTCATGCAATCTCGTCCGAACGGATGTTTTTCGGCTTGAAGGCCCATCTTATAACGTCACTGTTATTTAGTGGATAATGTCAGGTCATAAAAATAATATGACCATAAATGTAATAACAGATGATTATTGTCAGGTAAGATCATAACGCTGTCAGTGACAACCTTATGTATTCTTCTGAACTTCTTCAGCTTATTTCTACTCCAAGACACAGGTTGTGGGTACTCACACCCACAACCTATGTTATGAGTTAAAATATCATAAATTCTCATCGAAAATGTGGCCATTTTGGAGATATGAAAGAATGCACTATGTCACATGGGTGTGTAATCGTAATGTTCAGATTGAGGCCCACATTTCCCAGAGCTCCAGATAAGGAATAATAAGGGTAATTAAGAGGTAATTTGACTTATTTCTTGTGAGAAACGTAAGTCGTGGGTACTTGTTAGAATCGCCTCATTGAGGCGATTCTAACAAGTACTCGCAACATTTTTATGGAGACCTTAAATAATGTCATGATAACAAGTCTGTGTGCAACGAATACCCTTGTACACCCCACTTTATATGGAGAAAACTGGGATTTACAGGGATATAAATTATTTTTCATAATTGGTTTCCTAGTCATAGATTGTGGGTACTCGTTAGCACCGCCTCAATGAGGCGGTTCTAATGAGCACCCTCAACCTATGTTTGGAGTAAAAATAGAAATATCCCAAATTTCTATCCGGAAAAAAATATTTGTGGAGATATGAAAGATTGCAATATGTCACACGGGTGTGTTATCGTAATGCAAAGTATCCCCAAATTACCATCATTACTCCTCCCTTACTTTTGTTTCAATGATTGAGATTCTATTTTCCACCAGTACCATTCTTGCCATTAAGTTGTCTATCTGTGATTGTATCTTGTTCTCAAGACTCTGTATATAGGGATCAGGGGCCTGCCCTTGAGTTTTCAGCGACTGTTCAATAACCTTCATACTGCTGTCAAACTTCTGCACATGTCCTGTTAATGTTTCTAGTGCCTAAGTAGAATGAAGAGAACTAATTTGCAATAAACAGAGTTGCACATTGGGATAAGACTTGCAAACTTTTGGGTCAATCAACCCAAACTCACTAAGCACACTAGCTTTAAATTGCTGATTTCCATGTGACCATCACAGATTTTGTATGAAATCCAGGTAATGTTTTAACTTTATTTACAGCCATGTTAATCGTATCATTGGGTCAGAGTGCTATGTGAAGAAGTAAAAACTGAATGGACTCATGTGCTGAGATATGGGAAAACATGTAGACCCAGATCAGAGGCAGCTGTGTGGCATCTGATCAGGGTCATTAGTGTTTGCTTAAAATACAGGACTGTCAGGGTTTACAACAAGAGGGCCATGATGGCCCTGGATCGCTCACCTGTTCCATAGAGTAACAAGTGGACCCCAGGAAGGACCAATATTGACCCCAAGGTTATAATGTGCTTATTGTTGAGGGAGGTCTAAAAATGTGAAACTTCATACCAAATATCAACAAAGGCTATAATTGTCCACTAGATGAAGCTCCATACCAAATATCAAAGACATGGGACTTGCAGTTTCAGAGAAGAAGATTTTTAAAGATTTCCCTATATAAGTCTATGTAAAACCAAGGGTCTTGGGGCTGTGGCATTTTTGGCCCCAGGGCTATAATTTGAACAATCTTGATAGAGGTCCACTAGATTAAATTTCACACCAAATATAAAAGACCTAGGCCTTGTGGTTTCACAGAAGAAAATTTTTTAAAGATTTTTGGCCCCAGGGCTATAATTTGAACAATCTTCTTGGTAGAGGTCCACAAGATGAAGCTTCATACCAAATATCAAAGACCTGGGCCTTGTGGTGTTAGAGAAGAAGATTTTTAAAGAAATTCCCTATCCAAGCCCATGTAAAACCAAAGGGCCCCAGGGCGGGGGCATTTTTGGCCCCAGCACTATAATTTGAACAATCTTGGTAGGGGTCCACTAGATGAAGCTTCATACCAAATAGCAAAGACCTAGGCCTTGCAGTTTCAGAGAAAAAGATTTTTAAAGAAATTCCCTATATAAGCCCATGTAAAACCAAAGGGCCCCGGAGTGGGGGCATTTTTGGCCTCAGCACTATAATTTGAACATCTTGGTAGGGGTCCACTAGATGAAGCTTCATATCAAATATCAAAGACCTGGGCCTTGCAGTTTCAGAGAAGAAGATTTTTACAGATTTTCCCTATATAAGCCCATGCAAAACCAAAAGGCCCCGCGGCGGGGGCATTTTTGGCCCCAGCACTATTATTTGAACAATCTTGGTAGGGGTCCACTAGATGAAGCTTCATACCAAAAATCAAAGACCTGGGCCTTGTGGTTTCAGAGAAGAAGATTTTTGTAGATTTTCCTATATAAGCCCATGTAAAACCAAAGGGCCCCAGGGCGGGGGCATTTTTGTCCCCGCACTATAATTTGAACAATCTTGGTAGGGGTCCACTAGATGAAGCTTCATAACAAATATCGAAGACCTGGGCCTTGCAGTTTCAGAGAAGAAGATTTTTTAAGTTTTCGATGAAAAAATCTATTTTTGGCTCCTGTGACCTATATGTGCAACGGACCAGAACCATTTGAACAACTTTGAAAGGGGACCACCTAAGGATCATTCCTGTGAAGTTTGGTCAAAATCCGATCAGTGGTTTAGGAGAAGATGTCGTTTGAAGAAATTGTTTACGCACGGATGACAGACAAAAAGTGATCCTAATATAAAACACAAGAGGGCCCAATGGCCCTATATTGTTCACCTGTGTACGAAAAAATCAACAGTGTAGGAGACCACTGGACATTGCTACATACTAAATATCTAAGCTCAGGCAAAGCGGTGTCCATGCTTACAAACCCTACTGGTTTCATTGGGCGACAGGGCTTGAGATGTAATTTCATCTCAATGTCTGGTAAAAGTCCCACAAAATTGGAAGAGACATCTCCAAAATGACCAATACAGTGTTGTCGGGGATGTAAAACCTCAAATCAAACAAAATCTGTGCCTTATGGTTTTGGAGAAAAAGATTTTTTTAAGTTTTTTCAAGTATAAGTCTATAGAAGCTAATGAGCCAAAGGGCACGGTTGGCAGGTGTATGTAGGCGACCATTTTGTGTTGCTATATACTAAATATCTAAGGTCTGTACTTCATGGTTTCAAAGAAGATGTTTGAAGCTTTTTCCATTATAAGTTTGTTGGAGTTAAGGGGCCACAGGAATTGGACCCCAGGGGCATGATTAGCAGGATTCATGTAGGCGACCACTCGACATTGCTACATGCTAAATACCTAAGCTCTGGGACTTATGGTTTCAGAGAAGAAGAATTTTGAAGCTTTTTTCCATTATGAGTCTATGGGAGCTAAGGGGCCCCGGGGCGTGGCCCATTTGGACCCCACGGACATGATTGGCAGGATTTTTGTAGGTGACCACTTGCCGTTGCTACATGCCACATATCTCAGCTCTGGGCCCTGTGGTTTCAGAGAAGAAGATTTTTGAAGTTTTTTTTTTTTCCATTATGAGCCTTTAGGAGCTAAGGGGACCCGGGGCGTGGCCCTTTTGGACCCCAGGGGCATGACTGGCAGGAATTATGTAGGTGACCACTTGCCATTGCTACATGCTAAATATCTAAGCTCTGGGTGCTGTGGTTTCAGAGAAGAAGATTTTTTAAGCTTTTTTTAAATATGAGTCTATGGGAGCAAAGGGGCCCCTGCGCGTGGCCCATTTGGACCCCAGGGGCATGATTGGCAGGAATTATGTAGGAGACCACTTGCCGTTGGTACATGCTAAATAACTAAACTCTGGGCCCTGTGGTTTCAGAGAAGAAGATTTATGAAGCTTTTAATTTTTCAATTATTAGTCTATGTGAACAAAGGGGCCCCGGGGCGTGGCCCATTTGGACCCTAGGGGCATGATTGGCAGGATTTATGTAGGTGACCACTTGCCATTGCTACATGCCAAATACCTCAGCTCTGGGCCCTGTGGTTTCAGAGAAGAAGATTTTTGAAGCTTTTTTGCATTATGAGTCTATATGAGCTAAAGGGCCCTGGGGCATGGCCCGTTTGGACCCCAGGGGCATGATTGCCAGGAATTATGTAGGTGACCACTTGCCATTGCTACATGCTAAATATCTCAGCTCTGGGCCCTGTGATTGCCGAGGAGAAGATTTTTGAAGCTTTTTGTTCCATTATGAGTCTATGGGAGCTAAGGGGCCCCGGGGTGTGGCCCGTTTGGACCCCAGGGGCATGATTGGCAGGAATTATGTAGGTGACCACTTTCCATTGCTACATGCCAAATATCTCAGCTCTGGGCCCTGTGGTTTCAGAGAAGAAGATTTTTGAAGCTTTTTTTCCATTATGTGTCTAAAGGAGCTTAAGGGCCCGGGGCATGGCCCGTTTGGACCCCAGGGGCATGATTGGCAGGAATTATGTAGGTGACCACTGGCCGTTGCTACATGCTAAATATCTAAGCTCTGGGCCCTGTGGTTTCAGAGAAGAAGATTTTTGAAGCTTTTTTTCCATTATGAGTCTTTGGGAGCTAAGGGGCCCCGGGGCGTGGCCAATTTGGACCCCAGGGGCATGATTGGCAGGAATAATGTAGGTGACCACTTGCTGTTGCTACATGCCAAATATCTCAGCTCTGGGCCCCGTGGTTTCAGAGAAGAAGATTTTTGAAGCTTTTTCCCATTATGAGTCTATAGGAGCTAAAGGGCCCTGGGGCATGGCCCGTTTGGACCCCAGGGGCATGATTGGCAGGAATTATGTAGGTGACCACTTGCCGTTGCTACATGCTAAATATCTAAGCTCTGGACCCTGTGGTTTCTGAGTAGAAGATTTTTGAAGCTTTTTTTTTCCATTAAGAGTCTATGTGAGCTAAGGGGCCCCGGGGCGTGGCCAATTTGGACCCCAGGGGCATGATTGGCAGGAATTATGTAGGTGACCACTTTCCATTGCTACATGCCAAATATCTCAGCTCTGGGCCCTGTGGTTTCCGAGAAGAAGATTTTTGAAGCTTTTTCCATTATGAGTCTATAGGAGCTAAAGGGACCGGGGCGTGGCCCGTTTGGACCCCAGGGGCATGAATGGCAGGAATTATGTAGGTGACCACTTGCCATTGCTACATGCTAAATATCTAAGCTCTGGGCCCTGTGGTTTCCGAGAAGAAGATTTTTGAAGCTTTTTTCCATTATGAGTCTATAGGAGCTAAAGGGCCCCGGGGCGTGGCCCGTTTCGACCCCATGGGCAAGATTGGCAGGAATTATATAGGTGACCACTTGCCGTTGCTACCTGCTAAATATCTAAGCTCTGGGCCCTGTGGTTTCAGAGAAGAAGATTTTTGAAACTTTTTTTTCATTATGAGTCTTTGGGAGCTAAGGGGCCCCGGGGTGTGGCCCATTTGGACCCCAGGGACATGATTGGCAGGAATTATGTAAGTGACCACTTTCCAATGCTACATGCCAAATATCTCAGCTCTGGGCCCTGTGGTTTCAGAGAAGAAGATTTTTGAAGCTTTTTTTCCATTATGAGTCTAAAGGAGCTTAAGGGCCCGGGGCATGGCCCGTTTGGACCCCAGGGGCATGATTGGCAGGAATTATGTAGGTGACCACTTGCCATTGCTACATGCTAAATATCTAAGCTCTGGGCCCTGTGGTTTCCGAGAAGAAGATTTTTGAAGCTTTTTGTTCCATTATGAGTCTATGGGAGCGAAGGGGCCCCGGGGCGTGGCCAATTTGGACCCCAGGGGCATGAATGGCAGGAATTATGTAGGTGACCACTGGCCGTTGCTACATGCCAAATATCTAAGCTCTGGGCCCTGTGGTTTCAGAGAAGAAGATTTTTGAAGCTTTTTTTCCATTATGAGTCTATAGGAGCTAAAGGGCCCTGGGGCGTGGCCCGTTTGGACCCCAGGGGCATGATTGGCAGGAATTATGTAGGTGACCACTTTCCATTGCTACATGCTAAATATCTAAGCTCTGGGCCCTGTGGTTTCAGAGAAGAAGATTTTTGAAGCTTTTTTTCCATTATGAGTCTAAAGGAGCTAAAGGGCCCGGGGCATGGCCCGTTTGGACCCCAGGGGCATGATTGGCAGGAATTATGTAGATGACCACTTGCCATTGCTTCATGCTAAATATCTAAGCTCTGGGCCCTGTGGTTTCCGAGAAGAAGATTTTTGAAGCTTTTTGTTCCATTATGAGTCTATGGGAGCGAAGGGGCCCCGGGGCGTGGCCAATTTGGACCCCAGGGGCATGAATGGCAGGAATTATGTAGGTGACCACTGGCCGTTAATACATGCTAAATATCTCAGCTCTGGGCCCTGTGGTTTCAGAGAAGAAGATTTTTGAAGCTTTTTTTCCATTATGAGTCTATAGGAGCTAAAGGGCCCGGGGTGTGGCCCATTTGGACCCCAGGGGCATGATTGGCAGGAATTATGTAGGTGACCACTTGCCATTGCTACATGCTAAATATCTAAGCTCTCGGCCCTGTGGTTTCCGAGAAGAAGATTTTTGAAGCTTTTTTTTCCATTATGAGTCTATGGGAGCGAAGGGGCCCCGGGGTGTGGCCAATTTGGACCCCAGGGGCATGAATGGCAGGAATTATGTAGGTGACCACTGGCCGTTGCTACATGCTAAATATCTAAGCTCTGGGCCCTGTGGTTTCAGAGAAGAAGATATTTTAATTTTTTCCCATTGTAAGTCTATGGGAGCTATATGTTGCCATGGCAACCAGAATTCCAATCTGATCAGCCCAAAAACCTTATGCAGCCTTTCCCCCTACCTGATGATGCTTCTCATGAAATTTGATCAAACTTGACCATGGGGTATTAGAGATATACTTATTTGAAATTGTTTACGGACGCACGGACGCACGCACGACGGACGACGGACAAAAAGTGATCACAAAAGCTCACCTTGTCACTACGTGACAGGTGAGCTAAAAACAGTCTAAGCCCCCTTCCCAGCCTACACTTAGAGACAACTGACCAATCATTGCTGTGAGTGCTTTGATTTAATCTTTGCACATGAAAAGGTACAACAGTCAACCGTCTTTATAACGACATTCCATATAAGAACAAAACTTGTTATAATGACAATTTCAATTGAACGAAACTTTAGCTCAGGGTGAGACAGATTAATGGAGATATTCAAGAATATTGTAATTATTTAATGTTCAAAGAAACGGATGCTGTGGATGTCTGTTAGAATCTCCATAACATTTGTTCTTTTGGGTAATTAAGGGAAGAAAGTCCCTTATTATCTATTACTCTACTCCATATTGGGATTCTTTATAGTGGCAAAACTCGCTATAGGGGCAAATTGTTAGTGAATAAATATTTGTCGTTTTAGTGAATATCCTGATTTGGATTGACTGACAAGTGAAAATTGAAATCAAGATAGCTACTTTTTTGGCTCTACCGTTTCGCCAGGATCCATGTATGACTCAAGTGTCCAGGGAACACTGACTAGACTGCACAGATGTACAGGCTGATCCGAGTCTTTTTTGGCTGCATAATTAGCATCTTTCCTGTGATCAAGCTCATTTGTAGGTACATTATTTTCTATATTCAAACTCAACTAACAATTTTTTTGTAAATATTTTTTAAAGTTTGAATATTTAGCTATTAGTCTATTACAAATTAAAGGCAAACATAATGAAGATTCTATAATAAGATTGACACTTCAAGCACTAAACATGTTTAGCAGATGATATTTTCAAAGTTCTTCTCTTTTTTTTCAGAGAAAATAAGGCCTGGCATTACATGTTAGTCATCTACTGGGCAGATGATTCATGTGAAATGTCAAGCCTTATTTTCACTGGAAAAGAATTAGATTGTCATCTGCTCTAGAATTTTCTGAAGCACCTGAAGCGTTAATATGACATACATTATATCCCCAATAAGTTGTGTTTGGTTCAACAACACATCAACACTTGTAGCTCATTGTGTGTCATCTACAAGCGACTGAGCAGTCTGATGGACTCCTTGCCAGATCGTGAAATAAATTTGTTAAATTTTAGGAGAATTACAGCAAGGTGTCCAAACTTCTAGGCTTTTTATGGCAATCAGCTGAAAAATGACTTAAGGGTTAGGAAACTGAAGCAAGAAAAGGCTGACACTAACTTGATACAGACTGGTGATCTGATGTTGAACATCATTATTACTGGCCACTGGACCATACAGCACAGAATCACTGGTTGGAGCATTGATTTCTATTGCAGACTGATCTGGCTGTCCACAGAATGACCCTATAATAGATAAAGTACATATTTTCATTCTGAAAAATTTTAAAATCTTTTTATGAATACTAGAAATGGAAGTTAACCCTCACCATGCTTAACCCTGGTATATCAGTATAGATCCAGATCAGCTGGCTTCTAAGAAGCCAGCTGATCAGGATCTATACTGATTGGTTGAGAAGCCAGCTGATCAGGATCTATACTGTTTTTCATTCTGCTTCTGAATCCACGTTGAAAAGTGAAATCATGGGACACAAATGGCTAAAAATCAGAAAGGAGAGTAGCATGCTGAAATATTTAGCATTTTGAGGGTTACTAAGCACTACAGTAGAACTTTGATAGCTCGAACACACATGGCTCGTTTACCATGGCTGAGTCGAACCCCTTCTTGAGTCCCTAGGGAATTACTCTACATAAAAAGTAGTGTTGGCCAATTAAGCAGATTTTCGACTTTTATCTTGCAAATTTATGCTTTGTGTACTCATTAGAATCGCCTCTAATGAGTACAAACAGCATACATTTTTATTATAGAACACCGAAAAGATGTCCCAAAGTTAACCCCGTTATGCATCCTGGCAGTAACCCTCAGTGGCTCGAACTACCCCTGTCTCGAACAGATTTTCGTGGTCCGAAAGGTGTTCAAGCCATTGAAGTTCAACTGTATTTTTACAAAAGTTGCTCTATATTTCAAACTTTCGGCCTTTATCAAGAAACAACTGTCCTAACTCCAAATACTTTATTTTCTTCCACAAAGATATATTTGTCACAAGTCATTGCAGAAGAAAATGTAGTGGTTTTAGATAGAAAAGTTTTCTTGACAAAGACCAAAAGGCTGAAAATTGGAAATAATGTGCGACTTCTGCCATAGAAAGCCCTGAGGAAAATTTTTTAGACTGTTCTAACGAGAACCAAAACAGTATTTCATGAAGAAATATCCAGCTATGTCTGAAGCTATGTCAAAATTTTTAAATTTAGAACTAGAAATGTGTCCAGACGACACAGCTGCCCCTGCCAAGGGCCCCGCCTCACCCCGAAAATCCATGTTGCAACAAAATTTTCTAAGTGTGTGACCTTGACCTTGAGGTCATGGGCAGGGTCGTTGGTATGGGTGAATGAGACTTGGGACCTGTATCTATCATCATTCCAAATATGAAGCCAATCTATAAATATGAGCCCTAAAACTTTAAAAGCATAATAAGACAAGTCTGTGACCTTGACCTTGAGGTCAGGGGTGGGGGTATATACAATTTTGGACCTGTAACTATCACCATACCAAATATGAAGCAAATCTATATGGCTTGGTGTGTACAAGCTCTTAATAAATTTTAAATAAACTAGAAAAAGTGTCCATAGGACACGGATGCACCTGCCAGATGCCATTCTTAAAAAATATTACAAATGTACTACAAATCAATCATAAATTATATTAAAATCATAAATGTAGGCGGTAGAGCGATGACAAAGTTTTTCTAAAAATAGCCACAGTGACCTTGACCTTGAGGTCATGACCTTGAAAGTCAATCAACTCGAGATATTATCATAAGAAACATTTGTGTGAAGTTCTATTAACATCCATCAATAAATATAGGCACTAGAGCGATGAAAGTTTTTCTAAAAATAGCCACAGTGACCTTGACCTTCAAAGTTGAAATAGCTTGAGATATTGTCATAAGGAACATTTGTGTGAAGTTATACTGAAATCTGTGAAGAAATGTAAGTGCTAGAGCCATGACAAAGTTTTTCTAAAAATAGCCACAGTGACCTTGACCTTCAAAGTCAAACTCGCTCAAGGTATTGTCATAAGGAACATTTGTGTGAAGTTATATTGAAATCAGTGAAGAAATGTAGTCGCTAGAGCGATGACAAAGTTTTTCTAAAAATAGCCATTGTGACCTTGACCTTGAAAGTGAAACTAGCTAGAGATATTGTCATAAGGAACATTTGTGTGAAGTTATATTGAAATCGGTGAAGAAATATAGGCGCTAGAGTGATGACAAAATTTTTCTAAAAATAGCCACAGTGACCTTGACCTTGAAAGTCCAAATCGCTCGAGATATTGTCATAAGGAACATTTGTGTGAAGTTATATTGAAATCAGTTAAGAAATGGAGGCGCTAGAGCCATGACAAAGTTTTTCTAAAAATAGCCACAGTGACCTTGACCTTGCGGTCATGACCTTGAAAGTCAAACTCGTTCGAGATACTGTCATAAGATACATTTGTGTGAAGTAATATTGAAATCAGTGAAGAAATGTAGGCGCTGGAGCGAAGACAAAGTTTTTCTAAAAATAGCCACAGTGACCTTGACCTTGAGGTCATGACCTTGAAAGTCAAACTCGCTCGAGATATTTTCATAAGAAACATTTGTGTGAAGTTATATTGAAATCAGTGGAGAAATGTAGGCGCTAGAGCGATGACAAAATTTTACTAAAAATAGCCACAGTGACCTTGACCTTGAGGTCATGACCTTGAAAGTCGAACTTGCTCAAGATATTGTCATAAGAAACATTTGTGTGAAGTTATATTGAAAACAGTGAAGAAATGTAGGCGCTAGAGCGATGACAAAGTTTTTCTAAAAATAGCCAGTGACCTTCACCTTGAGGTCATGACCTTGAAAGTCGAACTTGCTCGAGATTTTTTTATAAGGAACATTTGTGTGAAGTTATATTGAAATTGGTGAAGAAATGTAAGCGCTAGAGCGATGACAAAGTTTTTCTAAAAACAGCCACAGTGATTTTGACCTTGAGGTCATGACCTTGAAAGTCTAACACCTCGAGATTTTTTTATAAGGAACATTTGTGTGAAGTTAAAATGAAATTGGTGAAAAATGTAGGCGCTAGAGAGATGACAAAGTTTTTCTAAAAATAGCCACAGTGACCTTGACCTTGAGGTCATGACCATGAAAGTCGAACTCACTCTAGATTTTTTATAAGGAACATTTGTGTGAAGTTATGCTATATCCCCCTCACAACTATGTGTGTGAGGGGATAAAAATATTACAAATGTACTTCAAATCAATCATAAAATATATGCATCAAGGGTAGATAATCCAAAAACCAAAAATGCAAGAGTTGTCTTCCTTGTTCATGACACATCGTCTCAGTGTGCTGAATGCACCTGTGAAGTTTCATGAATATATTCCATACGGTTTAGGAGTTATGGCCCGGACACGGTTTACTATTTGGTACTAAGTCAAGGGCAGATAATTAAAAAACAAAAAATGCAAGAGTTGTCTTCCTTGTTCATGACACATCGTCTCAGTGTGCTGAATGCACCTGTGAAGTTTCATGAATATATTCCATACGGTTTAGGAGTTATGGCCCGGACACGGTTTACTATATGGTGCTAAGTCAAGGGCAGATAATTCAAAAACCAAAAATGCAAGAGTTGTCTTCCTTGTCCATGACACATCGTCTAAGTGTGCTGAATGCACCTGTGAAGTTTCAAGAATATATTCCATACGGTTTAGGAGTTATGGCCTGGACATGACATACCAATTGACTATATATGGAAGTAAGTCAAGGGCAGATAATTCAAAAACTAAACAAGCAAGAGTTATCTTCCTTGTTCATGACACATCGTCTCAGTGTGATGAATACACCTGTGAAGTTTCATGAATATATTCCATACGGTTTAGGAGTTATGGCCCGGACACGGTTTACTATATGGTACTTAGTCAAGGGCAGATAATTCAAAAACCAAAAAAGCAAGAGTTGTCTTCCTTGTTCATGACACATCGTCTCAGTGTGATGAATGCACCTGTGAAGTTTCATGAATATATTCCATACAATTTAGGAGTTATGGCCCGGACACCGGACGAACGGACAAACGAACGGATGGACAGGGGTAAAACTTAATGCCCTTCCGGTATTCTCCGAATACGCAGGGGCATAAAAAATTCTTTGTGACCTTCACCTTTAGGGCACGTGCATGGTGGGGGTATTGGACCAGTATCAATCATCATACCAAATATAAACTTAAATCAACATACAATTTGGAAAATATAAACTCTTAAAATATCTAATTAAAATTTCAAAGTCTGTGACCATGACCTTGAGCTCATGGGCATGGGTGGGGGTATCGCTGAATAAAATGGACAGGTATCTAACATCATACCAAATATAAACTATTAAAATCAATCATACGATTTGGAAACTCTTAAAATATCTAATTAAAAATTTCTAAGTCTGTGACCTTGACCTTGAAGCCATAGGCATGATTGGGGGTATTGCCAAACTAGAAAAAGTGTCCATAGGACACGGATGCCCCCGCCAAATGCCATTCATAAAAAATATTCCAAATGTACTTCAAATCAATCATAAATTATATTAAAATCATAAATGTAGGCGGTAGGGCAATGACAAAGTTTTTCTAAAAATAGCCACAGTGACCTTGACCTTGAGGTCATGACCTTGAAAGTCAAAGCAACTCGAGATATTATCATAAGAAACATTTGTGTGAAGTTCTATTAACATCCATCAATAAATATAGGCACTAGAGCGATGACAAAGTTTTTCTAAAAATAGCCACAGTGACCTTGACTTGAAAGTTGAAATAGCTCGAGATATTGTCTGTCATAAGGAACATTTGTGTGAAGTTATACTGAAATCAGTGAAGAAATGTAAGCGCTAGAGCCATGACAAAGTTTTTCTAAAAATAGCCACAGTGACCTTGACCTTGAAAGTCAAACTTTCTCAAGGTATTGTCATAAGGAACATTTGTGTGAAGTTATATTGAAATCAGTGAAGAAATGTAACAACTAGAGCGATGACAAAGTTTTTCTAAAAATAGCCATTGTGACCTTGACCTTGGAAGTCGAAATGGCTTGAGATATTGTCATAAGGAACATTTGTGTGAAGTTATATTGAAATCGGTGAAGAAATGTAAGCGCTAGAGTGATGACAAAGTTTTTCTAAAAATAGCCACAGTGACCTTGACCTTGAAAGTGGAACTCGCTAGAGTTATTGTCATAAGGAACATTTGTGTGAAGTAAAATTGAAATCGGTGAAGAAATATAGGCGCTAGTGTAATGACAAAATTTTTCTTACAAAAGCCACAGTGACCTTGACCTTGAAAGTCGAAATCGCACGAGATATTGTCATAAGGAACATTTGTGTGAACTTATATTGAAATCAGTTAAGAATGTAGGCGCTAGAGCGATGACAAAGTTTTTAGTGACCTTGAGGTCATGACCTTGAAAGTCGAACTCGCTCGAGATATTGTCATAAGAAACATTTGTGTGAAGTAATATTGAAATCAGTGAAGAAATGTAGGCGCTGGAGCGATGACAAAGTTTTTCATAAAAATAGCCACAGTGACCTTGACCTTGAGGTCATGATCTTGAAAGTCAAACTCGAGATATTGTCATTAGAAACATTTGTGTGAAGTTATATTGAAATCAGTGGAGAAATGTAGGTGCTAGAGCGATGACAAAGTTTTTCTAAAAATAGCCACAGTGACCTTGACCTTAAGGTCATGACCTTGAAAGACGAACTCGCTCAAGATATTGTCATAAGAAACATTTGTGTGAAGTTATATTGAAACTAGAGAAAGTGACCAGTGGGTCACGCATACCCCCGGCCAGTGCCACCCTCTGATATATCTTTCGAGCTTGCATGTTACATGGATGAAGAAGTCAAGAAGCTATAAGAATCTATAATGTGCTTATAAAATCTAAACCAAACATGATCTTTCTAAATGGACCAAGGAAGTGAGAGCATCAAAGTTACTGAAATGGTGGGGGCATCAATTTTACTGAAGCAGCAGGGCGGGGTATGCATCAATGAAATCTTTGAACTGGTATGCAACATTGATGCAAGTATCAATTGAATTTGTCTTAGAGTTTAGAAAAAACAGGCATCTATAAACTTTGTCTTAAAACTTTAACCAAATGTAAAATTTCTAAGTCTGCGACCTTGACCTCAAGGTCATTGTGGGCATCAATGAAATCTTTAGACCAGTATGTAACTTCAGTGTAAGTATCAACTAAATCTATCAAAGGGTTCAGAAGATACAACCTCTTAGAAACTTTAACGCAAAACTTTAACCAAGATGTAAAATTTCTAAGTCTGTGACCTTGACCTCAAGGTCACTGTGGGGGGTGGGACATGCATCAATGAAATCTTTAGACCAGTATGTAACTTCAGTGTAAGTATCAACTAAATCTATCAAAGGATTCAGAAGATACAATCTCTTAGAAACTTTAACGCAAAACTTTAACCAAAATGTTAACGGACGGACGGACAGACGGATGGACGGACGGGCGGACGTTCTAACAAATCCGGTTTATGGGCTTTTCCCATTATAAACTCCCATAGAGAAATTAAGCTCCTAAGCCGAAAAATAGCCCCTAAGCAGTAAGGTTTATGAGTTTATAGTGTTAACTTAACGGAATAAACCCATAAGGTTGGACAAAATATAACCCCTAACACTTATATGTTGGCCCGGACAGACAGACGGACGGATGGAAACACGGACAGACAGACGAACGGCAGGACAAAAACTATATAACCCCATAGCATACTTCGTATGCCGGGGGTATAATCAGTGAAGAAATGTAGGTGCTAGAGCGATGACAAAGGTTTTCTAAAAATAGCAACTGTGACCTTGACCTTGAGGTCATAACCATGAAAGTAGAACTCGCTCGAGATTGTTTTATAAGGAACATTTGTGTGAAGTTATATTTAAATTGGTGATGAAATGTAGGCGCTAGAGCCATGACAAAGTTTTTCTAAAAATAGCCACAGTGACCTTGACCTTGAGGTCATGACCTTGAAAGTCTAACACCTCGAGATTTTTTATAAGGAACATTTGTGTGAAGTTATAATGAAATTGGTGAAGAAATGTAGGCGCTAGAGCGATGACAAAGTTTTTCTAAAAATAGCCACAGTGACCTTGACCTTGAGGTCATGACCTTGAAAGTCTATCTCGCTCGAGAATTTTTTGTAAGGAACATTTGTGTGAAGTTATAATGAAATTGGTGAAGAAATGTAGGCGCCAGAGCGATGACAAAGATTTTTTAAAATAGCCACAGTGACCTTGAGGTCATGACCTTGAAAGTCGAACTCGCTCGAGATTTTTTTATAAGGAACATTTGATGTGAAGTTTTGCTATATCCCAACTAAGTCAAGGGCAGATAATTCAAAAACTAAACAAGCAGGAGTTGTCTTCCTTGTTCATGACACATCGTCTCAGTGTAATGAATGCACCTGTGAAGTTTCATGAATATATCCCGTACGGTTTAGGAGTTATGACCCGGACACGGTTTACTATATGGTACTAAGTCAAGGGCAGATAATTCAAAAACCAAAAAAGCAAGAGTTGTCTTCCTTGTTCATGACACATCGTCTCAGTGTGATGAATGCAACTGTGAAGTTTCATGAATATATTCCATACGGTTTAGGAGTTATGGCCCGGACACCGGAGGAACGAACGAACGAACGCACGGACGAACGGACGGACAGGGGTAAAACTTAATGCCCTTCCGGTATTCTCCGAATACACGGGGGCATAATAAACATTTGGACCTGTATCTATCATTATAGCATATATAAGCCAAATCCATAATATGGTTTGGAAAATTTGAGCTCTTTAAAATCTTTAACATTAAAATTGTCTAAGTCTGTGACCTTGACCTTCAGGTCATAGGCATGGGTGGGGGTATTGCTGAATAAAACATTAACCTATATCATCATATGAACCAAAGCCATCATAAAAGTTCAGGTTCTACCAGGTACAAATACCTTAACTGGAGTCTTTAACATGGAAAATTTCTAAGTCCATGACCTTGACCTTGAGGTCATGGGCATGGGTGGGGTATTGCTGAATAAAACTTTGGACCTATATCTATAATCATACCAAATATGAACCAATTCCATCAAATGGTTTGGAAAATATGAGTTCTAAAATGTTCAGGTCTACCTGTTACAAAAACCTTAACCTGAATCTTTAACATAGAAAATTTCTAAGTCTGTGACCTTGACCTTGAGGTCACAGAAATGGGTGGGGGTATTGCTTAATAAAACTTTGGACCTATATCTATCATCATTCCAAAGATGAACCAGTTCCATCAAATGGTTAGGAAAATATGAGTTCTAAAAGTTAAGGCTCTACCTGTTACAAAAACCTTAACCTTAGGTTACAGGATCACGTACGTACGTACACACACAACACATGAAGCACATACAGAAAACCGAAAAACTATATGCCTCCGGCATCATGCCGATGCGGGGGCATAAAAATTGCTCTGATAAAAGTATCAAACAATTTAAATTTCTTGGAATTTCAACCATATCAAGTTTTAAAACTGTGCTGACAAAAGGGCAAGTACTGTAGACCTTGACCAGGGGTGATTTATTCGAAACAAACAATGTTGTTGGTTAATATATCGTTAAAACTTTGATTATTAATATGGCAAATATGAGGATATTTTTTGCTAAAAAAATGTGAGTAGCTTTTGCAAACACAAAAAGCTACTCACATTTTTTCCAGCAAAAATATCTGTATATGCTGTGCTTGTTATATCATTTAACTTTTTGGCCAGTAATGAGTTTGACAAGCCAACGATGCTTTGAACAACTAGGCCCTGATTTCTTTTTTCTTTGGAACAGTTTACTTGAGTCCCAGCCAGGCCTTGGTAGCTCAGTCAGATGCATGTCTGACTGGTGATCAGGCAGTCAATGGTGCGATACCTGTGAGGTCAACTACATTATTTCTTGGAGATTGATCATGAAATCTTTTCTACAGTCATTCTGTCTCTCCCGCCGTTTTAAAAAGAGAATTTGTCAGTTTCTGGCAAAAGAATGTGCATTGTACTGGTTAACCACTTAGGTTAGGTAAACTGGCTAGCTTGATATAGCCTAAATGGTGTTGCCTGTCCTTACATTCAATATTTTCTAACAGGCATCACTTGTTTGTTTGATTTGGGGTTTAACGTCCCCCTCAACACTATATAGGTTAATTTTGAGAAGTTGCTTCCAATTTTGTGGGACTTATACCCAACATTGAGATAAACCAGTGCTTCAGCTGAAGTGCACGACCCGCCAGATGCTTTTGTCTTTATGAGTGTTACCATATATGGGTATGGCGGCCATTTTGGTCATGTGACCTGGACCCAAAACAGTTTCCCCAATAAATGCGCCTTATCGTAAGGAGCAAAAATATATCTTATACTTTAGTACTGTATTCTGAATCGTATGCAGGATAAAATGCATTCTCACTTTTCCAATACAAAAGCATATGTGCCAAAGTTTGACCTAGGCACAAAGAAGGTCAAGGTCAACCCAGGGTCACCATTTTAGCAATTAATGATGGGCCTACGTCCCAGATGCTATTTATCAAGTTTCGTGGAAATCTGCCCAGTGGTTCTGGAGAAGACTATTTTTGAAGGGTTTTACCATATATGGCTTGGCGGCCATTTTGGTCATGTGACTTGGACCCCATGAGTAAATTTTGGTTTCCCCCATCCCAAAGAGGCTCCATATGAAATTTGACTTCAATCGGCCCAACGGTTTCCGAGGAGAAGCGGTTTGAAAATTTTCACATTTTTCGCCTCGGCCAGGCTATACTAAATGGAATGTAATATTTCACAAGTTCATTGGTTAGATCTCACTGATATCTATCAGTATGCCAAAAATTGTTTAAATATTCCAACAAAAGCATATGTGTCAAAGTTTGACCTAGGCACAAAGAAGGTCAAGGTCAACCCAGGGTCACCATTTTAGCAATTTATGATGGGCCTACGTCCCAGATGCTATTTATAAAGTTTCGTGGAAACCTGCCCAGTGGTTCTGGAGAAGACTATTTTTGAAGGGTTTTTTACCATATATGGCTTGGCCGCCATTTTGGTCATGTGACCTGGACCCACAGATCAAATTTTGGTTTCCCCCATCCAATAAAGGCTCCATATGAAATTTGACTTTAATCGGCCCAACAGTTTCCTAGGAGATGCAGTTCGAAAATTTTCACATTTTTCGCCTCAGCGAGGCTATACTAAATGGAATGTAATATTTCGCAAGTTCATTGGTTAGATCTCATTGATATCTATCAGTATGCCAAAAATTGTTTAAATATTCCAACAAAAGCATATGTGTCAAAGTTTGACCTAGGCACAAAGAAGGTCAAGGTCAACCCAGGGTCACCATTTTGGCAATTTATGATGGGCCTACGTCCCAGATGCTATTTATAAAGTTTCGTGGAAATCTGCCCAGTGGTTCTGGAGAAGACTATTTTTGAAGGGATTTTACCATATATGGCTTGGCGGCCATTTTGGTCATGTGACTTGGACCCCATGAGTAAATTTTGGTTTCCCCCATCCCAAAGAGGCTCCATATGAAATTTGACTTCAATCGGCCCAACGGTTTCCGAGGAGAAGCGGTTTGAAAATTTTCACATTTTTCAGCTCGGCGAGGCTATACTAAATGGAATGTAATATTTCACAAGTTCATTGGTTAGATCTCCTTGATATCTATCAGTATGCCAAAAATTGTTTAAATATTCCAACAAAAGCATATGTGTCAAAGTTTGACCTAGGCACAAAGAAGGTCAAGGTCAACCCAGGGTCACCATTTTAGCAATTTATGATGGACCTACGTCCCAGATGCTATTTATAAAGTTTCGTGGAAACCTGCCCAGTGGTTCTGGAGAAGACTATTTTTGAAGGGTTTTTACCATATATGGCTTGGCCGCCATTTTGGTCATGTGACCTGGACCCCATGAGCAAATTTTGGTTTCCCCCATCCCATAGAGGCTCCTTATGAAATTTGACTTCAATCGGCACAACGGTTTCCGAGGAGAAGCAGTTCGAAAATTTTCACATTTTTCGCCTCGGCAAGGCTATACCAAATGGAATGTAATATTTCGCAAGTTCATTGGTTAGATGTCATTGATATCTATCAGTATGCCAAAAATTGTTTAAATAGTCAAA
The DNA here is from genome assembly GCA_963580285.1 of Lucinisca nassula. Classification (NCBI taxonomy): domain Eukaryota; kingdom Metazoa; phylum Mollusca; class Bivalvia; order Lucinida; family Lucinidae; genus Lucinisca; species Lucinisca nassula. The sequence goes on from OY757015.1 coordinate 158,725,806, forward strand.
GCGGTTAAGTCACTATCACCAATTTTTACAAACAGGTTACGGACGGACAGACAGACTGACAGAATGACATGGTGATTTTAGGGCACTATTAGAAATCAACCGACTTCAGTCGGTCCCTTTTTCTGTGGGTCGTGCAACTGAAAACTCAAGGTCTGCCACCCAATGAAACCAATAGGGTTTATATGCATGGATGCTCTGACTCGCACTACTTTGCCTGGGCAGGCTTAGATTGCCTCCACTTCTATTCTAGATCCTCTAAGCCGTTTACCAGTACTCATGTGCGGTCCGTTTCAGCTCTGCATGGAAGCACCATGCAGCCCCAATCTATTTCTCCAAGCCCTGATAGGCGAGGCCCTAGACACCACTTGCTGAGTGCCTATATTAACCCTTTAAGGGACATGAAAATTTTTAGAGCAGGCGGCAATTTTAATTTTTCCATTATTTTTGAGCGAAAATAGAGGTTCTCAGCAGAAGACTCACATGATGTCAAACTTTTCTCTTAAAAATAAATATTTGAAAATGATGTCTGCAAATTTCATGACTGGCAGTTTAAGGGTGAAACTCAAATTTAATGAGACTGATTGTATGGACACAGCCTAATAATGACATACCTTTAGGCATGCTCACCACCTCAACTGCATCTGGACAAACCCGTCTAATACTCGGTGTATTCAAACACATGTGAACTGGAATAAGGTGCTCTGGGGAAAGCTCATCTGCTTGGTACCTGAGAACAGAAGAAAACGCTTACACTGCTGAATAAATTGATTTAGCAATACCCATTCCTAACTACCTACCAATCAAATTACTTAACCAATTGTAGGCAGGAAACCCCAAAAGCGGTACCTTGGCAAACATTGCAGGCCCAGATCAGACGCTGCACTATTTGCTAACAGAATTTTCCATCAAAAATAGAATAAAAACGAAAAAATAAGCCTACCACCCTTTTATGAAAAATGGACTTGCCCACTATATAGCAATTGAAGAATCCACTAGTTTATAGTGGGTTAATATAGTGTATAAATTCAATTCATAATCTGCATAACAAATAGTGTAGATCCTGATCAGAGCCGTCTGACCTGGAGCTACACTATTTGCAAAGGTAGAGGTTATTGTGTTCAGCGGAATAAGGATTATGATGATTTCGTGTTAACGACGCGTCAACCCTCTTTGTGGGTCATAAGCGTCAATGGAATAAGGATTAAGAAGAAATCAAAGGTATGAAACCAAGAATTCTCTTTCTTTTTGTTTTGGTTTTACAGCCTTTTCAAGATAATTTCACTTACCACTGATCAATAACCCATTGTATGTGGGAAATCCCTATAGGGGTACCTTGGCAAACAGTGCAGGCACAGATCAGACGCCGCAGAACGCACCATCTGATCAGGGCCTGCACTATTTGCTAACAGAATTTTCCATCAAAAAACGATTAAAATCGCAAAAATAGGCCTGTCACCCCTTAAATGACAAATGAACTTGTCCAACATATAGCAATGGAAGAGTCCACTAGAATACAATGGGTTAATCAGAGGTCGAAATTCAGAGTGCCTGGAGAAAAACCACCTGACCTCGATGAGGTGATTCTCGTAAGTAAACATGGCATAACTTTATTTAAATCAAAAAGATATTCCTATTAGGCATCCTGACACTACTGTGTATCAGGCAAAACAAAGAAGGTACTGTGACACAACTGAGCTCTATCCATGTAAAATTTGTCTTCTAGCATAGACTCAAATCTGTCTGCATACCAGCTCAGCCATAATACAAATTTCCCTGTCTATATAAGAAGCTTCGGGTGAGAGAGTGTTTGAGTTTTACGTCTCACCAACAGCTAAGGACATACGGAGACGGGACCTCGGTTTAAAGACCCATCCGAAAGTCTGGAGAAGCCCGGGTTCAATCCTTCGATCCCTGGTTTACAAGCCGAGTAGCATAACCATTACACCACGGAGGCTTCTAGAAGCTCCGGGTGAAGGAGCATCCAAAAAGTGCAAAGCCAAAACTATAATCCGTCTCCAAAGATATCGATGATGATCAAAGTCTTTGCTGTCCACATGACCAAAGACAAATTTTTGCCTGGAGCAGCTCAGTTTCTCTTTAATGAAGTAAGTCACTGAACAGTATGAAAATACAGATATATGTACTGAGAGGCCTGAAAATGTAGACAGGTTAAGTTATGAAAATAAAAATTAGTGAGGTTCTGGTCAAAAAATAGTGAGATCACTATTTTTATATTAAATATATAGGGAAATCTCTGGGGAAAAAAATAGGGAGGCAGCATGTGAAAAAGGGGTTTTAGGAACGAAAAATGAGTATCACTAACAAATAGGGAGATTTAACATGTCTAAAAATTTCATCTGCTGCTTTTTAATAATATTTTGAATACAGGCAAACAGTATGGACCCTGATTAGCATGCTCTTCTAGGGGCAGTATGATCTGGACCCACACTGTTTGCAATAACTTGCGGGCAAACAGTGTGGACTCTGATCAGACTGCTCCTAGAGGAGCAAGCAGTCTGATCTGGGTCCACACTGTTTGCAAAAATGACTTTTAAAGCCATCAATTGATGGGATTTGCATCTTAAGGGGAATGGGAACACCTTCAGGGGAGGCAACTCCTGCAAAAGTATTTTTGTCTCCAATGTCAAAAGGGGTCAACTCTTAAAAGAAAGAATTTGCTCCTGAGGAGCAAATTCTTTCCTTTAAGAGTAGACCCCTTTTTCAGTGGGACAGTGCTGAAAGAAAAGCAAACAGGCAGTCCCGGAAGTTGTCTCCCTTTGAAAAATGGCAGAAAAATCTGCCAAGTGTTCCCATTCCCCTTAAGGGTTAAGCAACAGTGCATGGTCCTAAGTCTATGCCAGTAATAAAGATCATCATGCAATTGGCTTCACAGAAGACTTTCATAATATTTCATTTTCTAGCTGAAAATGAGCTAGTAGCACAGAGCACATGCTGTAACCAAAGAGGTTGGCCACTCTGTCCTGTTGATGTATCAAATAACCTGATGTCTTTTCATCTCATTTCGAGTCAGCCAATCAACAACTCCTTAGGTGCTTCATCGGCAAATAAAAGACTATCATGTCGCTGTTTGCTCGAGATGTTGCACCAATAACATGCTCCCTATACATACATCACCAGGCACACCAACAAACCAATAACAAAAGGCTCAATTAGCCTAAACGGCTCAACTGAGGAACTCAACATTTAAAAAATTCACAGATTTGACTACTAAAAGTGCTAAAGGAATTGCATCTAATGAGCTGATAAGCCTCGAGGAGTGGCCACTTTGGACTCTGGGGGCATGGTTGACAGGATTTATGTAGGTGACCACTTAGCATTGTTACATACTAAATATGTAAGCTCTAGATCATATGGTTTCAGAGAAGATTTTTTAATTTTTTTCCATTGTAAGTCGATGGCAGCTAATGAGGTGGCCAATTTGGACCCTGGGGGCATGATTGGCAGGATTTATGTTGGTGACCACTATACACTGTTAGTTTAGCAGGAATTTTCTTATTTTAACTTGCAAATTAGGTTGTGTGTTCTCATTAGAATTGCCTCGATGAGGCGATTCTAATGAGAACACCCAACATATCTTTATTTTAAAGAAATTGAAAAGCGTATCCTTATGTCTCCTGACCTGGCTTTATGAATAACCCCTCAATGGCTCTAACTACCCCTGTCTCCAACAAATTTACATAATCCTACAGACACACTATGTCTGAATATTTAGGAAACGTACGCCATCAGTAGATCATAATAAGCTATCAAACCTACCTCACTTCATCAGGTGGTGACCTGATAGCAACATGTCTAACAAGGTCAGGCCGGGCACCATGGTCTCCATCAAATGAACTTCTCTCAGTGTTGCTATGGTAACCATCACCTGAAGCATGCCTAGCAACATGACGGACCGCTGGGCTGGTTTTCTGTTGGCTGTGACTGGCAACATGTCTTACAGGATGGGTCCCAGCATCAGATTTAAGTTCATTTACAACCTGAGGAGCCGGTCTAGGTGATATTTCTTTAGCAGACTGCTTCCCTTGTTTAGATGCTTCTTTAGATGAGACTGGTCTCCTGCCTGTGACAAAAATATAAGTTAAAATTCTATTGAGTGCACATAACATCCTTTTCAAGAAAGTAAGAAACGAATGTCCAAATTCTCCTTACTTTTTCTATCTTAGTGACCCTTGACGTTTTACTGTAGCTTACAGGACCTACACAGAAACTAATTTCTTGCACACCAGACAAGGAAATCCGTGATTTTACCCTGGGATAGAAATTTATGTTCTGACCCTGGTGTTCTGACCCAGGCAACTAACATAAATACGCTTCAATTCTATTCAACTGCCGGAACTACTTCCGCACTACTTTTATTTTGTAAACAATATACATGTGCGAGCTGTCAAAACTAACCGGAGGTGTGGTGCAAGAAAAAGAATCCAATATGGGGTTCTGTTGTAGATGGGCATTTCCAACCCTCGGGATGACCGTGCTGAGCGGAACCTCGGCGTAGCCTCGGTTCCGCTCAGCACGGTCATCCCTTGGGTTGGAAACGCTCATCTACAACAGAACCCCATATCAGATTCTTATAGTATCAGAGTGTAATGAGAACATTTGAATTTGTGAAAGAAGAAACAATCACTCAGGAAAAGCCATGATAACTGACAAGAGTCATCTTAACCCTTGTCCTGCTGAATATTCATTTAAGCCACACCCATTTCTGTCTATCAACCTATCAAATTATTTGATGTAATTTATCGCTACAAATTCATAAACTGAATGCCAAACAGTGTAGATCCTGATCAGATGGCTTCTTCAGAAGCCATCTGATCTGGATCTACACTGTTTGCAAAGATAGGGGTTGTCGTGAACAGCAAGATAAGGGTTAAGAAGAAAAAGAGTTAGTGACATGAAGGCACCATATTTACTATGTGTGTATTTGATTAAACAGGACCTCCCCAATCTCCACCCCCCTATATATATACAGTAGAAGTCTGATCTGGGCCTTCACTGATTGGGTATTTGTTTTGGAGTTCACTGTATAAATGGGTTAAATGAAGGAGTTTTTCTCCTCAGAACAATCCTGTTGTCATGGTAGACAAAATATTTCTAAAAACACTGCCTCACCTTAAGTTGCATTTCTGTCCCATCAACAGCTTTTTTATTTTTTTTACAAATACTGTTTAATCCATTTTGTACAAGAAACCCTAAAACGGGTACCCTGGCAAACAGTGCAGGCCCAGATCAGATGCCACAGGATGCGGCGTCTGATCAGGGCCTCCACTGTTTGCTAAAACTTTAGTCATTTTCCAAATAAATTTTGATGAAAAACACAACCTGGCACCCCTAAATTTTGAAATGAACTCCTGCAACATATAAGGAGGAAGATTCCACTTGGTACAAAAGGGGTTCAGAATAAAACAAAACATTTTAAACTCACCAAGATTTCCTGCTGAAGTTTGTTTTGACATTCCTGGTGCATCAGCAGATTTTGGCCTAACACTGGTCTGAAAGATATATAAATTATGTTGTATTATAGCATATACCTGATGCTTCTGAGCAGAGCTGATACCGACTGCACACAAGTACTGGTAAACTGCTTAAAAGGTCTAAGCCTGCCCAGGCGAAGTGGTGTGAGTCGGTCCGTCCATGCATATAAACCCTATTGGTTTTATTGCCAGGCAGGGATTGAGATGTCATTTCATCTCAATGTTAGGTAAAAGTCCCACAAAATTGGAAGCAACATCTCCAAAATGACCTAAACAGTGCTGACGGAGACATTAAACCTCAAGTCAAACAAAATCCAATTACACGTTTGTTCAGTCATAACACAGCCTGGCCCATAGGGGCTTGAAGAAATATATGGGCTGCATGATGCTTCCACGCAGAGCTGAATCCGGCCCGCACACTAGTACTGGTAAACCGCTTAGAGGATCTAAGCCTGTCCAAGAACCGCGGTGCGAGGCGGACCTTCCATGCTAATAAACCCTATTGGTTTCATTGGGCGACAGGGCTTGAGATGTCATTTCATCTCAATGTCGGGTAAAAGTCCCACAAAATTGTAAGCAACGTCTCCAAAATGACCTTTACAGTGTTGACGGGGACGTTAAACCTCAAATCAATTAAAACACAGCATTCTGGTATTCTTGAAAAAACTTTGTGTGAATAAGCATTCTTATCGTTCCGAGAGCACAAAAGAGTCCTAAAATGATGTCTTTGATATCTCTGGAGCAAACATTTTTTCAGATGATTTTTTTTTCTTATTTCTAGTCCAAACATGCATTGTGGGTACTCATTGGAACTTCCTCAAAGAGGCAGTTCTAAAGAGTAGCCATACTCTATGGTTTTTGAGTAAAAGGACAATAATTAATACCCCTGTAAACCCCATTTTTCTTTATATAATGTGGCTATTTTAGGGGTGTTCATTACACAGAAATGATAACCTGGTGGACAGCACAACAAAGATGGATGTTTAACGCCCTGCATGCTGGGTATTTTTTGAAATCTTTTTCTAATTCTTCCCAGGAAACAGGATTTGACATTTCATGCAAATTGTCTCCTATGGAGACAATTTGCACGAGATGTCAAGTCCTGTTTTGGGGGAAAACAAGAAAAATATCAGCAACTGATCTGAGTCTTACTGTGTGCATGTCACTCTCATACAATTACAATTAACATGGATACCTTCAAGGTAGTTTTGGCCGCTACAGGGTTCAGCATCAAAGCTTTATCTCTCACAAGCTGTAATATTTCTGTGCACATGATAACCTTCCTCTCTGCAAACCCTCGGTTGAAAAATTGATCCTTTGTTATTGGTGGCTTGTAGGAAAAGAAATCTCTCAGCACCTACAAACAACATCATACCAGAACAATATGGATTACTGTGATCAGGGAAAGGGTAATACTGGTGATTTACTGATCGATGACCACTCATTTAACTAATTTTGTACTGAATGAAATCTTTCCCCCTTATAAACAGATGGAGTCCATTTCAAATTTAGGTTGTAAAGTCTGGTTACTTTTAGAAATTTATTTAGAAAATGATTGAACTTTCGGCAAACTCAGTTGCCGCATTCTGCGGCATCTCATCTGGGCTTGCACTATTTGCCATGTTTGAAGGCCCTGATGCACTATTTGCCAATGTTAGAATGCCCCATTTTGCGCTTTCCCGCTAAATTATACAGAAAAAACATGAGCTGTTGCAAGACATTGTAGCTTGTCTGAATGGTGTTGACAGTTTAATACCGGCTGGTCTGTAACATTCTTTCAGGGCGACTGATCATGAAATCTTTTCTACGGTCATTCTATCCCTTCTACTGATTTAAGAAGGGCAGTTTTCAGTAAGGCTGACACGATTAATAAAGCGATTAAACGATCGATACATTCCACAAAAATGATTATCATTTCTATTATGCTTTTAATCGATTACTTTATAGGTACAATTTACTACCCAAAGTTATGCCTAAAATAGCTGGATGAGTGGCAACCAGTGCAGACCCTGATGAGACGCCGCATTTTTTGGGCATCTCATCTGGGTCTACACTGTTTGCTCAGGCCTGTCTGTTCAAATATACCAGTACATATGGTAAAGTGCAACATACGGTAAGAGTCATGCTCAGATAGAAAGTCAGACAGGTAAAATTAAGACAAAAACCTTAGCGATTACAAATCGATTATCGATCGCAATGACAGCACTGATAATCGATTATCTTTTCAGCTCCGATTCGCCAGCCCTAGTTTTCAGTTTCTGGCAAAAGAATGTGCTCTGTACTGGTTAACCTTTAAAGAAAAGTGTGGTTAGGTAAACTGACCCACGCTATAGGACCTAAATCGTATTGACTGAGCCGTTAATCTAAAAATAATTTACATATACAATGTTTTTAACCCTTATCCCGCTGTTCACGACAAACCCTACCTTTGTAGTGTAGATCCAGATCAGATGGCTTCTTCAGGATGGCTTCTGAAGAAGCCATCTGATCAGGATCTATACTGTTTGTCATGCAGTTTGTGAGTTGAACAAATATATAATATCAAGTAATTTGATTGGTTGACAATCAGCAATGGGAGTGGCTTAAATAATTTATGCGGCGGTATAAGGGTTAAAATCTTGTCACATGCCACTAATATGACATTCCAAGTATATATTTATCCATCAAAAATTCTTCAAGATCACTGGAACCTGAAATATAGGTTGCTTTAACCTACATATATATTAGAGCAACCTAAGAAAGACAAGTAACCAATATCTTACATGATGACATTCTTTAACCCTTATCTTGCTGTTCACGACAACCCCTATCTTTGCAAACAGTGTAGATCCAGATCAGATGGCTTATGAAGAAGCCATCTGATCAGGATCTACACTGTTCGGCATTCAGTTTATGAATTTGTAGCAATAAATTAGATCAAGTAATTTGATTGGTTGACAGACAGAAATGGGTGTAGCGTAAATGAATATTCAGCAAGATAAGGGTTAAGATAAAAGGCAAAAATGGACCATAAAATGTACATCATACAGACCAACATTTACACTGGGATAAATCTTGATATTACAAGGAACCAATAAACCAAATTTGATATTCATCCATCATGGTCTGCCGAGATATTTCAAAATCATTCGACCATGAAATGTTGGTGACACACATACATACAGTCATACATATTAAGCTTAATCTTGGTTTATATTCCTAGTACGAAATTCATACATCAAATAGTCCTCACATAAAGTCAAAAGTCACTGGACCATGAAATATTGGTGACACTGACCTACATATATTACTGGGTAAATCTTGATGTCACAAGGAACCAATATCCCTACTAGTATTTGTTTTTCTAGAAAAACACAGATGTCTCCCCACTTTTTGAGTCATATTGTATTGTACATTCAACTAACATTTATATTAACAAATGTAATTGCATGCAGAGTACCAGAACTTTTGTATTACTCTTTCTTTAAATTACTGTTTTGTCCTTGAAAAGAATGTGTCTAGTAAACATCTAAAAATTTGGAATATAAGGGGACAAAGAGATGTTGAAATATATTCATATAAAGTTTTGTGAAGATTTCTTGAATTTTTTTTTCAAATTATAGAGCAGGCATGTTTTTATGACAAGCTAAGTGCCAAGGGAAGTAATTCAAAAAGTATAAAGCAGGAGTTATGGCTCTTGCGCTCTGCACATCGTCTAATATTGACTGATAATTGCTTGAAGTTTCTTGAAGGTATCTTGAACAGGTTTCAAATTAAAGAGCGGACACAATTTTGTGAAGGACAAACTTCCAAGAGAAAAAACTCAAAAAGTATAAATGCAAGAGTTATAGTTCTTGCGCTCTGCAAGACTTTAAGTTCATGTGCTCTGTATGTCGTCTGATGTTGATTGATATTTATCTAAAGTTTCGGGAAGATATCTGGATAGGTTTTCAAGGGTGGACACATTTTGTGATGGCCAAACTTCCTGGGCAGGCTTATACATAAGTGGTTAACCAATACAGTGCATATTCTTTCGCCAGAAACTGACAACTGCCCTTCTTGAATCAGCAGAAGGGAGAGAATGACTGTAGAAAATATTTCATGATCAATCTCCACGAAAGAATGTTGCCGACCCCGGCAGGAATCCAACCCGCGTCCTCCTGATCACCAGTCAGACGTGCATCCAACTGAGCTACCAGGGCTGGCCAATACTTTTGCTTGTACACCAGCCAATCTGAGTCTTCACTAAGCACACATTCTGAAGACACGTTTTTGCTTGTACACAAGCTGAATTGAGACTTCCATAAGCACACATTCTGAAGACACGTTTTTGCTTGTACACAAGCTGAATTGAGACTCCCATAAGCACACATTCTGAAGACATGTTTTTGCTTGTACACAAGCTGAACTGAGACTTCAATAAGCACACATTCTGTAGATATGTTTTTGTTTGTACACAAGCTGAACTGAGACTTCAATAAGCACACACTTTGAAGATATGTTTTTGCTTGTACACAAGCTGATCTGAGTCTTCAATAAGCACACATTCTGAAGACATGTTTTTGTTTGTACACAACCTGAACTGAGACTTCACTAAGCACACATTCTGTAGACATGTTTTTTCTTGTATACAAGCCTAACTGAGACTTCAATAAGCACACATTCTGAAGACATGGTTTTTTTCTTGTTCACAAGCTGAACTGAGTTTTCAATAAGCACACATTCTGAAGACGTGCTTATGCTTGTACACAAGCATAACAGAGCCTTCAATAAGCACACATTCTGAAGCTATGCTTTTGCTTGTACACAAACAGATCTGTGTCTTCACTAAGCACACTTTCTGAAGATATACTTTTGCTTGAAAACAAGCAGATCTGAGTTTTCACTAAGCACACATTCTGAAGACATACTTTTGCTTGTACACAAGCTGATATGAGTATTCACAAAGCACACATTCTGAAGAAATGTTTTTGCTTGAACACAAGTTGATCCGAGTCTGCACTAAGCACACATTCTTAGAATGTTTTTGCTTGTTCACAAGCAGATCTGTGTCTTCACTAAGCACACATTCTGAAGACATGTTTTTGCTTGTACACAAGCTGATCTGAGTCTGCACTAAGCACACATTCTGAAGACATACTTTTGCTTGTACACAAGCAGATCTGTGTCTTCACTAATCACACATTCTGAAGATATGTTTTTGCTTGTACACAAGCTGATCTGAGTCTGCACCAAGCACACATTCTGAAGACATGTTTTTAATTGAACACAAGCCAATCTGGGTCTTCACTAATCACACATTCTGAAGATATTTTTTTGCTTGTACACAAGCTGATCTTAGTCTTCACAAAGCACACTTTCTGAAGACATTTTTGCTTGTACACAAGCTGATCTGAGCCTGCACTAAGCACACATTCTGAAGACATATTTTTGCTTGTACACAAACTGATCTGAGTCTTCAGTGAGCAAACATTCGGAACACATATCAAGTTCTTCAATTCCATTCTTTGTCTTTAACCCATTTAGTACCGGAAACCCCAAAACGGGTACCCTGGCAAACAGTGCAGGCCCAAATCAGACGCCGCAGAATGCGGCGTCTGATCAGGGCCTCCACTGTTTGCAAATAGTTCAATCATTTTCCAAATAAATTTTGATGAAAACACAACCTGACACCCCTAAATCTTGAAATGGACTCTATATGCTATATATAAGGAGGAAGGTTCCATTTTGTACAAAAATGGTTAACAAGAACCATTTCTTTCCACTTTCATGTACCTTGTAAATGGACTCCATAAACCTGGCATCAGATTTTCCATACAGCTCTATATCTTTTCCAAGAATCTGTTCTGCCAGAGCAGGACTGTAGTTTGTGAAGGCGTAGTGATACACTGGAAGATACACCGTCGCCGTCCCCTCAGCCAATCTGAAATACAGGAATGGGCCACATTATGCCAAAACTAGGGCTAGCTAATCAGAGCTGAAAAAATATTTGATTATCAGCACTGTGACTGATGATAGATTAGTACTCGCTGAAAATTTGGTCATTATTTTACCTTTCTGGCTTTCTGTCAAAGCCAGACTCTTACCATCTGTTATACTTTACTGTATGTATTCGGCCAGACAGGCCTAACGGCCCCCACCCATCAGGGCTTGAAGAAATATATGGGCTGCACAATGCTTCCACGCAGAGCTAAATCAGACCAGCACAAGAGTACTGTTAAACCGCTTAGAGGATCTAAGCCTGCCCAGGTTTTGTTTTGTTTGTTTGTTTGATTTGAGGTTTAACATCCCCGTCAACACTGTAAAGGTCATTTTGGAGACGTTGCGTCCAATTTTGTGGGACTTTTACCCGACATTGAGATGAAATGACATCTCAAGCCCTGTCGCCCAATGAAACCAATAGGGTTTATTTGCATGGACGGTCCACCTCGCACCGCGGTTCCTGGACAGGCTTAGATCCTCTAAGCGGTTTACCAGTACTAGTGTGCGGGCCGGATTCAGCTCTGCCTGGAAGCATCATGCAGCACATATATTTCTTCAAGCCCCTATGGGTGGGGGCTTAAGCCTGCCCAGGTAAAGTGGTGTGAGTCGGACCGTCCATGCTTATAAACCCTATTGGTTTCATGGGCTTGAGATGTCATTTCATCTAAACATCGGGTAAAAGTTCCACGAAATTGGAAGCAACGTCTCAAAAATGACCTTTACAGTGTTGACGGGGACATTAAACCTCAAATCAAACAAAACAAAAGACAGGCCTGAGCAAACAGTGTAGACCCAGATGAGATGCAGTGGAACTGTTTGCCACTCATCCTTAGTCCCTGCCCATCGGGGCTTGAAGAAATAGATGGGCTGCATGATGCTTCCACGCAGAGCTGAAACCGACCCGCACACGAGTACTGGTAAACCACTTAGAGGATCTAAGCCTGCCCAGGCAAAGCGGTGCGAGTCGGTCCGTCCATGCTAATAAATCCTTTTGGTTTCATTTGATGGCAGGGCTTGAGACGTCTTTTCATCTCAAGGTCGGGTAAAAGTCCCACAAAATTGGAAGCAATGTCTCCAAAATGACCTTTACAGTGTTGTCGGGGATGTTAAACCTCAAATCAAACAAACAAACAAATTGCCACTCATCCAGCTATTTTAGACACAATATTGGGTAGAGAATTGTCTTTATCAAATAATAACCGATTACCAGAAAATCAGAAAGGATGGTATATTTGTGGAATTTATGTTCTGTTAACCCATTTTGTACCAGAAACCCCAAAACGGGCACCCTGGCAAACAGTGCAGGCCCAGATCAGATGCTTCAGAACGCAGGATCTGATCAGGGCCTCCACTGTTTGCTAAAAGTTCAATCATTTTCCAAATAAATTTTAAAGAAAACAACCTGACCCCCATAAAATTTGAAATGGACTCCTGCCCCATATAAGGAGGAAGACTCCATTTGGTACAAGATTCCAAGATGTCCTATATAGAGGAGGAAGATTCCATTTTGAACAGTTGTTGCACTTGTTTAGTATGATAGGTAGGATCAACATAGGCTCCAGATCAGGGTGATAATAACCATGCAAACATAACAAATTTCATGCTCAGATTAACCAATTGTGTACTAGTGGACTCTTCCATTGTTACTGTTGGACAAGCCTTTTTGTCATATAAGGGTTGGCAGGCCTATTTTATTGTTTTTATTCTATTTTTGATGGAAAATTCTGTTAGGAAATAGTGCAGGTTCTGATTCTGAAAAAATAGGCAGGCATAAAAAGTAAGGTATACCCCTGTAATCCCCAGTTTTACTACACACAAGTGGGGTTCAAGGGGTCAAAATTATATAGGCGTGTTTTCTTGACGTCTAAAATAAAAACAATATACCTTTAACACAGGCAGCAAAACCCCTTTTCAGACTGTGAATATGCCTACGATGATCTAAGTTTTGTTTGCTTGAATAGAGGTTAACATCCCCATCAACACTGTATAGGTCATTTTGGAGACGTTGCTTCCAATTTTGTGGGACTTTTACCCGACATTGAGATGAAATAACATCTCAAGACAGGCCGCCCAATGAAACCAATAAGGTTTACACCGCTTTGTCTGGGCAGGCTTAGATCCTCTAAGCGGTTTACCAGTACTCATGTGCGGCAGGTTTCAGCTCTGCGTTGAAGCATCATGGAGCCCATCTATTTCTTCAAGCCCAAGACCAAACTGACATGTTTAACAGCAACAGATAATGTGGATATTTGGTGATTAATGAAGGATGATTTTCTTCATTTCTCGATATAAACCTTTGTAGTGGGTAGTAAGGCTGACACAATTAATCATATAATCAATAAATCGATCGATAAATTCCACAAAAATGATTATCATTTCTGATTTGCTTTTAATCCATTACTTGATAGGTACAATTTACTACCCAAAGTTATGCCTAAAATAGCTGGATGAGTGGCAAACAGTGCAGACCCTGATGAGACGCCGCATTATGCGGCTTCTCATCTGGGTCTACACTGTTTGCTCAGGCCTGTCTTTTCAAATATACATATGGTAAGAGTCATGCTCAAACAGAAAGCCAGACAGGTAAAATAATGACAAAAACCTAAGCAATTACTAATCGATTATCGATCGACATGACAGGACTGATAATCGATTATCTTTTCAGCTCCGATTAGCCAGCCCTAGTGGGTATTCATTTGCACCGCCTCACTAAATACCCATCACAAAGTTTTTTATGCAGAATTGACAAAAATTATTCTATACTTATAACCAAATACTAACCTTATCTGTTACTATGATTTCTGTATCAACAGCCTGCGCAGATGCCTACGATGATCTAAAGACTAAACTGACCATATATCAACAGGTTCTCTTGAAACACATTCTGAATATTACCACTCAGAAGTGGTTTGACAATCAATCAATTTACTTGATGACTAATCATTTATGGAAAATACTGAAACGATCCTAAGTACATGTATTGGGACAGATAGGCCCTAAGCAAACAGTGCAGACACAGATCAGACTGCTCCTGAAGGAGCAGTCTGATCAGGGTCTACACTGTTTGCCATTCCGTCTGCACCTTTCGGACTCTTTGCTGGATCATGAAACAAATTTGTTAAAATTTTAGGAGAATTACAGTCAGTCATCAATGTGTCCCATTTTTAGGATATTTACAGTAAGTGTCTTTATTTGTTTTGAGTTAAACCACAAGTGCTTCAAGTTTGATCCAACAAATGAAATGACTTGTAGTCAGTTCTGATTTTGGATAATATAACTTATTGACAGGACTTCTAGCTTCTGGTTTAATGGCCCATTCAACACTATTTTGGTCATACAGAGTCAGTCTACCTTACTACACTTTTCTGGGACAGGCTTGGCTGCAAGGTGTAAGCTCAACTATCCTTCTTGAATCAGCAAAAAAAGAGAATGACCGCAGAAAATATTTAAAGATCAATCTTCACAACCGTAGAAACTAGAAATATGTCCAGACGACACATATGCCCCTGCCAAGGGCCCCGCCTCACCCCGAAAATCCATGTTGCAACAAAATTTTCTAAGTGTGTGACCTTGTTGCCAGGAACAATTGTGAGAAGTTCTATTGAAATTGGTGAAAAAATGTAAGCGCTAGAGAAATGACAAAGTTTTTCTAAAAATAGCCACAGTGACCTTGACCTTTAAAGTCGAACTCGCTCGAGGTATTGTCATAAGGAACATTTGTGTGAAGTTATATTGAAATCAGTGAAGAAATGTAGTCACTAGAGCGATGACAAAGTTTTTCTAAAAATAGCCACAGTGACCTTGACCTTGAAAGTCAAAATCGCTCGAGATATTGTCATAAGGAACATTTGTGTGAAGTTATATTGAAACCGGTGAAGAAATGTAAGCGCTAGAGCAATGACAAAGTTTTTCTAAAAATAGTCACAGTGACCTTGACCTTGAAAGTGGAACTTGCTAAAGACAATGTCATAAGGAACATTTGTGTGAAGTAATATTGAAATTGGTGAAAAAATGTAAGCGCTAGAGCAATATCAAAGTTTTTCTAAAAATAGCCACAGTGACCTTGACCTTGAAAGTCAAAATCGTTCGAGGTATTGTCATAAGGAACATTTCTGTGAATGTATTTTGAAACCAGTGAAGAAATGCAGGCGCTAGAGCGATGACAAAGTTTTTCTAAAAATAGCCACAGTGACCTTGACCTTGAAAGTCCGAAAGGTTCGAGATATTGTCATAAGGAACATTTGTGTGAAGTTATATTGAAATCAGTGAAGAAATGTAAGCGCTAGAGCGATGACAAAGTTTTTCTAAAAATAACCACAGTGACCTTGACCTTGAAAGTGGAACTCTCTAGAGATATTGTCATAAGCAACATTTGTGTGAAGTTATATTGAAATCGGTGAAGAAATGTAAGCGCTAGAGCTATGACAAAGTTTTTCTTAAAAAAAGCCACAATGACCTTGACCTTGAGGCTATGACCTTGAAAGTTGAAATTGCTCGAGCTATCTTTATAAGGAACATTTGTGTGAAGTTATATTGAAATTGGTGAAGAAATGTAGGTGCTAGAGTGATGACAAAGTTTTTCTAAAAATAGCCACAGTGACCTTGACCTTGAGGTCATGACCTTGAAAGAAGAACTCCCTCGAGATATTGTCATAAGGAACATTTGTGTGAAGTTATATTGAAATCAGTGAAGAAATTTTGGCACTAGAGCGATGACAAAGTTTTCCTGAGAATAGCCACAGTGACCTTGACCTTGAGGCCATGACCTTGAAAGTCGAACTCGCTTGAGATATTTTTATAAGGAACATGTGTGTGAAGTTATATTGAAATTGGTGAAGAAATGTAAGTGCTAGAGCGATGACAAAGTTTTTCTAAAAATAGCCACAGTGACCTTGACCTTGAGGTCATGACCTTGAAAGTCAAACTCGCCCGAGATATTGTCATAAGGAACATTTGTGTGAAGTTATATTGAAATCAGTGAAGAAATTGAGACGCTAGAGCTATGTTGTGCAAGGGGATAGTTAAAAAATTTTAAGTCTGTGACCTTGACCTTGAGCTCATGGGCATGGGTGGGGGTATCACTGAATAAAATGGACAGGTATCTAACATTATACCAAATATCAACTCAATCCATCGCACGATTTGGAAAATATCAACTCTTAAAATATCTAATTAAAATTGTCTAAGTCTGTGACCTCGACCTTGAGGTCATAGGCATGGGTGGGGGTATTGCTGAATAAAACATTGTACCTATATCTATCATCATATGAACCAAAGCCATCATAAAAGTTTAGGTTCTACCAGGTACAAATACCGTAACTGGAGTCTTTAACATGGAAAATTTCTAAGTCCATGACCTTGACCTTGAGGTCATCGGCATGGGTGGGGGTATCGCTGAATAAAATTTTGGACCTATATCTATAATCATACCAAATATGAACCAATTCCATCAAATGGTTTGGAAAATATGAGTTCTAAAATGTTCAAGTCAACCTGTTACAAAAACCTTAACCTGAGTCTTTAACATTGAAAATTTCTGAGTCTGTGACCTTGACCTTGAGGTCACAGGCATGGGTGGGGGTATTGCTTAATAAAACTTTGGACCTATATCTATCATCATACCAAAGAACAACCAGTTCCATCAAATGGTTAGGAAAATATGAGTTCTAAAAGTTCAGGCTCTACCTGTTACAAAAACTTTAACCTGAGGTTACAGGATCACATACTTACGTACGTACACACACACATACAGACGGACGTACACATGTACGCACGTACGGAAAACCGAAAAATTTCAGGCAGAATCTCCAAGAAAGAATGTTGTCTACCTAGCAGGTATGGAACCCATGACATTACGCAGTCTGACTTGTGATCGAAAAGTCAGGGAAGTCTGATTGGTGATCAAGAGGTCATGGGCTTGATACCTGCTGTGCTGGCAACATTCCATTACACAAACACGCCTATACAAATACATTGCCACCTTTATCGCTGAAAAAATGAAAATTTTATGTTGAAAAATTATGATATTTTTCTTATTTCTGCTCAAAATATAGATTGTGGGCACTCATTAGAACCGCCTCATTGTGTTGGTTCTAACGAGTACCCACAATCTATATTTTAGAGCAGAAATATAGTTATGGCCCTTTGTCAGAATGTAGGTCTTGTGATTGTAAGTATGTGTGTGAACTTTCATGAGAGTAGGGCAAATACTATTGAAGTTATGACCAAGGTTCAGTTTTTTGGATAAGGCGTGACAAACACACTGACAAAATCAACAAGCAAATTCGTTGAATTGATATCCCCCGCCGAATGGGTTTTTCGTGTAGAATGGCAAGAAAATATATCTGGCCAAAATTGAGAAAAAAAAATTGCGCGTGCATCACGGCAGCATAATAATACATATTTATTTCAAGTTTCATTTTATTCCATGCAATAGTTGCTGAGAAGCGGTTCCAGACAAAGTGAGACGACGAAAAATCCAGAATTTTAATCATTTAAGGGGCCATAACTCTGGGTGTAAAAAG
This sequence comes from Lucinisca nassula, assembly GCA_963580285.1. Classification (NCBI taxonomy): domain Eukaryota; kingdom Metazoa; phylum Mollusca; class Bivalvia; order Lucinida; family Lucinidae; genus Lucinisca; species Lucinisca nassula. Next base: position 158,743,783 of record OY757015.1, read on the forward strand.
TCAAACCGAAAAAAATTTGTGCGTGCATCACCACAGCATAATAATACATATTTATTTCAAGTTTCATTTAATTCCATGCAATAGTTGCTGAGAAACAGTTCCCGACAAAAAAGTGAGACGACGAAAAATACAGAATTTCAATCATTTAAGGGGCCATAACTCTGGATGTAAAAAGTCAATCCGAAAAAAAAATGCGCGTGCATCACCACAGCATAATAATACATATTTATTTCAAGTTTCATTTAATTCCATGCGATAGTTGCTGAGAAACGGTTCCGGACAAAGTGAGACGACGAAAAATCCAGAATTTCGATTATTCAAGGGGCCATAACTCTGGATGTAAAAAGTCAATCCAGAAAAAAATTGCGCATGCATCACCGCAGCATAATAATACATATTTATTTCACGTTTCATATAATTCCATGCAATAGTTGCTGAGAAACAGTTCCGGACAAAGTGAGATGACGAAAAAATCCAGAATTTCAATCATTTAAGGGGCCATAACTCTGGATGTAAGAAGTCAATCCGAAAAAAAATTGCACGTGCATCATTGCAGCATAATAATACATATTTATTTCAATTTTCATTAAATTCCATGCAATAGTTGCTGAGAAACGGTTCCGGACAAAGTGAGACGACGAAAAATCCAGAATTTCAATCATTCAAGGGGCCATAACTCTGGATGTAAAAAGTCAATCCGAAAAAAAATTGCGCGTGCATCACCACAGCATAATAATACATATCTATTTCAAGTTTCATTTAATTCCATGCAATAGTTGCTGAGAAACGGTTCCGGACAAAGTGTGACGGACGGACGGAAGGAGGCACGGACGGAAGGACGGACGGACAACGCCAAAACTATATCCCTCCGCCTTCGGCGGGGGATAAAAATGACCATAGATGGTAATTTTTCTTTCTAATCTATACAATTTTGTTTGGACGTAACATGGATATTTAACCATCACTGTTTCTGCTTTGGACCAAAAAGAGGTTGTGGTGTATATAACAAATAGGTAACCTATGACAAATAAGACAACACTACTAATGTCATGTGACCAGTGTTGTTACACATTAGCTTAAGGAGAATGGGAACACCTGGCAGATTTTTTCGACATTTTTCAAAGGGAGACAACTTCTGGGACTTCCTGTCCGCTTTTCTTATTATTCCTGTCCGCTTTTCTAATTATAAGCCCTGTCCCACTGAAAAAGGGGTTTACTCTTAAAGGAAAGAATTTGCTTCATAGAAGCAAATTCTTTCCTTTAAGAGTTGACTCTTATTGGGCTGCATGATGCTTCCATGCAGAGCTGAATCCGGCCCGCACACTAGTACTCACTACTGGTAAACCGCTAAGAGGATCTAAGCCTGTCCAGGAACAGTGGTGCCAGGCGGACTGTCCATGCTAATAAACCCTATTGGTTTCATTGGGCGACAGGGCTTGAGATGTCATTTCATCTCAATGTTGGGTAAAAGTCCCACAAAATTGGAAGCAACGTCTCCAAAATGACCTTTACAGAGTTGACAAGGGCGTTAAACCTCAAATCAAACAAGCAAATTCGTTGAATTGATATCCCCCGCCGAATGGGTTGTTCGTGTAGAATGGCAAGAAAATATATCTGGCCAAAATTGAGAAAAAAAAATTGCGCGTGCATCATGGCAGCATAATAATACATATTTATTTCAAGTTTCATTTTATTCCATGCAATAGTTGCTGAGAAGCGGTTTCAGACAAAGTGGGACGACGAAAAATCCAGAATTTTAATCATTTAAGGGGCCATAACTCTGGGTGTAAAAAGTCAATCCAAAAAAAATTTGTGCGTGCATCACCACAGCATAATAATACATATTTATTTCAAGTTTCATTTAATTCCATGCAATAGTTGCTGAGAAACAGTTCCCGACAAAAAAGTGAGACGACGAAAAATCCAGAATTTCAATCATTTAAGGGGCCATAACTCTGGATGTAAAAAGTCAATCCGGAAAAAAAATGCGCGTGCATCACCACAGCATAACAATACATATTTATTTCAAGTTTCATTTAATTCCATGCGATAGTTGCTGAGAAACGGTTCCGGACAAAGTGAGACGACGAAAAATCCAGAATTTCGATCATTTAAGGGGCCATAACTCAGGATGTAAAAAGTCAATCCAGAAAAAAATTGCGCGTGCATCACCGCAGCATAATAATACATATTTATTTCACGTTTCATTTAATTCCATGCAATAGTTGCTGAGAAACAGTTCCGGACAAAGTGAGATGACGAAAAAATCCAGAATTTCAATCATTTAAGGGGCCATAACTCTGGATGTAAAAAGTCAATCCAAAAAAAAATTGCGCGTGCATCACTGCAGCATAATAATACATATTTATTTCAATTTTCATTTAATTCCATGCAATAGTTGCTGAGAAACAGTTCCGGACAAAGTGAGACGACGAAAAATCCAGAATTTCAATCATTCAAGGGGCCATAACTCTGGATGTAAAAGGTCAATCCGAAAAAAAAATTGTGCGTGCATCACCACAGCATAATAATACATATTTATTTCAAGTTTCATTTAATTCCATGCAATAGTTGCTGAGAAACGGTTCCGGACAAAGTGTGACGGACGGACGGAAGGAAGGATGGACGGAAGGATGGACGGACAACGCCAAAACTATATCCCTCCGCCTTCGGCGGGGGATAATATAGTTATTGCCCTTTGTCAGAATGTAGGTCTTGTGATGAAAAGTATTAGAGTGAAGTTTCCTGAGAGTAGGGCAAATACTTTGAAAGTTATGACCGAGGATAAGTTTTTTGGTTAAAGCATGACAAACACATGGATGGATGGACCAACTGACAGATGGACTGACAGGGTGATTACTATAGGGCACCCACACTACTGTTGGACCCCTAAAAATGTATAGATTATATAGAAAAATGACCTTTTACATTTGTGGACACGCTTCCATTTCTCTTTTATCTAAAAGTAGAGCAAATCGATGGCACTCCATAGCATATCCACAGGCTGTGAAAATCATGTCACAATAAAAGGACCCAAAATACTTCTTTTCCACCTCTGTTGATCCCAAGATATGCGCCCCCGCCCATCAGGTAGGAGTGTAACGATGCATCGGACCATCGATGCATTGCGATAGGCACTGGGCCGATAGTACTGCATCGATGGTAAAGTTAAACATCGATGACTATCGCCGATAGTGTTTTGAACTATCGATAGTTTCGATAGTTTTTCAGATAATTCCCGAAGTTGTTTTCAGTCTTAAAAATATTCTTTATTACCACCTGCGTCTTGTACCCGGTCAAGCGTCACACTGTATATTGTCCTAATTATAATCCAATAATCTCCTGTGTCAGTGGGAGTCAACGGCCGCTTGTCGCGAGATAAAGTCAATAAAATTACAGCCGAATCGTGGTTTGGTGGTGGCCTACAGGTACACGGTGTTTCTGCATCCTATTCGTTATGCATTATCCACTTAACACCCAATGTCGGTATGTCAGTACATTGAATATTCCTTCATTGAACTGGTAAATTTACATTTTTCTGAAGCACATTTCAACAGCACTTTGATGTTAATTGATTTCGAAATAATTGACACGGACGACAACGCATATTTTGATTACGCTAATCTGCAAGCTGTCTGTAAGCCAGTGATAAGAAAAGCGATAATTAATGCCTGTTTACACAGTGGTATTTATTATCAAAGAGTACCGCCCGTATTAGCACGTGAAGCCTGGAAAGTCCGCACGTGTCACTACCGTTTCAAAAGATGCAAAAATCGTTCTGGTTGACGTTTCAGAGGATTCTTATTGTGTCAATAGCGGACATCAAAGGAAATGAAATATGTGTCGTCCTGCAAGGAATATTTATAATTTGGGCATTATAAGCTGCAGAATTAATTTTGAATCTTGGACTCTATGCAAAGAAATACCACACTAGAAAACAAGAAAATAAAAAGGTGGTACGATCTTCTGTTTATTTGTATTGCTAAAATATTTTAAAAGAATTTATCAAATAACAATAGAAACATACAAATGATTTTTTTTAAATCATTACAAATTGAAAATGATGGGAAATTAGATAAGCTGGCAGATGCAAGAATGTCGGGAATAGCATTGAAAGTCATGTTCGGCACGTTACTGATGATGTCATCGGTCGATCGGGGCCGATTTAGACATAAAAATTCTTTACTCTGGTCTCAATGGTGTTCCGTTTAACAAATGCATACGATCGACTGTGTACTGAAAGACTGAGACTTATATTAAAAATTTCCTCAGATTTTCGGTCAGAAGATTCAAATCTAACTTCACATACCACATGTCCTGTTGTTGCATGACTGTCATTTCTGATTTCGGTAATAATTCTGATTCTGAATCGTATGCATTGCTGACCTAGTTTTTTTTTTCAATTATTTACTATCTATTTTAATGAAGCGTATTTCTTGAATCATAAAAAAATGTGTGTGACTGGTAAAAAAATATTTTCTCGATAGCTAAACAGTTGTGGATAGAGTAGGATAGAAAACGATGCCCTGCACAATTCCCGACTTATCCCCAGAACCTCCGTGTCAATCAACAACAACAACATGCAGATTTGTTTACACAAATCAAAGGTTTACACAAATCAAAGCGTTCGACTTTTCCCACCAAGCGTCTGCTATTTTGGCGCCAAAACATAACCACGCACGAGACAGTGGAATAGTCTGTTTTTATTAATATGCATACATCTACCGTTAGATGTAGCTAAACGTTTTGCGATTTGATTGTGGATTAAATTTTATGATTGAGGGAAAAATGCAAATTAGAGACATAACTTGATCTTATTTTCACACCTTGTCACGCTGAACATTGTAGCTTATCGACAGCGAGGGAGGCTTGTGTTTACACTGTAATAGTAGAATACCGGTAGACTGATCTGTGACAAATACGGTCGGCGTTTATAATACGATCTGATTAACTAACACGGCCGGTTGGTTGGACCCAAAATTCTATGTTTTAACGAGGTTGAGGTGTATTAAGTCACTTTATCATGTCTGAATTGATTTTGAAGACAAGCAAAGATTTCATTGCCTTCGTGAAGAGCTTACATTTATTTTGATTAAGAAACTGATGTCACATTCTCACTGTGAATTGATACATGTACTTGGCTACTTCTACTAAAACGAGTCTCCCGGCTCTTCCGGGAGGATTTACACTTTAAAGATGCTCCTGGGGAGCTGTTTCCTCTTGTAGGGTAGACAGAAAAGCAAACAAGAGTTTACAACAGTTGTCCCTCTGTGTAGATTATCTTCTTTTATGCAGATAAAACATACAGAAAAAGAGTTTGAAGGTTTGAATAGTTTTTATTTCCTTCTTAAACAAGAAAATATGTTTCAGGCAATAGTATCGCAATAGTATTGCAATAGTAGTCCGCAATAGTAATAGTATCGCAATGGTTATTCTTGCAATGTCAATACTATCGCAATAGTCATTTTCTGACTATCGTTACATCCCTACCATCAGGGCCTGGAAAAATAGATTGGGCTGCACGGTGCTTCCATGCAGAGCTGAATCCGACCAAACTTGAGTACTGGTAAACAGCTTAGGTCTAAGCCTGCCCAGGAAAAGTGATGTTAGTCGGACCGCTCCTTAAACCCCCTAGCGGTTTCTATGAGTGGTAGGGCTCGAGATGTCATTTCATCCCAAAGTCGGGGAAAAAGTCCTACAAAATTGGAAACAACATCTCCAAAATGACCTTAATAGTGTTGACAGGGATGTTAAACCTCAACTCAAATAAACAAAAGCCTCCTGGGCAAAATTTTGGCACCACTGTTTTCTATTCTTCATTATCCCCATGCTTTTTAAGAAGCCATCTGATCTGGGTCCACACTGTGTACAAATAACTTTAAGGTAACCAGAAGACGACAATTGTTGCGACTGGCATCTTAACCGTTATCACTTTCTGGGCTTATTCTCTGATGGGAGGTGTGGGTTAATTGTATTGATTCCCGGGCTTATTCTCTGATGGGAGCTGTGGGTTAATTGTATTGATTCCTGATCATTGCCTTCACTTCTATTTATTTATTCAACAGACGGAAAATTGTTGATATTTTTTTTTATTTTTCCCAGACAACAGTATTTGACATGAGGGCCCAAAAAATTAGAGAGAAGTGACTTCTCCATCTTGGGAAAATAGGGCGAAGTTTGCTGAGTCTAGGGAGAAGTGGCAGCTTAACCCCGGACAACAAATGTAATGAGTTCTCATGTAAACCCCAATTTATTTAGAGAAAAGTGGGTTTTACAGGGGTATCAATCATACATGTGATATTTTGATGATGACCATGAGTGATCGGCCCCCACCCATAGGGGCTTGAAGAAATACATGGGCTGCATGATGCTTCCACGCAGAGCTGGATCCGACCCGCACACTATTACTGGTAAACCGCTTAGAGGATCTAAGCCTGTCCAGGAACTGCGGTCCAAGTCGGACCGTCCATGCAGATAAACCCTATTGGTTTCATTGGGTGACAGGGCTTGAGATGTCATTTCATCTCAGTGTCGGGTAAAAGTCCCACAAAATTGGAAGCAACGTCTCCAAAATGACCTTTACAGTGTTGATGGGGACGTTAAACCTCAAATCAAACAAAACAAACAAAACCATGAGTGAGATTTGCCTTTTAAGATGAAGATTTGATGTTTTTTTTTTTTGAGGTTTAACATCCACGTCAGCTCTAAAAATGTCATTTTGGAGATGCTGCTTCCAATTTTGTGGGACTTTTGCATCAACAGGCAAAGGCAACAGCATCAGAAATGATTAACAAGAGGCCCATGGGCCACTATGCTCACCAGAGCTCAGGTGGGCACTGCCAAATTGCAGCAATGTATTTTAACATGATATCATTTTAATCTGCCAAATGAACCCCCATATCCAAATGAACATCAATGTGGACTCAGTATATGAAACATTAGGCCTTTTATGAAGTAGAGGGGGTGGGGCATGGACCCAATGGAGCCCTGGTTGGTATCACTAAATGTGTCTTATCACAAAGAACAAGAATATAATATGGTTTAGCAGTGGGGATCTGCATGGCTGGAGATATAAGTGGAGGGGTTGGAGCATGCCCTGTCGTTCCCAGGAAAGCCCAAGATTGTTGTCCCTAAATGTGTCTCTTCATAAGGACCAAGTATATAAATGGTTTAGGTGTGGGAATCTGAACGGTTTCCAAGATATCCTTTCATGAAGTGGAAAGGAGAGGACTGGCCCCTGCGGACACCCCTACAGTAGGTGTGCTAATAATAAGGAACAAGAACATATATGAATATGGGGTGGGGATTTGAATGGTTTCTGAAATATATGGCCTTTTATGAAGTGGAAGGGCGGGGCACATTGCCTCAGCACAAAGAGACCCCCAAGTTGGTGTGACTGAATGAGTCTTATCATAAGGAACAAGAATATATATGGTTTAGGGGTGGGGATCTGAACTATTTCTGAGATATGTGGCTTTTAATGAAGTCAAGCGGTGGAGCAAGGCCCGGGCATGCCCCGGGGACTCACAAGCTGGTGTCAATGAATGTGCCTTATCATAAGGAAGATGAATATATATGGTTTAGGGGTGGGGCTCTGAACAGTTTCTGAGATATAAGGCCTTTTGTGAAGTGCAGGGGTGGGGCAAGGCCCAGGGAGACCCCCAGGTTGGTGTCAATGAAAGTGTCTTATCATAAGGTACAAGAATATATATGGTTTAGGGGTGGGGATCTGTAAGGTTTCCGAGATATTGTGATATTATGAAATGGAGGGCAGGGCTTTAGATAATTTTTTTTTCAAAAGAGTACAGTACTCGTCCTTTTTTAAAAAAAGGAGTAACGAGAAATTTTTAAAGAGTACTGAAAAATAAACAAAAAAACTTTATTTTGCAGCCTCGACACAATGTTTTTATGGACTGATTTGTTGGCCAGGTGTACTGTTTGTTTTCTATTAGATACACATATTCAATATCTGTGTCTATTAGAAAACAAGCAGTATGCCTGGCCACAAATCAGACAAAACAATGCCATATTGAAATCCCTTCTGAGCAGTTTGTTGACGGAGAAATCTAACTTTTGGGGTTCAGTTCTCTTGGCTGATAGCAGGACTTCAATGGCTGATTATTGTGGCCAGTGTTTCTAAAAATTTAGAATATCAGCTTCACTTTATTGTCCAAGATATGGAGTGAAACTCATATTCTTTAAAACTTTTATAATTCCTTTTCAAAACCATATTCTCAATTTCATCATATATTGTCCATGGATATTTATTTTCATCGTGTTTCCTTACAGGCAATGTTATAATCGGAGCCAGTTACTGGGTCAAAAATCTGCCAGGACCTTCTTCACAAAAAGATCGGCAGAGACGGACTCCTGATTATCTGAAAAAAACTTAAGGGTTGCAGTACACAAGCTAGGATTTTAGGGCAGAGGGGCGCTAGGCTGGGTAGGGCACATACAAAAAATTGGCACCATTTCTTGGTTTATGAAATGCCATCAAAATCGTTACTGATGTATCTACTGGAATTATATACATGTATATTTACATGCATTTCACAAGTAAGTGGTGTACTGGGTCGAAGCAATAGCAACGTTTATTATTTAAAAAACATTTTAACATTTAACTTCTGGGTATATTTTAATATAGAATTATAATATTTAAATAAAAAATCATTTGTTTGATTCATCTGAAAGCGTGTTATTAAAGCAATACAAAAAATAACCGATGACTGAATAAGTAATCTGTTCAAGGGAGACTACTAAAAAATTATCCATGTCATTTGACGTTTCAGAACTCTGGCTGAACGTGCGTCTTCACTGGTTGCCAATGGTCCGCAAAGACTCTGATCAAAATGCGAAGCTAGTGTTTGCAATATCCCCGCGGCTTGATCAGTCTGCGACAGTATTACAAGTAAACAGTGTGTATACCGAGCTGCGTCGCACAACACCTTGCAAAGACCCAGATCAACATGCGCAACCGGGCAACCTTTTTTTCGCACCTATATCTGAGTAGCCCTGCAAAAGGCTCTTGGGGTCAGCGAAGACTGAGCAGTTTGCAATGATGCGCAGGCTACTCCGAATCTTCACTGGTCGCACCACACTCGAAGACTTAGACCAGATGCGCAACCACTATGTAAGTCAGAACAACATGCGCAACAACTACGCAAGTTCGTTTGGATAACCCAGCTTGTAAAATCAGCGATGCGCAGACTGATGCGTGTCGATACTGGTCGAGCAATGACCTGCTCATCCAATCAATCTGTAAATGAAGGCTTGCCCGCATGTGCTGACTGATCCGAGACTTCACTGCTCGCTCGTCTTACTGTAGGTCAGATTATTCCGGTTTACGCCCACCTGATTAACGATCGGATCGGCTCTATATGTGATATAATCTTGAAAGGACCGTAACCCCCAACCCCAATAAAACTTGATTCCCTTGAAATAATTTATGAATGCATAATTTTCCCGTGTGAGAATTTCCCGCCTTTTATTACACACGTCATTTATTTCATGTGCGTTCCAAATACGCTCTCAAAAAATATTAAATGCGTAATGCTAATTTGTTTTTCGTACCTGATACGCAGCAGATTTGAAAAACGGAGTATCCTCCCAATCATTTTCGTAATTTACACGGTACGCAGCCTTATCTAAAGCCCTGGGAGGGGGTGGGGCATGGCCCCAGCACATCCCTGGGGACCCCCAGGTTGGTGTCACTGAATGTGTCTCATCATAATGAACAAGAACATATATGGTTTAGGGGTGGGGATCTGAACAGTTTCTGAGATATATGGCCTTTTGTGAAGTGAAGGGGTGGGGCATGGCTCCGGCGCACCCCGGAAGACCCCCAATTTGGGGGTCAATGAATGCGTCTTATCATAAGGAGCAAGAATATATATGGTTTAGGGGTGGGGATCTGTAAGGTTTCCGAGATATTGGGCCTTTTATGAAATGGAGGGGCGGGACATGGCCCCAGCGCATCCCGGGGGACCCCCAGTTTGATGTCACTGAATGCGTCTTATCATAAGGAACAGAGTATATAGGGTTCAGGGGTGGGGATCTGAATGGTTTCCATGATATTGGGCCTTTTATGAAGTGGAGGGGGTGGGGCATGGCCTCGGCACATCCCGGAGGACCTCCAGGTTGGTGTCACTGAATGCGTCTTATCAATAGGAACAAGAATATATATGGTTTAGGGGTGGGGATCTGTAAGGTTTCTGAGATATAAGTCATTTTATGAAGTACTGGGGGCGGGGTATGGCCCCGGCACAACCTACTGGACCCCCAGGTTGACATAAAAGCATATGGCTGAGAGAAGTTTACTAAAGGAACATTTCTATGAAAGTTTTGTCAAAATATCTGCAAAGGCTTTGTAGTTAATGCCATTTTTCAATTTTCCCCATTATAAGTCTATGGAAAATCTAAGTTGCCATAGCAACCAAACTAATGAGCCGAATTTCATAAAAAACACAAAACCTGTAAAGGCAAATATGGTGAATATTTCCATAAACTTTCAGCCTCATAGAGCATACGGTTTCTGAGGAGATGATTTTTTAAGTATTTTTTTTTTCTATTTTTTTCATTTTGGTTTCCATGGCAACCAATACAAATGAGCAGTAGGCCTAAAATCATATGGCAGATAGTAGATTGCCAAAGGAATATTTCTATGAAAGTTTTGTCAAAATATCTGCAGTGGCTTGGCAGTAAATGCCATTTTTCAATTTTCCCCATTATAAGTCTATGGAAACTCTAAGTTGCCATAGCAACCAAACCAATGAGCCGAATTTCATAAAAAAACACAAACTTTCAATCCCCCAGCCCAAGGATGCTACAGATAAAATTTGGGCTGAATCGGTCCAGTGGCTTCAGAGAAGAAGATGTTTGAAAGTGTTGACGTCAGACGACGACAGACGACGACGACAACGACGCCGGACAATTGCCTATCCTATAAGCTCCCCCGGAGCCTTCGGCTCTGGTGAGCTAAAAACCAGGACACTCAGAAAAGTGGTTATTGCGCATGACATGCCTGCTTAAGCTCATGTATTTCTGTACAAAGTACCATCAATATGTCTCAAAAGGTATTGGAGATATGGTGATCACAAGCTGGTCATACTGTTATATTGGACGGGTAGATAACTCAAATACCACAGCACCAACACTTGTGGTTCTTGCACATGACATCCCTTCTTTACCTTGTATACAATTGTGCCAAGTTCCTTCAATATATCTCAAAGGGTGTTGGAGTTATGGCCATCACAAGGTTATATTGCCAGGGGAGATAACTAAAGAACCAGAGCACCCAGAGTTGTAATTCTTGAGCATGACACACCTGCTTAACCTCATGTACATCTGCATCAAGTACCACAAATATGTCTCAAAGGGTATTGTATGTACAATGATCACAAGGTTGTCATACTGTTATATTGGAAGGGGAGATAACTCAAATATCATGGCACCCAGAGTTGTGGTTCCTAGGCATGAAGCGCCATCTCAACATTGAATACAATTGTGCCTGCCTTATTCACCTGCTTAACCTCATGTACATCTGTACCAAGTATCATCAATATATCTCAAAGAGCGTTGGAGATGTGGCCATCACAAGGTAGTGATTCTATATTATTGGAAGGGGAGATAACTATAAAACCATGGCACCCAGAGTTGTGGTTCTTGTGCATGACACACCGTCTCGGCCTTCTGAAAAACTGTGCCATGTATCATCAATATATCTTAAAGGGTATTGGAATTATGGCCATCACAAGGTTGTCACTCTATTTTATTGGAAGGGGAGAAAACTCCAAAACCATGACAACCAGTGTTGAGGTTCTTGTGCATGACATGCCCTCTCAGCCTTGTGAACAACTGTGCCAGGTACCATCAATATATTTCAAAGGGTATTGGAGATATGGCCATCACAAAGTAGTCATTCTATTTTATTAAAAGGGGAGATATCTAAAAAAGTATGGCATCCAGAGTTCTGGTTCTTGCGCATGACACGCCATATCAGCCTTGTGAACAATTGTGCCAAGAATCATCAATGAATTTCAAAGGGTATAGGAGTTATGGCCATCACAAGGTTGTCACTCTATTTTATTGGAAGGGGAGATAACTCCAAAACCATGGCAACCAGAGTTGTGGTTCTTGTGCATGACACGCTGTCTCAGCCTTGTGAACAACTGTGCCAGGTACCATCAATATATCTCAAAGGGTATTGCAGTTATGGCCATCACAAAGTAGTCAAGCCCCCCCCCCACCCCCCTCCATAGGGGCTTGAAGAGCTAGACAAAGTGCCCAGTGGGGCACGTATACCCCCGGCCAGGGCCATCGCCTCAGCTGAAAAAAGTATTGGAGTTATGGCCATCACAAAGTAGTCAAGCCCCCGCCCATACGGGCTTGAAGAACTAAACAAAGTGCCCAGTGGGGCACGTATACCCCTGGCCAGGGCCATCGCCTCAGCTGAAAAAAGAACTACAAAGGGAAATAACTCTAAAAGGCCTGACCCCTTGGCCCTTATTTTCTTTCCCACAATACAAGTAGTCATACTGATCATGTGTGCAAAATTTCAAGTTTCTATGTGAAGCAGTTCCTGAGATATCTTTGACACAAAATAATTGTTTACGGACAGACAGACAGACAGACGGAAAAGACAAAAACTATATACCCCCATTGCATACTTCGTATTCCGGGGTATAAATATATGGGCTGCATGATGCTTCCACGCAGAGCTGAATCCGGCCCGCACACTAGTACTGGTAAACCGCTTAGAGGATCTAAGCCTGTCCAGGAACCGCAGTGAGAGGCGGACCGTCCATGCTAATAAACCCTATTGGTTTCATTGGGCGACAGGGCTTGAGATGTCATTTCATCTCAATGTCGGGTAAAAGTCCCACAAAATTGGAAGCAACGTCTCCAAAATGACCTTTACAGTGTTGACGGGGACGTTAAACCTCAAATCAAACAAACAAACAAAATCACAAAGTAGTCATTCTATTTTATTAAAAGGGGAGATAACTAAAACAGTATGGCATCCAGAGTTCTGGTTCTTGCGCATGACATGCCGTCTCAGCTTTGTGAACACTTGTGCCAAGAACCATCAATGCATCTCAAAGGGTATAGGAGTTATGGCCATCACAAGGTTGTCACTCTATTTTATTGGAAGGGGAGATAACTCCAAAACCATGGCAACCAGAGTTGTGGTACTTGTGAATGACACGCCGTCTCAGCCTTGTAAAAAAACTGTGCCAGGTACAATCAATATATCTCAAAGGGTATTGGAGTTATGGCCATCACAAAGTAGTCATTCTATTTTATTAAAAGGGGAGATAACTAAACAAGAGGCCCATGGGCCACTATGCTCACCAGAGCTCAGGTGGGCACTGCCCAATTGCAGCCATGTATTTTAACATGATATCATTTTAATCTGCCAAATGAACCCCCATATCCAAATGAGCACCCATGTGGACTCAGTATATGAAACATTAGGCCTTTTATGAAGTAGAGGGGGTGGGGCATGGACCCAATGGAGCCCTGGTTGGTGTCACTAAATGTGTCTTATCACAAAGAACAAGAATATATATGGTTTAGCAGTGGGGATCTGCATGGCTGGAGATATAAGTGGAGGGATTGGAGCATGCCCTGTCGTTCCCAGGAAAGCCCAAGATTGTTGTCCCTAAATGTGTCTTATAAGGACCAAGTATATATATGGTTTAGGGGTGGGAATCTGAACGGTATCCGAGATATCCTTTCATGAAGTGAAAAGGAGAGGACTGGCCCCTGCGGACACCCCTACAGTAGGTGTGCTAATAATAAGGAACAAGAACATATATGAATATGGGGTGGGGATTTGAATGGTTTCTGAAATATATGGCCTTTTATGAAGTGGAAGGGCGGGGCACATTGCCTCAGCACAAAGAGACCCCCAAGTTGTTGTGACTGAATGAGTCTTATCATAAGGAACAAGAATATATATGGTTTAGGGGTGGGGATCTGAACTATTTCTGAGATATGTGGCTTTTAATGAAGTCAAGCGGTGGAGCAAGGCCCTGGCATGCCCTGGGGACTCACAAGCTGGTGTTAATGAATGTGCCTTATCATAAGGAAGATGAATATATATGGTTTAGGGTGGGGCTCTGAACAGTTTCTGAGATAAAAGGCATTTTGTGAAGTGCAGGGTTGGGGCAAGGCCCAGGGAGACCCCCAGGTTGGTGTCAATGAATGTGTCTTATCATAAGGTACAAGAATATATATGGTTATGGGGTGGAGATCTGTTAGGTTTCCGAGATATTGTGATATTATGAAATGGAGGGGGTGGGGCATGGCCCCAGCACATCCCTGGGGACCCCCAGGTTGGTGTCACTGAATGTGTCAAATCATAATGAACAAGAACATATATGGTTTAGGGGTAGGGATCTGAACAGTTTCTGAGATATATGGCCTTTTGTGAAGTGAAGGGGTGGGGCATGGCTCCGGCGCACCCCGGAAGACCCCCAATTTGGGGTCAATGAATGTGTCTTATCATAAGGAGCAAGAATATATATGGTTTAGGGGTGGGGATCTGTAAGGTTTCCGAGATATTGGGCCTTTTATGAAATGGAGCGGCGGGACATGGCCCCGGCGCATCCCGGGGGACCCCCAGTTTGATGTCACTGAATGGGTCTTATCATAAGGAACAAGAGTATATAGGGTTCAGGGGTGGGGATCTGAATCGTTTCCCGAGATATTGGGCCTTTAATGAAGTGGAGGGGATGGGGCATGGCCTCGTCGCATCCCGGAGGACCTCCAGGTTGGTGTCAATGAATGCGTCTTATCAATAGAAACAAGAACATATATGGTTTAGGGGTGGGGATCTGTAAGGTTTCTGAGATATAAGTCATTTTATGAAGTACTGGGGGGCGGCGCATGGCCCCGGCACAACCTACTGGACCACCAGGTTGACATAAAAGCATATGGCTGAGAGAAGTTTGCTAAAGGAACATTTCTATGAAAGTTTTGTCAAAATATCTGCAAAGGCTTTGTAGTTAATGCCATTTTTCAATTTTCCCCATTATAAGTCTACGGAAAATCTAAGTTGCCATAGCAACCAAACTAAAGAGCCGAATTTCGTAAAAAACACAAAACCTGTAAAGGCCAATATGGTGAATATTTCCATAAACTCTCAGCCTCATAGAGCATACGGTTTCTGAGGAGATGATTTTTTAAGTATTTTTTTTTCTATTTTTTTCATTTTGGTTTCCATGGCAACCAATACAAATGAGCAGTAGGCCTAAAATCATATGGCAGATAGTAGATTGCCTAAGGAATATTTCTATGAAAGTTTTGTCAAAATATCTGCAGCGGCTTAGCAGTAAATGCCATTTTTCAATTTTCCCCATTATAAGTCTATGGAAACTCTTAAGTTGCCATAGCAACCAAACTAATAAGCCGAATTTCATAAAAAACACAAACTTTCAATCCCCCAACCCAAGGATGCTACAGATGAAATTTGGGCCCAATGGGCCTAGCGGCTTCAGAGGAGATGTCGTTTAAAAGTGTTGACGTCACACGACGCAGACGCCGACGGACAACTGCCTATCCTATATTAAAGCTCCCCCGGAGCCTTCGGCTCTGGTGAGCTAAAAAAAGTATGGCATCCAGAGTTCTGGTTCTTGCGCATGACACGCCGTCTCAGCCTTGTGAACAATTGTGCCAAGAACCATCAATGCATCTCAAAGGGTATAGGAGTTATGGCCATCACAAGGTTGTCACTCTATTTTATTGGAAGGGGAGATAACTCCAAAACCATGGCAACCAGAGTTGTGGTACTTGTGCATGACATGCCGTCTCAGCCTTGTGAACAACTGTGCCAGGTACCATCAATATATCTCAAAGGGTATTGGAGTTATGGCCATCACAAAGTAGTCATTCTATTTCATTAAAAGGGGAGATAACTAAAAAAGTATGGTATCCAGAGTTCTGGTTCTTGCGCATGACACGCCCTCTCGGCCTTGTGAATAATTGTGCCAATAACCATCAATGCATCTCAAAGGGTATAGGAGTTATGGCCATCACAAGGTTGCGTCTACGGACGGACTGACGGATGGACAGATGGACGGACGCCAGGCTGATCGCTATATCCCCCGAACCTATTCGGTCGGGGGATAAAAATAAAACATTAAAGCACTGAATTGCATCTGGGCTGATAACTTCATTCTACTCTCCATCCTCTTTGTATCACTATTGTTGGAACCCAACAAACATTAATAGCATGATTACTTATGGTAGTTTTGGTAATACACCCCAACCTCAATATAACACGGTTCATTATAGCACGGTTTTGGATATAACACGGCTTTAAGATGGATCCCAAAAATGTATAGATTATATAAAAAAATGACCATATTCTATATAATCTACACATTTTTGTTTGGATATAACACGGTTGTTTAACTAACACGGTTTCTGCTTTGGACCCCATTAATAGTGTTATAAAGAGGTTGTGGTGTATATGTAATCTAGAAAAATTTGGACAAGCTGTAACTTTTGTTATATCCAACCATGTTATAATGAATAGTGCTATAAAGTAAAGAGGTTTCTGTGTGTAGACGTTAGCTAGTCAAAATTAATGCATTTCATTTACATGCAGTTCCTGTCACAATTGTATTTTGTGGCAGTACTGCATTTTAAGGCAGTACCTGTAGAAACAAGAGGAACAACTTGGCTATATGAAAATGTACAAATGAATCAATGGCGCAATATGTATACCATCTATATTTAAAATTTATTAAATCCTTTTGCAGTGTCAAGTTTGTCGGAAACAATAAATATTTTGGTTGTGTACTAGAGTACATGAGTACTAAGTGTGTCCAGAAGGCACAGATGCACACGTCTCAAGTGGCATGAGCTAACGGTTTGGATGTAGAGTTAAGTTACATAATCATACCTAAGAGGATAAGAGGAAATACAGAATGAACAACCAAACAACAGGCTTTTTTATCGTTATGTGTTTATTTGTCGACCGGTTTCGGTCTACCAAGACCTTTTTCAAGACAAAGCATCATAGTGAAAAGTTTACTGAAGTATTAAAAAACGGATAAATTAGATCACGTGACATGTATTGTTCTAAAAATAAAGACACTCTGTGATGTCGTAAGCTATTGAAAACGAAAGTAGGAAAGTGCAGATAGATGTGGAAAAATTTAGATCATTAAAGGTAAGTGTAAATAGATTATTTCTAGTTTTTAGATGTATGGTGAATCCCATATATAGATTGTTTCTAGTTTTTAGATGTATGGTGAATCCCATATATGGTTGGGATAGTTATGTCCAATGCTTCTTCTTCTGGTCTAAGCTCGTCCTGTGTGATGGTGCTCGTAGAAGATGAGGGGGATATTTCCAGATCCTTCATTACTTGTAATCTGTTTAGTCTCGCTAGTGTGCATTCGTCGTTGCTGGTGGTGACAAGGGCCTCGTCTACGGTGAGGGGGATGTAGGGGTTGACTCGGCTTATCCTTCGTTGTTGCTTGATGTTGTTGATATGACTCTGTTCTGATGCAGGCGGAATTTGTATTTTGTATACCGTCCCAGACTTGGGCCTGGCCTCGGGTGGCGGGTTCCATGGGCCCGGTTTGAAGATTTCTGGTTTCCAGCGTGGGTTTCCTGTAGTGGTTTTGACGGTTTTTCTCTCAGTGTCCCCATGTTTAATATAGGCATGTTTTCTAGCAGATTCTTGTCTGGCATATGTGTTGGGACAATGCCAACATTGAAACTTGACACGGTTTGATGAGTGGAAGGCTTCGTTATGTCTTCTTAAATTTCCGATAGTCGACAGTTTTTTTGTGGCACGTGCTGCAAGTGAACGGCTTCTCCATGTTTACTGAATGAGATTTAGTCCCGACGGATGCTTGGTTCCTAATCTGCTGATCTAGGTTTCTTCTGTTCGCAAGCGTACGTTGAGGTTGTCTGTTGTCTGGGCGACAATTGTGACGTTGACGTCGTTTGTCGTGTGGTTTACGGACGTAAAGTGACGGGAAACTGGTTTGACGTTATTGCCTTGTCTTATGTCCGCAATATGGCCCCTGAAGCGTTCTTGGAAAGAATCATACCTAGTTGTACATGGCTTGAGTGGCATGAGCTAACGGTTTATGTACAGAATTTAGTTACATAATCATACCTAACTGCAACTGGCACAAAGTGGAGAATAAATAATTAGCTTTATTCAGCGCAATAAGACGCATGAGATTTATGACACTAGTTGAAGCCCCCGCCCATAGGGGCTTGAAGAAATATATGGGCTGCATGATGCTTCCACGCAGAGCTGAATCCGGCCCGCACACTAGTACTGGTAAACTGCTTAGAGGATTTAAGCCTGTCCAGGAACAGCGGTGCGAGGCGGACCGTCCATGCTAATAAACCCTATTGGTTTCATTGGGCGACAGGGCTTGAGATGTCATTTCATCTCAATGTCGGGTAAAAGTCCCACAAAATTGGAAGCAACGTCTCCAAAATGACCTTTACAGTGTTGACGGGGACGTTAAACTTCATATCAAACAAACAAATGACACTAGTTGATCGAAGGATTATCGCCACCTTGTCAGTTTACCGTTATTATTCACAAGGAAGACACTGGGAAAAAAACGCACAAAATTTCAGGGCGAAGTTTTTTTCGCTTTCAGCGCCAAAGTCGGCAAAGTGAGCCCTAACAGGATGACTTCTTTGCTTGAGTCACCATCTAGCTTGAGCCTTGGACATCTCATGCAAATAATCTCCATAGGAGACAATTTGCTTGAAATGTAAAATTCTGTCAAACTGTCTCCATAGGAGACAATCTGCAAGAAATTTAAACTTTCTTTTTTCAGGAAAAACAAGAAAATGTTTCAAAATATTGTCTGCTAAAAAATACCCAGCATGCAGAGCATTGGGTTAAGAGTTGATTTTACAATTGCTTACCCAGTGATATCCACATCTTCCTGGTATTTGATCTGTTTTAACTTTGCCTTCAGTTTCCGGATATTGTTGGACAGATCACCTGTTGCCATTCTCCTGTTAACAGAAATAAAATACAGCACCAATCATAACTAGCAGGCAAGTTACGACAAGTATTTTCTATCTTATCAGATACCCCCTATATTAATTGCATTATAGTACGATGACCTGATAAAGATATGCTATCTCAGGACAAGTGAGCTTTATCAGGTCAACGTGATATTGCACTTTTATGAATGAACCAGACTACAAAAATAAATGGCAAAAATGTTATTATTACTGGAAAAATGGAAAAATTACTTGAAAAAATATCATAGGAAAAAGTATGGTCAGTTGATATTAAATATATTGACCGTCCGAATGTTGGGATGCACTGATGACAATCGATAACTGATAGTAAATTGCTTATTTAAGATTTTACAAGGGGATAAACTGATAAATAGAATACCAGATCCGTGTCATTTGATATCAAGTTTATCAGGCTTGGCTATTAAATAAGCGTTCTCGAAGCCTTGATTGATAAACTTGATATCGAAAGTCACTCACCTGGTATTCTCTATTTACGTTTCAGAGAAACAACATGGTCAAGATGGCCCTTAATTGCTCACCTGAGTCATTTAGAGCCTCTAGAGTGCACAAATACATTTAAAGAAACTAGTGACCTAGTTTTTGACCTGATATGACCCACATTCAACATTAACCAATCTTCCAATGTAACTTTGGTCTAATCAAGTCAAACAGTGCGGAAAAGTTTCACAAAGATTGATGAAAACTGTGGCCTTGGGTGTGAGAACATGGTTTTAAAGAAATTTGACCCTCGACCTAGTTTTTTTATATGACATAAACCATAGTCAAACTTGACAGACATATGATCAAGACTTATAATATACATTCTGGTAGTTTCATGAAGACTAATGCAAAATTATAGCCTCTAGAGAGTGAAAAAGGTTTTAAAGAAATCTGATCAAGTGACCTAGTTTTGATTTTACATGACCCACATTCGAACTTGACTAAGATAGAATCAAAACAAATAATCTGATAAAGTTTTCTGAAGATTGAATTGTAAAACTGTGGCATCTAGAGAGTTTGTTTGATTTGAGGTTTAACGTCCCCATCAACACTGTATAGGTCATTTTGTTGACGTTGCTTCCAATTTTGTGGGACTTTTACCCAACCCTGAGATGAAATGACATCTCAAGCCCTGTCGCCCAATGAAACCAATAGGGTTTATAAGCATGGGCGGTCCGAATCGTACCGCTTATAGATCAGCATCTAGAGAGTAAATGTTTGTAAAGAAATCTGACCTAGCATCCTAATTTTTTATCCAATAGGACCCATATTTAAACTAAATCGAGGTATCATTACGATAACACACCCGTGCGACATAGTGTGTCTTTTCACATCTACAAAATGGCTACTTTTCCGATGAAAATCTGTGATATTTTTCTTATTTATACTGCAAACAGAGGTTGTGGGTGCGCGTTAGAACTGCCTCGTTGAGGTCAGGCGGTTCGAATGAGTACCCACAACCTATGTCTTGGAGCAGAAATAAGAAAAATTACCCCCATTAACCCCAGTTTTCTCTATATAAAGTGGGGTTTAGGGGTGTATTAATTTCACGGACATGTTCATGTGATGGATCAAGCTAAAAGCACGACAAGCACTGCACCATGCCCTGTCAATACAATGATTATTACATATACATCAAGCAAGTGCCATAATACTGTCAAAAAGGAATTCAAAGTGAAGGTTCATTGGTCTGTCCCTAAATAAAGTTGACAAGAATACAACACTATGACGACTATTTTCAATGTTCAAAGGGCCATGCCGCCAAAAGAAAGTTATTACAGTTCTCATTTTCCACAGAACCCCTCATGGTGCTTCACCTTTGTGTGCCGTTAATGGGAAATATTTCAAAACAGTTTTCTGTTTACAGAGTAGATACAAATACACTGTAGATCCAATATATCGCGGTGTTTGGGATCCAAGTTCCGCTAGGTGTGATATATCCAGATCGCGATATAAGTTGCGGTAGTTTGCTTAGATGCCAATACAAGTCGCGGAGATAGTTTGGTGAGATACCACTTATCAATCCACACTTAATCCCTGTCAGTAATGCTATCAGCCATATTTAACCATTAAAGTAGGTTCAGAATTACTCAATGACAGAATAAACAACGGGGACTATGTCTACCGATTACTTACATTCGAGAACAGCTGAAAAACTGCGTTTGAAAACGTGATCGCAAAAATGACAAAACACAGGACGCCATTTTGGATGGCGCGTCTGACGGATGCCAACTCCATAACATAATGCGACCGTTTTTATCATAATAAGCATATTTTTGAGGTTTTTAACAAAATTTTCTAAGGGTCATAATGTTATTAATATTTGGTGTATGGTTAACCTCAAAACTTTAAGCACATCTCCACAACATAGTCTTGCTATCTACAAAGTTTCAGGTTAATCAGATGAAAACTGTAGAAGGAGTTATACGGAAATGATAATGTTTACCTAAATTTTCAAAGGGGCATAAGTCTATAAATATCTGGTGTAAGGTTAAACTTGAAACTTTACGCATATTTTCACATCATAGTCTTGCCATCTACAAAGTTTCAGGCTGATCAGATGAAAACTGTAGGAGGAGTTATCCGGAAATGAAAATGTATACCGAAATTTTCAAAGGGGCATAATTCTATAAATATTTGGTGTATGATTAACCTCGAAACTTTGCGCACATCTCCACCTTGTAGTCTTACTATTTACAAAGTTTCAGGTTAATTGAATGAAAACTGTAGGAGGAGTTGTACGGAAATGAAAATGTTTACCCAAATTTTCAAAGGAGCATAAGTCTATAAATGTTTGGTGTATGGTTAACCTTAAAACTTTACGCATATCTCCACAACATAGTCTTGCTATCTACAAAGTTTCATGTTAATCAGATGAAAACTGTAGGAGGTGTTATACGGAAATGATAATGTTTACCTAAATTTTCAAAGGAGCATAAGTCTATAAATATCTGGTGTAAGGTTAACCTTAAAACTTTACACATATCTCCACATCATAGTCTTGCCATCTACAAAGTTTCAGGTTGATCAGATGAAAACTGTAGGAGGAGTTATCCGGAAATGAAAATGTATACCGTAATTTTCAAAGGGGCATAATTCTATAAATATTTGGTGTATGATTAACATCGAAACTTTACAGACATCTTCACCTTGTAGTCTTACTATTTACAAAGTTTCAGGTTAATTGAACGAAAACTGTAGGAGGAGTTGTACGGAAATGAAAATGTTTACCCAAATTTTCAAAGGAGCATAAGTCTATAAATACATGTATTTGGTGTACGGTTAACCTTAAAACTTTACGCATATCTCCACATCATAGTCTTGCTATCTACAAAGTTTCAGGTTGGTCAGATGAAAACTGTAGGAGGAGTTATCCGGAAATGAAGTTGTTTACCACAATTTTCAAAGGGGCATAAGTCTATAAATATTTGGTGTACAGTTAACCTTGAAACTTTACGCACATGTCCACCTTACTATCTATAATGTTTCAGGTTAATCGGATGAAAACTAGGAGGAGTTATCCGAAAACAAAAAAGTTTACGGATGGACGGACGGACGACCCCGTAACATAATACAACCGTTTTTTCAAAACGGATGGGTTTTTTCAAAACGGGCGTATAAAAACAGAACAGGAATTTTGTGGAGAAGTATGAACCACCAGGCTAACAGCACTGCTGAACAGCGCCAGGGTGGGAAGAATAACAATATGGGCAGGTGGATAATGGTATGAAAAAAATGTTCTTGTAACAATCTGTTTGCGTGAAGATCTGTCTGTATGGACCCGATTATTTCTTTTCAGGGAAACCAAAGGCTATTTTGTTTTTTTCTAGTTGTGTTGTCTATATGGTCGGCAATGTCAAGCCTCAACATACGGTCACCATCAAGTCCAGTATGCTACCTGCGCAACTTGGTATTGAGGGCTTGAACCTTATCCTGAATGGGAGAAGGCTCTGCTAGTATGGACATGAAAGAATGCTCCAACAGTGCAGTTAAGACAGCCTGTGATATACAGGTGGATGTAAAACGTGGGCCTGGGAGGTCCAAGATGACCTGGAAGCAGCTGACAAAGACAGATCAAAGATAGTGGAAGCTCTCGGCTACCGACCCTCATGATAGACACATCTGGAGATCTGGTGTGAGATCTGCAATACGTGAAGCAAGCCAGCTCTCGGCTATCGTCCCTCACGATAGACACATCTGGAGATCTGGTGTTAGATCTGCCATGTGTGCAGCAAGCCAGCTACCTGGAAGTGGGCCCACTTATGTGGACGTTGCCCGTTTCTGTACGCTAACCAAAAATCTTGCAATAATGATGACGATGATGTGGGAAATCCAATTTAGGTCATCAGAAATTGCGACCCCAAGATATTTGGCTGCCATAATACTCCGGCTGAATATCATGCAAAAGGTACTTAGTTTGAATGGTGGTTTTGAGATGGGTAACATGAAGGACTTGACATTTGGAAGGATTAAAACTCATCTCACATCTTTTCCCACTGTTCTATTTTTTGTTAATCTTCTTGGAGCATTTGGCCATCTGACTGTGAGCTGATGGCAAGATACATAGCTGTATTATGTACAAATAGTCTTACTTGTTATTTGACCTGTTCAGACAGGTCATTGTTATAAGCTAAGAAGAAGATTGGTCCAGGAACTGGGCCCTGCGGGATGCCAGAAGCAAATGGGATGCTTTCTGAGCTTTCTCCATTGATTACAACTGCTGTTTCGGATTGACTTAAATGTCCTTAATCCATCTTAGGGTGTCTCCACTGGCACTTGAACAGATGTATGGTGTATATATATCTATAATACTAACATGGTCAATCACGAAATGCTTGCCACATCAGGTTTTCTCTCGTCGATTACTATCAAAATTAGTATTATAAATATATATACACCATTCAATTGTTCAAGTGCCAGTGGGTGTCTCGTCTAATACCATAATGATGTAGTTTTAGGAAAAGTTTTTTGTTGGCAACTTTATCAAAAGCCTTACTGAAATCTAATAAGATAAAATTAGTCTGTTTTCCCATCTGCATGGTTTTGGACAATTCGTCAATCAACATGATGAGCGGCGTCTCGCAGGATCTTTTTTCTTTGTTGTTCAGTTCAGTGAAGTGTTTAGAAAGACTAGAAGCAAGGAAAAAAAAAGATTGAGCACTGCTTATTAGATCCCCCCCCCCCCCCCCCCCCACACACACACTAACAAGTTAACACATTTTGTACCGGAACCCCCAAAAGGGGTACCCTGGCAAACAGTGCAGGCCCAGATCAGACGCTGCAGAATGCAGCATCTGATCAGGGCCTACACTGTTTGCAAAAGGTTCAGCCATTTTCCAAATGAAATTTGAAGAAAACACAACCTGACACCCCTAAATTTTGAAAGTTTTGTTTAAGGAGGAAGATTCCATTTGGTACAAGAAGGGTTAATGGTCAATAAATAGGAAAAACAAAAGTGTTATGGGACAATAAGAATTATGAAGGGGAATAACTACAATAGTACTGGTCCCATGACACTTTTCATTAGCAGCAACATCTCAGTGGTTATCAACATTTATGATAAGATAACTATCAATGTTATTAATCAAGACCTCACGCAAACAAGTCTGTGGAATGAACGGCCCCCTAAACCCCACTTTATATAGAGAAAACTGGGGGTATACATTGTTTTTCTAATTTCTGCTCCAAGACATAGGTTGTGGGTACTCATTAGAACCGCCTCAATGAGGTGGTTCTAACGAGCACCCACAACCTATGTTAAAGGTATAAATAAGAAAAATATCACAGATTTTCATCAGAAAAGTAGCCATTTTGGGCTGTGAAAACATGCACTTTGTCGCATGGGTGTGTTATTGTAATAATATGCAGGAAAAAAAACAATATTCAAGAACTACAAAGGAGAATAACTATGTAAGCATTGATCCATGACCCCTGATTTTTCCCTAACAACCAACAGCTTATTATTATCAACATTAATGCAAAATGTGAAAAATTCCTAAACAGACAGGAAAAACAGAAAGTGTTATGGACACTTCCGAACTTCAAAAGGGGAATAATTATAACAGTATTGATCCCATGATCCTTTTTTTGCTGTAGCAGCAACATCTCATGAATTTCAACATTTATGCAATATGATAAGATTCCTAATTATTAATCAAGATAAGCAAGAAAAAATTTGTTTGTTTGATTTGAGGTTTAACGTCGTCCCCCCCCCCCCCCCCCCCCCCCCCCCCGTCAACACTGTATAGGTCATTTTGGAGACGCTGCTTCCAATTTTATGAGACTTTTATCATCATGCAGCCCATATATTCCTGAGCGGGGGCCGTTGCAAGAAAAAAGCATTTTCAAGAACTACAAAGGGGAATAACTACATGTATGTAAGTATTGATGGCTGGATCCTGACTATTCCTGAGCAACAAAATCTTATCAATATTAACATTTATGCAAAATATGATAAGATTTCTAAATCTATTAAACAAGCTAGATCAGAAAAACAGGTATTGCAGACACCAAACATAATTTTCAAGAATAATAAAGGGGAACTAGACTTGTTTTCTAAGAAAGATCTCCCCAACCACATACCCCTTTCAAAACAAAAGGCCCAAGTGGGCCAGAATCGCTCACGTGGATGAGGCTGATCATATAGTACTTTGTGCTTTGGTGGCCATTTTGTCTTTAATATCAGATCACATTGCCTTAAGCAGTTCTGAATCTTCATATCTTGATGCTTCTGATTAAGTTTCTGAACAGCTTAGTCTAACTTAGGATTCAGGAAGAGATGATGTTGATGCAGAGTGGAAGTGTATAGTTTGGTGGGGCAGAGCTATCGTTTGCATCTGCCTTTGGCATTTTCTGTTATCAAAAATGTAAACCAAGTCAACCAATCATGTGAATACAACTGCAACACAAACAAAGCTAAAGTATATGGTAGCTAGTTTTGGCCAATTAGGCCTCATCAGTGACCCTCAAATAGTTTCAAAATCCCACAAAAGAATCAATGATCCCAATGGGCAAGAAAATACAAACTACACTATGATGTACAAGTCTACCAGATTTTACTGCACTTCAGAATCAGGAGTGTTTCATTCTCATGCACTGAGTTTTGAATTTAATGTTCCACTCCCACTGAGTCTTGATGGGTCCGAGCACTGAGCAAATAACATCTTATCAAGCAACGCTGTATTATCGCCACCTCGTCCTTCTGAACTCTTGGGATTTGCCATCACGACAAACATGCCTATGGGATTTTGACTCCCTCAAACCCCAATTATACAGACACATTCAAAGTCTACGTCACACAAGGTCAAAGGTCATTAGCCTCGTTTAATCTGGTGGGCAAAAAAACTTCCGGTTCCATAATCTACCGTTGATGTAGCACGAAATATTTTCTGTAATAACTTTGTTAAATCGTCTTTCTATCACAACTGTTTGCCACAAACCATTTTTGACATTAAACTGATTCTTTTTTTGTATAAAATTGGATAGAAAATATACATGCTTTAATCTTATTTCCATTCGTTAAATAAAGTGCATAGACTACGTTTTGGCATGATGGTGGGTAGTTTTATAACGCTTTTTAGGCAACAAAATGTGTGATAAAGTGTCAGAAGAGACTGGTTCTATATCATTTATTGTTGCAAAAACACAAACTGACAATGATCAGTTAATTTTGTGGAGAAGAAATGAGTTTAATCACATGATAAATATTCGAAATTCTCATTGACACTGTACGGCAACAGTCATGTTTTGCCAACCAGATAAAAGAGTACCTCTACATGGGAGGTAATTGGCACATGCGCAGTGAAATGTAAACAAGGTCACGTGTCAAAACATTGGATCCGTCTATATAATAAAACTGAGGTTTACAGGGTTAAACATTTTTTCTTATTTCTGCTCAAAAACATAGATTGTGGGTAATCGATAGAACCGCCTCGCAAAATTTCACACCTGGCAGCATAACAATGTTTCTCCCATTATCTTACATTAAAATTCCCAAAAATGTAAAAGAATTCCACTGTTTTACGCTGTAATTAACATTGTCTGTCCCATTGCTATCTATCTATCTACCTATCTATCTACTGATACTGCGTCAGTCACATTTGACCATTAACCGTGGTGCGAGGCGGACCGTTCATGCTAATAAACCATATTGGTTTCATTGGGTGACAGGGCTTGAGATGTCATTTCATCTCAATGTTGGGCAAAAGTCCCACAAAATTGGAAGCAACGTCTCTAAATGACCTTTACAGTGTTGACGGGGACGTTAAACCTCAAATCAAACAAACAAACAATTTTGACCATTACCACAGGTGTACATTACATACACTCCAGGTTTGCAGGATGAAAGCCTACACAATAATCATGTAATTATGGTAGGGATCTTTAACCTGCACAGGGAATGGTTCTCCCTGTACAGGGGGCCTCCAGTTAACGTCCCTATCCGAAGGACGGTGCATTTAATGACATTCATCCCTGCAAATGATGCCAATGGAGCGTGTTGGGACACCGAAATTTTATCGCCGCTGGCGGGGATCGAACCCGGGACCTTTAGCATCAGAGGCAAGTGCACTAACCACTGAGCTATCACGCAACAGAATGACTGGCCGTTGATAATGACCAGGGTTTTTCCTGTTCTATTTTTAGAACCGGTAGTATGTCACGTAAAAAGCGTCAATGATCATTCTTCCCCCAAACCATTAGAGATTAGAATGCCCTTCCAGATTTGATTATTTCGACAGCTGAAGGTGCTGAGGACTTTGTAGCTAAGTATAAACACATCCAAAGTCTACGTCACACAAGGTCAAAGGTCACTAGCCTCGTTTTATCTGGTGAGCAAAAAAATTACCATTCCATACTCTACCGTTTATATTGCACGAATTGTTTTCTGTAATTACTATTGTTAAATTGTTGTTCTATCAAAACTGCCACAAACCATTCTGGACATTAAACTGCTTCTTTTACGTATAAATTTGGATAGAAAATATATATTCTTTAATTTTATTTCCGTTCGTTAAATAAAGCGCATTGACTACATTTTGGTATGATGGTGGGTAGTTTTATAATGCTTTTTAAGCAACAAAATGTGCGATAAACTGTCAGATAAGACGGGTCTACCTAAACACCGCAAAGACGGGCAAAGACGCGCAAACGACGGACAAAGACGTTTAAATTGGGCAAGACACATAAAAATATAGTGAAAGTCCCCCTTCCTAGACCCACAAACCCCCATAATGCATAGACACCATCATGAAAGGGTGCAAAGACTATGAGGATGAGATATAACGGGATAAGCAAGGGCACAAACAATAAGTCAAGATACGCAAAGACACCAAATAGAACGCAAAGGCATGCATTAAAGCAATAAATAAATAAATATATAGGCAGATATGAAATAGATATAAATGCATAGTAAATAGAAAAAAAAATCGATTTCTTAGTTTGAAATGCACGCAAAGACGGGCAAAGACACATCAAAGACAGAAAAAGACACATAAAAATATGCAAATATTCCCAAAGAGCCCCGTCCTCTCTCCCCCACCCCTCAACAAATAAACGTTATGCATAGTCACCTAAGGATGCATAATTACATATATCATTGAAGACAAAAATGCACGATTCCAATGAGCAGACTCAACATACATTTTCCGGATGAAATAACTTAACCACAAGCATCGAGGTGATTTTAATGATTTCAATAATAAAATAACGAATAGAAAGAACCTTTGAGTCAGAGTACTCATTATAATTGCTCATTGAGGCGATTCTAATGAGCAGACGCATCGTGCATTTTCCAGATGAAATAACAACCATAATCATTGGGGTGATTCTAATGACCAGACACAATAATACACTAGCGAGTACGAAGAATTTTTGTGTAAGAGTGCTCATAAGAATCGCCTCATCGAGGATAAATAACTTTACCATAATCGTCGATGTGACTCTAATGAGCAAACAAAGCAGTGAAATAAGGATGTTCGCTCTCGTTATTTCACTGCTTTGTCTGCTCATTAGAGTCACATCGACGATTATGGTTAAGATAAAATAACTGAACCATAACCATAGAGGTTATTCTAAAGAGCAGATTCAACAATAAAATAAAGGGTACCCACAACCTATGTTTCATAGTACTCATTAGAGTATTAGTGTAGATATAAAGTGTTAGTTGTCCAATTTTCTTTATAAGAACATATCAATTCTTTTAGATAACCTAGGTGCCCGTGCCATGCACAAAGGTGATAATTAAAGAACATCGTGTAAGCGTTATTCACACCTTTTAACATGCGAATCGAGATTATGTGTGAATCGATTAATCAGCAATACAAAACATTGTTAACACCTTTGCTGATGATCGTCAGTCAGATGATTAAAGACGCTCGTGCCTAATTTTTCCATATCTTCTCATATTGCATATTGTTTTAACACGAATTTTATACAAATTGCTGTTAACAACTTTACTGATGACCGTTTTCGCAATTATCAATTGCAAAGACGTTCATATAAAATATTTTTATATCTTCTCATATTGTGCCCTTAAACCCCACTTTCAGACAGAAAATTGAGTTTACCTGGGTATTAAGTAATTTTCTTATTTCTGCTTCAAACATAGATTTGGGTAGTCGTTAAGACAGCTTTGCAGAGTTCTAACGAGTACCCAAAAATGTATGTTTGAGAACAAATATGAAAAGTATAACAAATTTATCTGAAATGTGTCATGGTTATGGTTAAGTTGTTTCATTCGGGATTGTCTGATGAGTCTGCCATGGGGCGATTCGTATGAGTGCTCAGACACAAAAGTTCTTCGTACTCTTTAGTTTATTATTGTGTCTGCTCATTAGAATCACTTATTTCATCCGGAAAATGTATGATGAGTCTGCTCATATGAATCGCACATTTTTATGTCTTCAATGATATATTCATGTCCTCGGTGACTAAGCATAACGTTTATTTGTTGAGGGGGTATGGGAGAGAGAGGAGGGGGCCCTTTGGACATTTTTGCATATTTTTATGTGTCTTTGTCTGTCTTTGCGTGTCTTTTGCTGTCTTTGCAGTGTTTAGGTAGACTGAGATAAGACTGGTTCTATGGTCGTCCACCCGGTTTTCGACGATATAAGCGGCCGCGAGATTTTCGCGTGAATTTCGACGTCACAATCTTTCTAATATTAACTTCCGGAAATTCCATCTGTCAATCCTTTACAATGACCAAAAATGTCCTTCAAACCTGTAAGTATAATTATATAAATATTTCACTTTTTATTTACTTAATTGCTTCAATAATTGGGTTCTGTCAAAACACGTACAAGCCCATTCAAAAATCAGTGCCCAAACCATCAGACGATGCCGTTCCGCAAAAGCAGTCATTTGGAACCCCTCTCAAATGATCAGTTTGCATATATGGGGAATCCTTGCCAAAAATAAAAGGTATGGAAGCACAGAATTGCCCAAAAATGTTAGAAAGTACTCTTAATTCATTTGCCATTTTTAAATGGGCCCAGTGTCTAGACAGGGGGTACTGGACACACCTAACATACTGCACAATGTATTTTTTTCACAAGAATATGTGAAATTTTCCTTTGGTCCTGTTGTCAGTAACTACTGAAATGTAAGAAAAGAAAGTGAATTCTCAGTAGTAACATTTTAAAATACTAGCTTTAGTTACACTGCTGATGTTTTAATTGGTTGAAATTTATACCACTGTAGTTCAATATAAACTTGTAAAAGACAAAGCATTTTTAATGAATGAGAATAAGTTAACCCAATGTATAAAGATAAGAAGTTGTTCTGTCATAATATCACTTAAGAATAGTTTTTCCGCTTTTCTTTCCACTTAAATGATGACGCTAATTGGCCATTGTCGAAAACCGAGTGGTGACGTCATGCCATTTTGACATGTCAGGTGATCAAATATGGAGTCTGATAGCAAAACAAAACGGCATGAACCGAAAATCGACTGGTATAACGAATGTACCTGTATATTTTAGCGCATCAGCATTTTAGCAAATTCTTTTTTTTTTAACCCGGTACATAAGCGGTAAAAAATTGATCGTCGAAAACCGGGAGGGGCGGCATATATCATTTAATACTTCAAAAACACAAAATGACAAAGATCAGTCAATTTTGTGGTGAAGAAAGGAGTTTTATTACACGATAAAATATTCGAATTTCTCATTGACACTATACGGCAACAGTCATGTTTTGCCAACCAGATAAAAGAGGAACTCCACAGGGGAGGTAATTGGCGCATGCGCAGTGAAATGTGAACAGAGTCACGTGTAAAAACATTGGATCCGTCTATACCTCTTTGCCTAGAGCTAGGGACTAACTTCCCTTATCACAGGTCCTGGTGAATGTCATTTGACGTATCTATCTATCTTCTGATACTGCATCGGTCACATTTGACCATTACCGCAGGTGTATATTACATACACTCCAGGTTTTGCAGGATGAAAGCCTACACAGTAATCATGTAATTACGGTAGGGATCTTTAACCTGCATAGGGGATGGTTCTCCCTGCACAGGGGGCCTCCAGTTAACGTCCCGATCCGAAGGACGGTGCACTTTATGACATTCATCCCTGCAAATGATGCCAATGGAGCGTGTTTGGACACCGAAATTTTATCGCCGCTGCTGGGGATCGAACCCGGGACCTCTAGCATCAGAGGCGAGTGCACAAACCACTGAGCTATCACCAGTATAGTCCTGAACTCATGACCTTCCATACATTACGCTACGCTGCTTTCCTGTAAGGTCATGAGTCCCAACCGCGAAAAACTGGAAATTCCGTCAAGAAACGGGAAAATCACTGGTTTTATAATGTCATCCGATATAAGTCATAGAACTGTATTGTTCTGTGTCGTTCTCTGTTCAAAATAAGCCCAAAAATATTCAATATTATCCTAAAAATATCCACGAAGCGTTAGGTAATGTTTTTTATCCGTCCACCATATTGGATTTCACTTCGGGATGTTTCGATTCCTGCCGAAACCAGTGACGTCACTGTTCGCGGAAAAACTGATCTGAATAGAACAACATCAAACATAGCCGTTGTTTGCGTTGCGTGTTGCCAGGGATTTTTTTTAAAGACAAACAGAGGTTTTAAGCATTCTGTCACTCATTTGAAATTAGAAGCTGTAGTGGTTCAACTATATCACATGTTTTTTTCTTTGTCTGCGTAGTTGTAAAAGGAAAGGCATTTTTTTTTCAAGGAAAGAATCAAGCAAGGGAACACCCTATCCAATTATACCCTACCCTATACACACCCTCTTCATACCACCCCCTAGCCTCTACCCACCCCTATCATACCCCTACTCCTACCCTACCCTATCCCCTACCCCCTTCCCCTACAATACCCCTACCCCTTTCCCCTACCATACACCATCCCACTAACCCTACACCTACCTCATCCCTACCCATACCCCAGCCCCTACCCCTTACCATACCCCAGGCCTTACCCCTACCCCCTTCCCCTATCATACCCTACCCCAACCCTATCCATTCCCATACCCTACCACATACCCATCCCCTTTCCCTCGCACCTACCCCTTCCGCTACCATACCCCAACCATACCCCTTACCCCTACCTACCCACCCGCTACCATACCAATATCCATACCCTAGCCACTACCTCTTACCCATACCTATCACTTCCCCTACCATGCCCCATACCCTACCATGCCCCATACCCTACCCTACCCCCATCCCATCCCATACCACAGCCCCTACTTCTTAACCCTACCCCTTCCGCTACCCATACCCTACCACGCCCCCTATCCCTACACTTACCCTACCCCGCCACTAACCTACCCACATCCCATACCCCAGCCCCTACCTCTTACCCCTACCCCTTCGGCTACCCATACCCTACCACGCTCCATACCCCTACATTTACCCTACCGACCCCTACCCTACCCCCATCCCATAACCCAGCCCCTACCTCTTCCCCCTATCCCTTCCACTGCAATACCCTTGCCGACCCAAACCATACCCCTTCCCCCCTACCAGCCCCTTACACCTATCCTACCACATTCCCCTACCCCTTACCCTACCTTCCCACCCAATATCCCTACCCTTTCGCATATCACAGTCCCTACCCCTTACCCAACCCTACCCCTTACCTCTATCATACCCCTGCCCGAGTATTCCAAGCAGACAGACAATAAATTCTCATTGCATGTAGTTTTTATTTATCCGCGAGTGTCATAATTGGTGAAATTGGTGAAATAAACAATTCTATTCTATTTTCATACGCGGTACGGAGAATCAAGTACTGGGTTTTATCTTTGCCTTTACGATCATCACCGGGATTCACCGGACAAATTACGGAAATGAACGGCCATATTGTTTACATCGGCGACCCTGTACAGAGTCGCGTTTTGTGAAAAGTTAACGTTTACATGCACTTACAGGTTAAAAACAAGAAAGCTGCTTTGCCAAACGTAAGATTTGTATGTTATTCATCATATGATCATATCCTTTTTATTGAACATGCCACCAATATTGAATATTGGTGAAATTTTCAGAATTTCCAGTTTTTGTATGGAAGGACACAAGACCCTACGGAGTGACTGAACGTCAGTAGGGTCTTGTTGTACAGGACTATCACCAGTAACAATACGAACAACGAAAACTAATGACAATATATTTAAAACTCTATGAGAAGTTTAATTCTATTTTTTTATTTGCATATTTAAAGCATAATTATAACAAAAAAAAATACAAATACATTGGCAATTTGAAAAGACTGAAATGAAACCAAGTTTCATAAAGATTTCTTTACCCGCCAAGTAGCTAAGACAGAGTCAAACAAATGCTGTATTCTGCACAAGCGTCTACATATTTGACGATCGGTGTTGCAGTACTCGTTGTTATTTAACAAATTTGACCGGACCGGTACGACGGAATCAAGACAAGACAACTCACCGACACGGTTGTTGTTGTCACAGTAGTTTCCCGCCGGTGCCTTCTCGGCGAACCGTCGAAATCGACGTCACAGGCGGTGAGTCGAAAAACCCAAATCTACCCAAATCCACTGTATTTACCCAAATCCACCCAAATCCACCTGCTAATTACCCATATCCACCTACAGCTGGCCCATTTAAAGTCATATAAGTTGTTTTTAATGTTTATATGATAGCATATATCACTTAGGACAAATAAATAATCAAATTAAGTAACTTGTAACAAATTAACAGGCACTATAGATAAACGCGTGTAGTGTGGTCGGGTATGAAACACCCTTCCCGATCCCGATCCGAAGATCCCCGATCCAAAATTTTCTATTTGCCCTAATTCATTCATAAGAATATATTTTAAACACTTTTTGTGTTTATTTTATTATTATTATGTATTTTAATAATTATTTATGTACATTTTGTTTAAATGTGTCCAATTTGTGATTTTATCCTAAATTATAGGAGGTTTTTTCGTGACGTACTTCCGGTTCTAAAAATAGAACGGGAAAAGCCCTGGCCGTCATCTGTAGTATTGCTTCAAAGGCAGTGGGACAGATAAAGTGTTAATTACAGCGTAAAACAGTGGAATTCTTTTAAACTTTTGGGGAATTCTAATGAAAGATAATGGGAGAAACACCGATATGCTGCCAGATGTGAAATTTCGCATTACGAAAATGATATATTGTACATACGATATCATCTCTCTCTCTCTCTCTCTCTCTCTCTCTCTCTCTCTCTTTGCGCACCAACAATTAGCGAGCGCAGTCAAGTGAAAATTACAGTTTGTCGTTAAATGACGCTACGTCAATCGACATGTAGCGTGTCAACAACGTCGTGTCTACATCAAACCAACTTCAAAGCGATGCATTGAATTGTGTCTTTTAATTTTGGATGGCCATATGGCCATTTTGTGGGAAAGTAACTGTCCATATGGCCTTCCTTTGTTTAGGTTTCCATTATGGTCTGGTCGCTTAATGTTTGTATTTCTTTCCCTTTGGTGTCTTTTATGGATGGAGTAAGTTAATTGTATCAATTCCTGATCTTTGTTTTACTTCTACTTTGACATTGCAACGTCGATGAAACGTCACCTCAGGGGTATGAAAGACCCTGCCGATTTTTCGTAAAAATATTGTATTCTTCCGCCTCTAATTAAAAAATAAGCAATAACTAAATGATAAAATCAACACAACGGAATTGTTTTATTCTTTTATGGCTTTTCTAGAATAAAAGAGAACTTAAAAAGAGTTTCGGATGTGTTTTTGCATATTTTTATTCTAAACGATTACCGATCATTATTGCTATTTATAGTTACGAAAATTGAACCGAATGTGAAATAAATGCCTGGTAACGGACCGATTTTGAGTTTTCAAATGTCTCAAAATCGTATATATGTCCATTGTGCGAGTGATGGAAGTTTCACGATGTCATATCTATCTATTTTTTTTATTTTTGAGACAATGTGAAACCCAGGATCGGTCCGTTTCCGGTCATTTCTTTCACATTCGGTTCAATGTTCGTAACTATAAATAGCAATACTGATCGGTAATCGTTTTGGATAAAAATATGCAAAAACACATCCGAAACCTTTTTAAGTTCTCATTTATTCCAGAAAAGCAATAAAAGTGTATAAAAATTCCGCTATGTTGATTTTATCATTTAGTTATTGTTTATTTTCTGAATAAGAGGGAGAAGAATACAATATTTTTACTAAAAATCGGTAGGGTCTTTCATACCCCTGAGAGAGGAATAATTTAGGATAAAATCACAAATTGGACACATTTAAACAAAATATACATAAATAATGATTAAAATACTAAAAAGTAATAAAATAAACACAAAAAGTGTTTAAAATATATTCTTATTAATGAATTAGGGCAAATAGAAAATTTTGGATCGGGGATTTTCGGATCGGGATCGGGATCGGGAAGGGTGTTTCATACCCGACCGTGTAGTGTGACGAAACATCTTTCAGTTGGTTGCCTAGGGTTACCACTGTAATAATCATAGTTCACACACGTCTATTATAAATAATGTCAGATAATTATAAACCTAAAAAAAATATATTAATTTATTTATTTTATTAAGAAAGGAAGAAAGGAAAGAAAAATAAATAGACAAGTGAATGTTTGACGGTTGAGTGGAAAAAAAAACAATAAAAAAAAATAAAAAATGCAGAATATCGCAGAATATACGACCTTATTAAACACAACTTTTTATAATGTAAGGCTTTGGTTTACAGGGGAACATATAATTTTTATTAGTTCTGCTGAAAACACAACTTTTTATAAAGCAAGGCTTTGGTTTACAGGGGAACATATTATTTTTTATTAGTTCTGCTAAAAAAACATATATCGTCGACATAGAGTGTGAATATTCTTTGGACCCCCCACCCCACCCCACAATCGGTGCTGAAAGAAACTGATTGGGCTGCACCTCTGAAATGCTTCCACGCTGAGCTGAAACGGAACCCGCGTTAAACCTCCATTCAAGCAAACAAACACTCTTATTAAGAACCGCCTCATCGAGACGTTGAGTTGCAAAATCCATGCTTTGAGCCGATATGAAAAAAAAAGAAAAATAATTGAAAATTTCATTGTGATGAAGATATTTCGGCCCATAAATTCCAATAGGTGTGTTTTTGAAAGAAAGACGGAAAGAAAGAAAGACGGAAAGAAAGAAAAGAATGAAAGAAAAGAAAGAAAGAAAGAAAGAAAGGACCAACCAACCAACCAACTAACCAACCCATTACGAAAACATGCCTTTTAAATAGACTGGAAATAATATTGTATCCACCAAAATGAAAATTCCCAGAAACAAAATCCGATGTTCATCACATGAACAAGTCCGTGAAATGAAGACCCCCTAAACCCCACTTTATATAGAGAACTGGGGTTTACGGGGGTAAACATTTTTTTTCTTATTACTGTTCCAAGACATAGGTTGTGCGTACTCGTTGGAACAGCCTCGTTGAGGCGGTTCTAACGAGCACCCTCAACCTAAGTTTTGAACATTTATAACAAAAATATCAAGGATTTTCATCAGAACAGTAGCCATTTTGGATATATGAAAAATGCACTAAGTCGCACGGGTGTGTTATAGTAATGTTAATTTTTCTCAA
The DNA here is from genome assembly GCA_963580285.1 of Lucinisca nassula. Lineage (NCBI taxonomy): Eukaryota > Metazoa > Mollusca > Bivalvia > Lucinida > Lucinidae > Lucinisca > Lucinisca nassula. The sequence continues at coordinate 158,780,870 of OY757015.1, forward strand.
AACCCCGTTAGCCCAAATTCACCGTAAAAAACCTTAATCAACCATAATATTGGAGTCGTTGCTTCCGATTTTGTGGGACTTTTACCCGACACATTGAAATGAAATGACTTCTCAAGCCCTGCCGCCCAATTTATATGCATGGACGGTCCGACTCGCACCACTTTTCTTGGGTAGGCTTAGAGCCTCTAAGCGGTCGGTTTCAGCTCTGCGTGGAAGCATCATGTAGCGCTATCTATTTTCTAAGCCCCGATGGGCGGGGGGGGGGGGGCACTATTGATAAGCGTCTATCTATATTTATTATCATCATTATTTGTGATGAAGAATAGGTACTTCAAGTCAGAATCACCAGAATAATTCTTGCCTGACTCAGGAAAAAATGGAAATGAACTTACCTGCATGGGCCATAGACAGTAGCAGTTATATGAGTAAATGCAATGCACACAAATGTGTTTTATATGAGAAACTTTTTGGAAATGTGTAATAACATTTCTGTCTAAACGTATTAAATCGTGGGGAGTCTGCATAACTGCTACTGTCAGTCAGTCATCGACGAAAATGTATCTATTAAACTTGACATTACGAAAACACGCAACATGCCAATATAATTTTAACCCCCTTAAACTCACCTTTATACATTAAAACTGGTGTTTACATTGGGTAATGATCATTTTTCCTATTTCCGGTAAATACACATTGTGGGTACTCATTAGAACGGCCACGCCGAGGCGGTTCTAACGAGTTCCAACAATCCATGTTTCGAGCAGAAATATGAAAAATATCATACTTTTTATAAGAGAAGTTTCATTTTGTTGGTACATTTACAATTTATTTGAATAGGCGTATTTTCGTAATGCAAGCCTTACTGAAAACAAATTCTCGTTGATGTCCAGCTCCTGTCGCTTGGAGGCCACCCCAGAGAGGAGCCGCACGTGAGTCAGGCTTACAAATTAAAAAAATATTGATAATAATAATAATTCACAAATTCAATCAAGTACAACTTTAAAACAAAAAGAACCATCATCACGTGACCATTTTTCATCTTATAATATTTAATTGTAGTAGCAACATCGTCAAAGCCAGACCTGAACAGCGGGCCAACGTCGGGCCGACAGAGATACGACGTTGCCATCTATTGCTATGGGCCCGACATTGATCCGACACTCTTTATGGGTCGTACAGTATCTATTACTTTCGAAAAGAATTTGATAAACTCGAACATATTAATAAAAATGCAAATAAATAAATTTTTGAGAAAATGGAATGGAATTTGAAAATAAACATGAATAGATAAATAAAAATCACCTGACCGGAGATCATGACATTACTATTTGACGAAGAATTAGAATAGTGACAATGCAAGTGGTCGTAGCCCAGAAGTATGCTCGAAACACAGCGGTGAGAGACCATGTGATTAAGAGTCAGCGCTCTTACCCACAAGGTCACGGAGGCCAAGGGTATATGAAAAAAAAACAAAAAACTTTTAAAATGTATACTAAAGCACCGGTCAAGCACATTCTGCTCTTCACAATCTAATTTAAGTTCATAACAAAATGGATTTAAACTGAGTCGGCATTCATTCATTTACTCACGTGAACAAGTCCATAAAATGAACATTCCATAAACGAAACAATACTAGACTGAAGTGACTGTCAATTATATTATTAAATCATGGACGCCACTCTATGCTTTCATTTTTAAGTTCATTACCCGTTTCTGTTTTACGTCTTCTGGACACCGAGGCGAATAAATTCTACGATAGTTCTCATCAGTTATATGATGCGGCTCTCTTAACTAGAGGCTATACTCAGCATACTCTCCGTCCTTACATTGATTCTGAAATTAATCATAAACGTCATTTCTTCAAAATATCCTTCATTAATAAGGGTATGGATTTTATAGATTTGCCCAGTATCTTCCGTGAGAGATCGGTGCTTTCTTCCATTCCTGCTTATTTTCAAAATACTGAAACACCTATAATTTGCTATAAATATAACAAACCTGTTAGATCTATCATTTTTAATTTCAATAAACTGGTTTCAGATCTTGATATTGATACTAATACTCCTGATTCATGTGATTGTAAAAACTCAAAGTATTGCTATCCTGCTGCTGGTCATGTAATTACTGGCAATTTGAAAATTATTCCTGATTCTAGGATAAGGAATATAATTTCTAAAGGACCGAAATATCGGTTTCCTTCTAAAATTGATTTCAGTAAATGTAGAGATGAAATCGCTGCTTCCTTGAATGAATTCGGTAATCGATGGTGTAAGCGAGAGTATGTTGAGTGTAAAGCCCTAAAGGACTGGAAACTTAGCATTTTAAGACTAGTGAATAAACGCATTTCTTTCTATTCTCAAAATACTAACTTATTACCTCCTAAGCCCAAGACGTCTTTACGTCATCTTAAACTAGGTATTCAAGAATTTCATAAGAAGTTTGTTTTGGCCCCTGCAGACAAGGCCGCAAACAACGTCGTCGTTGTGTGACGGCTCCACTATGTTAACACGCTTAAGCAGGAGCTTGGTGGTACTAAGGCCTATGAACTTCAGCCTTTGGCTGAAGAGAGAGCTATAGTAGATAAACATGTTTGTCTTTCAGCCACCAAGTTTGCTGTGTGTGTTAACGAAGGCCAAGACAAGCTTCCTACGCTATACTGGTTACCAAAACTTCATAAAAAACCTTACAAAGCACGGTTTATTGCAAATTCTAGTTCTTGCACTACCACTGAACTTTCTAAATTATTAACTTCCTGTCTTACTGCTATTAAAACGCATGTAATTAAATATTGTGATAAAGTCTTTGAAAGATCAGGAAGAAATCTGTTTTGGTCTATAAAAAATTCGAATGAGGTTTTAAATAAATTGAAATCTAGACAGTTTCGTGCTTCTAGTCTGTCTACCTACGATTTTTCCACTCTTTACACTACACTTCCTCATAATCTTATAAAAGAAAAGCTTAATGATTTAATTGAATGGGCTTTTCACAGAGAAGATTCTCTCTATCTTGCATGTAATGTCAGAAATGCATTTTTCACTTCTAAAGAGCATAAGAATTATACACTTTGGTCATGTCAGAAAGTGTGTGATGCCCTCACCTTTCTACTTGACAATATTTATATTAGATTCGGTACTAAGTTATTTAGACAAATTGTGGGTATTCCGATGGGTACTAATTGCGCACCTCTTGTGGCTGATCTGTTCTTGTATTGTTATGAAAGAGACTTCATTTTGTCGCTTTCCATTGATAACCAATCTGAAATTATTGAAGCTTTTAGCTCTACTTCTAGATATTTAGATGATTTATTAAATATTGATAATACCTATTTTGATGGTTTGATCAGTCAGATTTACCCCCTAGAACTTCAGTTAAATAAAGCAAATTCTTCTGATACCGAGGCCCCGTTTTTGGATTTACATCTATCTATTGTAGATGGATTTGTTTCGTGCAAAATTTATGATAAACGCGATGACTTTGATTTTGAGATTGTAAATTTTCCTTTTTTGGATGGTGATGTTCCTCGTGCGCCATCCTATGGCGTTTATATTTCGCAATTAATTCGATTTGCTAGAGTGTGTAGTCATGTAACTGACTTCAACACTCGTAATAAATTATTAACGGCTAAACTCCTTAATCAGGGTTATCGGTACCATAAACTACGCAAAGCCTTTTCAAAATTTTATAGACGCCATTCTGATTTAATTTCAAAATTCAATATTGGACTTAAATCTCTTCTGCAACAAGGTCTATCGGAACCCGAATTTTATGGTGACTTAGTATATAAATTCAGAAAAATATATAACCGCAATGACTTCAGCACCCAATTTCGTAAAATCATTCTTCGATATAAAAAGATTGGGTACAACATGGATATTATACGACAGACTGCATGCATGGTAGTTAACCCAATCACGGTTGGCAACTTTGCTTCCCTCTTTAATTGCACGCCGGTGGGTCAGGCCTCAGATTCTATGACGGCTCCAACGTAAAGGCTTATTGAAAATTAAAGAGATAATGTTGATTGGTGCCTGATGCTCTGTCTCTGGTCGTGCTCATCGGAGTCTAACTGTTGGTTTTCTTTTGCTCCAGCATTTCAGTGGTTTCTTGCTGTCGAGTCCTCATCGTTGTCTCACCTCTGTGGTTCTTTGATTTCTGTGTTCACGGAGATGTTGCACTGATGAGTTAGGAGGCCTTCATGCGGACTGAACAAATTATTTGTCTAAATCGCGACGGAAGTAAGGGCGAGGATTGTGGCCACGTAAAATCGATTTAAGCCCCCCAGTGGAAATCTTCCACTGACCGTTCCAAGGCGGCTCTTCCGTGGCGATTTATTTATGTTGTTGTTTGTTACTTACTGTGTGTACCACTTGTGTCTTTTAATTTTGGATGGCCATATGGCCATTTTGTGGGAAAGTAACTGTCCATATGGCCTTCCTTTGTTTAGGTTTCCATTATGGTCTGGTCGCTTAATGTTTGTATTTCTTTCCCTTTGGTGTCTTTTATGGATGGAGTAAGTTAATTGTATCAATTCCTGATCTTTGTTTTACTTCTACTTTTCATATAGAAAAAGGTATACATAAATAGAGGATATTTACCTTTTTTTGTTTGATTTGAGGTTTAACGTCCCCGTCAACACTGTAAAGGTCATTTTGGAGACGTTGCTTCCAATTTTGTGGGACCTTTACCCGACATTGGGATGAAATGACATCTCAAGCCCTGTCGTCTAATGAAACCAATAGGGTTTATAAGCACTGGTCCCGAGGAAGTAATTTTGGGCTCAGGATTTCTCTTTTACATCACGAAAACACGCCTATATAATTTTTACCCCCTTGAACCCCACTGTTACATAGTAAAACTGGGGTTCACAGGGGTATACCTTATTTGTCTTATTCCTGCTCTCAAATATAGGTTGTGGGTACTCGTTAGAACCGCCTCATCGCACCCACAAGCTATATTTTGAACAGAAATGATATAAATATCACGATTTTTCATCTTAAAATAATCATTTTATCGGCGGTAAAGTTTATAATATATTTGGGCTCGGGTTATATGAAATGCTGCTGCTGCTTAGTGGGTGAGGGACATCTCGGACGCTATCAAAATTTATTAATAAAATATTAAATTGAGAGGGACGGGTAATTCACATTCACTTAAACTGCTAGTCTATTGGCCCCTGCAGTGCCAGCGGGGCGTGACTTGACACATTTGCTTTGGGTATGAAGCGTTCTGATTGGCGAGGATTTTTGTTCGAATAAACACAGTGCTTGACAACTGGGCGTGACTTAAAGCTTTCTAAAGGTTTTTGTCTGATTAGAAAAAAAGATAATATAAAAAGAAGGACAGTATTCACTTATATTTTAAACGTGCGTCTTTATAAATAAATAAAAAACAAACAAACAACCAAAAAAAAAACATACAAACAAACCTACAAATAAATAAATAAATAAATAAATAAATAAATAAATAAATAAATAAATAAATAAATAAATAAATAAATAAATAATAATGAATTTCAATACCACTACTACTACTACTACTACTAATAATAATAATATTTATAATATATTTGCTCTTGACTATAGACGTATCTTAGTTTTATGTCTTAGCTTTTGACCTTACTGTTCAAGTGACAATGCGTATTTAAATATTTAACAGCCTAGAAAAGTCAGACACATCATGAAAACAGGCCAAAATAATTTTGACCCTCTTTAAGTTAACTTTTATATTGTTCAGGGGTAAACATTATTCTTCTTATTTCTGCTTAAAAAATAAATTGTGGGTACTCAATAGAACTGCCTGTCGAGTCCCCGCAAACTAATTTTTGAGCAGAAATAAGACAACTATCAGAATTTTTATCAGAAAAAAAATTTGGGTGGTAACTTTTTTCACTACATTTGTATAGGCGTGTTTTCTACATGGAATTCAACAAGCAGCCCTGTTTAGTGTTTACCTCACATTATGAAGAGAAAAGTGGGGTTTACAATGTGTTCTTTATTATCCAAAATATCAATATTGTACAAGGTTGCTCTTACGGGCACCTACAATCTACGGAATTAAAAGAATGAATGAAAAAAAAAAAAAAACCGGCAAAATTCAAATATTATTTCAAGAGACTTCTGAATTCACAACAGCAATTTCAGTTTTGATTGTTTGAGATGAGGTTTTTACGTCCCCGTCAACACTATTAAGGTCATTTTGGAGACATTGCTTCCGATTTTGTGGGACTTTTGCCCGACATTGAAATGAAATGACATCTCAAGCCCTACCGCCCATAGTAACCGCTAGGGTTTAAGGAGCGGTCCGACTCGCATCACTTTTCCTGGGCAAGCTTAGACCTAAGCTGTTTACCAGTACTCCAGTTGGGTCGGTTTCAGCTTCGCGCGGAAGCACTGTGCAGCCCAATTTATTTCTCCAGGCCCCGGTGGGCGGGGGCGCAAAAGCAATATCAGGAAAAGTTTTTGAAGCCGGGGCGTGAAGTCAGTTTTTGTTCGATAAATATTTTTGTTTTCATATTTCTTCTCCAATCAAAGATTGCGGGAACACACTAGAACTGCCTCGATGAGGCCGCTTTGACGAGTACCCACAATTAATGTTTTTCAGCAGATGTCACATGGACATTCACAGCAAAAGTCTTATGTGCTTAGTAATGTTGGGTTGACTAAGAACAACCTAAATGGGTCGATGGCAACAATCTAACCAACCCATAACATGCGTCAAAAACTACATGTAACAAGTTTGTGTTAGCTGGGAATGTTGCAATGGGGCGTTTTAGGCCTGTGTGAATCCAGTGTGCAATTTTTCAATACGAAGCATCTAGTCAATTGAAATAAATTTAAAACATCACCAGCAGCAGCAACAATAACAACCACAAAAAAAGAAAAGAAAGAAAAAAACAAAAACAATAATGATAATAATGAAAAAGTTCTAGATGTTTGTGACTCGACCATCATCTTCTGCAAAGACTATTCTGGAAGTGTCTTGCCCCATGATGGAAATGTCACTTTGGGCAACTAAGTGAGAATTCCTGCATTGAGCTTGACATTTCCAGAATTTTACCGGTTCCTACTGGGCACAAAAAAAAACATAGAAATTTATTTGTGCTGTACATTGGTGGTTCTCTCCGCTGGTGGTCTCTTCCGCTGGTTGAGTTTTTTTTCCCTGCAGTTTCCTTTGGTTTCGACACTTTATATTCACATACTGATGACTGGAACATTTGGATTTAGTGCTATTTTCATTTGCCGGTTTCAGAGTGGAAGACAACAACTTTTGGTAATCTACTTCCTTCTGTTTGAAGGATTTATCATGCCAAACAATGGAATCCACAACAAAGGAGGTGAAAGGCCCAAACAGCCTAAAGTCGCCCTCACTATAAATTGCACGACGCAAATTTAGCAGTGGCATGTTGGAAACACGTTCAAGCTTTGAAAGAATTTCTGGCAGTTTATACTGCTTCCAATCTGCGACCTGCTTTATTCGGTGGTTCATAGATTCTGAATTATTGTTTGTCCACAGTTTAGAGATATGACCATTTTTCAGTGGGTCATAGAAATCTTTCCCGGCAACTTGCAAATTTTGGGTAATTCTTAAAATAGGGCTGCAAATCATCACAGTGCTTTGAATACTGAAGATCACCATCGCTGAAGACAATACCGCCATCACCGAAAATGATATTAAGTATTCTTTCTCTGTCCTTAAGATCAGAACCATGTTTTTCTAGATAATGTCGAATATTATCTTTACCCCGTATTGGGGGTAAAAATTTCAGACTCGTGCTTGCAAAGTTTGTTCGTTCATTTGTTGAATAATCTTTTCTGTCTTGCATTCTTTCTATCATTTTTTCTTTCTATTCAAACATCATATATTCGTTTATTTACTAATTTTGGCATTCATTCGTTCTTATTTTATTGTCTTTCAATATAAGTAAAATTTTGTTGACTTGGATGGAAAACCAAAATGCACAGAAGCGAGAAAATACTATTTCTTTTTTCATCCTTTCTATTCTTCCTGTCTTTCTCTCGTATAACGGCTAAAAACATAGGTTGTGGGTACTCATTAGAACCGACTCGACGAGGCAGTTCTTTGGTGTATCACAATCAATGTTTTTGATCAGAACTAAAAAAAATAATCTTTGTTCCTGTGAACCACAATTTTAGTGTATCATAGTGGGGCTCTAGCGGACAAAATTACATAGCCATATTTCCGTAATGCTTTCGATCTTTCTTTCTTTCTTTCTTTCTTTCGTATTTGCTTGGTTATAATCTAGAATAAAGAAATAAAGAGACAGGTAATGGTGATCTCTGTGCGTGCTATGATCATAGGACAGCCTAAGGCAATCTGTGTATTCTGACTTGAAGGTGTTTTGTCGCACTACACCTGCCTAGTAGGTGCGTATCTTAAAAAAAAAAGATAAATGAATGACATTTTATTAATTTAATCGTCAATAGAATATCAAATTAAATTGGTAATGTTTAAGACCTGTTTGATTACACATTGAGTTCAAACCCTTTCCATATCAACAACAGAAAATTGATTCATATTCATGAGCGAGGTGAGGTATGTGCGGTAAATAGTTATTGTGTAATTATCATCCACCCAAATATCAAAGTCACTACATTTGATTATTTATTTGTCCTAAGTGATATATTCTATCATATAAACATTAAAAACAACTTAAATGACAAGTGGTGTTTCATTTGTACATTTTCTATGTATTTGTATTTGAGACTTGCCATTGCCCGTGCCACACAGACAACAAACTAGTAGTCGGAGGGTGCAATTCGAACAAGAAAAAATTTGTAAAGTAGATGGAAAAATTTATGCTTCCTAATGTTTCCTAAGATGAATAAACAATCAAACTAGAAACATTAAGGTCTGATGAACGTTTTTTGAGCTGAATTCTGTTCCGATGAATAAAATTTTGATATGGATTGATTGGATTCTCTGCGTGAGTCTGACAGTTAATTTTTTCACCGGAGCCTTTCCAACTTGTATCTTTTTCTTTTCAACAGCAAAATAAATTCTCTTGCTCAATTAAAATGGAACAACTACACAATTATCATGTCTTTAAAGAAATGTAGGAAATTTGTGAGGAGCACAGAGGGGTTTGACAAAGACCTGCCTCCAATCAAACGACAACCAATTATATTAAGTGACAGTAAAGCTGGTTATTTAAGAGCAGTTGCTACATCCTACATCGAAAATGAGATTTTGTGGTGGTACAAGCCAGGTTGGGACTCTGACACAGGCCGTAGATACTTACTGTCACAAATTGAAGAGGCAATATTGACCTATGGTCGCGTTCATCTGTATGTCTGGCTTGGGACCTGCAACTTGACGGTAAAACCGGGAAAATATGTTCATTTAAACCCAAGGCACGGCGTTGCAAGATTCATAGTTGACTGTGAGCGCATAGCACGGCTTGCCAGGCGAAGAAAATTCAAACTGACCTTTATTGAGATACCATTTTACTCAATAAGGAAATGGAATGAATCAAAGGGTCACCGGGCGCCTGAAAAATTTGCTTTAAGGGATAAAGTGCTAGAAACAAGAACTAAGGTGGCAAATGAGCATTTACACAGGTTAAACCGACTTAACCAAGTTGAAATGAGATCCCTGAATGTGGATCTCGAAGTAGTAAGGAAAAATAAAGCAAGAAGAAGCAAGAAATTCTACAATCACAACCTATATATGGACGGGATTCATCCCCTGCCAGAATTGAGCAAGTGTTGGCTTAGGAAGCTAACTATGCAGATCAGGAGGGACTGTTATTGAGGTAATTAAGGTAGATGTGTGTGATGGCTGACCTCGCCATACTACCTATCTGAAATAACATTCACCACGCTGATCTGTTTTGTCTGTGAAATAAAGTATCCATAAATTCTTGGGCGTAGCAAATGTAACAAATTTTGTTCGTGTTGTCACTCCTGATGAAGATAAGTAGAATTTGACTACAATGCTGATCATGACTGATCATAGTGCCAGTAACACTAATTTGAATTTAATTTCATGTACATACGTTTATAAAGAAAAACTGTTTTCCATAAACATTTAGATTCCACCCCCCCCCCCCACACAGAATACAACAATAAATTATTATGCTATTTTGTAGAAATGAACTACGTGTTGACTGTCAAGAGTCAGGAAGCAGTGAATTCATTACGTAGAAAGAGACTACATTTACTTAGCAAACCCTGCCCTATTTCTCAAATCCCCTACTCCAATCATTAAGATCAGTAGACAAGGACTACAACAATAAATTAATATGCTATTCTGTAGAATTGAACTACGTGTTGATTATGTGTTGATTATCAGGAAGCAGTGAATTCGTTTACGTAGAAAGAGACTACATTCACTTAGCAAACCCTACCCTATTTCTCTAATCCCCTACTCAAATCATTAAGATTAGTAGACAAGGACTACACTAAAAGTTGGATTGGTCCCACTAAAGCGACAGAAGGTAGAATATACTTTCCTACACCTTGACTCATGGTTGTAGAAATAGACTGCATAAACCATAGGTAAACCCCACCATACCCCTTTAAACCCCCCCCACTTAACAACCAATACCAACAGTGTTAATATTAGTAGACAAGAACTACGTTAAAAGTTGAACCGGTCCAATTACTGTGTCAGAAGGTAGAAGAGACTATCTTGCAATTAATCCCGTGTAGAAGAGTCTACATAAAAAAAAACCTTACTCTGTAAATCATGTTTCCCTTTAGTGGTGAAGGTAAAAAGAGACTACCCCTGTATATTTAATTGACTAGTACACTCCCCCCCCCCCTTCAATCCTTATAACGCAATATTAGCATGATACCCAAGTTAATCAGAGTGAGATATAAATAGAAAGAGACTATTCTTATGTTGCAAATAGACTACGTGGTGTAGATACAGATCAGTGGACTACATGGTGTAGATACAGATCAGTGAGATTTCCTCCCTATCAAAATCTGCAACAAAGGGATGCTACCTGTGTAGACAGAGACTACAATTAGTGTTAACTGAAATCCTACCCACACCACTTATATATGAGCGAAAAACCAATAGAATAGAAATAGACTATTATCTGTTGATCAACGCTAAGTTAGTTAAAAAATTACCCCCCCCCCCCCCATCACACCACTTATATATGAGTGAATATCTCAATGTAATAGTAATAGACTACTATCTATTGTTGATCGCTGCTAAGTCTTACACATGATGAAGGTAGGAAGAGACTACCCCTGCATAGTTACTCGATAAAGTACTCCGCCCCCCCCCCCCCCCAATAAAAATACATTAGCAGGATACCTAGAACAGGTGACATCTACGGAAAGACAGTATATCAACAAACGGCCATGTTACTGTGTGTGAGGGCTGCCTCGCCATAGTTTTAATTGTGTTTACTACTTCAAGCTAAATCAGTCATTAAATAAATTTTTGAAATGCAAATTTGGTCATATCCACTCGGTGCCTCCCCCACATGTTATCTGAAATGTAAAGATATTAAATTAGGTCAGGTCCTGGCTATATGTGTGTGAGGGCTGCCTCACCACAATCTAAATACCCTAAATAAAGCAGTAGAAACATATTGAAATTGGCAATATCCTCCTCCTATAACGTAAAATTATTGAACAACCTACAACTGGCCATTACAAGTTGTGTGTGAGGGCTGCCTCGCCATATACTACAGTGTGCCAGATTCAAAACTTGCCAGTTAGAACCTTTCAAAGAAAAAAATAAGACGTTGACAAGTTTTGTAAAAGAGATCTCAAAAATGAGTGAACAACAGGAGAAAAAACGACCTAGACCACCATCAGACTCAAACAACTCTGGGTATGCTTGCCACCAATGTGAGTTCTTTGTTGACAAAACAATACCCTGTTCTGGCTGTAAGCTACTCTTTTGTCTCAAATGTGGTAAAATATCCAATACTCTCTATGAATGTATAGCTGCAGGTGAGCTCGTTAATTTCCATTGGACATGCAAAAGTTGTACAGCTACCTTTCCATCTCTGGCAAACATATCAGCCTCATTGGAGGACATCAAAGGCAAATACGAAAATAGAATGAGCAACATCGAAGCAAAGCTCGGGAGCATACAGGAAACAACAAAACAAGAAGTGGCTAGTCAAGTCTCAATGATGAAAAATGAGATCATAGACAGTCTTAAAGGTGACATACACACAGTTGTTGATCAAAGAACCCGAGAGTTACAAGAGAGGAAATGAAGAGAGCTAAATATAACCATCTTCAATTTGAAAGAAAAAAACCATGAAAGTGGCGAAGAAAATAAAAGGGCAGATGAGTTTGATGTAAGAACTATAAGTGCCAGCTTGGGACTAGAGAACCTAAGCATTACCAACTCTTACAGACTTGGTCGGAAGCAGGAAGACAAGATGAGACCTCTAAGAGTTATTCTGGACTCAAAATCCCAACGGAAATACTTACTTGACAATGCGAGAGACATATCCAAAAAAACACCTGAAGTATACCAGAGGGTAATTATAGCTAAAGATTTAACGCCAGAACAGAGAGAAGAAAGAAGAGAGAAAATCAAAGCTATTAAAGCAAAGAAAGAGCAACAACGAGCAGATCCTGTCTCACCAATGGAAGCTAGGGCTGTTACCCCACCCACTCGGCAATTCAGTTTAAGCGAACCAGAAATAGTGGCTATGCCAGTCACAAACAGGATGCCTAGCCCAATAAACATAGAAAACAACACCCAGAGATCATACTTCAATGCCATAAATGACTCAAACTTAGAGGCACGAGCTTATGATCAGACCACCATAACAAACCTAACCGAGACTGAGGAGACTTTCTTGGGAGGTCTGTCATAGGGGGCGACAGGCCACGACCCTGAGGTCATTAACCTATAGGATGTAAGTTTTACCAATGTATATAGGGTTGACCCAAATGCAACAAATGGGTCTTTTAATCAACAGGCATCCAATTTTAACAATCTCAATGTTCTATATACTAATGCTGACTGTTTCACTCAATCTAAACGTGAAGAACTAAAGCTTCTTATACACGAGAAAAATCCTGATATTATTGGCATAACAGAAGCTTTCCCTAAAAACAAAGTTTTTGAAAATCAAGACATCTTTTACCAGCTGGAAAACTATGACCTATTCACTACCAACCTCAATGAAGGCCGAGGAGTACTACTCTATGTCAAAACCGACTTATCAGCTCAGCAAGTGAATATAGACTCTGATTTTAAAGAATCTGTTTGGTGTCGTGTGAAACTAAAAAATAGAGATACTTTACTAGCTGGTTGTATATATAGGAGCCCCAGCTCATCCGAAAACAATTTTTACCACTTGAAATCATTGTTCATAAAGTGTCGAGACATGAACTTTACACATAAGCTCTTAATGGGAGATTTTAATTTTAAGGAAATAAACTGGTGCGAGATGACCACGTGTGTCAATGAAACACACATATCAAGTCAGTTCCTAGAGTGTATTAGGGACACATATTTCTTCCAGCATATTTTAAAACCCACACGCTACAGAGAAGGGAATGAGCCATCAGTTTTAGATTTAATTTTATCAAATGAGGAGGATATGGTCACCAACATCAACTACCTACCTGGATTAGGGAAAAGTGACCATCTAGTCATTGATTTCAAACTGAACTGCTACACAGAACAAGAAAGAAAATGCAGTACTGAGAAACTGAATTTCTTTAAAGGGGATTACAACAACATCAGAAACCAACTACGTCTAATCAACTGGCAAGAAGAATTGGATGGAATGAATTTGCTACAATCCTGGTCTCGGTTTGCTGAAATAAATATCCACTTAATGAAGAATAACATACCGGTGAGCAAACCAAAAATCGATGGTAGCAAGCACAATCCATTTGTCAATCGATCCTGTTTAGACGCTATTAAAGATAAACGTAAATGTTGGTTGAAGTACAAATACTGTAAATCGGATAATAATTTCAATCAATATAAAGCCTCTAGAAATACAGTAACTACAAAAATAAGAACAGCAAGATATCAGTTTGAAAAAATCTAGCTTCGAAAATAAAGTCCGATAACAAGATCTTCTGGAATTACGTGCGTTCAAAAACTAAGACAAAGTCCGTAGTAACAAAGCTGGAAATGCCAAATGGGGAGTTATCATCGACCGACCAGGAAACTGCTAACACCTTAAACTATTACTTTTCCACTGTTTTTGAGGTAGAACCTAATGAACCATTACCGAATTTTGAAGACAGACCTTTTGCCAGTGCATTAGTAAATATTTCAATAACTGAAAATGAAATTGAGAAAGTCCTATCTACCCTAAACCCGAGTAAAAGCCAAGGACCTGACCTCTTCCATCCTAAATTCTTAAAAGAAACAAAAGAGCTCATCATCAAACCGTTAAAGGTCATCTTCCAGAAATCTTTTGATGAGAGTATACTACCACCGATATGGAAACAAGCTAATGTAAGTGCAATCTTCAAAAAAGGAGAAAAGAAAGACCCAAGTAACTACCGCCCAATAAGTTTAACTTCAGTTCCTTGTAAGCTACTGGAAAGAATAATACGCGATAAAATAGTGAAACATATGACAGAAAATGACCTATTCTCCAAAGCTCAACATGGCTTCATCAAAGGGAAATCTTGCGTGACACAACTATTAGAATTTTTGGAAGATTTAACTCAATCCATAGATAATGGGGAGGACATCGATGTAGTTTATTTGGACTTTTGTAAGGCCTTCGACAAGGTCCCGCATCAGAGGCTATTAAAAAAGTTATACGGCTACGGAATAAGGGGAAAAGTCCATGAATGGATCAAGGATTTCCTCTCATCTAGACAGCAAAGAGTTATTGTGAATGGTACTCAGTCCTCATGGAAAGATGTCACTAGTGGCATTCCCCAAGGCAGTGTCCTGGGACCAGTGCTATTCTTAATATTTATTAATGACCTACCAGATGTCATCGAGGTATCAATAAAGCTCTTTGCTGACGATGCAAAATTATATGCAGTGGTTTCTAACCAAACTGGCGAAAACAAAGTCCAAAGCAGTCTAAATTGCGCAGTTAATTGGGCAGAAGTTTGGAAGATGTTTTATAATATCATAAAATGTCACCATTTACATATTGGCAAACACGATAGAGGAACGAAATACACCATGACATCCAACAATCAGGAAACTGAGCTTGAAAAAGTTAAAAGTGAAAAAGATTTGGGGGTTATAATTGACCAAAACCTACTATTTAGAGATCACATAACAGCCAAAGTAAATACGGCCAATAGAAATATTGGTATCATTTTTAGGACCTTTACATATATCGATGAAGAAATGTTCCTAAACCTCTACAAATCACTGGTGCGTCCTCACGTCGAGTACGCTACTCCAATATGGTCGCCTATATACAAGAAGGACCAAATCATCATCGAAAATGTTCAACGACGAGCAACAAAACTAGTAGCATCATGCAGAAACCTGTCATACCCCGAAAGATTGCGTAAGTTAGGGCTACCGACCCTTGAATACAGAAGAGAAAGAGCAGACCTTATCCAAGTATATAAAATCTTAAACGATATCGACATAGTTGATAAGGACAAGCTCTTCACAAGGGCTAGTTTCACTGCAACAAGAGGCCACCCTTTCAAACTACAGAAAAGAAGATCTAAATTAAACCTCAGAGCCAACGTTTTTAGCAATAAATCGTCAACTCATGGAATGACCTACCAGATAGTGTAGTTAATGCACCCTCCGTGAATTCATTTAAAAGCAGATTAAATAAACTCTGGCACGGGCACCCTCATAAATTTGAACCAGCATGTTACCAAACCGGCCACCACACAAGAGACTATCGTCAGTTCTATCGAGAAGCGCCTTTAAGAAGCTAACAGCTTAGTATGGTGTCTAGGATAGTGAGTTCATAGTGAGTTGAGTTCATGACTTTAAATAGGCCAGCTATAGGTGGATATGGGTAATTATCAGGTGGATTTGGGTAAATACAGTGGATTTGGGTAAATACAGTGGATTTGGGTAGATTTGGGTTTTTCGACTCACCCGTGTATGAATGTCTTTTGACGTATCACCAGTAACAATTCTGATTCTGATCTGATTCTGATATTTACAAAAGACCCGGATAATTTTTAGTTTATCTAAACTAGACACCGGTGATTATCTTCTCTGTTGAGGTACGAAAAGTCAAGCGCAGTGTATTGTGGGTTATTATGTTGGCAAGGAAATGGCGTCGTGTCTGACGAATGACAGTTCTTTCTAGATGTACACAGAATTGGAACATAAATTCGCATTTAGGTCATTCCTCAGATTTTTAATTAGCTGGAGCAAACGTATCAAGTGAAGTTCGTGTGTTGTTTTTTCTTTTCTTCCAACAATCTGATCTGACAATTTACTTTGTTGTTGTTGTACATCTATTAGGCATTTTATCGCTGCTTATAATCTCCTGTTCAACATCATGCTGTAGACGCTCATACAACAACAACTAGAAATTCTTAATGCTTGAGATAATGGTGTAACAAAGTAATGGATGTAGGACAGGTAGGTATGTGCTATGATAGGATAGATAGTAGTTTTCTCATTAGAAAGTCGTACCCAACTGAGGTAATGGCCAAATATGACCGACTCAGTATAAGAAGATAGACAGAGATAGACAAGTCTTTGCTGAAAAAAATGCCGGAACACTTCCAGTATAGCGGTCCCCAGGAAATGCCTGTAGAATAAGAATCAAGGCGCGCGTAGCGCACGTTGCTATGCTAGTTTCACTCCCTATATATAGAGTCGCGCGATAGCGCGACGATCTCGTTAAATAGGCAACAAAATGGAAAAATAACCCCAAAATCGTGTTTGTCGTGAAATTTTATGTTAATACCTTCGGTATTTTAATACCGAAAGGTATTAATTGATACTGAGGTTAAACTTCAAAAGGATGGCTGATTTGTTTTGATTTAACAGCTGATTGGATTACGTGACATTAGTGACGTAACCGGAAGCACGCGCACATTTTCCAATGTAAATAAAGAGCTGTCAGATTGACGCGAATCTTGTTTACCTACAAAATTACAAAATCGGCTGTTTAAATGCCTCTGAGGCTGCGAGAATTGTTTAAAGTTACAGAAAATATAGATAGACTTATACAATGGCTATTTCAGTTGGGTCTGGTTCTTGAATTAGGTGGTGTTTCTTGTGAATTCTGTGGAAAAGGACGCTTTGGGCTGCGGAAAGACTTGTCATTTAGCACAGACCAATGTTGCTGGCGTTGCTCAAATAAAGATTGTGGTAAAAAGGTATCGATAAGGCACGGATCCTGGTTTTCCAATAGTAATTTGCCCCTTGCAACTATCGTCCTTCTTACATATTTCTGGGTATACAGAGTTGAACAAACGTTTGTGGAGCATGAGTTAGAAATTTCGCATACAACAATCGTCGACTGGTTTAATTTTTCACGAGAAGTCTGCATTTGTATATTGGAAAATTCTAGCAAAAAGATAGGAGGGCCTGGTAAAATAGTAGAAATCGACGAGTCCAAGTTTGGAAAAAGAAAATACCATAAAGGAAGAAGAGTGGATGGAGTCTGGGTTTTCGGGGGCATAGAAAGAGATAGTAAAGAGTGTTTTTTCAAGTGTGTAGGAGACAGAACTGCTGATACATTGATAGGTATAATCAAAGAGTTTATTTTGCCAGGCACTACAGTAATTTCAGACTGCTGGAAAGCGTATAGCTCACTGAATAATGAAGGATTTTCCCACCTAACAGTCAACCACTCTGTAAACTTCGTCGATCCTGAAACAGGTGCACATACTAATACTATAGAGAGTACGTGGAGGGCTTTGAAGAAATCTTTACCTAAACATGGGACTACAAAGAATTTATACGACACGTATTTTGCACAGTACTGTGTGAGGAAACAGTTCTTAACTGAGCAAGAAGATCCCTTCCTTGAATTTCTCAAGCTCGTCAAGACTGTTTACCAGCCCAACTTTGAAGCAACGGAAGAGGACAAAGAGGCATATCGGAAGAGGAAAGCAGCGAAACTTCCCCCAGAAAAGTCGACCAAAGTGGCAAGAGTTCCCCTCTGCAACATTGTTAACTTAAATGTGTCATCATCCAGCCTTGACGATTTTCAGATTTAAAACAGGTAAGACCGTTCGATCTGATATAGTTAGTGTGCTCTTTTCTTTATATTCTGTAGATTGCTTGATGGGGGCTGCTGCCCCCACACCCCCGCTACACAACTCAATCGCCATTGGGCTCTTTGATTTAAGATAAAAACCGTTAATGTATGGTTGCTTAAACAGCCCACTTCGCCGGTTAAAAACAAAATGGCGGCCGCCATAATTTGTTTATCAGTGCGTAGCAACGTCAAGCATGCGCAGTGAACAATGCGCAGTAGAAGATGCGCAAAGAACTGGGGACCGCTAAAGTGGAATCTACCCAAAATGCCTATGGTGGGATTTGAACCGGGGTGCTTAATGTGAAAATTCAATGCTCTAAACCTGGAGTGTATGTAATGTAAACCTGCAAGTAAAATGCCAAATGTGACCAATCGCAGTATCTGTAAAAAAGGGTCTACCTATAGACCGCAAAGACGGGCAAAGTACGCAAAGACGGGCAAAGACACTTACCGTAATTCCCTGTGTATACCACGCACTTTTTTCACCCAGAAAACGGTAAAAAAAATCCCCTGCGTGTAATACAATGGCATAGAAAAATGACATTGTTTTTCTCGAAAAGTCGGCAGGTCACGAAAACCCATTACAAATACAATGTGACACTTTGAGACCCTCATAAAGTTCGTTTGACATATTAATTCATTGAATCATTCATACCATTAAAAATGCAATCAATATTCCTATCTCAGACATCAACCTTTCATCCCTTTTTGGGACATCGGCAAACAGTGCAGTCCCAGATCAGACACCTCAGAAAGACGCCGCAGACATCTGATTTGGATTTACTCTGTTTGATGATTTATAACAGTTCAATTATGACACTATTGTTAATCCCTGTCATATAATTGCCACCCTGCGGTGCATGTCGATGTGTGAAAATATGGTCAAGTTATGTCTCTAATTTGCGTTTATTCCCCGATCATAAAATTTAATCCGCAATCAATGTGAAAATTATTTAATTGCTCCTAAGACGAAGTGCTACCACTATTCTACTATCTCGTGAATGATGTTTTGCTATCGAGATTTTTTTTTACCGTTTGCAAACAATTTTTTATGAAAGAGATACGCCCCGTTAAGATAAAACAATAGACACGTGTGGGGTTGCTGGGGTCCGATGACGTCATTTACCGATTGCGTGCCGATTCGCCCCAGTCAATTTCGGATGCGCGGAAGTTCTATGTGCCGGATTCAAGTCTGCGAGTTGTCAAAGATCTATTTCAGCGAATCGGCCGATTCGCCCCCGTCAATACCGGACGCTCGAAAAAAATCGGCCGGTTCGCCCCAGTAAATTTCGGATGCGCGGAAGCTCTACTATGCGACGGATTCGAGTCTGCGGCTTGTCCCAAATCTATTTCAGCGAATCGGCCGATTCGCCCCCGTCAATTTCGGACACTCGAAAAAAAATCAGCCGGTTCGCCCCAGTCAATTTCGGACGCACGGAATCTCGCCCGACGGAAAAAAATCGAACGTGATTTTTATTTTCTTTGCGTGATTCACGTAAGATTTTGCGTGAGTGGGAACTCTGATTAATTATGATAGTTAATGCATGTCAACAAAGTTTCAAATTGCACAGGAAATCGGGTTCCTTGAAGTCAG
This sequence comes from Lucinisca nassula, assembly GCA_963580285.1. NCBI lineage: Eukaryota > Metazoa > Mollusca > Bivalvia > Lucinida > Lucinidae > Lucinisca > Lucinisca nassula. The sequence goes on from OY757015.1 coordinate 158,800,600, forward strand.
GCATGAATCACCGTTTTATTAACAGTAAATGCAAAATGGGCTTCTTTAATTGAGTGAGATGTTTGACTCACGCTGAGAATGTGTTAATTATGGGATTAGCATAGAGAACGTGTGAATAACCAGAGGTGTCAAAATACTCAATCTACCTGTAGAAATTTCTGTCAATAACGGTATGGAGCACCTGCCTTGGAGGCATGTTGTCACAATTTTACCTTTGGAAAGAAACCTGTTTCTATCTTTCCTTGTGAAAGAAAACTGGGAAAATGCATTGACATCTTTCATAACAAATGAATAACCACACCCTTAAAATGTCACCTTGTCACACACCACCGTTATGGGTAAACGGAGAACTGCCTATGCTGCAAGAGAGAAACTAACCACTATTCTATTCTATAACTACTAGGAAATATACCTATAACCAGTCAGGCTATTTTGATAGTAGCCAATCAAAATTCGTGTACTTTCATTTTCAATCAAAATGGCGTCTGAGAAAAGCATTCTGTGATACTGGGGAAAAGCATGTGCGTGTTTTAGACTGGAATATTTTTTTTCACATATCTTGGACTCAGAATTGAGGTGCGTGTTATAGATGAGTGCGTGGTATACACAGGGAATTACGGTATATTAGGCAAAGACACATAAAAATAAACTGAAAGTGAAACTGATGGTGAGCTACCAACTAAAGGTAATAGTCAGTTCCCCTCAATGGGGGACATAACAGTTGATCCAAACGGGGTCGCCAAACTGTTAGGTAAGCTCAAAATACATAAGGCATCTGGGCCGGATGACCTGAATGCCAGGGTGCTTAAAGAATGTGGTGCTGAAATTTCACCTGTGCTGGCCTTTATCTTCAATGAATCACTCGCCCAGGGCACTGTACCAGATGACTGGCGACAAGCTAATGTTACCCCGGTCTATAAAAAAGGAGAAAAATACGATGCAGCAAATTATAGACCAGTGTCGCTAACATGCATCTGTTGCAAAACCCTGGAGCATATAATAGTTAGTAACATCAACAAGCACCTAGCCTTTGAGAGCATTCTTGCTGACTGTCAACATGGTTTCCGAAGTCAAAGGTCTTGCGAAACTCAATTAGTTCAGTTTTACCATGACATTGTGAGCAATCTGGATGGGGCCACAAACAGACTGACTTGATTATCATGGACTTCGCTAAGGCCTTTGACAAGGTACCTCACAGGAGGCTATTGTATAAATTGGATTACTATGGGATAAGAGGATCCACACACAGGTGGATTAGCTCATGGCTCTCAGGGCGCTCACAACAAGTTGTACTTGATGTCCAAGCGTCTGATCCAGTCCCTGTTTTATCTGGTGTCCCCCAAGGTTCGGTCCTTTTCTTGGTATTCATTAATGATCTCCCTGATAACATCAGGTCATCTGTCCGTTTGTTTGCTGATGATTGTGTCCTTTATAGGAATATATATTCTTCTTCTGACTGTCTTATTCTGCAAGATGACCTGAATCAACTAGCACAGTGGGAGGCCGATTGGCAGATGAAGTTCAATGTGGCCAAATGTCATTCAATGAGGGTGTCGCGACACCCTCCTGACAAACAAATTAAGTTTGACTATAAACTACACCAGCAAATCTTGGAGCAGGTTCAATCCGCCAAATATCTTGGTATCACCATCACTGATGATCTTGATTGGGGTCAACACGTTTCAGAAATTACATCAAAAGCAACTAGGACTTTAGGATTTCTTAGAAGAAACTTGGCTTTTGCACCTAGGCAGACAAAGGATGTTGCATATAAAACATTGGTTCGCCCTCAGCTAGAATATGCATCACCCATTTGGCATCCCTATGTTAAAACTCAGATTCAGCAGGTGGAGAAGGTGCAGAGGACAGCTGCTCGATGGACCTGCCGACGATGGCGCAATAGAAGCAGCGTCGGTGACATGCTTAACGAGCTAGAATGGCCGTCCCTAGAGGCCCGTCGTGAGCAGTCCTCTTTAACCTTCTTCTATAAGATACATTCAGGTACAGTGGCCGTTAATAAAGATAAATACTTGACCCATGTGACAGTTTCAACTCGAACAAGGGCATCAAAAGTAAACAACTCACAGTATCACAGGTACCAGTCCTACAGTGATGCCCTGAAAAATTCCTTCTTCCCTAGGACTATTCCCCAGTGGAATAGTCTTCCCTCTTCTGTGGTGAATGCTAAGACTGCAGAGGAGTTCAAAGCCCATACAGTGTAAGATTGAGACTCAGAGGTATGCGTTTTAGTATACCTCTGTTATTCAGATTGTAAATAGTATTAAGGACTCATCCAGTGACTTCTCTTTTTTTTCAGCTAAATTCTAAATTTAGCTACGCACCCAACTGAGGTAATGGCCAAATATGACCGACTCAGTATAAGAAGATAAGAAGATAGATGAAAGACCCCATCCCAGACCTATAAACCCCCATAATGCATAGTCACTATCATAAAAGACAAAGGTGAGCAAAGACTATGCGGCTGAGATATAAAGGGATAAGCAAAGACACAAAAAAAATAAGCAAGATACGCAAAGACACCATATAGAACGCGGTGCGTAAATTTACCGGAAAGGACCAGAAAGGACCTGATTACCGGAAAGGACCCATAATTTTCTGGAAGAAAAAAACACTGATGGACCTAGTTCGTTGCATTGAAGAAATTGTCGCCGGACAATACAAAGACCTTCGGGGTGCCCTCATAGGGACTGGTGAATTCAGACTTTCAGAAACCCACAAACATTTCCAAATTTCAAAAACTGAATGGGTATCAAAAAATGCTGATCAGAGAAGTAAGTTGTATAATCGCTTCAGAAAATTTGCTGTTAAGGATAAAAAGTATGTAACTTCTACAGACAGACAGAGTGAGTGGGTTTTAGTTTTACGTCCCACCAACAGCTAAGGTCATACGGAGACGGGACCTCGGTTTAAAGACTCATCCGAAAGTCTGGGGAAGCCCGGGATCGATCCTGCGATCCCTGGTTTACAAGGCGAGTAGCGTAACCACTGCACCACGGAGGCTTCTACGGATGGACAGAACATTGTAGTCGCGCCAAAAACTCTAGGGAAAAAACCAAAACAAGTTGTCCGAAGACATTGACACTTCCCAAGAAAGCCATAAAAGTAGTCTCTAGTGATGACGAAAATTAACATGAACTACAATACCTTGGTGTCATCTGACGTTACATCGACGTTGCTACGCCGTCGTTAAATTAAAGAAAAGGAAAGTAGAACAGAATGCTGGCGCGCACGCCGTTCCTTGACGTTATGGAGCCCTGCTTAAGGTAGGAGCGGTCAATTTTCTTTTTTCCTATTCCTTATTTTTTCTTACTGTTATAACCTAAAAATGTTTAATGTTTCTGTTTTTCTTTTCAATGGAATAGAATCTTAGCAATGTCGTATCAACGTCAATGCTACGTCGTGATCTACTGACGTTACATCGACCTTGATACGACGTCGTTAAATTAAAGAAAAGGAAAGTAGAAAAGAAAGCTGGCGCGCACGCCGTTCCTCGACGTTGAGGAGCCCTGCTTAGGGTAGGAGCAGTCAATTTTCTTTTCTTTTTTCCTATTCTTTAATTTCTCTTACTGTTATAACCTAATAATGTTTAATGTTTCTGTTTTTCTTTTGAATGGAATAGAAACTTAGCAATGTCGTATCAATGTCAATGCTACGTCGTGATGTACTGACGTTACATCGACGTTGCTACGACGTCGTTAAATTAAAGAAAAGGAAAGTAGAAAAGAAAGCTGGCACGCACGCCGTTCCTCGACGTTGAGGAGCCCTGCTTAGGGTAGGAGCGGTCAATTTTCTTTTCTTTTTTCCTATTCCTTAATTTTTCTTACTGTTATAACCTAAAAATGTTTAATGTTTCTGTTTTTCTTTTCAATGGAATAGAATCTTAACGTCAATGCTACGTCGTGATCTACTGACGTTACATCGACCTTGATACGACGTCATTAAATTAAAGAAAAGGAAAGTAGAAAAGAAAGCTGGCGCGCACGCCGTTCCTCGACGTTGAGGAGCCCTGCTTAGGGTAGGAGCAGTCAATTTTCTTTTCTTTTTTCCTATTCTTTAATTTCTCTTACTGTTATAACCTAATAATGTTTAATGTTTCTGTTTTTCTTTTGAATTGAATAGAAACTTAGCAATGTCGTATCAATGTCAATGCGACGTCGTGATGTACTGACGTTGCTACGACGTCGTTAAATTAAAGAAAAGGAAAGTAGAAAAGAAAGCTGGCACGCACGCCGTTCCTCGACGTTGAGGAGCCCTGCTTAGGGTAGGAGCGGTCAATTTTCTTTTCTTTTTTCCTATTCCTTAATTTTTCTTACTGTTATAACCTAAAAATGTTTAATGTTTCTGTTTTTCTTTTCAATGGAATAGAATCTTAGCAATGTCGTATCAACGTCAATGCTACGTCGTGATCTACTGACGTTACATCGACCTTGATACGACGTCATTAAATTAAAGAAAAGGAAAGTAGAAAAGAAAGCTGGCGCGCACGCCGTTCCTCGACGTTGAGGAGCCCTGCTTAGGGTAGGAGCAGTCAATTTTCTTTTCTTTTTTCCTATCCCTTAATTTTTCTTACTGTTATAACCTTAAAATGTTTAATGTTTCTGTTTTTCTTTTCAATGGAATAGAATCTTAGCAATGTCGTATCAACGTCAATGCTACGTCGTGATCTACTGACGTTACATCGACCTTGATACGACGTCGTTAAATTAAAGAAAAGGAAAGTAGAAAAGAAAGCTGGCGCGCATGCCGTTCCTCGACGTTGAGGAGCCCTGCTTAGGGTAGGAGCAGTCAATTTTCTTTTCTTTTTTCCTATTCCTTAATTTCTCTTACTGTTATAACCTAATAATGTTTAATGTTTCTGTTTTTCTTTTGAATGGAATAGAATCTTAGCAATGTCGTATCAATGTCAATGCTATGTCGTGATGCACTGACATTACATCGACGTTGCTACGTCGTCGTTAAATTAAAGAAAAGGAAAGTAGAAAAGAAAGCTGGCGCGCACGACGTTCCTCGACGAATAGGGTAGTAGCGGTCAGTTTTCTTTTCTTTTTCTTCATAAAAATTTCCGGATTTTTTATCTTCACCGGCCAATGTATTTCCAATAAGAATACGTCGTATCAATGTCTCTGTAAAGCCCTGGGGTTACATTGACGTTGATGGGACGTTTCTTAGACGTCATGAATGGAGGAAAAAAAATGGCGTGCACGCCGTATTTCAATGTTGAGAGGCCCGCACAGGGTCAGACCTGAAAAGAAGAATAAGGAAGTTACATTGTGCATACTGGTGCATACTGTTATATACATGTAAATACATGTACATATGAGCCGGCATATGAAAAAATCTACAATAAGATGAAAAAACCCTACAATAACACCAGTGCGACGAGTAAAGACTTGTTGATCGTATTCTATAATAAGTACATGCGATCAGTGGATACTCTGATCAGACTGCGCGAATGCGCAGGCTGATCTGAGTCTTTGTTGGCCGCTCAATCCTTTTCGTGGATTTTTTTCATGCACTGGCTTGTATATAATAATTTCTGTATTTCATTAAAAATGATAATGAATATGTGTTCCTATTTACTTATTGTCTTACGAAATGTGCGCCGTCGGCCTCCGAAGATTGAAGATATAGATTTACTGCATATTATGCAGACGCAGAGCTGCAAAACCACAAATGAGTACTGGTCAGCCAAGTCAACACTTTAAAGGTCATTTAAAAAAAACTGAATACGTGATCCAAATGACTTAAGTTTGACCCACTAAGAGCGCCCCCACCCACCGGGAAATGAAGAAACATAAGGACTGCATGATGTTCTAACGCAGAGCAGAGTTACAAGGACATGAAAACTGGTAAGCCCAGTCAACATTATTAAGGTCATTGAAAACTGAAAACATGTTACAAATGATGACACAAATGCGCCCCAGCCCCAGGGCTTGATTAAATATTGGGACTGCATGAAGTTCTTACACAGAGCTCAGGCTAAAACATACATTAGTACCGGTAAGCCCAGTCAACACTGTAAAGGTCATGTCGCGGCCGGTCAGTCTTGCGATCCACTTTTCTGGTGCTGGGTTATATAGTAAATTCTTTCGACAGAAACTGAAAGCTGCCCTTTCATGACTGGGTGGAACGAAGGGAATGGCTGGTTATTGAAATAATTACTCAGAGTTTAACAGCCCATTCAACAATATTACGGTCATGTCAACCAGTTCAGTTGACCTATCCACACCTTTCCAGGGCCTGTACGTGTATGCGTATGTGGTTATGTAGAGAAAAGTCTGTCGCCAGAAGCTGACAACTGCACTTCTTGGCCTAAATTAAAACAGTAAATAATATTTCATGGTCAAACTAGCAAATAGGTATAGATACAGAATATGTACAGACCTTCTGCAATCAAATCCGTTCCACATTAGACTGAGGCAGGCACTCGGCACTCTGATTTCAAAAATCAACTTTTTTATGCAAAAAAAAAAAACATGTAGTATGTAGTTAACGATGAAAGCAGTGTAGATAGGGTGCATACAATAAAAAATATCATGAAATAGAGAGGAAACTGGGTAGAAACAGGTCCTTTCCGGTAATCAGGTCCTTTCTGGTCCTTTCCGGTAAATTTACGCACCCTATAGAACGCAAAGACGTGCATTAAAGCAAAAAAATTAATAAATATATAGGCAGATATGAAATAGATATACATAAATAGAAAAAAAAAATCGATTTTTTTTTTAAGTTTGAAATGCATGCAAACACACTCAAAGAAGCACAAAAGACGGACTACCTTCCCACATCACAGGTCCTGGTTTATGAATGTCATTTGACGTGTCACCAGTAAGAATTCTGATTCTGACAGAGACACAACAAAGACAGGCAAAGACACATAAAGAATTTGAATATTCCCAAAGAGCCCCGTCCTCTCTCTTCCCCACCCCTCAACAAATAAACATTATGCAGGGTCACCGGAGACATGCATATATCATTGAAGACAAAAATGCACGATTCGAATGAGCAGACTCATCATTCATTATCCAGATGAAATAACTGAACCATAATCATCGAGGGGTTCTAATGAACAGACCAGATAATAAAATAACGAGTACGCACAACCTATGTTTCAGAGAACCCATTAGAATCGCCTCATCAAGGCGATTCTAATGAGCAGACTCATAATACATTTTCCTGATAGAATAACTTAACCATATTAAACCATCAAGGCGATTCTAAAGAGCAGATTCTACAATAAAATAAAAAGTATTCACAACCTATGTTTCATAATACTCATTATAGTATAAGAGTAGATATAAATTGTTCGTTATCCAATTTTCTTTATAAGAACATGCCACTTCTTTAAGATAACCTAGATGTCTGTGCCATGCACAAAGGTGATAATTAAAGAAGCTTGTGAAAGCGTTTTTCGCACCTTTTAACATGCGATTTGATAGTCAAAGTGGTTCGAGATTATGCGTGAATCAATTACTTAGCAATTAAAACCAATCAATTGTACAAAACATTGTTAACACCTTTGCTGATGGTCGTCAGTCAGATGATTAAAGACGCTCGTGCCTAATTTTTCCATATCTTCTCATATTGCATATTGTTGTAACACGAATTTTATACAAATTGCTGTTAACAACTTTTTTGATGATCGTTAGAGCAATTATCAAAGACGCTCATATAAAATATTTAATATCTTCTCATATTGCACCCTTAAACCCCATATTCTTACAGAAAAATTGGGTTTACCTGGGTATTAAAAGAGATGGTGTCTTTGCGTATCTTGCTTATTTTTTGTGTCTTTGCTTATCCCTTTATATCTCAGCCGCATAGTCTTTGCTTACTTTTGTCGTTATCCAATTTTCTTTATAAGAACATGCCACTTCTTTAAGATTACCTAGATGTCTGTGCCATGCACAAAGGTGATAATTAAAGAAGCTCGTGAAAGCGTTTTTCGCACCTTTTAACATGCGATTCGATAGTCAAAGTGGTTCGAGATTATGCGTGAATCGATTAATCAGCAATTAAAATCCATCCAATGTACAAAACATTGTTAACACCTTTGCTGATGGTTGTCGGTCAGATGATTAAAGACGCTCGTGCCTAATTTTTCCATATCTTCTCATATTGCATATTGTTGTAACACGAATTTTATACAAATTGCTGTTAACAACATTTTTGATGATCGTTAGAGCAATTATCAAAGACGCTCATATAAAATATTTTAATATCTTCTCATATTGCACCCTTAAACCCCATATTCTTACAGAAAAATTGGGTTTACCTGGGTATTAAAAGAGATGGTGTCTTTGCGTATCTTGCTTATTTTTTTGTGTCTTTGCTTATCCCTTTATATCTCAGCCACATAGTCTTTGCTCACTTTTGTCTTTTATGATGGTGACTATGCATTATGGGGGTTTGTGGGTCTGAGATGGGGTCTTTCAGTTTATTTTTATGTGTCTTTGCCTAATTTAAGTGTCTTTGCCCGTCTTTTGTGCGTCTTTGCTTGTCTTTGCCCATCTTTTGTGCGTCTTTGCGTGTGTTTGCGTGCCTTTCAAACTTAAAAAACTCGATTTTTTCTATTCATTTATATACATGTATATTTCATATTTCAAATGGCCGTAATTAAGGCGTAACTATACCAAATTAAGTGACACAGAGGCCTTTCTGATATTTAATCTTCATCAGTGTGTCTCAACCCCAAAATTTTGGAACCGAAACGCATGACGGATAAGACCCGGCAAACACAGCACATCCCCCTCCGAGCACACACTGACCGACTTAGCTCATGAGACAGGTCAACTGGAGGCATCAGGCAAGAGACGCACACCCGCGGACTTATAAGCGTCCCCCACCGAGCCAACATCAGCAAACATGACCCACACTCCATGGAAGCCCCGGGCATCAGGAAGGGGAAGTCCAAAGTAGCGAGACTTGCAAAATTTAAAATATTTCAAAAAGTGGCAACCAAATCCGTTAAGATACATGTCCCACCTGACAAGTCAGTCTTAGTTTTAGAAATATTAGAAATTTATACTGCAAAAAAATAAAGATTTAATATAGTTATTTAAACCAGTTCTTGAGTACTGACGTCAACACCGCAGTATAAACCTCAGCACTAAGGAACTGATACTAAGCTGATGATAACCTCGGGGACGAACGGACCATCCACAAGCAGAGATAACGTCCCAGTGGTTGCAATTTAGTGACACAGAGGCCTTTCTGATATTTAAACTTCCTCAGTGTGTCTCAGCCCCAAAGTTTTGAAACCGAAACGGATGATGGACAAGACCTGACAAACACAGCACATCCCCCTCGGAGCACACACCGACCGACATAGCTCATGAGACAGGTCAACTGGAGGCATCAGGCAAGAGATGCCCATCCCCGGACTTATAGCCCCCGCCCCCCCCCACATCCCCCCCCCCACACACACACACACACGCACACCGAGCCAACATCAGCAAACATGGCCCACACTCCATGAAAGCCCCGCGCGTCAGGAAGGAGATGTCTGAAGTAGCGAGACTTGCAAAATTTGAAATATTACAAAAAGTGGCAACCAAATCTGCTAAGATACATGTAAACAACTCTTGGAATTAGTTTCATCAGTTCTTTGCAGCAAGACCTAGTCATATCTCCCCGTTTTGTGCTGGCCAGAAACTATGGATGACGCAAATATAATTCATATGGTGCAATACATTAAAGGTAATATGACATTCAAAATTCAACTTCTATACTGGTATATTTGACTCATCCATAGGCTAACATGACAGGCCGAAAAATGATAATCAAATACATCATATAAAGCTAATAATAATAATACATGTAATAATAACAATAATAATGATACAACACAGGGTTGCCATTGGTCCTGTCCCATTTCAGAATTCATATTACCTTTTCCACCTTTCACCTTAATATAGTTATGCTACTTTGCAAATTGCGTCAAAACAGCAATGGTATCTCTGTTTGAAACAATTTTCAGTCTTATCAAACTGTACCTCTAGGCAGGCCTATTGGAAAATGCTAGGCATACAGATCCGTATCCCTAGCCTCCGAGACTAGAGATACGGATCCGTATTTCTAGCCTCCGAGACTAGAGATACGGATCCGTATCTCTAGCCTCCGAGACTAGAGATACGGATCCGTATCTCTAGCAACTGCCAAAACTATAAACAGCCTTTATTTATTTCTTTTTATTAAACCCTGCACAAAATCAAATAGCTATAAGAAAAATATATAAAAAGTGGCGAACCCTCCAAAAGCAAAAATCGGAAAAGTGGCGAACCCTCTCACAGAGCTGGCGAACATGCAAAGTGGCGAAACCTCTGACACCCGTTATAACAATCCCTAACAACTACAACAGGGAGCTGACTCTTTGGCTCAGTGCTCTCTCTTTCTTTTCTTTATTTCTCAGAATAGATGCCCGTTTATAGTTTTTGGCTGTCTTTTGCGTTTTAATCATGCCAAACAGAAGAACTGTGATATCCCTGATGTTCATCATAATGGCATAGTCCATACATTTCAAAATACTACTTATTACTCGTTATCATTTTTGCCCTTGATACCAACGCCTAAAGTACCCGGTAGTCATTTTTTTTTGGCCAAAAATCAATGTCCTTTCTTAGAGCTCAACATTGTGATTTTTTTTTCTGTATTTGTATAGATATATTGCTGCAAAAAATTTGCTTTATTTCAATTAACATGCTTAGCTAATACTTGAAAGATGTTTTCCTTTAGGCAGTGGCTAGCCGTCCGGTACCAAACGACCAGCCTTTGAGTATGCCCGTCCGGTACCGGACGACCAGCCAACGAGTCTGCTCGTCCGGTACCGGACGCCCAGCCAACCCACGAAGGAGAATGCAATTGCTAATAATATGTGATGTCCTAATATGATGTGATGTACTCACATTGCAGGTGTGAGAAAATGTGATATTGCTTATATGATTTGATGTTCTAATATTGATGATGTTCTCTACATTGCAGGTGTGACAGTATGTGATATTGCTACTGTGATGTGATGAACAAATACGAAATTGTTGGTGTTGTAGGCGAAGGTAAGTGTATAAATGAGCCAGCCAGCAAAAGCAGATGCAAACCTGCACATACACGCAGTGTTGCCATAGCCTTTCTGCTCACAGACGTGAAGAAGCTACAAGAAAACTGTGCAACCAGCAAAGACTCAGATCAGCATGGGCCATAAAAGGGGTATCCACAAAGTAGAAAAATATCAGTACTTCAGATGAAAAAAGTGCCTTATCTGGTGCTATGATGGGCATCTGCACAATCTGATCAGAATCTTTGCTGTTTTAGGGTTTACCCTACTTGGCATGGTGATATTTCTGTGATATCTTTTCTGTATAATGATAAGCTTCCCTTTTCACAGGAGCTACTGTTGAAAGACTTTGCTGTTGTTTCCTTCCAGAGTGGCCCTGATTCAGGGAAGCCACTTCAGATTTCTAAAAGTAAGCTGCCGGCCTCAATAGCTCAGTCAGATGCGCGTCTGACGGGTGATCAGGAGGACACAGGTTCGATACCTGTCAGGGTCGGCAACATTCTTTTGTGGAGATTGATCATGAAATCTTTTCTGCGGTCATTCTCTCCCTTCCACTGATTCAAGGAGAGCAGCTGTCAGTTTCTGGCAAAAGAATGTGCACTGTACTGGTTAACCGCTTACGTATAAGCCTGACCAGGAAATGTGTGGATAGGTAAACTGACCGGCTCAAAATGATGTAAATAGTGTAGACTGGGTCGTTAAACTCAATACAAACAAACAAAAGAAAAGTGAGCTCTGTTCAAATAATGGCAGATGTATCCATTCAACACAAAGAGGTACAGTAAAATTCTGCTATTAAGACCACCTAAAATTAAGACTATTTCTGCTATAAAAAGCTTGTTTAGGATGTTGCAATTACTCTTTCTTTTGTGCTTTCTGAATACAGTGTCCTCTGGTCAGAGACCACCTTTGGGACTGTTCAAAAGTGGTCTTGAAGACCACTTTTGAACAGTCCCAAAGGTGGTCTTAATATAGGAATTTTACTGTACATATATATATGGATATATAGACATATATTACAAAATTGTACATGTACCTGCACCACATTTGTCCATGGACAGGTTAATTTTAAATTTTCATTCCATTTATAGTGCTTTTTTGTACCAAATGGAACCTTTCTCCTTATATACAGCACAAGTCCATTTCAAAATTTAGGGCTATCAGGTTGTATTTTCTTCAAAATTAATTTGGTAAAATTACTGGCTGTACTTTTTGCAAACAGTGTAGACCATGATCAGATGACATGTTCTGCGGGTTACGGGCCTCCGTGGCCTAATGGATAAGAGCGCTGACTCTTAGTCATTAGGTCTCTCACCGCCGTGGGTTCGAGCCTCGCTCGGGTCACGTGTGAGACGCCAAGTTCTGCAACGGAAGGTCAGGTGGTTTTTCTCCGGGTACTCCGGTTTTCGCCCACCTATGATTAACGATCGGCTCGATATGAGTGAAATAATCTTGAAAGGGCCGTAAAACCCAAACCAAAAAAAAAAAAAAAAAAAAAAAAAAATGTTCTGCGGGTTATTAAAACCAAGTTTGGGCATTGTTTATCCACAGCTCGAGTAGCATGATCTAGTGGTCCTCTATCAAGTAAAAATTATGCCCCAGAATCAACATGGGTCCCGCCCTGAAGGTCACCCATTTTATATGGCAATTAATAAAAAAAGCTTAATTAAAACTCTTCTTGAGAACTCGTAGATTTCATATTTGGTATCCAGCATGTTCTGGTGGTCCCTTATCAAGGGGGTGGGGGTCCGATAAGTGGTCAAATGATAACTCTTCTAGCAAGTCCAATATTTAATGTATTGGTATTTTTTCTAGAAAATGTGAATAGATTGATTGTTTGAACTTAACTTTAACACAACATTTTTGTAGCTGAGGTTGGTGTCCAGAAACCATGTTAATTAAAACAGCTGTGTTATATGCAAACAAAAAGGTGAAATGGCCATACTCTATAAATACAATTTACTTTGGGCCCCATCTTTAACCCATTGCATGCGGAGAAACCCCCTAAAGGGATACATTGGCAAACAGTACAGGCTCAGAATGTGGGGTCTGATCAGGGCCTGCACTATTTGCTAACAGAATTTTCCGTCAAAAATAGCATAAAAATAGGCCTGACACCCCTTATATGACAAATGGACTTGTCCAGCATATAACAATGAAGAGTCCATTAGTATACAATGGGTTAAACCATTTTATAGACAGACCATGTCATAATGAACAGTGTTATAAAGAGGTTTATATGTATCAAAAGAAAAAAGAAGCAATTAGCCCTTTAAACAAAGAGAAAAACTACTTCTGAAAATGTCATCTGCTTATGTCATCTGCTGAATTGTTTTGCAAACTTTTTAAAATATTTTTGCATACAGACACAGTGTGGGCCCAGATCAGATGCCGCAAAACGCCGTGTCTGATCAGGGATTACACTATTTGCAAAAAGTTTAGCCATTTTCCAAATAAATTTTGAAAAAAAAAACACAACCTGACACCCCTAAATTTTGAAATTTTAAAGAGGAAGATTCCATTTGGTACAAAAAAGGATTGACTTTGCTCATCCATATGCTACATCCAATGATTTCTATGTTAATTTTTCAGGTGCCTACGGTGTTGTATTGAAATGTAAACATAAGGTAAGTAACAGTTTGTTACGTTTGTAACCAGATTAAATTTTGTTTGTTTGATTTGAGGTTTAAAATCCCCCTCAACACTATATAGGTCATTTTGGAGACATTGCTTCCAGTTTTGTGGGACTTTTACCCAATATTGAGATGCCGCCGAATGAAACCAATACGGTTTATTTGCATAGATGTTACAACTCACACTACTTTGCCTGGGCAGGCTTAGACCCTCTAAGCAGTTTACCAATACTCACTGTCCATCCAAAGCAAACCTTGATCATTTACATGTACTGTCCATTGACATGTAATGTTTGTTTGTTTGATTTGAGGTTTATTGTCCCCGTCAACACTGTATAGGTCATTTTGGAGACAATGCTTCCAATTTTGTGGGACTTTTACCTGACATTGAGATGAAATGACATCTCAAGCCCTTTTGCCCAATGAATCCAATAGGGTTTATATGCATGGATGGTCTGACTTGCACTGCTTTGCCTGGGCAGGTTTTGATCATCTAAGCGGTTTACCATTACTCATGTGCGGGTCGGATTCAGCTCTGCGCGGAAGCATATTTTTTCAAGCCCCGATATACATGTACTGTCCAACAGCTCTAATTAGACTGTGCATGTATTTTACCATATTTACCAAATGTGTTTGGACAAACAGGCCTGAGCAAACAGTTTAGACTCAAATGAGATGCTGCAGAATGTCTCATCAGGGTCTACAGGGTAAAGAGTTGAAGTGTTTGAATACTTAAGGTTCATATGGTATTTTATTAATTGACTATCCTGTATTGATCGGAGGTCATCCATATTAACACCAGGTCAAAGAATATTAACGGAGGTCAAGTGAGGTAAAAAAATAAATGATCATGTTTTTTTAATTGTGTCAATCAATATAATTGTCATTAATCAAGTAATTTTATATTGATCCAGTTACAGGTCCTAGGTCAGCTGTATTGGCCTTGGCCTCGGGTTAATGAAGCAGACCTCGGACCTGTACCTGGGCAAATACGAAATGATTAACCCTTGTCCTGCTGAACCCGGATATGCCTTTTCTTTGAAACAATGTAGATCCAGATCAGATGGCTTCTGAAGAAGCCATCTGATCAGGATCTACATTGTTTGTCATTCAGGTTGTGCATTTGTTGTAATAATTTGCATCAAGTAATCTGATTGGTTGATAATCGGTAGTGGGTGTAGCATATATGAATATTCAGCAGGACAAGGGTTAATAACATTATAGTAACAAGGTACATTTTCATAAGCAATTTTTCTAACTATAAGATAAGAATTGAATAGAAATAAATACCATCACAACTTTTCTTTTTACCCATTTTGTATCATACTGCTATATTTTTTGCATGAGTCCATTTCAGAATTTTGGGATGTCGGGTTCAGTTATTTTGTCAAATTTAGTAGGTAGGAAAATGGCTGAAGTTTTTAGCAAACTGAAGTATGTCCCAAGCAGAAGGTCTGATCTGGGCCTACACTGTCAGTGTCCTGTTTTGAGGTTTCCTGTATAAAATGGGTTAAAATTTTCTATAGGCTTGCTACAAAGGAATATCTGATGCAATGAAACTGATAAGAATGATTTACACCTCTCTCCTGCTAAGGTAGTGACAAAAAAACATTAACACTCACTGTAAATATTATATTGAAAATCAGATACTCAAGACTTTTATTGGAGGTTTTTATTGAAGATTTTTTGATAGCCTTTGAAGATTAACCTATTTCATATGGAAAACTAAAATGAGACATGCGCAACCATTTTAGACCTAGATCAGATGCTTCTGAGTGTGGCAGCAGATCCTGGCCTTCACTAAGTTCAATCATTTTATAAATAAATTTCAAAACATGAACCCCCAGAATTTCAAACTGGACTCCTGTTGTATATAATTTTAAGGTGAAAGATTCCATTCAGTACAAAATGGTTTACTTACAAATGTCATAAAAAGTAGGTAAGGCACCAGTGCCATCTGATTGTGGACACAATCACACCATACTTGTATACCTTCCTTTGATCAGTTTAATCATTACCACTCTCTGGGCTAATTCAGCAAACTGTTTATGTTTTTCTTATATTTCCCAGAAAACATGACTTGACATCTCATGCAAATGGTCAATTATAAATCAATTATGATGCTTTTGTGATGAAGAGGGACAGATTGCTAAAATGTGTTTATTAGGCATTGTATTGTGTTTTAATATATGTGCTCTTTATGCCAGTGGTGACAGGGATCAAATCAAGATCAAATGAGAAAAACTCTCCAGTTAGTCTTAATATGTTGGGTGAAAATTTGTTCCGGGACTCGAGAAAAGTTTGAATCATTGATTGATTGATTATATTGGGTTTAACGATATGTCAACCCTTGTGGGTCATTTTGTGTTGTTTGCCAGAGGAAGAGAGAAAAAGGAGCAAGAAGAGACAGTGGAGAAAGAGAAAATGAATGGAAAAATAAAAACTGAAGAAAAAACAACATTCTTCCTCTACCCTTACCTGCTGCCTGGACAGCAGGCCATGCCCAACTCGGCCAACTGTGAACCATATCACATGGATGCCCCAGTGAAGCAAGATACACAATACCTTCAGCTCACCCAACCACCCCCAAGTTTGAATCAGCCATAGGGTTGGAGCCATCAGTGTTTGAGCCATCAAAGTTTCACTACAAATTGGATAAAAGTTCTTTTTATATCGCAACTGAGATTTTGATATGTGACTTAATAGACTCTCCAGCATTATAAATATCAAGCAGTATTAAAAATGTACAAATGGTAACAGGTAGAAGACTTATTGAACCTTGGTAAATAAAGGCCTGTTTGTCTTACTGACACAACACCCAGTTCATAAGAGTTTCCTACAGCCCTTACTGTCCTATATGTTAACAGAAGAATGAAATTACCTCTTCAGTTTATTTAACTTAACCTACTTTTCAACTTGATATTCAGAGGCTTACATAAAAATGTAGTATTGTTGAACCTCTTAAGTAAGTTTGCACAGGTTCTAGATTAGTTTACTTAATGCAGGTATAGTGGAACATTTGAATGTTAGGAAATATTGCTTCTTAATCAGTTTCATATCTTGGCCCTTTTAATTTTATCAAATGCTAATAAATATCTCTGGTGTGTAGGAGTTGCCTCCCCTGAAAGATTATCCATTTCTCTTAGTTGTATTGAAGTTTGTTTCAAAGCTTTTAACAGTTGTTTACTAATGGAGTAATTAAGTGGGGTCAGGTCTGTTTTTTATTCCCCCGTCACAAAGTGGGAAGGGGCATATAGTTTTGCCCTCGTCCATACGTAGGTACATAAAAAACTGTATGTTACACTTGGTAGTACCATTCTTGTCTCAACTCCTCCTACAGTATTTGATGCAGGGTATTGAAACTTGCAACACACTTCAGGTATACATTGAAAATGTGCATAAAGGAAACAAGATTCTGATCCAGTCCCTTATTTCAGAATTATGTCCCCTCAAAATATTTAAACATTTTGGCTATATGTGCACCTTAGGCGGTTAAATAGTACTGTTCATGTCTCCACAACTCCTCCTACAGTATTTGATGCAGGACATGGAAACTTGCAACACAGTTCAGACATGCATTGAACATGTGCATAAAGGAAACATGATTTTGATCCAGCTCCTAATTGCAGAATTATGTCCCCTAGAACGACTTGATTATTTTGGCCATTTGTGTAGCATAGATAGTTAAATAGTACTGTTCGTGTCTCCACAACTCCTCATACAATATTTGATGTAGGACATTGAAACTTGCAACACAGTTTAGACATGCATTGAACATGTGCATAAAGGAAACATGATTCTGATCCAGTCTCTTATTGCAGAAATATGTCCCCTTGAATGATTAAACATTTTGGCTATATGTTATTTGGAGAATTTTACAGTTTCTAGTTTGGTTAGAATTTGTGCCTATGTACTGCATGTCAAACAAATTACTCATCTGGTGAGGCATATGGCATTCATAGCCTTTAGTGATTGTCTAGTTTTTTTGTTTTTTTTTTTTCTGATGGTGACTATTTTTGCTTGAAAATACTGTAGATGGTATAGACTAGTGATGTAATGATCAGGGCTGGAAAATCCCATTCGTCCACTCGCCATGACGAGTAAAATTTTTGGAGGACAGGCAAAATAGTTGTCTAGCCCCAATAAAATTTACCAAATCATACATGCCTGTGGTCATGCAGGATGAATAAACATTTGAAGAATTTTCCAGCTCTGATGATATATTGATAGATTGATGCATTGTGAATGGAGACCCTGACCAAAAGCCACATTATGCCTCTGATCCAGGTCTGCACTGTTTATGGGTTTCCAAGTAAGAATGTTATAAGACAGCATCTATATGACTGTAGAAGTAGTCACCTTTGGACTATATCAGAGATACCAACCAACAGGTGCCCAAGGAGCCTTAATTTTTGCCTAGGCGCCTAAGTTTTGAATAAGAATGCCTATCAACTTAATGTAAAATTTGGATTTATGGCAGTCTGGGCACCAAAAGCAAAATGCTTAGTCTCTACCCCTGAATATTAACCCTTGAAGTACCAAACACAACTGTAACAACAACTGAAACAGTTGATATCTTAAACAACTGTAACAGTTGAAACTTTGAACAGCCTTTATACTTGGCATCGTAAACAACTGTAGCATTTTAGTTAGTTGACATCTTAAACATCTGTTGATATCTTAACATTTTCAGATAAAATGAGGTTTTGACATTGCATGTGAATGTAGTAGCAGATGATTCACATGCAGTGTGAAACCTGATTTTCTCTCTAAAAAAAAAGATACAAAATATTTATGATGCCATATGCTGTGCAAGTCTTCTGCTGAAGAAGTATGCCACTTTATTTAACCCTTTTTGTACCAAATGGAATCTTTCTCTTTATATATGACAAGCGTCCATTTCAAAATAAGGGGTGTCAGGCTGTGTTTTCGTCAAAATTTATTTGGAAAATGGCTGAACTTTCAGCAAACAGTGGAGGCCCTGATCAGACGCCGCAATTTGCTGCATCTGATCTGGGCCTGCGCTGTTTGTTAGGGTACCCGTTTTGGGGTTTTTGGTACCAAATGGGTTAAGGGGCTGAAACCAATAGGACCACAAAGGAGCAACATTTCCAAGCTTTATTTTGTTTTCATTGGTTATTATTTCAACTGTCTTATGCTTGGTAATCCTTTTCAGTAACTTTAGATCATTGGAAGATCCCATGCTTGCTTTACTCATTTCAGATGGGAAACTAAAAAACGGCATGCATTGGCAAACAGCAGAATCATGTGGCATCTGATCAGGGCTATTACTGTTTGCAATAAAAATGGGCATTTTCTGAATAAATATTTGTATTCAACTCTTATTGACCCCCTAAATTTTGAAGTGGCCACTATTATATATAGTGAGGAAGATTGTATTCAGTTAAAAATGGGCTAAATCAATTTTCATTATTGTCCTTGCTAGTAATTGTCTGTCAAAAGGTCAATTGTTAGTTATGTTTGTATCAGTATGTCATTCAGTATTGTACAAAAGATTAAAATGTCCAATCCAATGTTGAATATAAATAGAAGAATATTGAACAGTAGCATAATACTGAAGTTTTAAAAGAAAGTCGCTGTCTTGTTGCTTCAATAATGTGTGAAGTGTTCCAGTGATTTCTTCTGAACTTGTATACAATGTAATTCCAGTTCTTATACTTAAACCTTTTTTGTACCAAATGGAATCTTCCTCTTTATATATAGCAGGAGTTCAGTTCAAAATTTAGGGGTGTCAGGTTGTGTTTTCTTCAAAATTTATTTGGAAAATGACTGAACTTTTAGCAAATAGTGGAGGCCCTGATCAGACGCCGCTTTCTGCGGCGTCTGATCTGGGCCTGCACTGTTTGCCAGGGTACCCGTTTTGGGGTTTCTGGAACTAAATGGGTTAATTATCATTACATTATCAACCTGCACTTGCTTTTGTTTTATAATGAAAAGCTCTTTTCAGTATGTAATAGTGTGTACGATTTCAGTATTTTAACCCTTCAGATGCAAAAAAAAATGTGTCTGAAAATGTTGACTATATATATGCCCATGGGAACTTTCCAAATATATTTTTGCATACAGGCAAATGATGTGGAGTCCCATGGACCCTGATCACTAGAGGATTTTGCTCAACCATTTTGCAAATAAAGTTTGAAGAAAATACATATCCTGACACCCCTTAATTTTGAAATGGACTCCTGCTATATATAAGGAGGAAGATTCTATTTGGTACAAAAAGGGTTAAGGGTTTAATTTATGATTGATAGAAAAGAAAAGAGAAAAAAAAAGAAAAAGTTAGAAAATCATGTCATATTTGAAGTATGAGAAAACGTGGAAGAAACTAAAAAAAGATATAATCCTGCCATATGAGAGCATAGGCAATGAACTCCTACCTTAATTCTATCTGCCTATGTTCTATTGCTGGCATCAATAGCTCAGATGCACTTTTGACTGTTGATCATTAGGTTGTGAGTTCGATACCTGGCAGGTCGGCAACATTCTTATGCGGAGATTGACCATGAAATCTCTTTCTTCCACTGATTCAAGAAGGACAGTTGTCAGTTTCTGGCAAAACAATGTAAACTGTACTGGTTAGCCACTTGCACCTAAACTTGTGAATGGATTTTGAAATAGTTTACCAGAATGTTCCTTGGGTGGCCCTCTTCATAAATTGCTAAAATGGTTCTACTCTGCTAATCAAAATGGCTGCCAGAGCTAAAAATAAAAAAAGGCTTTCAATGGCATCTCCTCCTTGGCAAATGGCTTGATTGCAAAATAATTTCACAGAAATGTCCCTCATATAACCCTTTAGTAAAATTGCAAAATTGATTTGTTCCACTGAACAAAATGGCCACCAGAGCTAACAGTTAAAAAAACTTTTAACCCATTCAGTACCAGAAACCCCATAAAGGGTACTTTGGCAAACAGTGCAGGCCCAAATCAGTGGTGTCTGATCAGGGCCTCCACTGTTTGCTGAAAGTTCTGCCATTTTCCAAATCAATTTTGAAGAAAACACAACCTGACACCCCTAAATTTTGAAATTGACCCATGCTATACCGGTATATAAGGAGGAAGATTCCATTTGGTACAAAAAGGGTTAAACGACATTATATAGGCAAATGTCCCAGTTTCAAAATGATTTCACAGAAATGTTCCTCTTATGACCCATTACTAAAATTGTTTCGCTTGACTGATCAAAATAGCCGCCCAAGCCAAAAATAGAAAAACCTTTAATGGATCCCTTCCTGGGCAAATGGCTCGATTTCAAATTAATTTCAGAGAAATGTTCGTCACATGACCCTTTCCAAGCTTTTCTAAAATTATTCCACTCTGCTGAACAAAATGGCCACCAGAGCTAAAAAATAGAAAAAAAGCCTTTAATGACATCTCCTCCTACATTAATGGCCCGATTTAAAAGTAATTTCACAGAAATGTGACATGCTTGTTTTAACCAAACATTTCCAAAGAAGACATATTAAGCTTACGGCTGTACATGACTGTGTACTTAATAGAAAGATTATCTGGGGCTTGTTTTCAAGATGAATATGAAATTAGACAGTGCAATTTGCTCTTACTGTAAATGTAGTTGGTTTGTTTGTTTGTTTGATTGTGGTTTAACATCCCCGTCAACACTGTTTAGGCCATTTTTGAGACATTGAAAGGACATATCAAGATCTGCCGCTCAATGAAGCCAGGAAGGCTTATATGCACTGAACGGTCTGACTCGCACCACTTTGCCTGGGCAGGCTTAGTCTGTCTTAGCAGTTTAAATAGTACTCATGCCTGCGGTCAGTTTCAGCTCTGCATGGAAGCATCGTGCAGCCCAATCTATTTCTCCATGCTCCAATGGGTGGGGGCCGTCTGTGAATGTAGTAACTTTTAATATCTGGAATTCAGTGCCTCCTTAAGCTGGTCTTTTCATTTATATTTTCGTATTATGACCATAGGCTTATCCTGAGATTACAGGCATGTCAAATGAAATTTTGAACAGTATTATATGGGCTGTGTCACTAGAAAACCTGTTAGATAACTTGTACAGCAGTTGATGTAGTTCAGCTGTGGCATGATCAGAACTTTTACTGTTAGTTTTAGACATCTATGGACATCAGACTTCTCACTTAGAGGGCCCATATCTCCTGTTGTACTTAACAGACAACAATATTGATCTTTGAATCTCCGTTGGTCAGAGGACCTCAGCCACAGGTTTTTCTCATGATTTGGCGCATGGGCTGGCCTAAAATATTGAACAGTGTTAGATCCTAAAATAAATATTTTTGAAACAAATTAAATCTTGGAGATTTATAAACAAAACAAACCAAAGAATTTTTATTTTTATAAGTCACAAGCACTTGTTTAAGGCAGATGGAGTTGCTTTAAGGGGAGGCCACTCTTTCAAAATATTTCTCTCTTCCAGGGGATATGATATTTCTGCAATTTTATATTTAAATATAAAAACGGTAAAATAACAAAGAATTTAGTATATTTATGAAAAGAAAACAAAATAGAAAGGAAAAATTACTTAGGAAAAAAAAAACACAAACTCAAAGAACACAGCCATTTCTAGCTACTGATAGAAAAGAATGAAAGGAAACACACATTCTTGTAGAATTCATTATGAAAACACACCCGTGCACTATAATAGCATGCTGGATAGCTCTAAAACCAGCATTTTTCATACAAAAATATTCATTTTTTTTTCTTATTCCTAGACCAAATATAGATTTTTGGTGCTGGTTAGAACTACCTTATTAGGGCCCCGCACTGAAAGTGTGGGTGCCCTATAGTAATCACTCTGTCCGTCCGTCTGTCTGTCCGGGCAGACTAGAGGTACCTAGTGGGGTTAGGATTCTGCCCAATTCAACTTAATGAGGTTTATTCCGTAAGGCACAGTAATTTTTCAGTTAGTGGGGTTAAAAATTTCGTATGTGGGGTTAAAACTCTGTACAGTGGTGCGTTATGGGGTTAAAGTCTCCATAGACTTTACATTAGTAACCCCACAAGTTACCTCTACTAAGAACGTCCGCAGGAACAGATGTATACTTGTGTGTTTAAAAGTATGGACACTTCCATTGAACTCAATGCGATTTATTCCGTCAGTGTCTTGTGTGTCTAAAATTAGTTACTTGTGTGTCTTTTTTTCCAAGAAATTCCAAGAAATTTCCTGGAAATTTGACACACAAGGGTACTTTGTAGGGATGAAGACACACAAGTATACATCTGTAAAGATGTGCGTCTGTCCGTCCACAAATTTTTTTATCCTCCATAACTTTCTTATTCCTGGATAGATTTAAATATTACTTGTCAGAAATGTTAACCATAATGTGATGGAGTGTTGCGCGCAAGACTCAGGTCCGTACCTCAAAGGTCAAGGTCATACTTAGAGGTTAAAGGTCTGTCTGTCCGTCTGTCCGTCTGTCCATCCACAAATTTTTTTATCCTCCATAACTTTCTTATTCCTGGATGGATTTAAATATTACTTGTCAGAAATGTTAACCATAATGTGATGGAGTGTTGCGCGCAAGACTCAGGTCCGTACCTCAAAGGTCAAGGTCATACTTAGAAGTTAAAGGTCAAAAAAGGGTCTTTCCTGTGTCCAATTAATAACTTTGTTATTATTATTCCTGGATGGCAGAAGTGTTAACCATAATGTGATGGAGTGTTGCACGCAAGACTCAGGTCCGTACCTCAAAGGTCAAGGTCATACTTAGAGGTTAAAGGTCAAAAAAGGGTCTTTCCTGTGTCCAATTAATAACTTTGTTATTATTCCTGGTTGGATTTAAATATTACTTGGCAGAAATGTTAACCGTAATGTGGC
Source organism: Lucinisca nassula (assembly GCA_963580285.1). Lineage (NCBI taxonomy): Eukaryota > Metazoa > Mollusca > Bivalvia > Lucinida > Lucinidae > Lucinisca > Lucinisca nassula. The sequence goes on from OY757015.1 coordinate 158,824,121, forward strand.
CCCGCACTGAAAGTGTGGGTGCCCTGTAGTAATCACTCTGTCTGTCCGTCTGTCTGTCTGTCCGTCTGTCCGTCCACAAATTTTTTTATCCTCCATAACTTTCTTATTCCTGGATGGATTTAAATATTACTTGGCAGAAATGTTAACCATAATGTGATGGAGTGTTGCGCGCAAGACTCAGGTCCGTACCTCAAAGGTCAAGGTCATACTTAGAGGTTAAAGGTCAAAAAAGGGTCTTTCCTGTGTCCAATTAATAACTTTGTTATTATTAGGGCCCCGCACTGAAAGTGTGGGTGCCCTATAGTAATCACTCTGTCCGTCCGTCTGTCCGTCCACAAATTTTCCTACTCCTCTGATAGCGCTGCCGGGGCCCTAGTCAGTTTCACTGACAGCTCTAGTTGAGGCGGTTCTAACGAGTACCCACAATCTTTGTTTTTGAGCAAAAATAAGTGAAATAATGAACACCCCTCCCCCAGTAAACCCCACTTTTCTCTATTTAAAGTGGGGTTTAGAGGCTGTTCATGGCACAGATGTGTTAAGCTGATGGATCCCAGGTCTCCAAATATCACAGACTCTTAGTTTTAGTCCTTTCCCAAATTTGACAACCTGGGGCCAGTTGTTCAAAACTAACGATGTCGTTAGTTAATGTATCGTTAAAATTTTGATCATTAAATATGGCAAATATGCTAATATTTTTGCTGAAAAAATGTGAGCAGCTTTTGCGGATGCAAAAGCTGCTCACATTTTTTCAGCAAAACTAACAAAATTTACGATATTGTACTTGCTAGAAGAGTTAACAATATGACCACTAACGAGCTCGTTAAGCTAACGATGCTTTGAACAACTGGGCCCTGTTTGGTTGAATACAACAGTTGTTTCTTTGCCTTCATGTTTATATTCCTTTGATTATTTTAGGACTCAGGGGAACTTGTGGCTGTGAAGAAATTCAAAGATGGAGAGGGTAAGTAATAACACAGTCTGATTTCACATCTCCTCATAAGGTAGAGTTATAAGGATAATTGTAACATTTAGAGTGGCTTCCTGTCTCATATACTGAGTGAGTGTTTGAGTTTTACGTCCCACCAACAGCTAAGGTCATAAGGAGATGGGACCTCGGTTTAAAGACTCATCCGAAAGTTTGGAGAAGCCTGGGATCGATCCTGCGACCCCTGGTTTACAAGGCGAGTAGCGTAACCACTACACCATGGAGGCTTCTGATGTTCTTAAAGTCTCATATACTGAACCAGGTTCTAAAATTATCTATGGACTGAGCATGATGCACATGTCATGTGGCACATCAAGGAGCTTATGACACAGACTTTGTGATGAGCTCTTGGGCACATGTATATCACTGTAAATTATGGTCACACAAACCTCTATATAACACCAGTTTTGGATATAGTATGGGTAAGTATGCATCATAAAAATGTATATACATGTATTACCATATTGATCCTAAGTATTGAGGCAGATAGGCACAGTGCATATCCAGATCAGACTGCTCCCTGCCTGTTCCTAAAGGAGCAGTCTGATTAGGGTCTACACTTTTTACTATTCCATCTGCACCTTTTGGGCTGATTGCTGGATCGTGAAACAAGTTTATTGGAAATTTTTGGAGATTACAGCAAGTTCTCATTTTAGAGTTTTGTATATACATGTAATCTAATCATTTACATGAACCAGATAATAGTGTTATAAATCTTAAATGAAAGAAAGAATGATAGTAACTCAGTTTCTATTTTTGCATGTGCAACATAAACTGTTGACTTTCTTTTGCAACATAAACTGTTGACTTTCTTTCTGTCTTGCCACAAAGGTCAGTGCCAGTCTGTGTGCAAAATTTCCATGCATTGTCCTTCTACTTCTTATTTCTCAGTGCATAACATTTCATGGATCTTTGAATATTTAAGTATTGAAAATAAGTATATTGTGATCATTACAGGGTGAAGTCTGCACGTTTATGAGGAATGACCCTTGATCAGTGTGTGAAAACAGGAATTTTCCTAGTGCAACTTTGGGGCCGGTAACCGGCCCCTATTTTTCCCAATTTAAAGACAGATATTCCCATTTTCCAATTTCTGATGTTATGCTACATTTTGAAAAAAATTCATGAAAATTGAACCAAAATTGACAAAGTTACAGCTGATGTAAATTCCCAACTATAAAATTAGCGTCCCCCGGATGGTAGGAAAATCCCTGGTTCAAAAAATAATTGTGCCTTAGTTGTACCTTTACTTTTTGGGAACATATGTATCACACATATAAGACTTAACCCATTCAGTACCAGAAACCCCTAAAGGGGTACCTTTACAAACAGTGCAGAATGCGGCACCTGATCAGGGCCTCACCTGTTTGCTAAAAGTTTGGTCATTTTCCAAATAGATTTTGATGAGAACACAACCTGACACCCCTAAATTTTGAAATGGACTCTTGCTATATATAAATTTGGTGCAAAAAGGGTTAAAATTACTTCAGCTCCTGCTGCTTCAGGAGTTGCCTGCCCTTGACATAACAATGTGAAATGTGGCTGAAACTTCACAGACATATGGCAGACTAATGAAAACATAAAGTGAGCTGTAACTTCTGCCTTACTTCAGAAGTTATCTGCCCCTTGACATACCAGACCAGATAAAGGTTTATGAGAAGACCCAACAGTATAGATTAAGTAACAACAAAGGCTTTCAAATATGTTTGAAATCCGTACTGTAAGTTCAGGGAATTTAATATCATGCATTTCACAGTTTGGTGATAGGTTGTTTTTCATAACATATTTGATCAGACTTCTACCATTTATCAATGTCAAGAGAAAACGGTGACCTGGATTTTTAGAAGTTTATAGATAATATTTTATAGTAGATTCTTTTATCTGCATATTAGTGAATATTATTTCAGCCATTGATTTGACAACAAAAGCGTATAATGCAATATATGAACAACAGCAGAAACTTGCATCAAACAAACTGACAGTCTCACAGTATCTTTAACTTGAACCCTTTTCCTGCTGAGCCCGGATATGTATTATCTTTTAAACAATGCAGATCCAGATCAGATGGCTTCTGAAGAAGCCATCTGATCAGGATCTTCATTGTTTGTCATTCAGTTTATGATTTAGTTGCAATAATTTGCATCAAGTAATCTGATTGGTTGATAATCAGTTGTGGGTGTGGCTTATTTAAATATTCAAGAGGACAAGGGTTAACCTATTTTATGGGACGGGACATTGGTAAACAGTGCAGGGCCAGATCACACATCACTGTTTGCAGAATGTTAACCCTTATCTGGCTGAACACAACAACCCCTACTTTTGCAAACAGTGTAGTTCCTGATGAATTTGCTTCTTCAAAACAGTGTATATCCTGATCAGATGGCTTGACACTCAGTTTGTGAATTTGCAGGAAGTAATTTATCATAATTACATCAAGTAATCTGATTGGTTCAGAGTCAGAAATAGGTGGAGCTAAATCAATTATTCAGCAGGATAAGGGTTAAGCCATTTCTAAATAAATTCTACACCCCAAAATTCACACTGAATCCTTGCTATATATCAGGAAATGAAAAGGCATGGATCAGAGTGTGAAGGCGAGTATATGTCTTGCAATGACCGTTCAGAATGGATGAGGTTTGTTATATTCCATATTCACCTAAGTGCCCTTTGGAACCATTTCAAAATATTTGACACCAATTAAGAGTGCAATTTTTTTCAGTCTGAAGATGAGAAGAAGTTTACTGTATGATGTCAGTTATCAAGCTTTTATGAAAAAAAGGGGCAAAGCCACTAACCATTTATTTACTATTTCTTCTGTTTCTGCTCTTCCTTTCATTTCCCTCTTTCTTGACTGTCCCTCATTTTCACCTCCTCTACTATCTCTTTTCTCCCCTTATCTGGGAGATGACACAAAATGACCCACAAGGGTTGGCATGTCCTTAAACCCAATAAAAACACTCAATCAGGCATTTGCAGGATTTCAGGCTTTTAGAGCTTGATTTTTTTTTTTTTTTTTTTTTTGATTTCAGGCTTTTAGATTTTGACCCTCCTATATTACATGTTTGTGTTAAAATGACCATTAAGGCTGCAAAGTCAGGGTCACTATGAGGACTGGCATTGCATTTAGAGCTCCAAGAGTACCTATGTAATTTGGGTCATAGCGAGCAAAAAAGGTCCATCGAATGATTTATTTGTTTTGAACTTTAATGGCACAGTCAACATTATCTAATTCATATCAAGCCAGTAATTTTAGCTAACTACACTTTTCCTGGGCAGGCTTATTCATAAGTGGTTTACCAGTATGGTGCACGTTCCAACAATTTCCCTTCCGGAATCAGCAGAGAGATTGACCATAGAAAAGCTCTCATTAATTTTGATGAATCTAAAAGAATAATGCCAACTTGGCAAGTATCAAATCAGGTACCTGATCACCTGTCAGATGCGCATGCCGGTTATATCTAAACAAAAGCATAGCGATCTTATAGAAAAATGGCCATAAATCTATATTATCTTTACATTTTTGGGATCCACCTTTAAACCATGTTATATCCAAAACCATGTTGTACTGCACAGTGTTATAAGAGGTTTATGTGTATTTTCAAGTGATGAATTGATTCACAATGTAATTTGGAAGTGACAGTGCCTCACTTGCAGAGCTTGTGTTATTGAAGGCACAATCCCATATGTTAGGAAAACTTAAATCTGTATTATTATTATTATTTTTTTTTTATTTTGGTTTTATGGCTCTTTCAAGATTATTTCACTCATATTGAGGCGATCGTTAATCAGAGGTGGGCAAAAACCGGAGTACCTGGAGAAAAAACACCCGACCTTCCGTTGCAGAACTTGGCGTCTCACATGTGACCTGAGCCAGGCTCGAACGAATCTGTATTATGTGTTGATCTCCTGTTTCCTTTTGACTTCCTGTCTGTTATTGAATAATGGTTGTTACTATTGTGAAACAAGTATTGAACAATGTTATATAATCAAACTGAAATTGAAATTTATTGGCATTTTAAAGGCTTTTCCACCCAGTTAGCTTTTCATTTATGCTGGTGAATGCTTTAGCATTAAGATGCACAGATAGAGCTCATTCCTTTGAGCAAAATCAATGTTCACCTGGAGAGAATTCTTTTATTCTCATGCAGTAAATCTCCTATTTGAAGTTAATTGCTGTTGAATTAGTCCTGGCAAGGAAATTGATTTCCACTGGGACCAGCAGCATATTTGCTCAATACTATGAAAGATCAGGTATCCAGTTCAAAACTAACGATGCCATTAGTGAACGTATCATTAAAATTTTGATCATTAAATATGGCAAATATTCTCATATTTTTGCAGGAAAAAATGTGAGCAGCTTTTGCATTTAAAGCTGCTCACATTTTTTTTTCAGCAAAAATACCACTGTATTTGGTATTTTTCCTGCTAGAACAGGTAACAGTTTGATCACAAATGGGCTTGTTAACCCTTTACCACTCAGATACGTGTTTTTACGTGTGTGCAACCCCCCCCCCCCCCCCCTCATTTTAAGCCCCAGAAGCACCTAAAATCTGCATTTCTACCCCTGGATAGTTATGTTTGCTTTAGGATTTGTTGGGCAAAAAAGTGACTTGTTTTTTTGCGCGCCTCCCCACTAAAAATATTCTGGGGGAGGGATTGAAGGGGGGCAATGCCCCCCTCACATCCCGAAAAATTTTGGGTGTATGGCCCAACCGGCCGCTAAAATTTATATCTGAGGGTGTCTGGGGTCAAAAATGCCTGAAAATTGATGCTGATAAAACATTTTGCAAACAGTGAAAATGGCCAGTGCCAAACACCTTAATTGTTGCCTTGACAGCTGTGTGAAGAATAAAATGTGGTCAAAATTCATGTGAAAACACACTTTTTGCCAACTTTGAGATGCCCCCTCTTTACCATGACAACAATGATCAAGTCATGAAAGGTTGCATTTGAAAGTCTACTGCCCAATGAACATTCATACCGAGTTTGGTGTAAAACAGACCATCCATTATGAAACAATGGCTAGTTGAAGTTGCTGTCAGGTGCAACACTGTGAAAATCAGCGAAATTCACAAAATCGCTGCCTGGGAAAGGGTTAAGCTAACAAGGCTTTGAACAACATTACTGCTCTCAGGTATTCAGCAACTGACATAGCTTCAGTTGACTATGAGCATTGAGGATAAATTTGGGTTATTTCCTTATTTCTTCTATAACCTATTTTGTTCTTAAAGGAATCTTCTGCCATTAATCCATTGTATACTAGTGGACTCTTCCATTGCTATATGTTGGACAAGTCCATTTGTCATATATTTACATTTCCAGTGTAAAGTCTAATGTAAACCTATAGAAAACAATTGCGTTCATACTTCCATGAACACATCAAATCACATGATTTTCATTGACGTTAAATGACGTCGTTCTAAACCATTGTTCTCTACGGGCGTTGATGACGTCAATGCTGCTCCGCTCGTTGTAGAAAAACAGCGTGTAAATGTTTTTCAGCTTTAAAAGTTTGCACTACAAGTATCTTTTTGACCAGTGATTAGGGGCAAATAATGTAAATATAAAAAATAAATAAAACTTAATTTTTCTGCTTTTCTGAAAGTATGAACGACAGTGGGTCACTAGCAAAGTTTAAATGAACCCTTTCGGGGTTCATTTACTTTCAACGCGACCCACTGCGTTCATACTTCCATGAACTGCAGAAAAATAAATTTCATTTCTTAAATAAGGGGTATCAGGCCTATTTTTTCGTTTTCTATTTTTGACAGAAAATTCTGTTAGCAAATAGTGCAGGCCCTGATCAGATGCCACATTCTGTGGCATCTGGTCTGGGCCTGCACTGTTTGCCAAGGTACCCCTTTAGGGGTTTCCCGCATGCAATGGGTTAAATTTAGCAGGTGCTCATTTTGGAACTTCATTGTGATTTATTTTTAAAGAATTTGTAAACTTTACAAACAGTGAAGGTCCAGATCAGATGCTGCAGTCTGTGGCATCCGACTTGGACTGGCGTTGGCATTGGATTGGGCGTTGGTGTCCACATTTACTTTAAACGTTTTTAAGAGCTCATATTTTTTAAACCATACAAAGGATTTGGTTCCTGTTTGGTAAGATGATAGATATAGGTCCAAAGTTTTATTCAGCTATACCCCCGCCCATGCCAATGACCTCAAGGTCAAGACTTAAAATTTTTATATGCAAGTTTTTTTGTGTGTTCGTGTGTGTTTTTTTATAGAAATTTTGATGTTATAGTTTTTGAAATGCTCATATTTTCAAAACCGTATGACATATTTGGTTCATATTTGGTATGTTGATAGATATACATCCAAAGTTTCAGTCAGCAGTACCCTGTGCCCATGCCCTTGACCTCAAGATCAAGGTCACATACTTAGAAATTTTTAATGTTAAAATTTGTTAAAAGGTCATATTCTCCAAACCATATGATGCATTTGGTTCATATTTGATATGATAGATATAGGTCCAAAGTTTTATTCATTTATTCCCCCAGCCTTTCCATGACCTCAAGGTCACGGTCATGTACTTAGAATTTTTATGTTAGAGCTTTCTTAACATGTCATATTTTCCAAATCAGATCATGGGTTTGGTTCATATTTGCTATGATTACTGATACAGGTCCAGTTTTATTGATGCCAATGGCCGATACCAATGACTGGTGCCAATGACCTCAAAGTCACAGACTTAGAAATTTTTAATGTTTAAGTTTTTTTAGACCTCATATTTTCCAAATCATATGATTTGGTAGGTTAAGATATAGGTTCAAAGTTTTATTCAGCACACCTGCACAAAGTCCAGGAAGAGCTATTGCACTAACTTCAGCATTGGCTTCCGCACTTACATAAATTACGTTAAAGTTTTTCTAACCCTTGTCCTGCTGAATATTTATATATGCCACACCCACTACCGATTATCAACCAGTCAGATTACTTGATGCAAATTATTGCAACAAATTCACAATCTGAATGGCAAACAATGTAGATCCTGATCAGATGGCTTCGTCAGAAGCCATCTGATCTGGATCTTCATTGTTTGGAAAATAAGGCATATCCGGGCTCAGCAGGACAATGGTTAACAGCTTATATTTTTCAAGCCGTACAATGGATTTGGTTCATATTCAGACTGATGATAGATACAAGTTTAAAGTTTTATTCTGTAATACCCCCACCCATGCCCATGGCCTCCAGGTAAGTAAGTAAGTAAGTAAGTAAGTAACGACTTTATTTTAAGAGGGTAACTCAATTGGCGAACCAATTTTCATTGAGGCCCTCTAACAAATAACTACTACGTAAGAGACATCATAAACAACAATATAAAGTGCATTATGTCATTCACTAATCCACTCATACATACATATTCATACACACTCTTAAAGATGCATTTTCAAGAGATAAAATTCAGCTAATGGCGGCGGAGGTCCAAATGTGAAAAGACCTTAATGTTTCAACCAAACAGTACATTTATTTACAAAAGAACTCAAGGTAGTAGCATTCTTTATTTCAAGTGAGATACTGTTCCAGATCAAAGCACCTGAGTAGGACATGCTGTTTTTAAACAAATCGATTTTAGGTTTGGGTATCAAAAAGTTCCTATTGCTTATGGAACGTAAATTCGATATGGTGTCATCCGTATTACATGACCTCATTTGAAACAAATCTGTCAGATATTCTGGTGCAATATTGTTAGCAACTTTATACATCACTTTGGCTTTTTGTAAAAATACACTTTCGGTAAAAGACAGGATTTTTAATCTATCTCGAGCCTCTTCAAGAGTTAGATATTCTTTTCTTAATATTAACTTGCATGCCCGTCTTTGAAGTTTAGTAATTTTATTGATGTTAAAACAAGTAGAATTTCCCCAGATAACAGAACAGTAATCGAAGTGGGGTCGGATATATGCATTATAAAAAAGTAATCTGTGCTCTATTGTTAAATATGATGAAATCTGTGATAAAAGCCATAAGTGAGAGGATACTTTCTTCACAACCTGTTGGTATTGTGAATTCCAAATTAAATTTTCGTCTATATTGATCCCTAAAATTTTATCATTATTTACTACTTTAAGATCCAAGTCGTTATATTTTAACACAAGAGATTTATCCTTTAAATTAAGTCTTTTTCGCCGACTTGTAATGAGCATAACTTTAGTTTTATTAGTGTTTAAAAGCATTCCATTCTCTTTACACCATTGCTTAAGCAAATTTAAAGATTTTTGTAGATTATTTTCCAGTGTTTGTTTGTCAGACTGCACGTCATAAATGGTCGTATCGTCCGCATATAAGTCAGTGGCTGCGACTACATTTTGAAGTATCAGAGGCAAGTCATTGATGAAAATTAGGAAAAGGAGTGGACCTAGAATAGACCCCTGTGGGACACCACAAATGATGTCTTTACTGTCCGATTTAGTATTTTTAATTGACACTTGTTGTATTCGTTGTGTTAAGTATGATTTAAACCAAAGTAAACTGTTTGAGTTACATTTATAAAGTGCAAGTTTTTGCAATAAAATGTCATGATCAACCAGATCAAAAGCCTTTCGGAAATCAACCATTACGCAACCTACTAGTTTTCCATCATTGACAGCTTTTAACCAAGAGTCAGTCATAAGAAGTAAAGCCGATTCAGTTGAATGTCCATTTCTAAAACCGCTTTGCGTTTGATGAAGTAGTCTATGGTTATTTAGAAATGTCATAAACTTTATATGTACCCATTTTTCTATTGTTTTGGAAATAGTAGGTAGCACTGAAATTGGCCTGTAATTATTTACATCATCTTTTAGACCCGATTTGTGAATTGGGCATATTTTTGCATTTTTCCAAACTGTCGGGAAGATGCTGTTTTGTAAGCTTTTATTTATTATATGAGTAATACTTGAACATATTATGTCATGTGCTATATTCAATACCCGAGGTCCGATGCAGTCGAGACCTGTAGATTTTGTTACAACTAAGTTGAATAAGTATTTTCTAACAAAGCTTTGGTTTATTTCTGGAATGCTGAATGAAATGCTCGACGACACTTTCGAATCAACATGGCTTTTAATTTGTTCAAAATTTGAGAACTGAATAGGTTCTTTTAGCTGCGAAGCAACACTAGCAAAATATTGGTTGAATTCATTTGCAACTTCAAAGTCATCATCGACTTAGAATTTTTATGTTAATTTTTTTTTTCAAAGTTTTATGTTTAAGTTTTATAACTGTTCATATTTTCCAAACCATACAATGACTTTGTTTCATATATGGTATGATGATAGATATAGGTCCAGAGTTCAGCAATACACCCGCTCATGCTCATGGCCTCAAGTCAAGGTCACAGACTTAAAGAAATTTTAAATGTTTAAAAAACAGCTCATATTTTCCAAACTATAGATGGATTTGGTTCATATTGGTATGATGATAGATATAGGTCCAAAGTTTTATTCAGCTATACCCCCACCCATGCCCATGACCTCAAGGTTATGGTCATGGACTTAGAGAATTTTTATATTAGTGTTTTGTAACAAATCATGTTTTCCAAAACCATATGATGGATTTTGTTCATATTTGGAATGATGATAGATAAAGGTCCAAACTTTTATTCAACAATACCCTCAATCATGGCCTCAAGGTCAAGGAGACAGACTGAAGTTTTTTATGTTAAAGTTTTTTAAGAGCAGTGTTAAAGTTTTAAGAGCTCATATTTCCAAACTATATGGTGGATATGGTTCAAATTTGGTATGGTGCTAGATATAGGTCCACAAGTATATTAGGCAATGCCCCCACCTATGCTCATGGCCTCAAAGACAGTTTCCCAGGTGAGCTATGCTGTGTGATGGCAGCTCTTGTTGTTATGCTTGTTACTCCTGCATTTCTGGGGCTATGAATTTATCAAACATTCCTGTCTTTAGCAACCCCTTTTCTGATATCTGGGCCTAATAATGGACTCTTCCTTTAGCAACCTATTTCCTGTCAATTTGGCCAAGTGTTGGACTCATCATTTTCTGGAACTATAAATTGGTCAAACAGTCCTGCCTCTAGCAACCTCTTTTCTGACATCTTGGCCTGGTATTGGACTCTTCCTTTTCTGGGACTATAAATTGTCAAACAGTCTGGCCTTTAGCACCTCTTCTGGTAATGGGCTCTTCCTTTTCTGGGACTATAAATTGATCAAACAGTCTTGTTTTCTGTCAGTTTGGCCAAGTAATGGGCTCTTTCTTTTCTGAGACTATGAACTGATCAAATAGGCCTGCTTTTAGCAACCTCTTTTCTGGCATCAAGGCTTAGCAATGAGCTCTTCCTTCTACTGGGGCTAGGAATTGATTGAATTGAGCAAACACCTCTGCCTTTAACTCCTTTTGTACCAAATGGAATCTTCCTCTTTATATATAGCAGGATTTCATTTCAAAATTTAGGGGTGTTGGGTTGTGTTTTCTTCACAATTTATTTGGAAAATGACTGAACTTTTAGCAAACAGTGGAGGCCCTGATCAGACGCCGCAGAATGTCGCGTTCTACGGCGTTTGATCTGGGCCTGCACTGTTTGCCCAGGTACCCATTTTGGGGTTTCTGGTACTGAATGGGTTAACAACCTCTTTTCTGTCACCTTTGCCTAGTAATGGGCTCCTCCTTTTCTGGGGCTACAAATTGACCAAACAGTCCTGCCTTCAGCAACCTCTTTTCTGTGATCTTGTCCTTGTAATGGGCTCTTCCTTTTCTGGGGCTATGAACTGGTCAAACAGTCCTGCCATAGCAGCCTCTTTTCTGTCATCTTTGCCAAGTAATGGTCTCTTCCTTTTCTGGGACTACCAATTGCACAAACAGTCCTGCCTTTAGCAATCTCTTCTCTACAATTTTGCCTGGTAGTGGGCTCTTTCTTTTCTGAGATTGAAAATATCAAACATTCCTGCTTTTTGCAACCTCTTTCTGGCATCTAGGCCTAGTAATATAATAATAGACTCTTCCTTTTCTGGGACTAGGAATTGATCAAACAGTCCTCTTTTCTGGCACCTAGACCTAGTAATGGGCTCTTCCTTTTCTGGGACTACAAATTAATTGGAGTTCAGTGGCCTAATATTTCAGCAAACAATTGGCATACCAATGGGTACTAATTGTGCACCGTTGCTTGCCGACTTGTTCTTGTACTCATATGAGGCGGAGTTTGTACAAGGTCTCCTCAATACAGGCAAGAAACGCCTTGCACAACAATTCAATTTCACCTGCAGATATATAAATGATTTATTGTCTCTGAAAAATGCTAAATTTGCAGAGTACTTAAAATTCATCTACCCATGTGAACTTGAAATTAAGGAAACAACAGAGACTGCAACCTCCTCCTCATACTTGGATTGTTATCTCTATATTGACAACGGGAAGCTTACTACTAGGCTGTACGATAAACGAGATGACTTCAATTTTCCCATTGTTAACTTTCCCTTCCTGAGCAGTAATATCCCGACTGCACCAGCATATGGAGTTTACCTTTCACAGTTAATCGGTTATGCTAGAGCCTGTTCCACGTATCAGGAATGTGGGAAGGAGCTCACTACCAGGTTGTTATGCCAGGGGTATCAAAGAACCAAACTGGTATCAACGCTAAAGAAGTTCTATGGGAAGCACCATGATCTTGTTGATACATACAATGTGGCCATTTCCCGAATTATTTCTGATGTGTTTGCCAATGGAAAGCCATAGGAAGACTTCCAAAATCTCGGACATACCCTTTTCGGCATTTACTCCTTTTCTTCGTTCAGGTCGATAGACATGTCGGGCGAAGCTTGCTTACCAAGTAATGCTTACTATCTGTGCACGCCTGATTACACTCTTCTGGAGTCCATGTCTGTTGATCTGAACATTGATATTTGCCATTTGTCTATGGATTAATGATTTTGGATTAACGCTTTGGTACTTCAACCTAAACTACTTGATAAAACAGCCCTGCCATAGCAGCCTTTTTTCTGTCATTATGGCCTAGTTATGGGCTCTTCTTTTTACTGGGACTATGAATTGATCAAGCAGTCCTGTCTTTAGCACTTCTTTTCTGGCATCTTGATCTGGTAATGGGCTGCTCCTTTTCTGGGATTATGTCCTGCCTTCAACCCATAAAATGCCAATCACGACAATATAGTCATCTGCTTTGTCATCTGCCATTTACTTTAAAAGTCTTTTTCTGCAAACAGTGTGGACCCAGATCCGACTGCTCCTGTCTGGGTCCAAACTGCTTGCCTGTACGCAAAAATGTTTTTTAAAAGTTTGTAAGAAGATTCAGCAGATGACATATATATAAGCAGACAACATTTTCAGATGGAGTTTTTCATGGCATCTTGACACCATTTTTCTATCATATTGGCATAGTAATGGACACTCACTTTCCTGGAACTATGAATTGCTCAAACACTTTTGCCTTTAGCAGCCTCTTTTCTGTCACTTTTGTCTGTTTATGGGCTCTTCCTTTTCTGGGATTATGAATTGGTCAATGAGTCCTGCCTTGAGCAGTTTCTTTTCTGTTATCTTGGTCTAGTAATGGACTTACTTTTCTGGAGCTATGAATTGATCAAACAGTCCTGCCTTTAGCACCTATTTTTTGTCATCTTGGCCTAATAACGTACTATTTTTTCTGGAAGAAAAAATGCTTTAACACTCCTACCTTTAGCAGCCTCTTTTCTAGCATATAGGCCTAGAATGGATCTGTTTGTCAATTCTATTGCCAGGGTTTTATTTTTTGTATTGCTAGGTCTGTCTACATCTATCTGGTCATCCAAAGGTTCTGCTTCTTACCATATAATACTTTTCATAACCTTTGAGTCAATTTTTTCTGGCGTTCCTTGAGTCAAAATTCTTCTAGAATTCTAAACTTTCATGACATTGTGGTCAGTCTTTACCATCAATGAACTTAGGTTTAGAAGATGTTGATCAAGAATGTTTGTTTCATTCTTATGAATAAAATATTTCTGCTATTTCCTTGATTAAACAAGGGTTAAAAAATCAATTAATATGTATAAGCTATGTCACATGTAAACAATCTTTAGACATATTCTTGTGCAGCCACATCATGATCGGCCAGCTACCTTTCTCATGGAGTGGAACTCTTCTATGCCCATTTGTTATGTTGTGTGCAATTACTGAAGGCTCAAGAAAGACAACATTGCTTAGTCATAGTAACAGATAAGATTGGTATTTTGTGATATTTGTCAATTCTCAATAAAAACCTATGCTGTGGTAATTCATTAGAACTGCCTCGATGAGGCAGTTCTAATGAATACCAACACTGCACAACATAGGTTTATAGGCAAACATAAGGAAACTAATTTCCTTCAATTATCACAAAATAAGCACCTTATCTGTTGCTATGTAAGTCTTTCATGCATATTATCAAGTTCTTTATGACTTTTGTGCTTTAGCCATAGACATAGAATATTTTTTCACTGTTTATTTTTGAGCCAAATAGTGAGAAAACCTGATTTTTGCCATTTGCCAGCAGCAGTGATGCAGGTCAGTCTGCACATATGTGTTCATTGTTTAGATTGTATAATACTCTAGTTTCTGTGTCTAAAATTTCAAGACACTAGTTTTGGTAGTTGAGCAGGCTGATCTGTGTCTTACATGGTTTCAAACCCAAAGACATGTTATGTGAAATGGGACTAATGGGGACTATTTTATTGCAGTATTCAACAAGAAAAGTGTCTTTGAAGTTGTTATCATTGGGTCCCAAGTTTACAATGTTTTTGTTATCTTGTTACTTGGTGCCTATGAGTTTATGAGTTTGCATAAAATTTCTGAGTGCTCTTTTATGCAGTTAATACTGTATGAAGTGTTTTCTTTAACTTTTACGATTTCTTTATGTCTGTGTTGATTAAGCACAACTTCTGAGCCATAAGCCAAGTAAAGGGAGCTTTCTACATTGTACATATGGGAGCTGAGAGCACATTGGAAAGACTGTGTTGCCATTTTTTCTTACAAGAACATTTGCACTGTGGTTGCACATACAGTTTATAGGCCTTAAGGTAGCTAATACAGAAAACAAAAGATCAGTTAGCCTTGTGGGCACCACTGATAACTTTAAGATTGTTTCTCTTGTCTTAAATCACATTCATTTGCCCTTTGTGAGCTGTTCTGCTAGCCTTGTGGGCCATAGGGACACCACTGATAACATAAAGATTCAATCTGTCTTCAGTTGCCCTTTGCGAGCTGGTCTGTTTGACTTATGGGTCATAAGGACACTTCTGATGCTCTTTGTGAGCATGCTCTTTGTGAGTTGGTCTGCTAGCCTTGTGGGTCATAGGGACACCACTGATAAAATAAAGATTCAATCTGTATTCAGTTGCCCTTTGTGAGCTGGTCTGTTAGCCTTGTGGGTCAAAGGGACACCAATGATAGCATAAAGATTCAAACTGTCTTCAGTTGCCCTTTGTGAGTTGGTCTGCTAGCCTTGTGGGTCATAGACACCACTGATAACATTAAGATTTTAACCTGTATTCAGTTGCTCTTTGTGAGCTGTGGGTCATAGGGACACCAGTGATAACGTAAAGATTCTCTTCATTTTAGCCTGTCTTCAACTTCTCATTGTGACCTGTAGTAGCTTGTACCAGCCCAGTTTTCACATTGTCTTCCTGTCTTTTCTTTTTGTCCATTCTACTGTTCTTGCAGAATTATCATAACTGCTGAATTTAGGAGAAGAGAAGAGTCATGATAGTCAGTCTCACCTTTGGGGCCATCCCCACCCATCGGGGCTTGAAGAAATAGATGGGCTGCATGATGCTTCCATGCAGAGATGAATCTGACCGCTCACGAGTACTGGTAAACTACTTAGGGGATCTAAGCCTGCCCAGTCAAAGCGGTGCAAGTCGGACTGTCCATGCTTATAAACCCTATTGGTTTCATTGGGCAACAGGGCTTGAGATGTCATTTCATCTCAATGTCTGGGAAAAAGTCCCACAAAATTGGAAGCAACATCTCCAAAATGACCTATACAGTGTTGACGGGGACGTTAAACCTCAAATCAAACAAACAAACAAACACCTTTGGAGAGCATGAAAATTATTTCCAGATAGGTGTAGTTTGAGCTAATGAGCCACGTAGGATTAATAATAGTGTCAGGTGACAGGAAGAACAATGGGAAGGACTATGAAATGAGGGTATCGTGTGTATTCATTGGAATCACATTATTGAGGCCATTCTTAACGCCCGGATATGCCTTACCTTTCAAACAATGTAGTTCCAGATCAGATGGCTTCTGAAGAAGCCATCTGATCACAATCTACATTGTTTGTCATTCAGATTATGAATTTGTTGCAATAATTTGCATCAAGTAATCTGATTGGTTGATAATCAGTAGTGGGTGTGGCATATTTGAATATTCAGCAGGTCAAGGGTTAACAATATACATAAATTAAAAACTAGAATACTGTCGATGGCGCGCAATCGCAAATCCCCACGTTTTCTACAGAGGGGCCAAGTACCGAAAACCCCTCACCCTGGGCCCTAATTTGACTCCATGGTCAAAATATTACCTGTATTATATTCTACTAATCATGCCCTTCAATTTCATATGCCACATGACTATGTTCCAAAAAACTTAAATTTTGACCCTTTGACCCCTCTCCCAGGGCCCCAATCTGACCCCAGGGTCAAAATTTTACTTGTAGTTTATTCTACCCATTATCCCCTTCACATAGATATGCAACATGACTATGTTCTGAAAAACTTTAATTTTGACCCCCGACCCCCCCAAGTCCGACCCCCAGGGCGTGACCTAGGGGTCACAGCCAAAATCCCGTTCAATATGTTTTACTTTTTTCATAACTAAGTACATGTGCAAAGTTTGGCATCAAAATCTTCAAAATTGACTTTGTAATTGAATTTTATTGATATTTGACCTTTTGACCCCTCCCCAGGGCCCCTGGGGGCGGGGACCAAAAAAAATGTGCTCTTGCGCAAGCCATTCGTGTAAGCAACTCGCATACCAAATTTGGTTGAATTCCGGCTAACGGTTTAGGAGGAGAAAGCCGGACCGACAGACGGACAGATGGACAGACGGACAGACAGACAGACGGACGGAGGCGATAACAATATCCCCACTTTTTTTTAAAAACGTGGGGATAAAAACTCTCTCATTGATTCTAAATATATTTGTTTGTTTGATTTATTGGAGTTTAATGGCCCAGTCAACAGTATTTTAGATCATTTTTCAGCCGGTCAGTTTACCTATTCACACTTTTCCTGGGCAGACTTATAAGTAAAAGGTTAACCAGTACAGTGCACATTCTTTCGCCAGAAACTGACAACTGCCCTTCTTGAATCAGCGGAAGGGAGAGAATGACCGTGGAAAATATTTCATGATCAATCTCCACGAAAGAATGTTGCAAACTTCGGCAGGTATCGAACCTGCATCCTCCTGATCACCAGTCAGACGCGCTTCCGACTGAGCTACCGAGGTCGGCGATCCTAAATATATAAGATAATTTGAGCTAGTGGAAAACTTTTCTTGGGAGTTTGAATTAGCCATTGATGTTTGAAATTTCCCCACATATGCTAATATGAAATATACCACAGTAGCAACTTCACTGATGCAGTGTCGGTTAAGCTGATTAAAATTGACTGTACCATTCTATTTCATGCTTTACAGGATAATAACTAACTTCTTTGAATATCATTTATGGGCTTATGAAAAATTTTGTAGCCATTAATCAATGAATCTGTATTACCCTAAACAGAAATCAATATTTTTTTCGCATGGACTTGTAAGGTAATTGTCCTGAAAACTAGTTCGCAAAATGTATCAAAAACAGGTAAAGGCATTCAGTTTTAACTCATATCAGACAAGGAACAGTCTGATCAGCATTTGTACCTGTTTGTGCCAACCAAACATTTATTTTGTAAATTACAGCCAAAAGCATGGCATTGACATATAAAGTGTAAACTTTTGGCATTTTAGAATATATCTTGTAATTCATTGCCACATTTGGGTGTTAACTCTTTAGATCCAGTATTTTCTCGACTAAATTTGGCTCGGCATTTCATGGCAGTTGCTAAGCAGACAATAGCAGACAATTCACATGCAATATGAAGCAGACATTTCTTTTTCTGTAAAAATACTTAAAAAAAAGTATATTTGAAAATGTTGTCACTAACAGTTGTGACTGGCAGTTTAACCCGTTTCGTACCGGAAACCCCAAAACGGGTACCCTGGCAAACAGTGCAGGCCCAGATCAGACGCCACAAAACGCGGTGTCGGATCAGGGCCTCCACTGTTTGCTAAAAGTTCAGTCTTTTCCAAATAAATTTTGAAAAAAAAAACACAACCTGACATCCCTAAATTTTGAAATGGACTCCTGCTATATATAAGGAGGAAGATTCCATTTGGTACAAAAAGGGTTAACGGTTAATAAAAAGCATTTATGAAAAATTATTGGTTGGCATAAAAGGAACAAGTATCAAATTGCAGTTATTCATTGCAACATGGAGAGAAGTTTTATGCCTCATTTAATAAATAGGAATGAGAAAAATTAAAAGCTCATTTTCAAGTTTTTTCAAGTTTATACCCAATCTTACAAGTATCAGCAAAGGTCTGTATTATCTCTGGTGCAGTCTGATATGTACAAGGGGTTGACCTGTGAGCATAAAGCCTTTTTATGCTTTTATACAAAGGTTATACTTTCTTGTTTGAACTGGTCCACAACCTTAATCTTATGAAGAGTGTTATACAAATAGTGTGTTAATGTATTGTGAACCCATTTTGTTCAAACAGAATATGGCAAGCATTGGTTTGATATGTTGTGAGCCTCATATTGAAGGATTTGAATTTTGTTGGACACATTGTATTATTTTTCAACATAATCCCCTACAGTATCTATACACTTTTGCCAGCGGTGTTTAAGGGCCTCAATGCCACTTTTACAGAACTCCTTTTCTTGGCTGTTCAGAAAGTCATCCACTGCATATATGATGTCATCATCGGAATGAAAGTGGGTGCCTGAAATAGCCGTTTAAAGTTTTGGAAATAGATCAAAGTCTGATTGAGCGAGATAGGCGGATGCTCAATCAGTTTAAAGCCACAGTCATGAATGGCATCCATAGCAATGACAGACTTGTGAACAGGAGCATTGTCCTAATGGAACAACACTCCTTTAGTGAGCTTTCCACGGTGCTTAAGTTTAATGTTTTCCCGTAACTGCGTCAGAAGTGAAGTATGTGCCATTGATTGATTGTCTCTTTTGGAGATAATCTATCAGTAGAATACCATCTGCATCCTAGAAAACCGAGGCCATAACCTTTCCAGCTGATGTGACGGTCTTTGCCAGTGAGCCTGGGTGCTTCCATTGTGTCGATATAATACAGTGACGAGATGGATCCCAAAAATGCATATGTTGTACAGAAAAATGACCATAAGTGGTTATTTTTAGCTTGCCTGTACAAAGTACATGGAGAGCTATTGTTGTTACCATGGTTGTGCGCGTGTGCATTCTTGAAACCCTCTGTAAAAAGTTTTTGAAATGCTTATATCTCAACAGACTCATCACAAAGCATTCATATTTTACAATTTCAAGACAACACACACCTGAGTTCATGCCTGGGAGGGGGGATGGGGTGGGGCTATGGGTCAAAATCTAGGTCACCTTTGTAATTTGTTATATACGTTTCCATTATGCTAACAAGTTACAGACACAATTGGTCATATATCAGCCAACCATGTGACATTGGTAAGTGTAAAATGGTGAAGGTCATGGTGACCAACATTTCACGGTCCAGTGATTTTGCCTTATATCTTGAAGACTATTTGTTGGAGAAATGTCATACCTGGGATATTAGTGCCAAAATATATCTAGGTCACTATGACCTATATTTCATGGTTCAGTGATTTTGCCTATTGTCTTTAATACTTTTTGAAGGAGAAATGTCATACCTGGATTATTAGTTCCATGTGACCCGAAAATTGACAACCAAATATGTCTAGGTCAGTGTGAAGTATATTTCATGTTTCAGTGATTTTGCCTATTATCTTGTTACTATTTGATGGAGAAATGTCATACCTGGATTATTAGTTCCATATGACCCTGTGATTGACCTCAAAATATATCTAGGTCAGTGTGACCTATATTTCATGGTTCAGTGATTTTGCCTATTATCTTGAATACTATTTAATGGAGAAATGTCAAACCTGGATTATTAGTTCCATGTGACCTGATTATGTACCTCAAAGGATATCTAGGTCAGTGTGACCTATATTTCATGGTTCAATGATTTTGCCTATTATCTTGAATACTATTTTGATGGAGAAATGTCACTTCAATGGGATATTACTTCAATGAAACCAGATGATTGACCTCAAAATATATGTAGAAGCCTCCGTGGTGCAGTGGTTACGCTACTCGCCTTGTAAAACCAGGGATCGCAGGATCGATCCCGGGCTTCTCCAGACTTTCGGATGAGTCTTTAAACCGAGGTCCCGTCTCCGTATGACCTTAGCTGTTGGTGGGACGTAAAACTAAAACTCACTCACTCACTCACTCAAAATATATGTTGGTCAGTGTGACCTATATTTCATGGTTCTATGACTTTGCCTTATATCTTGAATACCATTTGATGCAGAAACTTCATATCTGAATAATCAATTCCATGTGACCAGATTATTGACATAGAAATATATCTAGGTCAGTGTGAAGTATTTTCATGGTTCAATGATTTTGCCTCATAATTCAGACACCATTTGATTACGAATTGTATATATGATATCTGGAATATATGCTCCATGTGACCTGACGATTGACCACAAAATGTATGTAGTTGAGTGTGACCTATATTTCATGGTTCAGTAGTTTTGCCAAATATATTGAAGGCCTGAAACAGGCGAGCTATGCTGTCATGCGACAGCTCTTGTTCTATATAATCTATACATTTTTGTTTGGATATAACATTATATAACTAACACTGTTTATTCTTTGGACCCCAGCAATAGTGTCAGAAAGAGGTTGGTGTACATACTACTTGATAATGTGTCTAATATAGTTGGATGACTGGTAAATGGTGTAGATACTTATAAGTTTACACTCATTTTTTTAGACACATCTGGGTTTACACTGTTTGCTGAGGCCTTGCTATCCAAATACATACCGTAAATATGATAGCCTGCCCATGAAGACCTTAACCCATTTAGTACCGAAACCCCCAAAATGGGTACCAGGGCAAACAGTGCAGGCCCAGATCAGACATCGCATTATTTGGTGTCTGATCAGGGCCTCCACTGTTTACTAAAAGTTCAACCATTTTCCAAATAAATTTTGATGAAAACACAACCTGACAGCCCTAGGTAATGAACTCCTGCTATATATAAGGAGGAAGATTCCATTTGGTACAAAAAGGGTTGAAAAGGAACTTCACAGTTGTCTTTTTCATATCTTCTTGTGAAGTTTCTTGTTTATTAACCCTTTTTTGTACCAAATGGAATCTTCCTCCTTATATATAGCAGGAGTTCGTTTCAAACTTTAGGGGTGACAGGTGGTGTTTTCGTCAAAATTTATTTGGAAAATGACAGGACTTTTAGCAAACTGGATGCCCTGATCAGACGCTGCATTCTGCGGCGTCTGATCTGGGCCTGCACTGTTTGCCAGGGTACCCATTTTGGGGTTTCTGGTAATAAATGGGTTAACATGTTTTTTTTGCAGTGACCATTTATGATGATGCCATAATAAATTTGTTCCAAAGACTTAGTTTGAAAATTTGTGAAAAGTCAATTTCTAATGGAATTTGCCGGGTATTTTGTGGGTGCATACATGCATTCAAATACACTCAAAAATATATATATCTAGAAATCTACTGAATGTTTCTGAAATATATCAGCCTGTATGGAATGTGTTCTCGGTCCTGGACTTATTTTCACTGTTAATATTAGGATTGTTATGGTAATTATCAAACTTAACATATTATCAGCTCTGTTTTGTAAAAGTATTAAATCTGGTAAAAAATGATAACATTATCTGTGTAGTTTGTGAATTAACTCCCTTGACATATAACAAATTTTAATTCAAATAATGTTCAATGTCAAGATACAGATTATATTGGCCTGTTATATAAGGACATTTGATCTGACTGAATTATATAGCTTTTCAGCAAAAAATCAGGCTGCTTATTATTAGGTAAGAAAGATACCACAATGCTCCTAAGTATTAGGACATAAAGCACTAAGCAAACAGTGATTTGATTTCAGGTTTAATGTCCCCGTCAACACTGTAAAGGTCATTTTGGAGACGTTGCTTCCAATTTTGTGGGACTTTACCCAACATTGAGGTGAAATGACATCTCAAGCCCTGCTGCCCAATGGAACCAATAGGGTTTTTAAGCATGGACGATCCGACTTGCACTGCTTTGCCTGGGCAGGCTTAGATCCTCTAAGCGGTTTACCAGTACTCGTGTGCGGGTCGGTTTCAGCTGTGTGGAAGCATCATGCAGTCCATCTATTTCTTCAAGCCCCGATGGGCGGGGGCCTATGGAATAACATGGATAATGAAGGGATAATTTTCCTTATATTTTGTTAGAAACATACATTGTAAGTACTTATTAGAATAGCCTCATTGAGGCAATTCATACTAATATGTACAACATACGGTTTAATGGATAAAGAGACAAAGTTATCCTCATTACACATCCCCCCCCCCCACACACACACACACACACACAATCTTGAGCTAAGCCTAAAGCACTATTTCAATGAGTTAATGTATAAAATTACCATATTTAGCATACAGGTAAGCAAATAGTGTAAACCTAGATGAGATATTGCAGAATGTGGCATCTCATCAGCGCACTGCCACTCATCCAGCTAATTTTAGATATTACAGCAAATCTTTTCTTTATTTGAATGTCACATCTACCGTATTGACCATATTTACCGTGTTTCGGTCGGGGGATTTGCTAACACTTCTGATGGCTATTTTTAGAAGGGAGATAATTTTCAGAAGATCATGTTTGCCTTTCTGGAAACATAGATTTTTTAAAAAAAAAAAATGGGTCTTCTCTTAACCCATTTAGTACCGGAAACCCCTAAACGGGTACCCTGGCAAACAGTGCAGGCCCAGATCTGCGTTCTGCGGCGTCTGATCAGGGCCTCCTCTGTTTGCTAAAAGTTCAGGCATTTTCCAAATCAATTTTGATGAAAACACAACCTGACACCCCTAAATTTTGAAATGAACTCCAGCTATATATAAGGAGGACGATTGCATTTGGTACTAAAAGGGTTAAAAGAAAGACTTTGTTCCTGAATTGGCCACTGATCAAGCAAGTCTAACTGTTAAAGGTAAACCTCTATTGGTTAGGTCTCTCACCGCTGTGGTTCGAGCCTTGCTCGGGTGACATGTGAGTTCTGCAACGGAAGGTCAGGTGGTTTTTCTCCGGGTACTCCGGTTTTCACCCACCTCTGATTAACGATCGGCTCGATATGAGTGAAATAATCTTGAAAGGGCCGTAAAACCCCCAAAAAACAAAAAAAAACTCTATTGAAGGAAAACAATGATCTATTTGAAAGTACACTGTCTCAAATGAAAGTGTATATCCTAAATTCCAGCCCCCACCCATCGGGGCTTGAAGAAATAGATGGGCTGCATGATGCTTCCACACAGAGCTGAAACTGACTGCACACGATTACTGGTAAACCGCTTTGAGGATCTAAGCTTGCCCAGGCAAAGCTGTGCGAGTTGGCCTGTTCATGCTTATCAGGCGCGTAGCCAGGCGGAAGCCCGTAAGCCCGGGCTTCAACAATATTTTGCCAAGTATGCATTGACATAAGAATTTACAAAAACAAAATTATGTCACATTTCCGGAGGCACCTGCGACTACATCATGAAACCTGAAAAAACTCCAGTATATAATCGAAAATGGCTATAGTCAGAGACGATTCTAAGGTGTTTCGAGTTTGCAGTTTATCTTGAAGTGTCGGGAATCTTTAGTGTACAATGTTGTCTGCACTGCATGATTACAGCAACATTTTAATGAAATGGCCTTAAGAAAACCACATGAAATAAATTCCTCAAAGTGTATTTTTTTGTCATTAGCCCTCAGTCCAGCAGGTCTTTAGTCTACTTTATTTACCGTCCATTTATATACCCGGCAAAAAAGTTCTGCACAACTGGGGTTTTTTTTGACCTGTTTGCCTAAAACATAAATATACAGAAAAAATAATTACACCACTAGAAAATTAAATTCAATCCTGATAAGAAACAGAAATTAAAACAAGAATATCATCACTGAGCCATGAATAATGCTTCTCCGAAGACACACGGAGTAGGTTGTCAAAAATGACAAAATCACAGTTTCTGAACTGTAACTCAATAATCAATAATGGGTATAGCCACCAAGATTCATACGACACTCGTCAAGTCTCCTCCTCGTGGAATTCACCAGTCTCTGTGTATGATGCTGAGGAATCGCATCCCATTCTTGGAGTAGAAGTCTCTGCAAGTCTGGAAGTCTTGTGTGTTGATTGACCCGTTTGTTTACAGCCCGACCAAGAATATCCCACAAATGTTCAATGCACGCCAAGTCAGGTGACATCGGTGGCCGCTCAAGTCTCTGCACACCATTCTTCTGCAGGATAGCATCGACAATCCTGGCACGATGTGGTATCGCATTGTCGTCCTGGAAGATGGAGTTGTGGCCCATCTGTCTGAGATACGGTACAACATGAGGTCTTAGAATTTCGTCAATGTACCGACGACCATTCAAGTTTCCGGGCAATACGACAAGGGCAGTTCTGCCACTAGAAATGATACCTGCCAAACCAATACAATGCCGCCGTTGTAAGCTGTTGTTGGTAGGACATTAGCTCAAGGTGCCTCTCCCCAGCGCGACGCCAAACTCTGATCCGACCATAAATCTTCCGAAGACAAAATCTCGACCCGTCGGAAAAAAGAACTTCCGACCACTGCCGTCGGTTCCATCTGCCATGTCGTGCACAAAACTGGCGCCGTAGAGCCTGTTCCGTTGAGAAAGCTGGGGCTTCCTAGCCGCTTTTCTGGATTTGAACCCCGAGGCTCGAACACTGTTCCTGACTGTCTGCACCGAGATTTGACGTGCGCCAGGCCCCCGTTGTTGTCTCAACATTCTATCCAGACTGGGATCATCAACAAAACGCCGCCTTGCTACAGTTACCGCAACGTATCGGTCTTCACAATGAGTGGGAACTCTCGGTCTTCTGGATCTGGGTCGGTCGGAAACAGCCCCCGTTGCTTGATGACGCTGACGAATGCGGACAAAGTGCTGCGATGCACGTTGAACTGATTAGCAACATCTTGCGGATGGCCCCTCCCCCCCCCCCCCCCCCCCCCCCCCACCCCGCCTCCAAACGCCCAAGCGCCCGGGCTCTTTCTTCATCAGTTAGCTTTCTCAAAGCTCGGAAAGGTCTAGCATTCGCCATTGTTGTAACCAAACGCTTAATAATGGGCAATTAAAATTGATTTAATGAAATGATGAACATCTTTAAAAAATCATGCAAAATATCAGTTGGAAATGTAACCTGGTGAGCACTTTTTATTCCATGCATGTTATTGGATAAGAAATTTGATGGTGACTTTTGGCAGAAATGTTCACTCTTAAAATCGCATGCAGCACCAATATTACAAAAGCCAGGTAACAGAACATAACAAACTAACGTCTGCAGCAGCAGTAGCAGCAACAACAAGAGCAGCATTTTACCAAAATTAACCAAAGACCCATTAAAATAATTCCTGTCCTATACGCGTTTAAACGGACGTTCTCACGAATGTATACTTATGTGGCTATTTTTGGCAGGATTGATACTTAAGTGGCTACTTTTAGCCACAGAAAAGAAGTATTTTCGGTGTCTAACGGAATAAATCCCATAGACTTACATTGATTCTGTCCATTTACATAGCCACCTAACTATACATTTGTTGGTGCGTCTTAAGCCAACAGACGGACAGGTAACAAACGATCGCATTGAAAATCGATAATTTTGTCATTTGTGAATGTCGACCCCTGGTGCTTGTCAAGCCAAAATCTCCAGCATTTCTTGTGCGATTTTGATTCTGTTTAAAGCAAACTGTTTCCAAAAGGGTAAGCTAAAAGCTGATATGTAATATGTAAACAGATACTACATGTGAGTAAAATAAATTGGCAAAAACCCCAGTTGTGCAGAACTTTTTTGCCGGGTATATCATGAACATGCTCATTGTGTCATCGCGTCTCAACGAGCATGTTAATGAAATAAATGCATTTCGTGCATACAGTTAAAATTACTTATTTGCAAAGCGTGCAAAGCCTTGAGTTGAAAACTCAAACAGTCTGTCAATGATAATAAGAAAGTCCAAGAAACAGCCACAGTTAAAGAACACAGCTCATCTCATGCATCAGGAGGAAGAATGAGTACGAAATTAACACTTAAAATTAAAAAAGGAAGATACCCAGGACATGCCACAATTAAGGACACAAACCATCCAAGCCAACAACGGGATGGGAGATCTAACATTGGAAGGGTGAGCAACAAAATCATTTGAGGGCTGCCTTAAAAGATCTTAGTACCTGACCCTCGTTGTGGTTCTGATGCAGCTCATCTAACCAGCAAATGTTCAGTCCGTATCGTGGCGCCCTTCTTCATAAATGAACCACCAAAATTCCAAAACTTAACAGCAAACAACCAACTCCTTCCCCGTAACAGGGGAACATATTGCGACAACCAACTATTCCAACAACTTACATGCACGAAACCACAAAAAGGCCTTAATGAGAGTGTTGGCCTTATTGAAGTGTGACTTCCATACAAACGTAAAAGTAAACGAAAAATTCAAACAACTTGGCGAAAATGTCGGATAAGAGATAAGTAAAAATACCCCTCCAGATGACACCAGTGGCCACCAAATCGTATTTAAGTTTCAAAATTTTCCCGGACCCCCACCCCCTCTCGTGCTCTCCCCCCACTCGTGCCTTCGGCACTCGACCCACGCCTTCGGCGTGGGCTTCAACTTCAACATTAGCCTGGCTACGCCCCTGCTTATAAATCCTATTGGTTTCATTGGGCAGCAGGGCTTGAGATGTTATTTCATCTCAATGTCGGGTAAAAGTCCCACAAAATTTGAAGCAATGTCTCCAAAATGATCTATACAGTGTTGGCGGGGATGTTAAACCTCAAATCAAACAAACAATCAATCCTAAATTCATCCATCTAGACCAATATAGATACCAACCATAAAAATTCTAAACATTCGGACACTTTGAGGACTTGCTGTAATTAGAACTCCTAAATTTTCAACAAATTTGTTTCACAATCAAGTATGGAGTCCAAAAGGTGCAGACAGAATGGCAAACTTTGTAGACCCTGATCAGACTGCTCCACTGCCACTATAAAAGGAGCTCCACTACTCCTAAAGGAGCTCCACTTTTCCTAAAGGAACAGTCTGATCTGGGTCTACAAAGTTTGCTTGGGCCTATATGTCCTAAAACTTAGGATCATTAAAGTATACAAACAGTGAATGATAAAAAAGCTTTATTTAATAATATATTCCTACAAAAACACTGCACTTCCAATTTTCACAAAAAAAAATCAGAATCCTGTATCTCTATACTAGCCTTTTCTGATTCTGTAGCTCCATCCTTTAGGACAAGTCTAGCTCTGAACTCCAGCAAATGCCAATTGTTAAGACGTAAGAAAGAATCTGTGTGTATTATGGAACATGGCATGTGAACAAAATGCAGAACATAATGTCAAATTTTCTCGCTTAATGTTTGAAATATGACTTGATTGGAAGACAGAAATGTATATAATAAATGCATTTTCACAAAAGTAACTTGACATAATGTTTATTGTTTCAGAAAATGAAGACGTCAGGAGAACAACATTGCGTGAACTCAAAATGCTGCGAAGTCTTAAGCAGGAGAACATTGTTGATTTACGAGAAGCCTTTAGAAGAAAAGGAAAATTATATTTGGTCTTCGAATATGTGGAAAGGGTAAGATTGTCTTTACCTCGCTTTTAAGGATGTGTGCAAGATGTTGTTTCAGCAGCATCAGTGATAGGAGTTGTGCATCACAAACTTTTGAAATTGAAACCCAAAAACGGAACATTGGCAATCGGTGAAGGCCCAGATCAGACGCCACAGTATGTGGGGGTGGTGTCTGATCAGGGCCTTCACTGTTTGTGAAGAATACTTGATGTGGCCATTTTCCTGAATGAATTTCTACAAAGACTAAATGTGACTCCCCTCAACTTCGAAATGTTTATGGTGGGACGTTCCACTCCATTTTGCACCTATCATGATTATAGATATGGGTTCAAAATTTTGTTCCATACTTTTTCTTCACATTTGAAGTTGTAAGAAATGTTTTGTGTCGTTATAAACTTCAAGCACCATTAACCCATTTAGTACCAGAAACCCCAAAACAGGTACCCTGGCAAACAGTGCAGGCCCAGATCAGACACCGCAAAATGCGGCATCTGATCAGGGCCTCCACTGTTTGCTAAAAGTTCAGTCATTTTCCAAATAATTTTTGATGAAAATACAACCTGACACCCCTAAATTTTGAAATGGACTCCTGCTATATATAAGGAGGAAGATTCCATTTGGTACTAAAAGAGTTAAAAGATTTATCTGAGTCCTGTCATGAGAAATCCTGTTTTTGCCATTAATGAAGAACAAAGATGCAGACCATCCTCCGCATTCACACACTCTGATCAGCACCCTTGTGTTGCTACTCGGATAGTACAATACCTCTAGTTTCTATAGCTAGAATTTCTAGCCTCTTGCTTGTCTATGCTGTGTCTTACTTGGTCCCAAAACAGGTTTTTCTGTCTGTTAAATCTGGTTTCTAATTCTTCACTGCTTGTTTTACTACTGTTTGTTGTATCTTAGGATTGCATGTTTGATGGAACAAGTCTTGATTAATTTTCTTATCCCTCGGTGATCTCATACAATAATAACAGAGGCTTCCCATATTGAATTTGGTGATCCAGATAAAGGAAACTTGTGGCTGTCAAAGTTTGACCCATTTAGTACCAGAAACCCCTAAAAAAGGGGTACCCTGGCAAACAGTGCAGGCCCAGATCAGACGCCGCAAAATGCGGCGTCTGATCAGGGCCTCCACTGTTTGCTCAAAGTTCAGTTATTTTCCAAATAAATTTTAATGAAAACACAACCCAACATCCCTAAATTTTGAAATGGACTCCTGCTATATATAAGGAGGAAGATTCCATTTGGTACAAAAAGTGTTATTTATGCTTGTTTCTACTTGAAGAACGTGTTTCAGATTATGTTTAGTATTGTCTGGACAAAATGTTGAACTGAGTACCCACAGCTTACACTCCCATGCAGAAATAAATAACAACAGAATATTTCACTGAACTGGAATTTGGTCAGAAATACATAGTACTGTCAATTGTTAGATCTCTTGCTATGTTGATGAAAATGTGTGGTAAAGTTCATGGTAAATAATTAATCTTTGTTGTAACATTATCTGAATTTTTTTATTCACAAAAATACTGTTAGTGTCTGTAAGTTGAAATCATTTGAGAAAGATGCTATCATTAGTGAATACATGCAAAATTGTTAGGCCCCATTTTAGGTTCAAAATGATTCTTTGCCTCTTGCTATTCAGTCCTAAAATTTTGATTGAAGCCTATGTTATTGAAACCTCTGTTTGGAACATTGGTTCTGTCTGAATCATAACAACAGATAAGGTAAGTATTTTTGTGATAATTGAAGGATAGTTTTGTCAATGTCTCCATAAAAAGCCTATTTTGTGGGTATTCATTAGAACCGCTATGCCGAGGTAGTTCTTATGAGTACCCACAACATAGGTTTATATGGAGAAATAAGGAAAACTATCTTTCAGTTATCACAAAATACTTACCTTCACTGTTGAAAGCTGGGTGAGTTGCCTTAACAGTGTTTTTTTTCCCTATAAAACCGGGTCCGGAAAACGGACCCGTTCCCAATCGCCAAAAGTATGTTTTTTTCCCAATTCAAAGGTTAAAAATTCCCAAAATCATGATGCAGCATCCTTTTTTTTCTCTCTCTTTTTCGTCGCGAGAAATCGGTTGTTTTATCGCTCGTATTGTTTACCTTCCGGAAATCCGAAGTAACGTCCCTTCGAAGAAACGGCTATTGACATAATTCACGTACTATTGCAACGATTTGCCGAAATTCGGGTAAGTTCAAAGTCGTAGGTAATAGTCCAATATGTAACTCTTCCGTCTGGAAACCACCTTTAGCGCGGCAAGTTTTCCCAATTTGAGTAAAAACGACGCTATTTTTCCCAATTTGAGAAGAAAATTTTCCCAATTCCACCGGTACCGGTACCAGTCCCAAAAATGTGAAAAAAACACTGCTTTAGAAACTCAAGGATGAAAATTTAAGAGTTCAAACAATGTAAAATTGCATATGAAAAATTCTAGTATACCATATTTACCATTTGTTTACAGACAGCCAGACCTGAGCAAACAGTGTAGACCCAGATGAGATGCCTCATTATTCTACTGAATAATTCATTTAGCCACACCCATTTCAGCATTTGAACCAATCAGATTACTGGATGTCATTTATTCCTACAAATTCATAAACTGAATGTCAAACAGAAGCCATCTGATCTGGATCTACACTGTTTACAAAAGTATGGGTTGTCATGATCAGCAGGGTTAAGTTTGACTGTACATATATGCTAGAATAGGTGAAGTGTTATTTCAATGGGACATTGATACTCTTATAAGATAGGTATCTGTTTTGAAATAGGCAAACAAAATTCAGGAATGTATTCCTTTCCCTACACTCTGCTTCACCTGTTCATTAGCTCATTTGGTACTGGAAACCCCCAAAACGGGTACCTTGGCAAACAGTGAAGGCCCAGATCAGACACCGCAGAATGTGTTTGCAAAAACCTCAGCAATTTTCCGAATAGATTTTTAAGAAAACATCGCCTGACACCCATTAATTTTGAAATGGACTCCTGCTATATATAAGGAGGAAGATTCCATCTGGTACAAGAAGGTTTAAGAGACTTTGATGTCAATGAATGTAAGGATATTATTTTCCACGTTGTTTGTTATGGTTTGCATTAGAATAAGCCATTTCTAAGGAGAAAAAAGGAATAATGATTCTAGGGATTCTTAATAATGGCCCGGCCTCGTTTTCATTTGACATGCATGTCATTGCTAACTGTTTAAATATGGCAATTTCTATAGTTCTACCTTAAATTTATTGATTCTGGTGAGCCAATTTATCGTAATCGGCGATTTTATTAGGTGTTTACATGATTGGTTGTAATAATTTCTAAAATAATTTCCTGCTTTGATTAAAATTAAGGCTAAAATTACGCTAATAAAACTTTTCAAGTTTTAACAGGTGAGATAAGAATATTTCTATCTGAGGCCTAGACATTATGATGTACGTTCTATCATTTCTTCTTATATTTTATATTTTAAATTTTGCAATTCTCGCTACTTTGGACATCTCCTTCCTGATGCCTGGGACTTCCGTGGAGTGTGGGTCATGTTTGCTGATGTTGGCTCGGTGGGGGACCCTATAAGTCCGCGGGTAGGCTCTCTTGCCTGATGCCTCCAGCTGACCTGTCTCATAGGCTACGTCGGTCGCTGTGTGCTGTGGGGGATGTGCTGTGTTTGCGGGGTCTTGTCCATCATTTGTTTCGGTTTCAAAACTTTGGGGTTGAGACACACTGATAAAGATTAAATATCAGAAAGGCCTCTGTGTCACTAAATTAGGTATAGTTACGCCTTAATTCTCCCCTATTGCTACTTTTCTGATGAAAATTGTAATATTGTTTATACACAGAACATAGGTTGAGGGTGCTCGTTAGAACTGCCTCATTGAGGCAGTACCCACAACCGATGTTTTGGAGCAGAAATAAGCAAAATAGTATAAATCCCTGTAAACCCCAGTTTTTAGCTCACCAGAGCCGAAGGCTTCGGGGGAGCTTATAGTATAGGCATTGTCCGTCGTCGTCTGCGTCGTCAACATTTTCAAACAACATCTCCTCTGAAACTACTCGGCCAATTGAAACCAAATTACATGTGGAGCCTCTATGGGAAGGGGGAACGAAAGTGTGTTCGGGAGGACTGGGTCACATGACCAATATGGCCGCCATGCCCATATATGGTAAAAACCTTTAAAAATCTTCTTCTCAAGAACCGATTAGCCGATGATCTTGAAACTTGGTATGCAGCATCGGGGACTCGGGCCCTACCAAGTTTGTTCAAATGATGACCTTCGGTTGACCTTGACCTGTTTTACGTCAAGGTCAAATTTGGTCACTTAGACATTTGTATGGAAAAATGGCAAAACTGGATTTTTATCACTGTGTGTACGCTAGTGGCATCAGAAATGGTATTTGCAATCAGCTGAATGGAAGTTTATCAGTTTCAAAGGTCAAGGTCATTTACCGACCTTTGTCCAGGACGCCTCAGATTCAGTATTTTTATCTTCCTCTTCACTTAAACTACTGGGCCAATTGAAACCAAATTACATGTGGAGCCTCTATGGAATGAGGGAACGAAAGTTGATTCGTGAGGACTGGGTCAGATGACCAATATGGCCGCCATGCCCATATATAGTAAAAACGTTTAAAAATCTTCTTCTCAAGAACCGAATGGCCAATGATCTTGAAACTTGGTATACAGCATCAGGGACTCTGGCCATACCAAATTTGTTCAAATGATGACCTTAGGTTGACCTTGACCTGTTTTACGTCAAGGTCAAATTTGGTCCCTTAGACATTTGTATGGAAAAATGGCAAAAATAGTGGATTTTTCTGAATGTAGATTAGTTAGTGGCATCAGAAATTGTATTTACAATCAGCTGAATGGAAGTTTATAAGTTCCAAAGGTCAAGGTCATTTACCGACCTTTGTCCAGGACGCCTCAGATTCAGTATTTTTATCTTCCTCTTCACTTAAACTGCTGGGCCAATTGAAACCAAATTACATGTGGAGCCTCTATGGAATGAGGGAACGAAAGTTGATTCGTGAGGACTGGGTCAGATGACCAATATGGCCGCCATGCCCATATATGGTAAAAATGTTTAAAAATCTTCTTCTCAAGAACCGAATGGCCGATGATCTTGAAACTTGGTATACAGCATCAGGGACTCTGGCCATACCAAATTTGTTCAAATGATGACCTTAGGTTGACCTTGACCTGTTTTACGTCAAGGTCAAATTTTGGTCACTTAGACATTTGTATGGAAAAATGGCAAAACAGTGGATTTTCTTGATTGTATAGTAGCTAGTGGCATAAGAAATGGTATTTACCTTCTGCTGAATGGAAGTTTATCAGTTCCAAAGGTCAAGGTCATTTACCGACCTTTGTCCAGGACGCCTCAGATTCAGTATTTTTATCTTCCTCTTCACTTAAACTACTGGGCCAATTGAAACCAAATTACATGTGGAGCCTCTATGGAATGAGGGAACAAGAATTTGTTTGTGAGGACTGGCTCACATGACCAATATGGGCCGCCTTGTCCATATATGGTAAAAACCTTTAAAAATCTTCTTCTCAAGAACCGTATGGCTGATGATCTTGAAACTTGGTATGCAGTATCAGGGACTCTGGCCCTACCAAGTTTGTTCAAATGATGAACTTTGGTTGACCTTCACCTGTTTATGTCAAGGTCAATTTGGTCACTTAGAGATTTGTTTGAAAAAATGGCAAAGTAGTGGCTATTTCTGATTGCCTGATAGGCTGTGACATCAAAAATGATATTTGCAGTTAGCTGAATGGAAGTTTATCAATTCCAAAGGTCAAGGTCATTACTGACCTTTGTCTTGGATGGCTCTGATTCAGTATTTTTATCTTCTTCTCCAGTAAAAGAGCTGTGCTGATTGAAACCAAATTAAATGAAAAGCCTCTATTGGGGTGAGGCAATTAAACATTTGTGGTATTGTCACATGACCAAGATGGGCACCTTGCCTGTATATGGTATAAACCACATGACCTGTGGTGAGCGTAGTGGCCCATGGGCCTCTTGTTAGCTCACCTGTCATGTAGTGACAAGGTGAGCTTTTGTGATCACATTTCGTCCGTCGTCCGTGCATGCGTCTGTCCGTGCGTGCGTAAACAATTTCTTGTCCGCACGATAGCATCTTCATTTATGATTTGATTTTAACCAGACTTGCACACAACTTGTACCACCATGAGATCTGGGTTCCTTTCTTGAACCAGCCATATCCCATCATATGTTATGGAGTTACAGCCCCTTTTGGTCTTGTCTGCATGATAGTTGTTTCTTTTATGATTTGATTTTTATCCCCACGTTTTTCAAAAAAAGTGGGGATATTGCAATCGCCTCCGTCCGTCTGTCCGTCTGTCTGTCCGGCTATCTCCTCCTAAACCGTTAGCCAGAATTCAACCAAATTTGGTATGCGAGTTGCTTACATGAATGGCTTGCGCAAGAGCACATTTATTTTTGTCCCCGCCCCCAGGGGCCCTGGGGAGGGATCAAAAGGTCAAATTTTGACCTACTGTGGAGAAATGTGGGGATTTGCGATGGCTTGCCATCGACTGCGCGCTCTAGTAACTAAACTTGCACTCAATTTGTACCTTCACAAAATCTTGGTTCCTTTCTTGAACCAGCCATATCCCATCATGGGTACTAGAGTTATGGCTCCTGAAAAGGCAAAAATTCGTATTTTTGGTATTGTCTGCACAATAGCCGTTCCATTTATCATTTGATTTTAACCAAACTTACACACAATTTGTACCACCACAAGATCTTGGTTCCTTTTTTGAACCAGGCATATCACATCAAGGGTACCAGAGTTGTGGCCCCTGAGAGGGCAAAAATTGGCTGTTTTGGTCTTGTCTGCATGATAGCTGTTTTGTTTATAATATAATTTTAACCAAATTTACACACAACCTGAAGCCCCATAGGATCTTGGTTCCTTTGTTGAACCACCCATATCCCATAATCTGTTCCAAAGTTATGGCCCCTGAAACCTGAAAGGGCACACATTGCCAAGTTTGGTCTTATCTGCACAAAAGCTGTTTCATTTATGATTTGATTTTAACCAAACTTGAACACAACTTAAACCAACATAAGATCTTGGTTCCTTTGTTCAAGTTTGAATATGGGTCATGTCCGGTCAAAAATGAGGTCAGTAGGTCAGATCATAAAAAAACCCTTGTGAATACTCTAGAGGCCACATTTTAAGTCCAATCATCATGAAACTTACTCAGAATGATTGCCTTGATGAAATCTTGGCCAAGTGTGAATATGGGTCATGTCAGGTCAAAAAGTAGGTCAAATCATGGAAAAACCTTGTGAACACTCTAGAGGCCAAAGTTTTGGTCCGATCGTCATCAAACTTGCTCAGAATGATCATCTTGACAATATCTCGGTCAAGTTTGAATATGGATCATGTCGGGTCAAAAAGTAGGTCAGTAGGTCAAATCATGGAAAAACCTTGTGAACACTCTAGAGGCCACAGATTTTGTCCGATCGTCATCAAACTTGCTCAGAATGATCGTCTTAACAATATCTGGGTCAAGATCAAATATGGGTCATGTCGGGTCACAAAGTGGGTCAGTAGGTCAAATCATAGAAAATCCTTGTGAATACACTAGAAGCCACAGTTTTGGTCCTATCATCATCAAACTTGCTCAGAATGATTATCTTGACAATATGTTGGTCAAGTTTGAATATAGGTCATGTCGGGTCAAAAAGTAGGTCAGTAGGTCAAATCAGAGTAAAACCTTGTGAACAAGCTAGAGGCCACAGTTTTGGTCTGATCATCATTTAACTTGTCCAGAATGACTATCTTGACAATGTCTCAGTCAAGTTCAAATATGGATGTTGTATGGTCAAAAAGTAGGTCAGTAGGTCAAATCATAGGAAAACCTTCTAAACACACTAGAGGCCACAGGTTTGGTCCAATCATCATCAAATTTGCTCAGAATGATCATCTTGATAATATCTTGGTCACATTTGAATATGGGTCATGTCAGGTCACAAAGTAGGACAGCAGGTCAAATCATAGAAAAACCTTGTGAATACACTAGAGGCCACACTTTTGGTCCAATCATCATCAAACATGCCGAGAATCATCATTTTGATAATATCTTGGTCATGTTTGAATATGGGTCATGTCGGGTCACAAAGTAGGTCAGTAGGTCAAATCATAGAAAAACCTTGTGAATACACTAGATGCCACAGTTTTGGTCCAATCATAGGGGCTTGAATCATGAAAAAAAAAAAAAAAAAAAAAAAAAAAAAATTTTTTTTTTTTTTTTTTTTTTTTTTTTTTTTGGTACTATAATAGAGACAAGGGGGGAAACTTCGGCTCAATTTTTTGGGGGGTTACCTCATTTTACCCAGTGTATCTTTTTCGCAAATGCAGTTTTTTACCTGCTTATTATGAATAATACAAGTTAAATACCGTATTCGACCTATTTACCGCACCGTGCGCTTAGTTTTTTCAAAATTGTATGAAAATATTGTGGTGAAAAATCTACCTAATAAGCGCACACTCAATACGAAAAAAATACGAAAAAAAGCTTCCGATATGATTATTTTATAGAGTTGAATTTCAGCATAGCGGTTCACCACATATACATATGACTGTCTGGGTCAAAGATGCAGCAAAACTCAATATGAATTTGTTGGGAGGTTACTGTAAAGTGTGCGCTGGTGTATTTTTTCCAGACAAAGCTTGGGTGTGCGCTTATAGGAGCATGTGCGGTAAATAGGTCGAATACGGTAAGTCCACTTTGCAAAAATAATCCGCCACTGTCTGCCACTTGCAGGAAACATGCTTTTCTCGCATGGATTAACTCAGCAAAGCAAAATTCGGCATAAACGTGTGACAAAAATTTTCAGGTTTTCATCAATCACAACCGAACTAGTGATACAGGGGGAACTTTTTTCACTTTCACCCGTTGTCTTTCATTTAACTTTAGCTCGCTTTGCCAATTTGAAGCCAAAAAGATGTACTCGCAGCTCTAAATATAGATTTTTCCAACTTTTGCTTCGCTTTCGCAGTGTTCTGTCAATGATCGGTACAGAAACCCGGGCGCTTGCCATAATCGTCGTGTTTAAAAGGCGGGACGTGCAGGACAGATATAATCCGGAACTTCTGAAACTACGTTCCGGCAGTGGAGTTGTTACTGTTAAAATGAGTGTGATAGCCTTGATTTCTCCTTTAATTTATTTTGTCAATTTAACATATTCTGCTAGGACTACGTATACACGTATTACGCAGCTAAGATAACTGGATGGTGTTTCTACGTATAATGGGCTGTGCTCTGGGAATTTTGTATTGCATCGCTTCCAGTCAGCCGCTGTAACTTTTTTGACACATGCGCAGAAAAGGAAATAAAATGTTTACTAAAAAGCAGAAGACGGCCTTTGATCTGATTAAAAAAAAAAGGCCCAACTGGGCCCAACTGCCATGTTTATGTCCAGGCTGGGACGGGCACAACCCACGTTATCGAGGAGATTGCTAGAGAGCTCCGTATTGAAGGGGAAATGTTTGTCAGTTTCTTGCACAACGGCTATCGTATAAAATCTATGTGTTTTTGGCAGAGTGCTAAAGAACATGTGTACATGACGTTTGTTTGTTTGTTTGATTTGAGGCTTAACGTCCCCGTCAACACTGTAAAGGTCATTTTGGAGACGTTGCTTCCAATTTTTACCCGACATTGAGATGACATGACATCTCAAGCCCTGTCGCCCAATGAAACCAATAGGGTTTATTAGCATGGACGGTCCGCCTTGCACTGCGGTTCTTGGACAGGCTTAGATCCTCTAAGCGGTTTACCAGTACTAGTGGGGGACCAGATTCAGCTCTGCGGTTGAAGCATCATGCAGCCCATATATTTCTTCAAGCCCCTTTGAGCGGGGGCCGCTATGTACACGACATCGTCACCTTATGTTTAAACGCTCGTTCCCGGTACACGGCGACGGTTAGCTAAGCAAAAAAATAAATAAAAATGCAGCAGTGTTAAGCCAAACGGTTCAGAATTTTAGTTAAAAGAGATACGGCTAGAAATAACTTGAAATTGTTTTACAAATTTGAATTCATAGTGGTCGGAAAGACTGACGACTTTAAGCGTGTGTTCTAATATTATTACCTAAATAACAAAGGCTGTTTTGGTGCCAATAGGCCTGTAGGAATTTTCGTTCTTTTTTTTTTCTTTGTGATAAGTGGAAACCAAGGAAAAAGCGTTTCAACATGTATTTTGTCTAATGTTAGCTGTTCTCTCTCTCTCTCTCTCTCTCTCTCTCTCTCTCTCTCTCTCTCTCTCTCTCTCTCTCTCTCTCTCTCTCTCAGATATTTGGATTAAATTTGTGGAAGTCTTAAGATTAATTAGAGGGATATGGAAATATTGTGTACTGTTCATTCCAGAGGTAGAAAGAACGGTGTACAGACATAAACTGCACCAACCTGCAGCCCAAGGATTATAAAACTTTTTTTAATGCTCAACTGATAGGGTATGGAATTTATCCGGCTCATAAATAAAAAAATATAATGTAAACACATAGAAAACAGTATGGTTCATACTTCCGTAAACGCATCGAGTCACATGATTTTCAGTGACATCAAGTGACGTCATTCTAAACCATGGTTCTCTACGGGCGTTGGTGAGGTCAACACTGTTCCTCTCTATGTAGTAAAATGGGTGTAAATGTTTTTTCAGTTTAAAAAGTTTGCCCTATAAGCATTATTTTTCGCCCAGTGATGAGGGGCATAGAATGTTATTATAAAACAATAAACTTAATTTTTCTGCTTTTCATGAAAATATGAACGACAGCGAGTCGCTAACAAAGTTTACATGAACCCTGTGAACCCCGGGGTTCACTGACTTTGCATACAACCCACTGCGTCCGTACTATCATGAACAGCAGAAAAATAATTTTCATTTCTTAAGTGTTTGTTTTCTTTGCCTCGTATCGCTGCTCACTCTAGGGTTTATTAGCTATCCCATTATGTCAGTCATTGCAAAACACCCACATTGAGCCCGAGGTAATTTTGTTTTCAAAACCGTCTTCTGTAGCATGTTTTGTTATCCATGCAATTAGGGGAGCAGCTTCTCAGAATGACATGTCCTTATCAACTTTTAATGAAATGGACATTCAATTTGTCATCAAACTGCTGTCAAGTGTCAAAGAAAGCAGGTCATGAAATGTACATGCACTGGTTTTTATTTCATGCGTAGCACTTTACATGTAAACGGATGCTTTAGACACAAACTTTAGCGGCTCACTGGAAAAATTATGACGATATTCTCCAGGAGGTATGAATATTAAAATACTGACATTTTGTTGTGTTACATTGGTGTGAATGTGCTTTATCGCTTATTAATTTCTGTATATTTGTGCAGTTCACAACGCATTCTTTAAAGTTTTCGGACCTGCCCATCGGGGCTTAAAGAAATAGGTGGGCTGCGTGACGCTTCCAAGCAGAGCTGAAACCGACCGCACGCGAGTACTGCTAAACCGCTCAAAGAATCTATGCCTGCCCGGGCAAAGCGGTGCGAGTCAGACCGTTCATGCTTATAAACACTATTGGTTTCATAGGGCGACACGGCCTGAGATGTCAATTCATCTCAATGTCGAGTAAAAGTCCCACAAAATGGATTCAACGTCTCCAAATGACCCGTTGATGGGCACTTTTAACATCTAATCAAACAAATAAATTCCACAAAGTGTTTGGGTGAGAAAAATAATTAATATTGCGGTCGTGGCTTTGGGCTCGTTTTCAGTGAATTAAAGTCTCGTGCTCGACAAAATCCTACATGATACTTAACTAAACTGAAAACTTGCTTGAAAATTCCTTGTTTCGGCCTCAATCCCATCATACATTCTATTATTCAGTTCTTATCTAAGCAGGAA
Source organism: Lucinisca nassula (assembly GCA_963580285.1). Lineage (NCBI taxonomy): Eukaryota > Metazoa > Mollusca > Bivalvia > Lucinida > Lucinidae > Lucinisca > Lucinisca nassula. The sequence continues at coordinate 158,863,929 of OY757015.1, forward strand.
ACGGCCCCGCCCATCGGGGCATGAAGAAATGATGCTTCCACGAAGAGCTGAAACCGACCCGCACACGAGTACTGGTAATCCACTTAGAGCATCTAAGCCTGCCCAGGCAAAGCGGTGCGAGTCGGCCCATCCATGTTAATTAAACCTATTTGTTCATTTGGCGGCAGGGCTTGAGATGTCATTTCATCTTAAGGTCTGGTAAAAGTCCCACAAAATTGGAAGCAACGTCTCTAAAATGACCTTTGCAGTGTTGACGGGGACGTTAAACCTAAAATCAAACAAACAAATCTAAGCAGGAAAATTGATGAACTTTTAGTATTTAAAATTAGCGAGCATTACAAATTTAACGCTCGACTGAATTGAGCATGAATAACGATTTATAACCTTTTAATAGCCTGGTCGAGAAACACTAAGATTGGAATGCCGCTTTACTCAAAAGCACCAAAATTAAATGTCCTATATATTGAAAAAGGCCCCATTTCTCACTTACTTTCCAATACACTCTAGGCTAATACAAGTACTTTTTCAACAGATCTAAGCACTTCACAATCAAACCTTTCATAAAAGGCATCTATTTTAAGGCATTCAAGAGTTCTGCAACGGAAGGCCTGATGTTTTTTTTTTTTTTTTTTTTTTTTTTTTACCGGATACTATGGTCTTCGACCACATGTGATTAACAATCGGCTCGATTTGAGTGAAATAAACTCGAAAGGACCGTAAAATGATACCCCCACCCCCCTCACCCCCCCCCCCCCCCCCCCTCAAGAACATCAGGTTGATATGCTCTAGCTTATTCTGACCTTCTTTGTTTGCCGTGTTGTGGTGAGTTGTGGTGCCTATTCAGATTAATACAAACTTGCTGAGCAGAAGAATTGAGCAGTGTTTTTTCTTACCCAAGTCCCTACATTAATGGATTTGGCCGAATTCATTAATAGAAGCGTCCACTTCAGAAACTCGCGGATGAGAGAACGTGTGTGCTGCACTGTAGGGGTTCTGTCCCCTTAAATCACCCAATGGGCCCAACCTAAATAGTGCTTATTGTCATTTACTGGCCATTAGCGCGACCCAGGATCAAAATTTCAAAACATAAAAAGGAATATGTTGCAATTTTTATTTTATTATTATTATCATTATTATTTATATTATTATTATTATTATTATTATTATTATTATTAGGGAACAACTTGTTTCCATGCTGCATCATTTTGAACATTTACGTATTGATGGCATTTTAACAAGCTGGCTGTTTTTTAGCTCACCTGGGCCGAAGGCTCCAGGGGAGCTTATAGTGTAGTGGGTCGTCCGTCGTCTGTCCACACTTTTGAGCAGCTATATCTCTGCAGCCTGCAGGCTGATCTCAATCATTTCTCATCTGTAGCATGCCTCCGGTGGGGCATTGATGACATTAGCGGTTTTTTTTTTTCTTTTTTTTTTTTTGAAATCGCATGAAAACTTTGGTTGCTATGGCAATCACAAGGTCCCATAGACTTACATTGGGAAAATAATTGTCATCACCGTAGCCCCTCCAGGTTTGATCGGATGTTTCTGAAACATATATATAAGGTGGCTTGGGATTAAACCTCGGATGAGTTCGAAAACCGGCCAAGTCGGCCCATTTATCATAGAGTTACATCCCTTTGATCGCTGAAAATGCCGATTTTTGACCGTGTCATCACCGTAGCCCCTTCAGTTTTGATCGGATCTTTCTGAAACTTTTATGTAATGTGGCTGTGGATCAAATCTCGGATGAGTTCGAATACCGGCCAAGGTAGCCTATTTACTATATAGTTATGTCCCTTTGATGGCTGAAAATGTCGATTTTCGACCTTGACATCACCGTAGCCCCTTCAGTTTTGATAAGATCTTTCTGAAACTTATATGTAAGGTGACTGGGGATAAAACCTAGGATGAGTTCGAATACCGGCCAAGTTGGCCCATTTATCATAGATTTACGTCCTTGTTATTACCATACCCCTTCAGTTTTGATCGGATTTTTCTGAAACTTATATGTAAGGTGGCTGGGGATAATATCTTGGATGAGTTCGAAAACAGGCCAAGTCAGCCTATTTATCGTAGAGTTATATCCCTTTGATGGCTGAAAATGTTGATTTTTGACCTTTGTCATCACCGTAGCCCCTTCAGTTTTGATCGGATCTTTCTGAAACTTACATGTAAGGTGGCTGGGAATACAACCTTGGATGAGTTTGAATACTGGCCAAGTCGGCACATTTATCATAGAGTTACCTGCCTTTGATTGCTTAAAAATGCCTATTTTCGACCTTGTTAGCACTGCTGCCCCTTCAGTTTTGATCGGATCTTTATGAAACTTACAAACAAATAAGTCAGGCAGAAAAGCTCGGAGGAGTTTGAAAACTCGTGAGGTTTGCCTATTTGTCACAGAGTAACATCCCCTTGACTGCAGCAGTTAATTGCTTATTTTTGAACTTGTCATTACCATAGCCCCATCAGTTTATATCGGATCTTCTTAGCAAGTCAGGAATAAAAGCTGGGATGCGTTTGAAAACTGGTGAGGTCAGCCTATTTATCATAGTGTTGCATTCTACTTGATTTGCAGAAAATGCTTACCCTGTCATCACCATGTCCTTCCATTAATCCTTCAGTAAAGGCTGGCACTTCCTAAAACTTTGAATCTGTTAGCTCAGGTGAGCGATACAGGGTCCATTTGTTTTATTTCTGTCTACACAAGCATGAGTGAAACTGTTTTGAAAATAACACAAAACGTCCACGATTTCAACAAAAAAAATACATTTCACATTTTCTGAGTCCGGTAAGAAGATAACTGCGGCTAATCCCTGCCTTCCTAAATTTAGCCACCTAAATTTAGCTCAGTGCCTCAGATGCTAAAGGTCCCAGGTTTGATCCCCAGCAGCGGTGCCAAAGTTTCGGCGTCAGAACACGTTCCATTTGTATAATAAATTTTGCAGGTATGAATATCATAACGGTGCATCGTCCTTCGAATCTGAACGTTAACTGGAGACCTCTGTGCAGGGAGAACCATCCCCTGTGCAGGTTAGAGAACCCTACCGTAATTACATGGTGACTGTGTACTCTTTCAGCTCTCAAAACTGGAGTATATGCAGTATACGACGTCTGTGTCCCCTCTTGGGGTTTAGTTGAAAACGGAAGAAAAATAGCGATAATGCTCTATTGTCACTACTGCGAACTTTTTAAAAATTAAACAGCACCGGTCGTACCGGTCGTTAGTTCATCGATAGAGCAGCTCGGAATCAGCAGAAAAACCAAGCTTCGGGACGACTGTTTTCTTGATCTTTTACATAAAGTGATGTAAAAGTAATAAAATCTAAATTTAGAGCTGCAAATACATCATTTTGGATTCAAATTGGTCAAGAGAGGTTCATTTGAATGAAAGACATCAGTTGAAAGCGAAAAAAGTTTCCTCCGTAACACTAGTTCGCTTGTGATTGATGAAAACCTGAACATTTTTGTCACACGTTTATGCCGAATTTTGCTTTGCTGAGTTAATCCATGCGAGAAAAACATGTTTCCTGCAAGTGACAGACAGAGGCGGATTATTGTTGCAAAGTGGACATATTTAACTTGTACAATTCGAAATAAGCAGGTGAAAAACTTCATTTGCGAAAAAGATACACTGGGTAAAATGTGGTAACCCCCCCAAAAATGGTGCCGAAGTTTCCCCCCTTGTCTCTATTATTGTACCAAAAAAAAAAAAAAAAAAAAAAAAAATTTTTTTTTTTTTTTTTTTTTCATGATTCAAGCCCCTATGGTCCAATCATCATCAAACTTGCCCAGAATGATCATCTTGACAATGTCTTGGTCAAGTTCGAATATGGGTCATGTTGGGTCGAAAAGTAGGTCAGTAGGTCAAATCAGAGATAAACCTTATGAACACACTAGAGGCTACCGTTATGGTCCGATCATCATCAAACTTGCTCAGAATGATTTTCTTGGCAATATCTGGGTCAAGTTTGAATACGGGTCATGTCGGGTCAAAAAGTAGTTCAAATCATAGAAAAACCTTGTGAACACACTAGAGGCCACAGTTTTGGTCCGATCATCATCAAACTTGCCTAGAATGATCATCTTGACAATATCTCAGTCAAGTTCAAATATGGGTCAGATGCAGGTCAGTAGGTCTAATCATAGAAAAACCCTCTGAACACACTAGAGGCTACAGTTTTGGTCCTATCATCATCAAACTTGCTCAAAATGATCATTTGACAATATCATGGTTAATTTCGAATATGGGTAATGTCTGGTCAATATGTAGGTCAGTAGGTCAGATTGTTGAAAAGCTTTGTGAACACACTAGAGGCCCCAGTTTTGGTCCAATCATCATCAAACATGCTCAGAATGATCATCTTGACAATATCTGGGCCAATTTTGAATATGGGTTCATATCAGGTCAAAAAGTAGGTCCTGATGTTTGTTTGTTTGCTTGTATTAGAGTTTAACAGCCCAGTCAACACTATTTTAGGTCATTTTTGAGCCGGTCAGTTTACCTATACACACTTTTCCTGGGCAGGCTTATACATAAGCTGTTAACCAGTAAAGTGTACATTCTTCCGCCAGAAACTGACATCTGCCCTTCTTGAATCAGCAGAAGGGAGAGAATGACCACAGAAAAGATTTCATGATCAATCTCCACAAAAGAATGTTGCCGTCCCCAGCAGGTAACGAACCCGCGTCCTCCTGCTCACCAGTCAGACGCGCATCTGACTGAGCTACCGAGGCCAGCTCAGATCCTGGTGTATGAATGTCATTTGACGTGTCACCAGTAACAATTCTGATTCTGATTCCAGATATTTATGTAGCAGTTGAATGAAGGGCTACTATATCAGCTGCAAAACTGTCAAAGTGATAAACAAAATCTGCTAAAAACAGTTGACATTGCCATCACCCCACCCCTTAGTCTTACTGTGTAAGCACTCCCTGTAATTTTGTAAACAAATGTAGATTTGCTTTCAGAATATGTTGGATCTCCTGGACGTTCATTCCAATGGTGTAGCCCCAATTTTCTTTAACCCTTTTAGTACCGGATGGAATCTTCCTCCTTATATATAGGAGGAGTTCATTTCAAAATTTCGGGGTGTCAGGTTGTGTTTTCAACAAAATTTATTTGGAAAATGACTGAACTTTTAGCAAGCAGTGGAGGCCCTGATCAGACGCCGCATACTCAATGGGTTAAACATTGAAATGAGCATGATCTGTAATTTTGTAAATAAATGTTAATTTTCTTTCAGAATATGTTGGAGCTCCAGGAAGATCATGGCAGCTGTGTAGCCCTAATTTTCTTTAAACATTGAAATAAACATGATCTGTAATTTGTAAACAAATGTAAATTGTCTTTCAGAATATATTGGAGCTCTTGGAGGATCATGCCAACATGATCTGTAATTTGTAAACAAATGTAAATTGTCTTTCAGAATATATTGGAGCTCTTGGAGGATCATGCCAACAGTGAAGCCCCAATTTTCTTCAAATGTTGAAATAAGCATGATCTGTAATTTTGTAAACAAATGTAAATTTTCTTTCAGAATATGTTGGAGCTCTTGGAGGATCATGCCAATGGTGTAGCCCCTGAGAAAGTGCGCAGTTACACATACCAACTCTGTAAAGCCATACACTGGTGCCATACTAATGATATTATTCACAGAGGTGAGTGATATACACTGTAGATCCAATACTTCACGGTCCTTTATTCGTGAAATCCAGTATATCGCGAATTTTCCATGGACCCAAATTTTCCATGAGAAAAAAAAACAACAAAAAAACATCCAGATCGGTATATAAGTTGTGGCGGTTGTTTGCCGAGACACCGATATAATCGTGGTGGTAGTTTGCTGAGACGCCGATATAAGTGCTAAGATGCCGTTTATCAGTCCACATTAAACTAAATGACTTGTTCAGAGCAGACATTTTTACAGTTGGAAGAAAATAATATAACTGACTGTAATTTCGGTATTGATTTTTCGCACATATTCAGACGCGAAATCACTTCAGTTCACACATTACAACCAAATAATCCAATTAGCGTCAGTTAGAACAGGTATTGGCGAACAATTAATCTTAATCCCCAAACTTGTCAGTATTAGTGTCATAACTGAGTAATCCACTCAATGCTCAATCAGACAACGATGTCCATGCGCCCTCATGCAGAGCATCCTAATCGTGATCTATCATGCCTTCCACGTGAAAATAAAATGAAAGAAATCAAAACACAATAAAATGATAGTTTTGTTGTTGTATAGTTTTTCGGCCCGTGGTAGACGGTAAATAAGTTTTTTCCAACCGCTACTTTTAATGATTCTGACCTCTGGCAAGCCAAGGGAAACAACTCGAATTGCTTTAGCGCTTAGCGCTTATGGTAGTTGCGCCCCTTGGCCGTCACCTTTACAGGCAACCAGGGGAACCCGCACATCCAAAATGGCGTCCTGTTTTGACATTTTAGCGATCACGTTTTCAAACGCAGATTCTCCGCTGTTCTCGAATGTAAGTTAATTGGTAGACATAGTCCCCTTTGTTTGTTCTGTCACTGAGTAATTCTGAACCTACCGTACTTTAATGGTGAAATACGGCCGATAGCATTACTGACAGCCATTAGTGTAGATTAATAAACGGTATCTCACCAAACTATCACCGCGAGTTGTATTGGCATCTCGGCAAACTACCGCAACTTATATCGTAATCTGGATATATCAGGCTAACGGAACTTGGACCCCAAACACCAAGATATATTGGATCTACAGTGTACATGTAGCATGAAAAGATATATATTTGATGCATGCCATAATAAGTATTGGGAGAGATAGGCCTAAGCAAACAGTGTAGACCCTGATCAGACTGCAAGGTCTACACTGCTTGCCATTCCGTCTGTACCTTTTGGACTGGGTTGTGAAACAAATTTGTAAAATTTTAGGAGAATAAAGCAATTCCTCAAGGTGTCTGAGTTTTTAGGATTTTTACGGTACACCTTAGCCAGTCAAGGTGCCTCAGCTGGATACCGGTCTGGTGATCAGGATGGTCATGGGGCCAATGCCTGCCGGGCCGGGCAACATACTTTTGTGGCAATCGATCATGAAATTTTTTTTGCATTCATTTTCTCCCCTCTGATGATGCAAGAAGGGCAGTTGTCAGTATCTGACATTAACGTGAGCTTCAGTGTAAGCGCTAATGTACATATAAGGCCTTGCCAGGAAAAGTAGTTAGGTTAACCGATCAGCTTGACATGACCTGAAGACGCATCATATCAGGATCTACACTGTTTGCCATGCAGTTTGTGAATTGAACGAATACATTGTATCAAGTAATTTGATTGGTTGATAGTCATCAATGGGTGTGGCTAAATTTATTTATTCAGCAGGATAAGGGTTAATAAAATTTGTATTGTGGGTACTTATTAGCACCGCCTTGATGATCACCCAGAGTATAAAAAGAACCCATAAGATATCCCAAGAAGAAGTAAGCTTATCCAGCTATTATTCTGACTACTTCTCCATGTCTGGAAGTAAGAACATCACAGATTATTCACAGTTCTAACATAAATATTATTTGTATCAAAGATGACCACAAGCTGATTATTCAGTATCTGTCCGATGATTCCCCAATTACATACAACCAGTCAAAAAAGACATATGAGCCAGCGCACAACAAAACCTACAGTAAGACATGTGCATCCATCGAAGACTCAGATCAGCCTGTGCATGCATATAGTCTAACCAGAGACTTCTCTTGCTGCATGAAAGAGCATTGGGCCCTTAGCTATCCTTAGAGTGCACAACGAAGACTCTGATCAGCCTGCTGATCTGAGTCTTCATGGGGCGCGCATGTCTTATTACAGGTTTTGTCATGCGCTGGCTCATATAAGTGTTATGAAGATGAATTCATTTGGTGGTCGTACAATGGAGTACCCATTTTATACAGGAAACCCCAAAACCAGACAGTGGCAAAAAGTGCAGGGCCAGATTAGACACTGCACAATGTGGCATCTGATCAGAGTCTTCTCTGCAAAAAGTTTAGCCATATTCTTGATAAATTCCTGAAACTCAACCTGGCACCCTAAATTTTGAAATGGACTTATCTTTTTAACAGGGAGGATTCCATTCAGTACAAAATCTGTTATTAAGTGATGTAAAGCGGACCCTGTTTCACTGCTCATAATACATTTTGTGTCTAATAAATTCCAACATTCCTTGATGTACTTTTACAAATAGGCTAGTAATCTTTCTAAGCAAATGCAATTTTGTGTAGTAATAATTATTAACCCTTATCCTGCTGAATATTCATATATGCCACACCCACCACTGTTTATCAACCAATCAGATTACTTGATGCAAATCATTGCAACAAATTCATAAACTGAATGGCAAAGAATGAAGATCCTGATCAGATGGCTTCTTCAGAAGCCATCTGATCTGGATCTGCATTGTTTGAATGATCAGACATATCCGGGCTCAGCAGGACAAGGGTTAAAATATGTTTTTGAGTCCATATCAAAATAATGTTGTTAAAATTGTCTTGTCTCCTATATTTTGCAGATATCAAGCCAGAAAATCTACTCATCAGTTCTAATGATGTATTAAAGCTCTGTGATTTTGGTAAGAAGAGTTTGTAAATATGTTCTATAAAAGGGTTATCCTTTGGAAGCAAGGAATACACCACAGAACTGAAAAATATGGAGTGTATATGTTTTCTGGGTCAGACTAGCTAGTTTTGGCCAATTAGGCCTCATCAGCGACCCTCAGACATTTTCAAAATTCCACAATGAAATCAATGATCCCAAAGGACAAGAATATATAATCTACACTATGATGTAAAACTTGCCTAGGAAAGCTTGATCCATAACATTCCATGATCAGAACATCAAAGCAGTGCTATAACATAAAATGAGCCTGTGCATGACAAAACCTACAATAAGATCCGTGCTATGGTCGAAGACTCAGTTCAGCAGGCCTGTCAGGTCAGCCTGGTCGGAGCATTCTCTTGTTGCCCTATGAATAGCCCAGAGGCTGTAGAAGACTCATGCGAACAGCAAAGACTCTGATCAGACTGCGCGGATGCGCAGGCTGATCTGAGTCTTAGCTTGTTGCACACGTCTTATTGTAGATTTTCACTGCTTTTGATGTTAACTTTTTATACATGGCAAACCCCAAAACAGCAGTGAACAAACAGTGCAGTCCCAGATCAGATCCTCATAGACTGCCGTTTCTGATCAAAATAGAAGTGGTGGCAATGATCAGGAATCGATACAATCAACCCACAGCTCCCATCAGAGACACCAAAGGGAAAGAAACACAAACATGAAACAACTGACCTAATGGAAACATCAATAGCGGATTGCAAAAGGACAGTTACTTTCCCACAAAATGGCCAATAGGCTATCCAAAATAAAATAATATAAGCGACACAAACACCCAAAGACAAACAATAACAAAAATAAACCGCGACAGAAGAACCGCCTTGGAACGGTCAGCAGAAACGAATTCTATGGGGGTGGGGGCTTTAATCGATTTTACGTGGCCACAATCCTCGCCCTTATTTCTGTCGTGATTTAGACAAATAATTTATTCAGTCCCCATGAAGGCCTCCTAATTCACCAGTGCAACATCTCCGTGAACATAAATAATCAAACAATGGACTCTTATATATTATAGCAGGTTCTGTTCTGTTCGGAATGGTTTAATCATATGTTATACAAACATATGTTTATTTTATACTTAGCAGTGAAATCATTGCATATCTGAAACAAATAAAAATGATATCAATGATATCATATCATCTCACTTGTGACTGATACCATTTATATTGTTTCACTGTATTGAGCGGGAACTCTTTTAGTATACGTTCTGGCTGGAAAAAAAAAAGAGTATATTTTCTTTTCATTTACAAAGAATATTGTTTATGAAATAGATCAGCTCTAACTGTGATTTGTTGGGGAATAAATCACAGTTTCGAGGTCAGTTGTTAAGTGCATCAAATCACGAGCATGTAGTGCACGTGATTTGTCTACTTTCAACTGACCGACAAACTTGATTTATTGCTCAACAAATCACATATTAGAGCTGACCTATTTCGATTCTAACATGCGGAAAATCGGCAATAATGTTGTTTCCTTTAAAATCTCACAACTTTTCGCCATTGTTAGAAGAAATCCTGCTAAAATTATTTACTGAAACACATACATATATATCCTTTACTAACATTTTTGATGCGAGAAAATGATGTTACACCGTCTAACGTCAAATAAATCGACTAGTGACGTCATAAATTGGCAGTTTTTAATGACGTCACTCGTCACACTCTTCCGAGCTGTGATATTTTGCAGAATAAAACACAGATATTTTCCATTGCTTATATAGGCAAGCTGTGTTAGAATTGCTAATACCGTTAGAATATACAGAGAAGTGTGACATTAAGAACTGATAAGATTGATTAGGCACCCCATCAACGGTACCACTGTGATTTTGAATGTCTCCCGTTTGATGACACACATATCTCAGGAATAAATGGCACAAAAAATGCTCCCTCACAGATTTAGCTAGATTATCTTTTGGTACAAATGTACAAGCCATACCCTTAATGGCCGAGTAGGAGTTTGTGCGATGAAGTAGCCTAGTTTCTAGGGAAATCAGTGCTCAAATCAGAGTGATTTTTTACAACATAAACAACTGACTGCGACCGATTGTTTTATGTCACTGAGAGCCTTCACTTCAAATAAGCATGAAGCATTCTGTAAAATACCTTCAAAAGCATTCTTTGAACTGTAAAAATATTTGAGACCTATTCAAAATGGCGACCTGTTTATGTTTACAAACTGACTGTGGTGACGTCATAGCCAGGTCAAAATTGTGACGTATTACAATTACCGTAAGTGTCCTAATAAATTATAAAATAAAAAGAAAATTTACTTTTTTTTTTGGCGGATACCAAAAGTATTTCATCTTGTGTGTTGAAATATTTTAGTGTCCACCTCAAAAAAAGTAAATATCTTTGATCTATTTTCTTTCCAAGGCTTTGCTAGAAGTATAAATGGTGGTATAAATGGTGTGTATACAGACTATGTAGCTACACGATGGTACAGATCACCAGAACTACTTCTTGGGTAAGGAATCCCAAATCTAGCATTATAATGTAGTGAGCCAGTGTGCAACTTAACCCATAAAGTGCCAATCACGACAATTGTCATCTGCTTTGCAGTCTGCCGGTTACCTTAAAAGTAATATTTAACAAACAGTGTGGACCCAGATCAGACTCCTCCTATAGGATCAGTCTGATCTGGGCCCACACATTTTGCCTGTATGCAAAAATATGCAAAAAGTCTCGGCTTCTTAAGGGTTAAGGGTTAATGATGAAATCGTGAACACTGACAAACCAAACTTCAAATTAAGTTGCCTCTGACCTGTAATACCTTGTAAAGTGGAACTTCAATGGCCCCAACACAGATGCCATGTAGGCAAAGTGGTGCGAGTCGGCCTGTCCATGCTTATAAACCCTATTGGTCTCATTGGTCGGCAAGCTGTGAGATGTCATTTCATCTCAGTGTTGGGTAAAAGTCCCACAAAATTGGAAGCAAAGTCTCCAAAATGACCTTAACAGTGTTGACGGGGATGATAAACCTCAAAACAAACAAACAAAACATGGCAGATTCTAACTTATTCTTTATGCCCTAAGTAATTCTTCCCATAGCTTTAGATAACAAATTCTTAGGGATAATTTAGGGTGTTCTTTCTTATTTTGTCATGAAAATGTATGTTGTATGTATTACCATAAAAGTCCTAAAAATTTGGACACCTTGAGGAATTGCTGTAATTCTCCTAAAATTTTAACAAATTTGCAGTCTTTATTATTGATAAGCAGTTTTTGTCATGCCTGCTTTTAGCAAAGTGACATACAGGGGGTCTGGTGTTCCAGTTTACCTTGCCCAGTTTACCTCCCACCCTCAGGGGGTAGCCCCTCACCCTGGATGTCTTGCCCCAGGGAGGCAAGCTAAACCCGGTTAGTGGTAGTGATAGTACTTGGAGATACTGCTTGAAACTAAATATTGATGTGAAACATTTACCGTATTCGGGTGTGTATTACCTGCATTTACGTACTACCCGCACCCCCTTTTTTTGCCAAAATCTGGGGGAAAACTGTTATACTGTTGTATTACCCACATGGAACATTTGCTGAAATTTTGGTGGATGCGTAAGTGAGAAAAAGTAAGAATTTGGCCAGTTTTTGTAGCACACAACGGAACGCGCGATCGTCTTCAAAAGGCGGGAAAATGCACGTGCGTGCGAGTATCACCAGAAAGCATGTATTTTGCATTAAAATGTCGAAAAAAACTTTACCTGTTCACCATTGTTATTTATTTATTAACCCACATATGCCCGCGGCCCTTTTTTGGGACATCGGCAAACAGTGCAGTCCCAGATCAGACGCCTCAGAAAGACGCCGCAGACGTTTCTTTTTTTGGGACATCGGCAAACAGTGCAGTCCCAGATCAGACACCTCAGAAAGACGCCGCAGATGTCTGATTTGGATTTACACTGTTTATTGATTTATAGCGGTTCAGTTATGACACTATTGTTAATCCCTGTCATTTAATTGCCACCCTGCGGTGCGTGTCGATAAGGTGTGAAAATATGGTCAAGTTATGTCTCTAATTTGCGTTTATTCCCCAATCATAAAATTTAATCCGCAATCAGTGTGAAAATTATTTAATTGCTCCTAAGACGAGTTGCTACGACTATTCTGCTATCTCGTGAATGGTTATGTTTTGGCGCCAAATAGCAGACGCTTGGCGAGAAAAGTTGTACTCTTTGTGTTAACACATCTGTATTCTGTTGTTGGGTATTGACACGGAGCTTACGGAAAGCGCTGTTTTGCTAGCGAGAATACTTTTACCGTTTTCAAACATTTTTTTTATGAGACAGATACGCCCCAATAAGATAAAACAATAGACACGTGTGGGGTTGCTGGGGTACAATGACGTCATTTACCGATCGCGTGCAGAAAAAAACTAGCGGTGATTTGTGGGCGGCAGTTTGGATGCCGGAAAACTTTGATGTTCGCATTGAACTTGCTTGTTTATTTTGTTTAAAATCAGAGTTTTAGGAATAATACTCACGAAATCGGGCTTGCTTGTAATAGAGATTGTTATATTACTCATGTATAAGTAAAATTGAGTGGCCAATTAAACGTTATTTATGTCGGGAATCGTAAAAGGATAGAGCATAACATGAGATGCATCGTATTTTCAGCTGACAAAAGTAAAAATAAAATGGTCCAAAAATAATTCGGGCGGATTACCCGCACCCAGAACTTGGGCCTGTAATTTGAGGGAAAAAAAATTGCGGGTAATACACGCCCGAATACGGTAGTCAGATATATATACAGTCCAATCTGTATTACGCAAGCACCTATGGGATAATCAGAATATGCCTGTTAAAGACAGGTGCTTGTTGAATACAGTTGTTTTTAAAGCATTTACCTTTTTAGGGGATTGTAATACCTGCTTGCTTAACACAGGTTGCTTGCTTAATACAGGTGGCCGCTAAGAAAGGTTTTACTGTATATCACTCTGCACATAGATATTACAGGGTCAGCATAGCATTTATAAAACAGTTGCATGTGCAAAATGTAGGCGGAGGGCAAGATACCCAGGCTGGATCATCTTCCATTCTGGGGTTGGGTATTTGGGATGGGATAGGGAGGAGGACAACGTCACCCAGCTGGTTTAGCTTGCCACCACCCAGGCTGATGGTATTCAGTGTTGGAGAGGGTTGGTCAACAGGTGACATCACTGAACTGCAGTGATTTCCCTCAGTTTGGGTAGTAAAATACCTGTGACACACTTCAATTACATATTAAGGACTAATTGAGCATAAAGAAGATAGTTTATCAAAAAAATTAAGGTGGGGACAATTTACCCTGGCCGGTGTAGCTCGCCCTAAGGGGCAAGATATCAAGGGTGGAGTGGGGCAAGATTTCCTCGGACAGCTTGACCCTGGGGGATGCCTGGGGGTGGGGGGTACAAGATAAACTATTACACCGGCTTTCTGTTTAGTTCTTTGTTCATGCATGCATTTGTTCATCCAGATTCATATAAACCCTTGCCTTGATCCTAATTGTCAACTCCGTTTCCTGCAATACAGATTTGGTACCCACATGTGCAACATAGCGTTTGGTGGAATTCTTGTCATAAATGCAGAATATTTAACCCTTGTCCTGCTGAGCCCGGATATGCCTTACCTTTCAAACAATGTAGATCCAGATCAGATGGCTTCTGAAAAAGCCATCTGATCAGGATCTACATTGTTTACCATTCAGATTTTGAATTTGTTGCAATCATTTACATCAAGTAATCTGATTGGTTGATAATCAGTAGTGGGTGTGACATATTTGAATATTCAGCAGGACAAGGGTTAAGTTAGTTACTACATGAACTATTCATACTGTCTTTTCAGGGCTCCATATGGTAAAGCAGTGGATATCTGGTCAATAGGTTGTATCCTGGGAGAACTCAGTGATGGCCAGCCACTGTTCCCCGGGGAGAGCGAGATAGATCAGCTCTATGTCATACAGAAGGTCATTGGCCCCCTTCCGGCAGACCAGATGATATTGTTCTATAATAACTCTAGGTTCTCAGGGTTAAAGGTTAGCGATGAGTCTGTGAGTGTTCTTTTCTCTCTTTCTCCTCAATCCTTCCTTTATCTGCCTGTGGTTCACTGTCTTTTGTCTTGGCCTTTGCCCATTGGGGCTTGAAGAAATAGACTGGGCTGCATGGTGCTTCCATGCAGATGCACATGAGTACTGGTTAACCACTAAGAGGTTCTAAGTCTGCCCAGGAAAAGTGTTGCGAGTCTGAGCATCCATGCATTCAAACCCTATTGGTTTCATTGGGTGGCAGGGCTTGAGAAGTCTTTTCATCCCATCCCACAGAATTGGAAGCTACATCTCCAAAACAACCTATACAGTGTTGACGGGGATGTTACACCTTAAATAAATCAATCAATCAATCAATCAATCAATCAATCAATCAATCAATCAATGTCTTTTGTCTATGCATAGCTACAGATAAAGAGTAACAAGGATGATTTGGAGCTAAATTTTCTTGTTTCTCCTTAAAATACATGTTGTGGATACTTGCAAGGCAATTTTAACCAAGTACCCACAGCATGTTTCTGCAGGAACATAAAGCAAATTATCCCTTGATTATATTCATTACTTCTTATCTGGAGCTAGGTGTATATGTTATCAACTTGTCTCCCTATATAAAGGATCTTACATGAATGTTCATGTATTATTGAATTTATTAAACAAGTTGAGGAAAAGGGATAAAATGCTCGACACAGCCGAGCTTTTTATCCCTTTCCCTCAACGAGTTTAATAAATTCAGTGATACGTGAGCACGAATGCAAGATTCTGTTTATCATATGACAGTTAAAATGCATTTTATTCACAATTGTTTTACAGAAATGTCAATAATCCACCATTAGTAAACGCGACTTCGTTAAGGACATTCTACATTGTAACCTAACGGGGCGTATCTAACTATTTTTGTATTTAATCCACCACTAGTGGATTAATACTGAATTTAATACATGACATTATTACATTCTCAGATGTAACGTCATATGGGCCCCGTCAAGCGATTTTGGTACTTATCACCTATGCGAGCAGCGAAGGTTCAGGCGAGCCTGCGCATCCGCGCAGTCTCGCCAGAACCTTTGCTGCTCGCTCATACAAGCAATGAATCAAGAGGAACCTTCAGACAGAAAGCCATATCCCTGGCCCCTCTGAATGGCTGGGCATGCTCAGTTAAAATTTGTCACGACGGAATGCTGGAAGACACAAATTCGCTTGGCGGGGCTCATATGATCAATAAGGGGTCCTTCATGGAAGTGGGGTTTGTATAGAAAATACAGTTGCAAGACCTTTCACTTTCAAGGTTTGAATCAGTTTTTCAAATGTTCATATCTCTGCTTTTCTTACTTTAAAGGTTTACACCAAAGTCATTGTCTAACACTCATATCTCAGCTTCACTTCCTTTAAAAGTTTACGCCTAGAAACAATTTTTGAATCTTTTTCGTGGAAACCTACACAAAGAGCAGCAATTATTCAGATTAGCCACACAATCAGGCGGGTCTTCACTTATTGCTCTTAGGAAAGCCCAGGAACAATAGAAGGCTTATGCAAACAGTTAAGTCTATCAGACTGCATATGTGCTGAGTGATCCAAGTAATTGTTGGATGCATGTGCATTCTGGGAGGTTTGGTTATGCACCAGTTCAATTTGAATAAAGCCAAACTAATTGACAAAAGATGCCAACATATGTTCATTATGTTTCAGTTTCCCTCAGTGAGCAAGCCAAAGACTTTAGAGAAGCGGTACCAGGGAATATTAAGTAGTGTTCTTATTGACTTTATGCAGGTTAGTACGGAGAAAGATCAAAATAATATAGCAGCATGAGTAAACTTGTAGCAAATCCAAAACACTGGCCAGTGCTGATTCAAACATAATTTACATTTAATAATGTTTTTGTCGTGCCTGATTGAAGCATGGCATGATTTAGTAGTCTGGTTTTCCATCCATTTGTCAAGCTGTTAGCATTTGTGACCACCCAAACTTTCACCCTAGTGTAAGAGTCAATTTCTCAAGAACTATAACATTTTAATTACTAATACTTGGTACAAACTGGCATCTAGGGATGGCAACTTTAGTACAAGCATCCATATTTGACCTTGACCTACATATCATGGTTCACTGACTGTGTGAACTAGTGCGACAGCCCTAGCTTTCACTCTAATGTTCAAGTACATTTCTCGAGAACTATAAGAGCTTCATTTACGATACTTGGTATAAACTTGCATCTAGAGATGGTAACATCTTTATTTGGCTCGACCTACATCTCATGGTTCATTGACTTTGTGAACTATTGCATCAACCCTAGGTTTCACCCTAATGGTCAAATCCTTTTCTTAGAAACTATAAGAGCTTTATTGATGATGCTTGCATGTAGGGATGGCAACTTCAATTCAAGCATCTATATTTGACCTTGACCTACATTTCATGGACCACTGACCTTGTGAACTATTGTGACAGCCATAGCTTTCACCATAATGTTCAAATCCATTTGTCGAGAACTATAAGAGCTTCATTAATGATACATGGTACAAACTTGCATCAAGGGATTGCAACTATAATGTAAGCATCCATATTTGACCTTGATCTACATTTCATTGTTCACTGACTTAGTGAAGATTTCGCTCCCAACAGGTGGCAGAATTCCTGTTTTTGTCATGCAAGTTTTAGGCATGGCAGGATATAGAAAACCAGTTTTCGGTACATTTGTTCCTTTGTCAAGTGATAAACACTTGCGACAACCTTAGCTTTCACCCTACTGTTCAAGTATACGAGGTTAGGCTGAAAAGTTCTGAGCCTGACCAAGATCCAATGGTTTGTCCATGCTGAAAATGCCTTATTTTTCAACATAGTCTCCCTTCCTGTCAACACACTTCCTCCAGCGATGCTGGAGTCCTTGGATTCTAGTGGTATAGAAGGTCTCATCTTGGTCCCTGAAAAACTCCTCCACAGCAGCTATCACCTCCTCGTCTGACCGATAATGCTGCCCAGCCAAGTGCTTTTTCATGTTTGGAAACAGGAAATAATCTGATGGAGCTAGATCAGGTGAATATGGAGGGTGATCGACAAGTGTGAAGCCACAGTCATGCACAGCAGCCATTGCGACAACCAATTTATGAGCAGGCACATTGTCCTGATGGAACAAGACCCCTTTGGCAATTTTCCGGGTCGTTTAGCCTTAATTGCTTTTTGCAATTGTTTTAGCAGATCTGCATAATACTCCCCATTAATTTTTCTGCCCTTTTGAAGGTAATCTATGAATATTATACCCTTGGCATCCCAGAACACTGATGCCATCACCTTCACTGCAGAGGAGACGACCTTTGCTTTTTGGAGGGGGTGAGCCAGGGTGCTTCCATTGCATGGATTGTCTTTTGGTCTCTGGCTCAAAGTGATGAACCCAACACTCATCCTGAGTGACAAAACAGTCAAGTTGGCTTGTGACAGGTTCAGTCTGGTCAACTTTTGGTCAGGTGTCAAAAGCCGTGGCACCCATCTGGCGGAAACCTTTGACATTCCTAATTCACTGTGTAGAATGTTCTCTACTCGTTCACTGGATATGCCAACAGTGTTAGCTAACTGATTCACAGTTAAACGCCTGTCATCCATCAGGGACCTGTGCACTTGGCTGATGGTTTCCTCAGTTGTTGCCGTTATGGGTCGTCCACACCGGTCATCATCTTCAAGGCGGTCCTAGCCCATCTTAAAATTTGCTTCTCACCTTTTCATGGTTGCATACGAAGGAGCATCATCCCCTAATGTAGCAACCATATCGGCATGAATGTCCTAAGGAGCTAACCCCTTTTTATGGAGGTACTTAATGACACCACAATGCCAGATTTTGTCCATTTACTCAAAAACTTGCTAGTATCAATTTTCAATGTCTAGAATTTCTACGTTATTGCAGGTAAACTTGAACTCATTTGAGTCAAATCAAGTAATAAAGGTTTGGATTTAATGAATACAAAATTTCATGGCTGTTCGATGCCTGCTTCTTGGTCGGGCTCAGAACTTTTCAGCCTACCCTCGTATACAGGCATGACATAGCCTTTGGCAGAATTCTTGTCTGATTTTTACTTTGCTCATAATTAACAAACAAGTTTCAGTAGTTTTTATTCAAGTTTGACGTTTATTGAATTTCATACTAAATCTGATGGCATAAAAAGTGAACAAGAGCAAGTTGATGGCTCACAATTGCATATCCCCATGCTTTGAAAATCATGTCACAATAAAAGGACCCAAAATCCTACTTTTTACCTCTAGTGACACAAAACATGCCCCCAATGCGAAATTTTGCACCACTGTATTCTACTCTTCATTACCTTTGATTTGATATGCAACATGACTATGTTTGTAGAAAATCGATATTTGATCCCATAGGTGGGGTGGGGGTTGGGGTCACATCAGAATTCCAAATACATTCCTCCAGTCCTCATCTATAGGGCTATTACCTTTGACAGTTTCAAGATTCTAGCTAAAAAAGCCTAGGAGTTGTTTCATCACGTGAACAAGTCCGTGAAATGAAGACCCCCCTACACCCCACTTTATATAGAGAAAACTGGGGTTTACGGGGGTATTCATTATTTTTCTTATTTCTGCTCCAAGACATAGGTTGTGGGTACTCGTTAGAACCGCCTCAATGAGGCGGTTCTAACGAGCACACACAACCTATGTCATGAGCATTTTTAAGAAAAATATCAAGGATTTTCATCAGAAAAGTAGTTATTTTGGAGATGTGAAAAATGCACTATGTCGCACGGGTGAGTTATCGTAATGTGATGACTCAAAATCCAACTTTTTGACATCCGGTGACCCCTACATATTCTCCTGGGCAAAATTTTTGCACCGCCATATTCTACACTTGATTACCTTAGATTTAATATGCAACATGACTATGCAACATGACTATGTTTGTTCATAATGGATTTTTGACTCATGACATCCCCCCCCCCCCCAATCGGCCCCGCACCAGCAGAGGGGAGGTGTGGGGGTGGTGGGTCATATCAAAATTACGAAAACTTTTCTCCAGTTCTCATCCAAAGGGCTATTACCTGTGACGTTTCAAGATTCTAGCTCAAAAAGTCTAAGCCCAGTTGTGTGTCAATCAGAAAAAAGGACCTAAAACAATTAATTGATTCCTTTTATTTACAGTTGATTCCTTTTATTTACAGTCTTTCTGAACCCCTGCCCATCAATGGGCCACAAGAAATAGATTTGACTGCATGGTGCTTCAGTGCACAGCTTAAACCGACCGAACTTGAGTAAAGGTAAATCACTTTGAAGGTCTAAGCCTGCCGAGGAAAAATAGTGCAAGTAGGACAGCTCTTCATTTGGATGATAGGGCTTGATGTCATTTCATCTCTGTGTCAAGTAAGAGGCCCCCAGAATGGAAGCAACATCTCCAAAATGACCTAAATAGTGGTGACGGGGACATAAAACCTCTATACAGACAAACAGTCTTTTTCTATCAATAATTTGATGAAAAAAAGTGGTTTTGAGCAGAAAACCATTTCAAATATCAAAGCAGTTTTTCTGTTGATGGTTGAACAATGTCAATATCATTGGCCTTATGTCATCACTAACACACAATCATATCATAGAGACCTGTGATTTATTTTTGTGTCGCTTATAATGGTCGACTCGTTGACATTATTGAAATATAAAATGCATTGTATTTTCAAAGGTTTTCTATAGAGGTTATCTCTAAATGCATTGAGTGTGTAAATATTCATCACTAAAACACACCTATTTAAATTTGACCCCCTTGAACCCCACTTTTATAAAGTAAAACTGGGGTTTGCGGGGGTAAATATTATTTTTCTTATTTCTGCTCAAAAATATAGATTGTGGGTACTCGTTAGAATACCCACAAGCTATATTTTGAGCAGAAATAAGAAAAATATCACAATTTTTCATCTAAAAACTAGAATCGCACAGTCGATGGCACGCCATCCCATATCCCCTGACAAGGTGAGCTTTTGTGATCACATTTTGTCCGTCGTCAGTGCGTCCGTCCGTGCGTGCGTGCGTGCGTCGGTGCGTAAACAATTTCTTGTCCGCACGATAGCATCTTAATTTATGATTTGATTTTAACCAGACTTGCACACAACTTGTACCACCATGAGATCTAGGTTCCTTTCTTGAACCAGCTGTATCCCATCATGTGTTACAGAGTTATGGCCCCTGAAAGGGCAAAAATTGCCTATTTTGGTCTTGTCTGCACGATAGCATCTTCATTTATGATTTGATTTTAACCAGACTTGCACACAACTTGTACCACCATGAGATCTAGGTTCCTTTCTTGAACCAGCCATATCCCATCATGTGTTACGGAGTTACGGCCCCTGAAATGGCAAAAATTGCCTATTTTGGTCTTGTCCGCACAATAGCATCTTCATTTATGATTTGATTTTATCCAGACTTGCACACAACTTGTACCACCATGAGATCTAGGTTCCTTTCTTGAACCAGCCATATCCCATCATGTGTTACAGAGTTACGGCCCCTGAAATGGCAAAAATTGCCTATTTTGGTCTTGTCCGCACGATAGCATCTTCAGTTATGGTTTGATTTTAACCAGACTTGCACACAACTTGTACCACCATGAGATCTAGGTTCCTTTCTTGAACCAGCCATATCCCATCATGTGTTACGGAGTTACGGCCCCTGAAATGGCAAATATTGCCTATTTTATCTGCACGATAGATGTTTCATTTATGATTTGATTTTAACCAGACTTGCACACAACTTGTACTACCATGATATCTGGGTTCCTTTCTTGAACCAGCCTTATCCCATCATGTGTTATGGAGTTACGGCCCCTGAAAAGGCAAAAATTGCCTATTTTGGTCTTGTCTGCATGATAGATGTTTCATTTATGATTTGATTTTAACTAAACTTGCACACAATTTGTACTACCACAAAATCTCGGTCAAGTTCGAATATGGGTCATGTCGGGTCAAAAAGTAGGTCAGTAGGTCAAATCAGGTAAAAAACCTTGTGAAGACACGAGAGGCCACAGTTTTGGTCTGATCACCATCAAACTTGCCCAGAATGATTATCTTGACAATATCTAAGTCAAGTTCGAATATGGGTGTTGTCGAGTCAAAAAGTAGATCAGTAGGTCAAATCATAGAAAAACCTTCTGAACACACTAGAGGCCACAATTTATGTCCAATCATCATCAAACTTGCTCAGAATGATCATCTTGATAATATCTTGATCACATTCGAATATGAGTCATGCCGGGTCAAAAAGTAGGTCAGTAGGTCAAATCATAGAAAAACCTTGTGAATACACTAGAGGCCGCAGTTTTGGTCCAATCATTATCAAACTTGCCCAGAATGATCATCTTGACAATATCTCGGTCAAGTTTGAATACGGGTCATGTCGGGTCAAAAAGTAGGTAAGTAGGTCAAATCATAGAAAAACCATGTGAACACACTAGAGGCCACAGTTTTGGTCCGATCATCATCAGACTTGCCCAGAATGATCATTTTGACAATATCTCGGTCAAGTTCAAATATGGGTTATGTCTGTTAACAAAGTAGGTCAGTAGGTCAAATCATAGAAAAACCTTGTGAATACACTAGAAGCCACGGTTCTGGGCTGATCATCATGAAACTTGCTCAGAATGATTATCTTGACAATTTCTCGGTCAAATTCGAATATTGGTCACGTAGGGTCAAAAAGTAGGTCAGTAGGTCAAATCAGAGAAAAACCTTGTTAACACACTAGAGGCCACAATTTAGGTCCGATCATCATCAAACTTGCCCAGAATGATCATCTTGACAATATCTCAGTCAAGTTCAAATATGGGTCATGTTGGGTCAAAAAGTAGGTCAGTAGGTCAAATCATAGAAAAAACCTCTGATCACACTGGCGGCTACAGTTTTGGTCCGATCATCATCAAACTTGCTCAAAATGATCATTTGACAAAATCTCGGTTAATTTTGAATATTGTTCATGTCTGGCCAATATGTAGGTCAGTAGGTCAGATTGTTGAAAAACCTTGTGAACGCACTAGAGGCCCAAGTTTTGGTCCGATCATCATCAAACTTGCTCAGAATGATCATCTTGACAATATCTGTGTCAAGTTTGAATATGGGTCATGTCGGGTCAAAAAGTAGGTCAGCAGGTCAAATCATAGAAAAACGTTTTGAACATTCTAAGAGGCCACAGTTTCAGTCAAATCATCATATAACTTGCTCAGAATGATCATCTGGACAATATCTCAGTTAAGTTCGAATATGGGTCATGTCAAATCAAAAAGTAGATCAGTAGGTTATTTTGTCATAACTTTTGAACCGTTTGAGATAGAGCCTTCATACTTGGCATGTAGGTTCCTTCTGACAAGGGCTTCCCACTCATAAAGATTTGACCTGTGACCTTGACCTGTGACCTACTTTATCATACCTTTTGAACAATATGAGATAGAGGCTTCATATTTGGCATGCATGTTCCTTGTGACAAGGTTTTCACAGCCATTCAAAACTTTTGACCCATGACCTTGACCTTTGACCTACTTTGTCATAACTTTTAAAGCATTTGAGAAACAGCCTTCATATTTAACATGTAGGTTTCTTGTGACAATTTTGCTTAGATGATCCTCTACCAAAAAGGCTAAAACAATCCCACTCAGATTAACAAAATGGCCACCGGAGGTAAAAATAGAAAAATATTGTAAATTTGATTCAAATGGAAACTCCCCCTAAACCCTAAGGCCAATTTGATTCAAAGTTCCCAGGAATGTTGCCGAGGTTACTCCCTACCAAATATGCTAAAATCACTCTGCTGATGAACAAGATGGCCACAAGAGCTGAAAATAGAATGTACTCAAGACAGTGACACACAGGTGAGCGAACCAGGGCCCTCTGGGCCCTCTTGTTTAAAGATACCCCACTATATAAGTTCTCAATTGCAATTCCCACCCAATCTTAAGATCAAAATTCCGAAAGTGTCATGCACTCCTCAGACCAAAGACCTATCATTTTCCAAAGTTTCATGTTTCTATCTGAAACCGCGTAGGAGGAGTTATCCGGTAATTGTTAAAAAGGGGGTTATGGGGGTGAAAATCCAAGTTTTTGACCTCTGGTGACCTCAAACCTGACCCTAGGGATCAAATTTTGATTGTTATATATTCTACTCGTTATGCCGTTCGATTTGATATGTCACACGACCAGGTTCTGAAAACTTTGATTTTTTACCCCCCGGGGCACCCCAACCCCTGCTTGGCCCCTAAGAGTAGGATCAAAATTCCAAAAGTGTCATGCACTCCTCAGACCAAAGACCTATCAGTTCCCAAAGTTTCATGTTTCTATCTGAAACGGCGTAGGAGGAGTTATCCGGTAATTGTTAAAAAGGGGATTATGGGGGTGAAAATGCTTGCTGTAAAAGTGTGGGAGGAGTTGTCCGGTAAGACGGACGTACGAACGACGGAGACAATTACAATATCCCCACTTTTTCTTCGAAAAGCGTGGGGATAAAAATCGATTTTTCTGAGGTAAAGTTTACATTGTATTAGTATAGGAGTGTTTTCGTAATGTACCTTAACCGGTTCTTGATAAATCTTATTCGTGATTGATATTTTGTTTAATTTTGTTAAACCAAACACCTATGGTACAATGAATAGCTGAAATACATTGTAACCTTAATAAATGTACCATTCCTGTTTATAGCAGATGGCATTTTATTTATTTATTTTTTAGGGAAAATCAGCAGTTCTCATGAGTTGCAAGCCTGGTTTTGTCTAAGAAAAAAAAAAAAAATAAAATGTTGTGCATCTTTTCTGGATGCTATGAAGAATAACCCTTATCCTACTGTTCATGACAACCCCTACCTTTGCAAACAGTGAAGATCCAGATCACATGGTTTCTAAAGTAGCGATTTGATCAGGATCTACACTGTTTGTAATTCAGTTTGTAAATATTATATCATGTAATCTGATTGGCTAATAGCCAGAAATGGGTGTGGCTAATTAAATTATTCAGCAGGATAAGGGTTAAATCACTGTTTTCAGCAAACCTTGCGGCTGGATCCAAATGACAGGTTCACTGTAGAAGAATGTTTGAATCATATCTCATTCCAAACAGAGAGACTGATCAATCGTACACATGTGCCAGTAAAACACATAGATCCACACAGTACTAGTAAAAAAAGAAAAAATGACTTCAGTGATCATGGGAACAGGTATGTAGTTACCATTCAAACTCTATAGCAGTTGATAATCTTATTTTTATCTTATTTTTCAGAGATTCCTTTGTTTGTTTGTTTCTTTGTGTAGACAGCCCAGTCAATAATATTTAGGTCATATCATGCTGGTCAGTTTTACCTGACCACTTTTTTCTTGGGCAGGCTTATACACAAGTCATTAATCAGAACAGTGCAGATTCTTTCGAAAGAAACTGACAACTACCCTTCTTGAATTAGCAGAAGGGAGAAAATGACAATAGAGAAGATTCCATGATCACTGCTGCCAACTCGGCAGTTATTGAACCTGCAACCTCCTAATCAGAAAATTGAACCTGCAACCTCCTAATCAGAAAAAAGAGCTTGACATTATTTGTGAATTGTCTGTCAGCAGACAATTTGCATGTGGTCTTATTTTGTCTGAAAAATAAGTAAAAAAGCTTAACCCATTAGGTACCAGAAACCCCCAAACTGGTACCCTGGTAAACAGTGCAGGCCCAGATCAGACGCCATAGAATGCGGCGTCTGATCAGGGCCTACACTGTTTGCAAACAGTAAAGCCAAATTTTAAAGGAAACACAACCTGACATCCCAAATTTTTGAAATGGACTCCTGCTATATATAAGGAGGAAGATTCCATTTGGTACAAAAAGGGTTAAAAAATGCCATCATCTTGATTAGCATTTGGAAGATTAACCGTTTCAAACAAATACCTGTTCAATAGTTTTCAAGCTGGTCTGTGTTATTGAACCCTATTTTCAACAGAAGGCATTCAGATTCAAAGCTGGTAAAGTCCAATCCAGAAACTCAGGGCTAAAACAGTCAATGGGAATCTATTCACATCTTTCAAGCATATTTTTACATCCTTTGTCAAAGGAATGTACATGTATGTGCTCCTTTTTTCCTTATAATGAAAGATCACTTTTTCAGAGGAAAGTTTCTAGGAAAGCCAAAAGGATGTAAGTGGCAATTGAGCTGTAAGGCACCTAAATATCAAACAAAACTTCCATTTCTCCACCTATGAAATTTGTTGTGCAAGAATTCTTAGGAAAATTTTGTTCACAGTTCAACGATCACTGCATTTAGCCACTGACTACTTTCATTATAAATGAGTAATAATGCAGACCTGGGCCAGCTTGTTCAAAAGTAATGATGACATTGTTTAACATATTGTTAAACTTTGATCATTCAAAGATATTTTTGCTGACCAAATGTGAGTAGCTTTTGTAAATGCAAAAGCTACTCACATTTTTCCAGCAAAAATACCAGAAAATTAGATATTCTTGCAAGAACAGTTAACATTTTGACACTAATGAGCTTGTTAATCTTACAATGCTTTGAAAAACTAGGTCCTGTTTATAATTAGTTTTAAATGTTTTGCTTCCCGAAAAATTGCTTGTTTGTGCTTTTGTGATGTTCCTTGATCACTTCATGTCTTTTTTATGTGCCGTAAAATTCCTATAGTAAGACCACCTTTAGGACTGTTCAAAAGTGGTCTTTAAGACCACTTTTGAACAGTCCCAAAGGTGGTCCCTGACCAGAGGAGAATGTATGCAGAAAACACAAAGAAAGAATAATGGCAACCTACTAAATAAACTTTTTAAAGCAGAATTAGTCTTAAATTTTGGTGGTCTTAATTGCAGAATTTTACTGTATTTCAGTGAAAATCTGAAGAACCTGGCCAGTAAATCTGCCAAGAATGGTGCAGTGGGTACAGATTATCATGCTCACATGATGGAGAGAAAGGAAGAAAAAATGGATGTTTCCGAGGAAAAAAGTTATGTAAATCCTACAGCACAAAGCAAATATATCAAACAGGCCAAGAATGCTTCTAAAGCTAATGCAGACAAAATGGCTTCTCTGAATTTGAATAAATCACAAATGGAAGTTGACAGTAATGTACAGCTTCAAGAAAGAAAAGAACGGACTACAACTCCAGGAAAATCTGCACGTGCCAGAAGGACACAAAAAAGTGCATCAAATTTTCAGGGTTCAGATGAAACGTATGATAATGATAAGAATTTTGAGGTGCGGCTGGGAAAGTCATATGTTGATGTGTCTAATCGACAATCACAACAAACTTACAATTCAACTTTTCCAGACTTCCGTTCAGGTAATTTAGTGGAAGGAAATTCTTCAGACAACAAAATGGATACATCAGAAATGTACGATAACAGAGCAGGGAATTCTGAAGAAATGGAATATAATACTCCCAGTGAATCTAAATACTTAAAACGCAAAAATAGTTCTAAAACTGTATCAGATACACGGCAGCAACAGCAGGAGAGGTCTCCCGAGGCACATGTGGCAACACCCCGGGACCCTCCGGCTCATAATACACGAACTAGTACCTACACTGTGAATTTAGAAGCACCTATCAATAATCAGGAACATGTAGATTCTAATCAAAAGACTAGTGAAAGTCCTCCTGAAAGGAAGAAGGTAAGTGAAAGCAATTACGATAAAGTGCCCATGAGAAATAAAGCTCTAATAAATGGCTTTATCATATGATGTCCCATCTGAGAATGTAATGTCATGTAAAAAATTCATTAATTCACTATTTGGATTAAATATGCCAGGTAGTTAGATATGCCTCATAACGTTACATATGTGACGTCCTTAGTGACATCGCATTTAATAATGGCGGAATATTGACATTTTTGTGAAAAAAAAAAGTCGTGAATAAAATGCATTGGGTGGCAGGGCTTGAGATGTCAATTCATGTCAATGTCGGGTAAAAGTCCCACAAAATTGGAAGCAACGTCTCCAAAATTATCAAAATAGCCATGACGGGGACATTAAACCTCAATTCAAACGAACAAATGTCATGATAAATAGAAACTTACATTCATGCTCATGTATAATTAAATTATTAAGCTCATAAAATGCTCGGTGAAGCCTCCCATGTTATCCCTTTTCCTCAACTCATTTATTTATAAATTTAGTAATACATGAGCGCTCATACCTTATACTGCCGATCATGACATTTGCAGTCTTCATTTTACGAAAACGCGCCTATATACAAATACATTGTAAATTAATTGCTGAAAAAAATGATTTTTTTTTAAGATGAAAAATTGTGATATTTTTCTTATTTCTGCTAAAAATATTGATTGTGGGTACACATTAGAACTGTCTCATTGAGGCCCACAATCTATATTTTGGAGCAGAAATAAGTTAAATAAGGTTTGCCCCTGTAAACCCCAGTTTTGCACATAAAAGTGGGGTTCAAGGGGGTCAGAATTAAACAGGTGTGTTTTCGTGATGATTTTGATTTTTTTTTCTTCGTATTTTGTTCATAGAAAATAAGGCTTGACAATACATACGAATTTTCTGCTATTTAATATTCTCAAAACATGCATAGATTTTAGGTGCTTGATAGAACAACTTCATTGAGCAAGCACTGTTTTGGAGCAGAATAAAGAAAAAATAATGTATACCCCCTGTAATGCCCACTTTCATGTGTGTAAAGTTGTTTTACCAGCATATTCATTACCAAGACTTGTTTATATGGGCATTTTAGAATTAATAATGTCAAAAGCGCAGATCAGCCTACACATAACTGTTTTGTTCACTTGAAAGTCATTTAAGCAGGGTAGACAGATTAGGTTTTTGTAGTGCATTATATTTTCCAGGTTGTGATACAGTGGGCCAATGTCAGGCTGACATTAATATGGCATTGCCACATCATTTTGATGTCAACATGAAGTTGTCCTGACATTCTTTGTGGTCGGCATATCCTAATTTTTCACCCACCGCAATCAAAGTGGGGGATATTGGTTATAGCTGTGTCTATGGTTCCATAGATTCATGTTTCTATCTGTTGAACCATACAAAATATTTTTTCATGAAACTTGTCAAATGTATCATTAACCCATTGCATGCGGGAAACCCCTAAATGGGTACCTTGGCAAACAGTGCAGGCCCAGATCAGACACCGCAGAATGCGGCGTCTGATCTGGGCCTGCACTATTTGCTAACAGAATTTTCCGTCAAAAATAAATAGGTCTACCACCCCTTACATAACAAATGGACTTGTCGAGCATGTAGCAATGGAAGAGTCCACTAGTATACAATGGGTTAAAGCATAATGAGATGATGTATCATGTGAACAACAAAGACAACTGTATCTTTCTTTACCCTTCCTAAAGTTTTTGTCCACTTCAGTTCCTGCTATAAATCTGGAACCATTTGGAATATTCTCATGAAACCTGACTGACATTTTTTGGCATAATGAGATAATGAATTGTTTATACCTATAGTTCTCAGTTCTAAAGTCATCTGTCCTTGACTGAATTATTGTCAGGGCCATAACTCTAAAGCAAATGAATTTTTTGCATAAACATAGTGAGACAATCCAACATATCTGTAGCTATGCCGTATCTACCCTAAGAATTCTGACACCTCAAATCTTTATTGTGGAGACCTCAACTCCTTATCTTTATCATACTTCAACAACTTTAACAAGTACAATGTACTACCTGACTATCTGGATGAGTGGCAAACAGTTTAGACCCTGATGAGATGCCACATTCTGTGGCATCTCATCAGGGTCTACTCTGTTTGTTCAGGCCTGTTGGAGTATGTACAGTAAATGCGGTACGCAAAATTAGCAGCTGCTTACTTTGCAATGGGACATGTTGGCCACTTTTTGACAATTTCTTGTTATAATCTTGACTATTCCAGTATTTGTTCCCGTTTTTTGTTCTGTTCTGGTTTTACGCCCCTTTCAAGATTATTTCAGTCATATCAAGCCGATCGTTAATCAGAGGTGGGTGAAAACTGGAGTACCCGAAGAAAAAACACCTGACATTCCGTTGCAGAACTTGGCATCTCACATGTGACCTGAGCCAGGCTCGAACCCGCAGCGGTGAGAGACCTAATGATTATTTGTTCCTGTAACAAAATTAATGAATTGTTATGTATATTACAGTTCCTAGACAAGACATTACAAGAAGAGTTACAACGAATCAAATCGAGTACAATGAGACAAAAGAAGAACCAGCAGGAAGCCAAACCTGAGGCCTCCTTTATGAGAACCATCACAGACAGGCTCTCGGATGCTAAGGTAATACTCACATCCTTCTTGGGGAAATGTTAGCCCTTATCCTGCTGAACATGACAACCCCTATCCTTGCAAACAGTGTAGATCCAGATCAGATGGCTTCTGAAGAAGCCTTATCCTGCTGTTCACGACAACCCCTGCTGTTCACGACAACCCTTATCTTGCAAACAGTGTAGATCCAGATCAGATGGCTTCTGAAGAAGCCATCTGATCAGGAACTACACTGTTTTTCATGCAGTTTGTGAATTGAACAAATACATTATGTCAAGCAATTTGATTGGTGGATAGTCAGAAATGGGTGTGGCTTAATTAGTTTATTCAGCAGGATAAGGGTTAGGCTGTTTTGTGTAGGTGTAGCACTCATTACACATAGTATGTGTGTGCACAATGAAAAATGGCACAAAACTGCCGCTTTGCTATAAAGTTTCATTCTTAATAGCAGCAAGTTCACCTAACCATATTAGAAGCCTTCGTGGTGCAGTGGTTACGCTACTCGCCTTGTAAACCAGGGATCACAGGATCGATCCCGGGCTTCTCCAGACTTTCAGATGAGTCTTTAAACCGAGGTCCCGTCTCCGTATGACCTTAGCTGTTGGTGGGACGTAAAACTAAAACTCACTCACTCACCTAACCATAGCCATTGTCTGGCTAATTCAGCAGACAACAAATTGTTGGTATTTTTCTTATTTTACTCAGAAAACAGGATTTGACATCTAATACAAATTGTGTCCACCATTTGCATGAGATGTCAAATTTGACATCTAATGTAAATTGTATCCACCATGAGATGTTGTCTCCTATTTTCTAGAAAAAAATAAGAAAAATATTTCAAAATGTTGTCTACTGAAAAAACAACAACATTTTTACCTTAAATTTTACCTTGGATTTGCTGGACAGACTGCTGATGACTAATGAGAGTTGTG
Organism: Lucinisca nassula; assembly: GCA_963580285.1. Lineage (NCBI taxonomy): Eukaryota > Metazoa > Mollusca > Bivalvia > Lucinida > Lucinidae > Lucinisca > Lucinisca nassula. The sequence goes on from OY757015.1 coordinate 158,894,733, forward strand.
CTTTTGGTATTATTCCTTGCAAATACAAATATTGTATTTGGGTCAGTCTTGTACTGACTGTCAGATACCTAATTACAATTCTTCGACAAAAGAATTCAGCCTGTTTTGAAGTTCCTATTTCCTTTTATGCATTTCAGCATTTTTTTCAGAACTTTTTGACTTCAAAACTGTTCAGAGTATTTAAGTTCCAAATGAAAATGAAGCAAACAAAATTCTTACCAGCTGCAGAACATTATCTCATTAAACTCTGGCTTTATAAATGCAAATGAAATTTTCAAAAACAGTATCATTGGTGATGTCTGCAAATGTGGCCTTTTTGTCTTTAAACTTTATTCCACATATCATTGGATCACTGGTGAAGCTAAATAAATATACATTCCATATATATAATTTTTTTGTGAAAGTTTATTATTCTATTTATTTGTTATTGTTTTGCCAAAATAACTGAGTATAACGGAACTTAAAGGGAACTTAAGTGGCAGTATACTTCTTGCACATACTGTATTTTTGCAGGCAGAATCGGAAACTTTTATTATTTTGCACAAACTTATTGCATAGTTTGATTACCTTACACCCTATTTCTTTTCATGTCATCAGGATTTATGTGTTTTCCTGTTTCACCTCAGTGATTGGACTTCTTATTAAATTTAATATGCCAGTTCTGCAGTGTAGTTCTGTTTCCTATAACAGGCTAACAATCCGAGTAGAAAAGAATTATATCAGGGGCCAGTTGTTCATAACTAATGACATCATTAGTTAATCCTTCAAACTTTAACCTTTAAATATGGCATATACACTAATATTTTTGCTGGAAAAAATATGAGTAACTTTTGGAAATGAAAAAGCTACACAAATTTTTCAGCAAAAAATTCCACTATTAGATATTGTAATTGCTAGAACAGTCCTCAGTATGACTATAACATGTTTGATAAGCTAATGATGCTTTGGACAACTGGGCCCAGACAACTTCTTTTGGTTTGATGCTTTTTGTCCCATTTGAGATGATTTTGATATGTCTTCCATCTGGAAAATGACATGTCACTTTGTTACTTCTGTTGTACATGTATGGAAAAAAGTCTTATATTTTGCAGAAAATATATAATCAAGGCAAAAAGAAATCCACAAAAGTGAAAGTAGGTCAAAGCACTTGCAAAATATATATCCATGTAATCAGATAGAGCTAGTGTTGCATTAATTTGAGTGATAATAAGTATTTTTGAAATAAAGACATTGGATAATTTTGCAGTTCTCTCTATAGCTCTCTTTTATTATCCTACCTGAGCACGAAGTGCTCATGGTGAGCTATTGTGATTAGTCATTGTCCGTCGTCCGCCTTGCGTTGTGCAGCTCAACAATTTGCTTTGTCGTCCGCCTTGCGTTGTGTGTCTCAACAATTTGCTTTAAATGCGAACTCCTCCTAAACCATTGGGCCAATTTGATTCAAACTTCACAGGGAATGTAGCCTGGCTCCCTACAAAACTAGCTAAAATGGTTCCACTCTGATGAACAAGATGGTCACCAGAGCTAAAAAAAGAAAAATCTTTAAATGACAACTCCTCCTGGTACAGGGCCAATTTCATTCAAACTTCATAGAAATATTGCTTAGGTGACCCTTTACTAAAATAGCTAAAACAGTTCTGCTGCAATGAGCAAACTGGCCACCAGAGCTAAAAATAGAAAAAAACATCATAAATTTGCTAAAAACACAAACTTCCTGTAAACCTTTGAGACAGTTTGATTCAAACTTCACATGAATGTTGCCTGGGTGGCTCCCTACGAAAATAGCTCAAATTGTTCTGCTCCGATGAACAAGATGGCTGCCAGAGGTAAAAACAGAAAAAAATGTTCAAACGACAACTCCTCCTGTACCCTTGGGCCAATTTCATTCAAACTTCATAGCAATGTTGCTTTGGTGACCCTCTACCTAAATAGTTAAAACACTTTTGCTCTAATGAGCAAAATGGCAGCCAGAGCTGAAAAAAGAATAAATTTGCTTCAAACGCGAACTCCGCCTAAGCCCTTGGGCCAATTTGATTCAAACTTCACAGTTGACTCCCTGCTAAAATAGCTAAAGTCCTTACAATCTGATGACAAGATGGCCCCCAGAGCTAAAAATAGAAAAAAAAGATCTTTAAACGACAACTTTTCCTGTACCCTTGGGCTGATTTCATTCTAACGTCATAGGCATGTTGCTTAGGTGACCCTCTACCAAAATAGAAAAAACATTGTAAATTGCTTCAGATGCAAACTCCTCCTAAACCCTTGGGCCAATTTGATTCAACATCGCAGGAATATTACCTAGGTGGCTCCCTACCAATATAGCTAAAATTGTTGCTTTTATTATTAGCTAAAATTGTTCTGCTCTGATGAACAAGTTTGCTGCCAGAGCTTAAAATACAAAAATGTAAATTTGCTTCAAACTGGAATTCCTCCTAAACCCTTGGGCAAATTTGATTCAAACTTCACAAGAATGTTGCCTAGTTGACCCTGACAAAATAGCTAAAATTGTTCTGCTCTGATGAACCAGATCTAAAAAGAGAATGTAGTAGAGACAGTGACTTTCAGGTGAGCAAAGTAGAGCCCTCTGGGCCCTCTTGTTTATTATGGGTTCACATTTAACCTGTTTTAGGTGCTTAACCCCAAAACAGGACAGTGGAAAATGCATGTAGCGCTGGTGGCCATTTTGAAAATAAGTGTAGCAGAATGAGTTATTTTCAGAAATTAATTAAGGACAATTGCTGATTTTGTTTTTGCAAACATCAAAGGCCCTGATTAGATGAAACATTCTGCTCCATTTGATCTGGGTCTGTTTGCCAGTGTCTCATTTTGGGGCTTCCCACATGAAATTGATGAAGCAGTAGGATTTTTGTCTCAGTATATATCCTCTGACCATAACTTCTTCTCTTGTTATATTTTTTCACTGATATGTGTATGGCTTATTATATTTCTCTGAAACACACAGTAAGTGGCCTAACAAAAAAGGCTGAGTTCTACTGTAAGCCAGGTCTGTTGCTAGGTCGGAAGTACTCCGGTCACTCAGGTCTGGTAATACATGTATTCTTTCATGGAATTGCTCATCGTCATGAAATATTTTCCATCATCATTAGCTATGATAATGGTTCTAATGTATTGGGACGGATAGGCCTAAGCCAACAGTGCAGACCCAGATAAGGAGCAGTCTGATCATGGTCTACACTGTTTGCTATTCCATCTGCACCTTTTAGACTCCTTACTGGATCATGAAACTAATTTGTTAAAATTTTAGGAGAATTACAGCAAATCCTCAAGGTGTCCTAATATTTAGGACTTTTATGGTATTTTATGTGACTGTTGTCTCCCTTTTGCTGATTCTAGTTGTTAGTTACTGATAAAAGAAGTTGCAATGTACCGATTGATGGCTTAGACATGTGAACTGTATTGGTCCCAAGGTTATAAAACTTCTTTTCATGCTCAACTCAACTGAGCATGAAATTTATAATGCTCATAACTATTAACCCTTATCTTGCTGTTCACGATAACCCCTATCTTTGCAAACAGTGTAGATCCAGATCAGATGGCTTCTGAAGAAGCCATCTGATCAGGATCTACATTGTTTGGCATTCAGTTTATGAATTTGTAGCAATAAATTACATCAAATAATTGGATTGGTTGATAGACAGAAATGGGTGTGGCTTAGATGAATATTCAGCAAGATAAGGGTTAAAATACAAATGAAAGAGGCAATTTTCCTGATCAGATCAGTACAGAATGTTATTTGTCCTGCTAATAAATTTTAATGCCGACACTTGTTGACATTTTAAAATTTATGAGCAAGACAAATTTCATGCTCAAGTGAGTTGAAAATAACCTCAGACCTTGGTTGACTGCTTAGAAGTAAACCTGTGCTTAGGCTAACTGTCTGGCTCAACATGATCAAAATACATGTAGCCTAGACTGGCGTGTGACAGAAATTTGCTTCTGTTGAAAACTGGTGCCATCACAAAATTATTGGAGCCTTTGATTATTGGAGCCTTTGACCTCAGAGCTGAAGTTTGCAGCTTGGAGGCCCAACAGCTGTAAGAAAGAACTGAAGAAGTGTCCACCCAGCAGTGAATGGATACATGATCTGTTTTGGGGAAGGTTTAAGTTGTGCCCCACCTTCGTTTGCTATGCTGAAGATATTGTTGGGCTTTTGCAATCTGCTGCCTCTGAGAGTCATCAGGCTAAGGGACACCTTTATCACATACAAAAATGTCTGTTTTTGAGAACTTTTATGTGTTTGATTATAAGTAATCCCTATTATATTTTGTAGCCTTGTTTATGATTTAATAATTGCTGCAAACATGTAATATAATCATAGTACTGATAGCAGTGGTGGGTCGATTGGTTCTGAGTGTGGGCTGGGAAAACAGTTCTGAGCTGAGACTTAAGCTGTTTTATTCAACCCTTAATTTGGAAGCCTTTGAAGCAACCAAAGAATTTGAAAATAAAGAAAAGCCAATATTGTCAGAGAAGATTCAGTTTAAATTTGCATGAAGAAATTTTATTTTAATGTCTGACAAAGAATTTGTTTGTAACAGAAGCTTGCAGATCCTAATATCATTTATTTAGAATGTACTGTCATTATTATATCATTTCTTATATTGCTTTTTATGTCAGACGAATAACAAAATATACAAAGTGGAACTTCGAAAACTCAAACACAAATAGCTTGTTTACCATGGCTAATTGAAACTCGTTCTTGAGTCCCCAGAGAATTCATCTAATACCTCTAGAATCCATTTATTTCGTTATTATCAGGAGGTTTTCCTGATTTGATCTGTAACAGGTATGTCATTTGTACTCATTAAAATTGCCTTAATTAGGCAATTCTGAGCAGTACACACAACATATCTTCATTTTATGGAAGATCATAAAGATATTAAAATGATCCCCCTTATGCTTCTTGATCCGAAACTATGCTTAAACCTCAGTAGTTTGAACAACCCCTATTTCGAACTATGTTCACTGCCCGAAAGATATTTGAGTTATCAAAGTTCAGCTTTAATTTCATTGTGCTAAATCATCAGTTACAATATCAGACAGACAGGTCTTAACAAACAGTGTAGACCCAGATAAGATGCCACAGAACATGCCGTTTTCAGAGTCTACACTGTTTGCCACTCATTCAGCTATTCTTAGACACAACACCGGGTAGTAAATTATACTTGTTGAAATTTTAGCATAAGTTAGGTATGATGTTGAGGTTTCCAAATATTTAGTGAATATTTGGTAAACACTTGATGTACCAATCATGAGTAGTAGACAGCATTTTCAAAATACTTTTTTTCTCCTATTTTTATGGAAAATCAGGCTGACATTACTTGTGAATCATCTCCTAGACGATTCAAAAGAAATATCAAGCCTTTTTTTCTCTCTGTAAAATGAAGAGAAAACAAATAAGTAGTCATCCCTGTGGTTTTGAAGGATCAAAATAGTGTTTTGCAATGATTCTTAAAAATGTCCCTCCCAATAGCTAGGACAGCCAATGACCCCACCCATCGGGACAGGAAGAAATAGATTGGGCTGCTTGATGCTTCCACGCAGAGCTGAAACCGACTGCACACGAGTACCGGTATACCGCTTAGAGGGTCTAAGTCTGCCCAGGCAAAGGGATGCTAGTTGGTCCATCCATACATATTTGTTTCATTGGGCAACAGGGCTTGAAATATCATTTCATCTCAATGTCAGGTAAAAGTCCCATAAAATTGGAAGCAATGTCTCCAAAATAGTGTTGATTGGGGTGTTAAACATCAAATCAAATAGACCAGGACAGTCAAACAAGTTTTAAAGGAAGTGTTTCTGTTAAATATGTTTCATTTCCTCCCTAAATTTTATGCACTGGAGAAAATTCTAGAGCAGAATGATGGTAATCTAATTTTTTTATCTTTTTTTTTTTTTTCAGAGAAACTTCTGTTAAATATTCATGTGAATCATTTGCCCTACACACAATTCACATGTAATATCAAACCTTATTGTCACTGAAAAAGAAAAAAAATACTGCCATCTGCTAAATGTATTTTGTGCTAGGTGTGTTAAGCTAGAAAAATATAATTAAGAGAGAGGATCTCACTACCATGTTTGAGAAATAGGGACTCAACACCTGAAAACTTGTCTAGTTTTTAGCTCACCTGTCACGTAGTGACAAGGTGAGCTTTTGGGATCACTTTTTGACTGTTGTCCGTTGTGCGCCCGTTCATCCGTAAACAATTTCTTCAAACAACATCTCCTCCTAAACCACTGATCGTATTTTCACCAAACTTCACAGGAATGATCCTTAGGTGGTCCCCTTTCAAAATTGTTTAAATGGTTCCGGTACGTTGCACAGGAGCTAAAAATAGATTTTTTAACTGAAAACACAAAAAATCTTCTTCTCTGAAACCGCATGGTCCAGGACCTCTTTGATATTTGGTATGAAGCGTCATCTAGTGGACCTCTACCAAGATTGTTCAAATTATAGCCCTGAGGCGAAAAACGCCCCGCGCCGGGGCCCACCAGTTTTACCTAGACTTATATAGGGAAAATCTTTAAAAATCTTCTTGTCTGTAACCAGATGGCCCAGGTCATTGATATTTGGTATGAAGCTTCATCTAATGGACCTCTACCAAGATTGTTCAAAATAATGTCCTGGGGCCAAAAATGCCCCCACGCCCGGGCCCACTGGTTTCACATAGGCGTATATAGGGAAATCCTTGAAAAATCTTCTTGTCTGAAACAAGAAGGCCCAGGTCTTTGATATTTGGTATTAAGCTTCATCTAGTGGACCTCTACCAAGATTGTTCAAATTATAGCCCTAGGGCCATAAATGCCCCGTGCCGGGGCCCACCAGTTTTACATAGACTTACATAGGGAAAACCTTTAAAAATTTTCTTGTCTGAAACCGGAAGGCCCAGGTCTTTGATATTTGGTATGAAGCTTCATCTAGTGGACCACTACCAAGATTGTTCAAAATAACGTCCTGGGGCCAAAAATGCCCCCGCGCAGGGGCCCTGTAGTTTCTCATAGGCATATATAGGGAAAACCTTTAAAAATCTTCTTGTCTGAAACAAGAAGGTCCAGGTCTTTGATATTTGGTATGAAGCTTCATCTAGTGGACCTCTACCAAGATTGTTCAAATTATAGCCCTGGAGCCATAAATGCCCCCGCACAAGGGCCCACCAATTTTACATAGACTTATATAGGGAAAACCTTTAAAAATCGTCTTGTCTGAAACCAGAAGGCCCAGGTCTTTGATATTTGGTATGAAGCTATTTAGTGGACCTCTACCAAGATTGTTCAAAATATAGTCCTGGGGCCAAAAGGGCCAGCTGATTTCACATAGGCGTATATAGGGAAAACCTTTAAAAATCTTCTTATCTGAAACAAGAAGGCCCAGGTCTTTGATATTTGGCATGAAGCTTCATCTAGTGGACCTCTACCAAGATTGTTCAAAATATAGTCCTGGGGCCAAAAAATGCCCCCGCGCCAGGACCCACTGGTTTTACATAGGCTTATATAGGGAAAACCTTTAAAAATCTTCTTGTCTGAAACCAGAAGGCCCAGGTCTTTGATATTTGATATGAAGCTTCATCTAGTGGACTGCGTCCAAGTTTGTTCAAATTATAGCCCTTGGGCGAAGAATGTACTAGAGATACTGATACTCAGGTGAGAGATCCAGGGCCCTGTGGGCCCTCTTGTTCATGTTTTATGTACTGTTGATGTCAGTTTATCATTTTTCATGTTCAGTAATGTGTCCTGAGTCAGCAGAATAACTTTATTGGTATCAGGATGCTTTATCGTTATGCTATAATTAGGGCCCCGCACTGAAAGTGTGGGTGCCCTATAGTAATCACTCTGTCTGTCCGTCTGTCCGTCCACAAATTTTCCTACTCCTCTGATAGCGCTGCCGGGGCCCTAGTCAGTTTCACTGACAGCTCTAGTTTCCTTATAATTTGAACAGGGTAATTTTTTATTTCTAGCATTATATTTCAGTTCCAAACAAACTGCCAGAATCTTTACCACTCACCTTCTTGTCTGATATTGTAGTCACATTTTGGTCAGTAATTTCCCCATTACATATTTGAAAAAAAAAAATGTTAAATTCTGACTGGTTATGTAGCAAAACATGCAGACATCTGGCAAATTGCATAGACCCAGACTAATGATCAGGGTTTGTGCTGTTTGCTCAGTTACTTTGATCCAGGGTCCGGTTGTTCAAAACTGATGACATCATTAGTTAACAAATTGTTAAAATCTCGATCATTTAATACGGCAAATATACCAATATTATTGCTGAAGCAAATGTGAGCAGCTTTTGCAAATGCAAAAGTTGCTCACATTTTTTTTTTCAGCAAAATTACCACTGTTGTATTACATATTTAACTTACTAGGACACTTAACATTTTGTCCACTAACAAGCTCTTTAAGCTAACGATGCTTTGGACAATTGGATTCAGTTATTTAACCTTCAAGCACTATGGAATATTCTAGAGCAAACAACAAACTGGGCCCAGCTGTTCAAAGCAGTGTTCGCTTAGTGGTGAAAAAGTTAACTGTTCTGGCAAGTCCAATTGCAAAGTTAGTAGTATTTTTGCTGAAAAAATGAGAGCAGCTTTTGCATCTGCAAAAGCTGCTCTCATTTTTTTCAGCAAAAATATTAGCAAAAATGTGATCAAAGTTTTAACAATACATTAACTAATGACATCATTGGTTTTGATCAACTGGCCCCTGATTTTGATTTTTCAGCAAATGTCAGTCATTATTTTCGCTGAAAAATAAGAAAAGATGCCTTGAAGATGCTCTCTGTTAGTCATGTTAAGTAATTGAAGGGTTAAGGTAGGTATCTATGTTATTTCTGTTTGCAGATACAGAATGTGGATGGGACTAATAACAAATATAGTCGAGATGGTAACTATGGTGGCTACACCAGTCCCATGTTGAAAGACACACGAGCACGCAAAAACCAATACTATGGTAGGTATATAGACAGCTTGTGGAAAAACTTTGTTATCGTTTTGCACACAAGGATCACATTGATCACCAAACTTAACTTATAGATAGTCATAAGTTTGTTTGTTTGATTTGAGGTTTAACGTCCCCGTCAACACTGTAAAGGTCATTTAGGAGATGTTGCTTCCAATTTTGTGGGACTTTTACCTAATGTTGAGATGAAATGACATCTCAAGCCCTGTCCCCCAATGAAACCAATAGGGTTTATAAGCATGGACGGTCCCACTCGCACGGCTTTACCTGGGCAGGCTTAGATCCTCTAAGCGGTTTACCAGAACTCGTGTGCGGGTCAGATTTAGCTCTGCATGGAAGCATTGTGCAGCCCATACATTAAGATAGTCATTAGCTTCTAAACAACTTGTAACTTTCTCTTGGAAATTTGAAGTCATTTAACCCAATTTATATGGGAACTCCCAAAACAGGTCATTGACAACCAGTACAGGCCCAGATGAGACAGATCAGATGCTACAGAATGCGGCTTCAGATCAGGGCCTTCATTGTTTACAGAAAGTACACCCATTTTTAAATCAATTAAACCTGGTTCCCCTAAATGTATAAGGTGGAAGATCCCATTCAGTACAAAATGGGTTAATTTGACCTAGCATATGAGAAGAGGATTCTTACCAAATTGATGTCCCACAAAGGCTTAGGCCAGCATGGGCAAAAGCACAATCTCACCAAGCCTGTGCTACTTGCAAACAAGTAGAGGACCCCTTGGTGGTCTTCTCTACATGTCTTAGAGCAGCAAAAGCTCTGGTGGTTGCACTTTTCTGGTACACAAACTATTTCAGTTATTGAGCTTGAATGTGCCTTCATTTTTTTCCAAGTACCTCCCTCTGCAGATATGTAAACTATAGATATTGCCAGTAATTTTAAAGATTTCAAGAGTACAGTTGTTTCCTCTGTTTTGTTTCTTTGATTATATAAGCAGTGTAAAGCAGAAAAGGGACTGTAGATGTAGATGCCCAGTGCATACTCAAGATCATGTTGATTTGAGTCTTTGCTTAGGCTGCATTTACCTTGATTCAGCTCATATTATCCTTCAGTTGCCACTTGAGATTGGACTTTCAGCACATGTAGAATTCTTGATAGTATGCACACTGACTCTCTTGTAATAGTGGATCAGTCTTCATCTATAAGAGCACATTCTACTTTCAATAATTTTTAGGCTGACTGGCTTTCACTCTGTCAAATAATTTGTCTTTTCAGTTGATTTGTGTTGTGCGGCTTAAGTTTGTTAGTGCATTTTGGATTATCCAAAGAAATGATTGTACATACAGATTGTACATACATGTACATACACAGTAAAATTCCTATATTAAGACCACCTTTTGGACTGTTCAAAAATGGTCTTTAACCATTGTATGCGGAAATCCAGGTATCGAGGCAAACAGTGCAGGCCCAAATCAGACGCCACAGAAGGCGGAGTCTGATCAGGGCCTGCACTATTTTCTGACAAAATAGAATGATACAAAAAATAGGCCCAGCATCCCTTCTATGACAAATGGACTTGTCCAACATATAGCAATGGAAAAGTCACAAGTATACAATGGGTTAAAATACGATTTTTATGCCCATGCATTTGAAGAATGATGGAAAGGGTATATAGGGTTACCCCTTTCCATCCATCTGTCTCTATCCGCATCCAAGATGGCATAGGTATTTGCATACGTTTTTCATCAGAATCAGAATCAGAATTGTTACTGGTGACACGTCAAATGACATTCATCAGTGTCACTACTAGGCCAGGGCATCAGTGACCCTTGGACACATCTCTTGTTTAAGAATAGTTAGTCTTAATTTCGTGGGTCTTAATAACAGAATTTCAATGTACATAACCTTTAAATCTTCCAGCTAGTTTAAAGAAAGTTTTGAAAGAGAACACAGGTATTTCAGTTAAAAAAAAGTGTATTTTCAGAAATTTCCTATTTAACAGATTTGCATTAACATGCATGCTGAAATATAGAAATAACACATCCGTGTGAGATACAGAAAATCTAAAACGAGGTCATTTCCAAGAAATTTATTATGCCCCCAACTTCGAAGAAGTTGTGGGGGCATATTGGTTTTGCCCTGTTCGTCCGTCCGTCCTTCCGTCCTTACGTCCGTCCCACTTTTTACTGCATAGCATAACTTTAGAACCATGGGTGCTAGGTTTTTGAAATTTCATATATGGATTCCTCATGAAAAAATAATTGACCCGTGTTTTTTTTCTCGTCAGGATTATGCCCCTTTTTTGAGTTATGCCCCTTTGCAAAAAATACTATGAAATCTTGTAAGCAAGATATCTCAAAAACTGTTTGAGCTATTGCCCTGAAACTTTACATGCTGGTTGGGGATGATGAGTAGATGAACTGATTAACTTTTGAAAAAAATCCGAAATTTTTTTCTTGAGTTATGGCCCTTTGAAATTTTTCACGTTTTAAGTTTGTAAGCAAGATATCTAAAAAAACTATTTGAGGTTTTTCCCCGAAACTTCACAGTCTTGTCGGGGATGATGAGTAGATGAACTGATCAACTTTTGAAAAAAATCCGATTTTTTTTTCTTGAGTTATGGCCCTTAGATTTTTTTCGTGTTTTCAGCTTGTAAGCAAGATATCTCAATAATTGTTTGAGCGATTGCCCTGCAACTTTACAAGCTGGTTTGGGATGATGTGTAGATGAACTGATTAACTGTTGAAAAAAAATCCTATATTTTTTTCTTGAGTTATGGCCCTTTGAAATTTTTCGCGTTTTAAGTTTGTAAGCAAGATATCTCAAAAACTATATGAGGTTTTTCCCCAAAACTTCACAGACTGGTTGGGTATGATGAGTAGATGAACTGATTAACTTTTGAAAAAAATCCAATTTTTTTTTCTTGAGTTATGGCCCTTTGATTTTTTTCGTGTTTTCAGCTTGTAAGCAAGATATCTCAAAAATTGTTTGAGCTATTGCCCTGAAACTTTACAGGCTGGTTGGGGATGATGAGTAGATGAACTGATTAACTTTTGAAAAAAATCCGAAATTTTTTTCTTGAGTTATGGCCCTTTGAAATTTTTCGCGTTTTGGCGTCCTTCCGTCCTTCCGTCCTTACGTCCGTCCCACTTTTTACTGCATAGCATAACTTTAGAACCATGGGTGCTAGGTTTTTGAAATTTCATATATGGATTCCTCATGAAAAAATAATTGACCCGTGTTTTTTTTCTCGTCAGGATTATGCCCCTTTTTTGAGTTATGCCCCTTTGCAAAAAATACTATGAAATCTTGTAAGCAAGATATCTCAAAAACTGTTTGAGCTATTGCCCTGAAACTTTACATGCTGGTTGGGGATGATGAGTAGATGAACTGATTAACTTTTGAAAAAAATCCGAAATTTTTTTCTTGAGTTATGGCCCTTTGAAATTTTTCACGTTTTAAGTTTGTAAGCAAGATATCTAAAAAAACTATTTGAGGTTTTTCCCCGAAACTTCACAGACTTGTCGGGGATGATGAGTAGATGAACTGATCAACTTTTGAAAAAAATCCGATTTTTTTTTCTTGAGTTATGGCCCTTAGATTTTTTTCGTGTTTTCAGCTTGTAAGCAAGATATCTCAATAATTGTTTGAGCGATTGCCCTGCAACTTTACAAGCTGGTTTGGGATGATGTGTAGATGAACTGATTAACTGTTGAAAAAAAATCCTATATTTTTTTCTTGAGTTATGGCCCTTTGAAATTTTTCGCGTTTTAAGTTTGTAAGCAAGATATCTCAAAAACTATATGAGGTTTTTCCCCAAAACTTCACAGACTGGTTGGGTATGATGGGTAGATGAACTGATTAACTTTTGAAAAAAATCAAATTTTTTTTTCTTGAGTTATGGCCCTTTGATTTTTTTCGTGTTTTCAGCTTGTAAGCAAGATATCTCAAAAATTGTTTGAGCTATTGCCCTGAAACTTTACAGGCTGGTTGGGGATGATGAGTAGATGAACTGATTAACTTTTGAAAAAAATCCGAAATTTTTTTCTTGAGTTATGGCCCTTTGAAATTTTTCGCGTTTTGGCGTCCTTCCGTCCTTCCGTCCTTACGTCCGTCCCACTTTTTACTGCATAGCATAACTTTAGAACCATGGGTGCTAGGTTTTTGAAATTTCATATATGGATTCCTCATGAAAAAATAATTGACCCGTGTTTTTTTTCTCGTCAGGATTATGCCCCTTTTTTGAGTTATGCCCCTTTGCAAAAAATACTATGAAATCTTGTAAGCAAGATATCTCAAAAACTGTTTGAGCTATTGCCCTGAAACTTTACATGCTGGTTGGGGATGATGAGTAGATGAACTGATTAACTTTTGAAAAAAATCCGAAATTTTTTTCTTGAGTTATGGCCCTTTGAAATTTTTCGCGTTTTAAGTTTGTAAGCAAGATATCTAAAAAAACTATTTGAGGTTTTTCCCCGAAACTTCACAGACTTGTCGGGGATGATGAGTAGATGAACTGATCAACTTTTGAAAAAAATCCGATTTTTTTTTCTTGAGTTATGGCCCTTAGATTTTTTTCGTGTTTTCAGCTTGTAAGCAAGATATCTCAATAATTGTTTGAGCGATTGCCCTGCAACTTTACAAGCTGGTTTGGGATGATGTGTAGATGAACTGATTAACTGTTGAAAAAAAATCCTATATTTTTTTCTTGAGTTATGGCCCTTTGAAATTTTTCGCGTTTTAAGTTTGTAAGCAAGATATCTCAAAAACTATATGAGGTTTTTCCCCAAAACTTCACAGACTGGTTGGGTATGATGGGTAGATGAACTGATTAACTTTTGAAAAAAATCAAATTTTTTTTTCTTGAGTTATGGCCCTTTGATTTTTTTCGTGTTTTCAGCTTGTAAGCAAGATATCTCAAAAATTGTTTGAGCTATTGCCCTGAAACTTTACAGGCTGGTTGGGGATGATGAGTAGATGAACTGATTAACTTTTGAAAAAAATCCGAAATTTTTTTCTTGAGTTATGGCCCTTTGAAATTTTTCGCGTTTTGGCATATTGGTTTTGCCCTGTTCGTCCGTCCGTCCTTCCGTCCTTACGTCCGTCCCACTTTTTACTGCATAGCATAACTTTAGAACCATGGGTGCTAGGTTTTTGAAATTTCATATATGGATTCCTCATGAAAAAATAATTGACCCGTGTTTTTTTTCTCGTCAGGATTATGCCCCTTTTTTGAGTTATGCCCCTTTGCAAAAAATACTATGAAATCTTGTAAGCAAGATATCTCAAAAACTGTTTGAGCTATTGCCCTGAAACTTTACATGCCGGTTGGGGATGATGAGTAGATGAACTGATTAACTTTTGAAAAAAATCCGAAATTTTTTTCTTGCGTTATGGCCCTTTGAAATTTTTCGCGTTTTAAGTTTGTAAGCAAGATATCTAAAAAACTATTTGAGGTTTTTCCCCGAAACTTCACAGACTTGTCGGGGATGATGAGTAGATGAACTGATCAACTTTTGAAAAAAATCCGATTTTTTTTCTTGAGTTATGGCCCTTAGATTTTTTTCGTGTTTTCAGCTTGTAAGAAAGATATCTCAATAATTGTTTGAGCGATTGCCCTGCAACTTTACAAGCTGGTTTGGGATGATGTGTAGATGAACTGATTAACTGTTGAAAAAAAATCCTATATTTTTTCTTGAGTTATGGCCCTTTGAAATTTTTCGCGTTTTAAGTTTGTAAGCAAGATATCTCAAAAACTATATGAGGTTTTTCCCCAAAACTTCACAGACTGGTTGGGTATAATGAGTAGATGAACTGATTAACTTTTGAAAAAAATCCAATTTTTTTTTCTTGAGTTATGGCCCTTTGATTTTTTTCGTGTTTTCAGCTTGTAAGCAAGATATCTCAAAAATTGTTTGAGCTATTGCCCTGAAACTTTACAGGCTGGTTGGGGATGATGAGTAGATGAACTGATTAACTTTTGAAAAAAATCCGAAATTTTTTTCTTGAGTTATGGCCCTTTGAAATTTTTCGCGTTTTAAGTTTGTAAGCAAGATATCTAAAAAACTATTTTAGGTTTTTCCCCGAAACTTCACAGACTGGTCAGGGATGATGAGTAGATGATTAACTACAGCTTTTCTTGTGTAATTTCAGCATTACAGCCACATAAAAACAAGATATCTCAATTACTGTTAGGGACAAGCAGTGTTAGGGTCAAGCAGTTGGGGGCATTGTGTTTCATAAACACTGGCTCTAGTTTATCATATGACATCGTGTCTGAGAATGTAATAATGTCATGTAATAAATTTGATAATCCACTAGTGAATTAAATACGCAAATTAGTTAGATACGCCCCGTAAGATAACGTATGACGACCTCAACAACGTCGCGTTTACTAATGGCAGAGTTTGACATTTTTAAAACACAAATTGTGAATAAAATGCATTTTAAATGTCATGATAAAAAGAATCATGCATTTGTGTTAAACTCGTTGAGGAAAAGTGATAAAATGCTTAGCAAAGCCTCGCATTTTAAAGCCTCGCATTTTATCACTTTTCCTCAACTCATTTAATAAATTCAAAAATACATGAGCACTCATGTAATCCTCTATGAAATGAACCTCTGGTGTGTTTCATAAATTTCATTGCAATGACCACAAGTGTATGATTCTGTTTATCATAATTTCACATTGGATTTTATTGTTGTAGATTTTGTTTGTTTGATTTGAGGTTTGACGTCCCCCTCAACACTGTATAGGTCATTTTGGAGGCATTGCTTACAATTTTGTGGGACTTTTACCTGACATTGAGATGAAATGACATCTCAAGCCCTGTCTCCCAAAAAATCAAATCGGGTTTATAAGCATGGACGGGCCGATTGGCACTGCTTTGCCTGGCCAGGCTTAGATCCTCTAAGCGGTTTACCAGTACTCGTGTGCAGTTGGTTTCAGCGCTGCGTGGAAACATCATGCAGCCCATCTATTTCTTCAAGCCCCTTTATTGTGGTAGAAGCTTGAAAAAAGATAGTGTTGTCACAATTGGCATCATGAGTTGTAACACGTGTGGACATATCATTTTTATGATGTTATCCACTAAATAACAGCTGATTTATGTGATCAAATACTTTCATGTCTCAGAATCTGGAATTTTTCTGATAAATTTTTTCCTTTTATTTCTATGACAAACATAGATTGTGGGTTCTTATAATAATAATGATAAAACTTAATTTTCAGTGGGTGACACAATTAGCTACAAGCTACTCTTCCTTGAGGCTCACTTAACAAAATATATACACAGCAAGAAAGATAAATGTACATGAAAATTCTATCTTTCGTCACAATAACACATCCGCACAACTTCCTTGTTAGAACGGTCTGTGGGTGGCTATTCTAACAAGCACCCAAAATCGACATTATAGTTGGAGAAGGAATAAGGAAGTAAATGTGTATCTTTGTAAAGCCAAACTTTCCTTATACAACGTCAGGTACGAGACAAGGATATTCCTTACACAGACTTGTTTTCTTGATGGAAAGCCAGCCAGCTGCATGGTAACAAGGCTAGCTGGAGAAAACTAATAGCTGCCGCTTATTGTGATAGTCAAGAATATGTACAATTAAGTCAGAGAAGAACAAAACCTACAAGAAGACATGGGCTTCACCAAACAAAAAGGGACCCAGTGAAGACTGACTTCCATGCAGGCTGATCAGTTTTTGCTGTCCACTAAAGGCCTATTTATATTTTTTATGCAGGTCATTTTCAGCTATTTAGGTTGTTAATGAAAACAAAAATATCAGCCTATAAACATATTAACATGCGTCACTCATGTATGGGAGTATGATTACTTCTGAAGACTCATGTATGGATGTATGATACTCCTGCAGACTCATGTATGTGTGTATGATTACTCCTGCAGACTCATGTATGGGTGTATGATTACTCCTGCACACTCACAAATAGGTGTATGATTACTCCTGTAGACTCATGTATGTGTGGATGATTACTCCTGCAGACTCATGTATGGGTGTATGATTACTCCTGCAGACTCATGTATGGGTGTATGATTACTCCTGCACACTCACATATAGGTGTATGATTACTCCTGCAGACTCATGTATGGTTGTATGATTACTCCTGCAGATATGGTGTATGATTACGCCTGCAGACTCATGTATGGGTGTATGATTACTCCTGCAGACTCATGTATGGGTGTATGATTACTCCTGCAGACTCACATATAGGTGTATGATTACTCCTGCAGACTCATGCATGTGTGTATGATTACTCCTGCAGACTCATGTATGTGTGTATGATTACTCCTGCAGACTCATGTATGGGTGTATGATTACTCCTGCAGACTCACATATAGGTGTATGATTACTCTTGCAGACTCGTGTATGTGTGTATGATTACTCCTGCAGACTCATGTATGAGTGTATGATTACTCCTGCAGACTCACATACAGGTGTATGATTACTCCTGCAGACTCACATACAGGTGTATGATTACTCCTGCAGACTCATGTATGTGTGTATGATTACTCCTGCAGACTCATGTATGTGTGTATGATTACTCCTGCAGACTCATGTATGTGTGTACGATTACTCCTGCAGACTCATGTATGTGTGTATGATTACTCCTGCAGACTCATATATGTGTGTATGATTACTCCTGCAGACTCATGTATGGGTGTATGATTACTCCTGCAGGCTCACATATACAGTCGAACTTCGATGGGTCGAACTCGGTAGGCTCAAACACCACGTTTGGGTCGAACTGACTTTTCAGTCCCGGCAAAATCCCTATTCATTTTAACTAAACATGTCAACCTTGGCTCGAACCACAATGGCTCGAACCCTCGAACTCTAAGCATGGTCCCTAGAGTGCATTTTCTATGTAAAATCCCACCGATGGCTCGCACTAATTACCTTTTTAAAAATTCCCATTTCATCGATCAAGTCATGCAGGTATGTGATCAGTATCATAAGACACTTTGATATTGACCAAGCGTCTTGTCGAAATAGCCGTTTACATAACACAGTTGTACTTGATTGGAGCAATCCCTTTGATCAACAGGTCAAGAGATTAATGTTGAGAAGGTGTCAAATTAAGTTTATTGTAAACACCTATAATAAGCAAGGGCTAATGAGGCGGCATAAGGAAATTAAAGCTGGCAAAATATTTTTCACAAATTAAAATTTCACACCGACATTGAGTAAGTCCTGCCAAAATTACAGTCTTTGCCTTCAAATACGGACTGATAAATGTACCAGAACTAACCAAAATCTCCGCAGCTATGATAAAAAATCATAGTACACAAAGATGGATCTTGCCGAGTTTGACTCCAATGGCTCGAACTACTGATGGCTCAACTTTTTTCGGCAGTCCTGGCAAGTTTGAGCCATCGAAGTTTGACTGTAGGTGTATGATTACTCCTTCAGACTCATGTATGTGTGTTTGATTACTCCTGCAGACTCATGTATGTGTGCATGATTACTCCTGCAGACTCATGTATGTGTGTATGATTGCTCCTGCAGACTCATGTATGAGAGTATGATTACTCCTTCAGACTCATGTATGGGAGTATGATTACTCCTGCAGACTCATGTATGGGAGTATAATATATACATACTATACTACATGATTAAAATTAAGGAAGGCTGTATTCTGATAGAGTGGGTAAACAGGTTAGAAGAGTGGACATGCTGGAAGATCCCATTATGCTGGTCACAACCCATGTATAACCTGTAAATACTTCCACTCAGTCGGCCTGGGGTTTTGGCTTACTCCTCTTTGATGGCTCATATGAACAGAGAAGACTGATCAGACTGCATAGATGTGCAGGTTGCTCTTAGTCATTGCTGGTTGAGAAGTTCTTCTTGAAGGTTTTGTCTTGCTGAGTTGAACATGCCGTTTTTAGTGTTTGGCAAGTGTCTCATGCGTTTGGTGATTGTTGACTGATTTGTTGGTAGGTGTCATCTTTTGACATTGACCCATCCAACTGGTGTTGGCTTGCAGTTGGGTAAGGCCTGCTGTTGTTAGAGCAGGTCGGCTTAGAGAAGCAATGCTTTTCTTCTGTTTCTCAATTTTCATTGTTTCCCCATTCTCAATTGTACCTTGCTTTAATCTCCTGATGTCTCCTTTGTCTCTTCTCTCCCTCTTTTAACTATTCAAATTCTGCAGAAAATTTTAGATCAGATCACAATCCATTTTTATAACCCCCGCAAACGAAGTTTAAGTGGGGTGTACTGTTTTCACATTGTCCGTCCATCTGTCCGTAACACTTAGGTTTTCCCTGCATTTCTTGCTCAATAATTTGCAGAATCTTATCATTTTTTGCATAAATGTTGATATTGATGAGATGCTGCTGCTACATGAAAATAAAGGTCCTGCGATCAATACTGTTTAAGTTATACCCCTTTGTAATTCTTGAAAACTTGTCTGTGACACTTTTTATTTTCCTGTATATCTTGCTTAATAATTTTAATAACTTTTGTATTTATTGTCCTACATTAAATTAAACTTATATCACACTTGGTGCCTGAGGCAAGGAATCTAGCGTTTTTTTAGGTCTAATATAGTATAGCTCCAATATATCACGGTAGTCAGGGTCCATAGCCCGAAAACCGCGATGTGGTCGGAGCGAGATATAAGTCGCGGTAGTTTGCCGAGATGCCAATACAAGTCACGGTGATAGTTTGGTGAGATACTGTTTATCAATCCACACTAATGGCTGTCAGTAATGCTGTCGGCCGTATTTCACCATTAAAGTAGGTTCAGAATTACTATGACAGAACAAACAAAGGGGACTATGTCTACCAATTAACTTACATTCGAGAACAGCTAAAAATCTGCATCTGAAAACATGTGATTGCTAAAATGTCAAAACAGGATGCCATTTTGGATGTGTGGGTTCCCCTGGTTGTCTATAATGGTGACGGCCAAGGGGTGCAACTACCATAAGCGCTAAGCACTAAAGCAATTCCAGTTGTTTCCCTTGGCTTGCCAGAGGTCAGAATCATTAAAAGTAGCGGTTGGGGAAAAAATTATTTACCGTCTATCACGGACCGAAAAACTATACAACAACAAAACTATCATTTCATGGTGTTTTGATTTCTTTCATTTTATTTTCACGTGTAAGGCATGATAGATCACGATTAGGATGCTCTGCATGAGGGCGCATGGACATCGTTGTCTGACTGAGCATTGAGTGGATTACTCAGTTATGACAAGTTTGGGGATTAAGATTAATTGTTCGCCAGTACCTGTTCTAACTGACGCTAATTGGACTATTTGGTTATAATGTGTGAACTGACAATTGGCGCCTGGTTTAACCAGGTTTTAAATAAATTCTAACAAAACTCTTTTTTTTTTTTTTTTTATTATGAATTTTTAAGGAAAAAAAAAAAAAGACGGGATCCAAGGCGCAACCGCGATAGATTGGACATCGTGAAATATCAGAACGCGATATATTGGAGCTATACTGTAATGTTAAAATGTATAGGGACAGTTTTAGGGTGATCGTTTGAAACTTTGCAGGTGTTTTCATATAGGTCTGAAGATGTGCATGTGGTTTTTTTCTTACTTCTAAAATCATTTCTTTCACTTTTTTCGTCTTTTTTAACTTAGCCATTTTTTTAGATCTAATAATGTTAAATGGTGTAGGGAGTGGGTACCTTGTTAGCGCAACTCCTCTCTCAGTTTTTGGATGATCGTTTTGAAACTTTGCAGGTGTTTTCATATAGGTCTGAAGATGTGCATGTTTTTTTTCATACTCCTGAAATTATTTCTTTCACTTTTTTAACTTAGCCATTTTTTTAGGTCTAATAATGATAAAGTGTGCAGCAGAGAGTGGGTACCTTGTTAGCGCAACTCCTCTCAGAGTTTTAGGATGATCGTTTTGAAACTTTGCAGGTGTTTTCATATAGGTCTGAAGATGTGCATGTGGTTTTTTCATACTCCTAAAATTATTTCTTTCACTTTTTTGTCTTTTTTAATTTAGCCATTTTTCGAGGTCTAATAATGTTAAAGTCTATAGGGAGTGGGTACCTTGTTAGCGCAACTCCTCTCACAGTTTTAGGGTGATCATTTTGAAACTTTGCAGGTGTTTTTATATAGGTCTTAAAATGTGCATGTGGTTTTTTTCATACTCCTAAAATTATTTCTTTCACTTTTTTCGTCTTTTTTAACCTAGCCATTGTTTCAGGTCTAATAATGTTAAAGTGTATAGGTCGTGGGTACCTTGTTAGCGCGAAGTTGAACAGATGCTTATAACTCATCAAATAGATTTTGTGTTTCAATAATTTTTGGCCAAGTTGCCGGCTATGAGTTCAACTTCTTTCTTACATGTCTGCTCTTTTGTATTATTGACCATTGTCATGCGGGCGGGGGGGGGGGGGGGGGGGGGGGGGGGGGATCTAATAAGCAGTGCTTATTCACTTTCTTCATTTTCACTATTTTTCAGCAAAAATAAGGCTTGATTTTGTTGAAAAATAAGAAGAAAATATTTTGAAAAAAATGCCATCTTCTAACTGTGCTTAGCACTTAAGCATTAAAGAAAGATGGCAATAGGTGAACTACCTTGTTAGGCCACAGGTTATGTAAACTTGCTACTTTTATTTATTCATTTGTCATATCAGTTTCTCTCATACAGTGAGTAATAGTCATACCGGTTTTCTCTCCCCAGATGGGAATCTCAGTGTCAGAGAATCAAGCTTTTACAATGCTGATGGCACACGAAAGACAACAATTGAAGAGAAAAGAAAAAGTGCTTATCTGTTTATTTTTGTGTTCACATAGTGCCAGAACAGCCACATTAGTACAATGTGCTTAGTCTAGCAGGTGTTGTGTGACCTTTATAGCGAAATCACAATTTTATTGTATCTGGTGCCAGTCTTGGTCGCCATTTTGTATATTGAATGATGGGTGGTTGCAGTTAGCAGCACTATAGTGTAGTACACCAAAACCTCTTTATAACACTGTTCATTATAACACAATTCTGGATATGACACCATTTAAAGATGGATCCCAAAATATAAATAGATTTTTTAGAAAAAAATGACCATAAAATGGCAATTTTTGTTGCACCGGAATTAACGCTTTGCATGCTGGATATTTTTTCCCAGCAGATGACATTTTGAAATATTTTTCTAATTTTCCCAGAGAAAAGGATTTGACATTTGCAGATGTCAAGTCCTGGTTTCTGGGAAACATGCAAATTGCGACAATTTGCAGGAGATGTCAAGTCCTGGTTTCTGGGGAAAATATGAACAAGTTGTTGCGTGCTGAATTCGCCCAGAAAGTGGTAAAGGTTAAAGGAGTCTTATTTTCAATCTGTTTGGCCATTCATCTGTTGGTTCTTAAATGACAACCATAGCGCTCACGCTAATGTTCAAATCCATTTCTCAAGAACTGTAAGAGCTCCTTTATGATACTTGATACAGACTTGCATCTAGGGATGACAACTATAATGCAAGCATCCTTATTTGAACTTGACCTACATATCATGGTTCACTGACTTTGTGGACAATTGTTTCAACCCTATCTTTCACCCTATGTTGAAGTCTATTTCTCTAGTACTTTAAGAGCTTCATTAATGATACTTTGTACAAACTTGCATCCAGGGATGGCAACTTTTATGCAAGCATCCATGTTTGACCTTGATCTACATTTCATGGTTCGGTGACTGTGTCCCACAGGCATGACATTGCATTTGGCGGAACACTTGTTCTATATAATCTTTTTGTTTTGTTTGCTTATACCGTATTCATGTTTTTGGACAGACAGGCCTTAGGAAACAGTGTAGACCCAAATTAGATGCATCTCATCAGGATCTACACTGTTTGCCATTCATCCCGTTATTCTTAGACACAACATCAGGTAGTAAATTGTACTTGTTCAAATTTTAGAATAAGTATGGTTAGGAGTTGTGAGGTGTCCAAATATTTAGGGTAAATGTTTAACTAACAGGGTTTTATCTTTGGGCCCCAACAACAATACTATAAGGAGGTTATGGTGTGTAGTCATTAGGAACATTGCTTTGCAATAATGTGGTAACTATGTTAACCAAATTGAATGCATGCTTCAATTTAGAAACTTTATTAATAATTTTGTTTGCATAACAATTGTGTGTCATTTCATATTAGAAAAAAGAAAAAAAAAGCATATGGTATGACCCATGTATTTTTTGGCCATGTACAACCCATGTATAGAGTCCTTAGCTTATTACCAATGGTGATGGTTCAGTCAGTTTGCGTATGATTTATGTCAAGGGAAAATATGCTTTTTTGCATGTGCCCTTACTGAAGTCTTAAATCAGTCCTCCTTCATACTCAGCCAGATTACAACCTTCCCTGTTCTGCATGATGAAACTTTATAGTCTTTAATTATAAAACATCTTAGAAAATTTTATGGGGGCGAGCCCCTGTAAAATTGTCACAGCAAACCAATCATATTTTATTATTAAAGATGCTAATAATGTATTTAGTTTATACCACAATCTAAAAAACCACGGGGTTTTGCAATGATTTTGCTCACTAAAAAGACTGCAAGCAATGTGGCAGGTTAACATGGTGTGCACACACATAGCATAATGTGTTGTCAAAAAGTGCAATGTTTTCGATGTCACCGCACCACAGAGACGTCAGAAACAACATGGCTGCTCGATTAAAAGTGTCTCAGCGCTTTACATTCTGTATAAAAATCTACAAACAGATAGTTTAGTTTAGCTTTAAAGATTATTTTCGAGGTTTGGATACAACCGCATAGCAGTGCACAATTATTCCGGCAGATCATTCAAACCAGGAAAGCTAGAGAAGGTAAGAATCTAGATGAAATTTCTGAATGTTTATTTAAATAAATATAATAAAGATAAAAACTTGCTGTTTGGTTGTTTTTCTGGGTATAAAAGGTTGCATATGCTATTGTTTATACTTGCAAATTAGGTACCTGGAAAGTAGGTCAGGTCTATAAATGGTCACTAGACATATTATAGGTCACTAACAGTTATAGTGCATGCTCAGTTATTGGACCTCTTCTATTAGGTTACTAGAATGGCTGATTGCAATATAAAAGTCAGTTGCCATCCATATAGCACACAAATGGTAGATGCTCAAGCTGATCTGAGGTTTTGCTGGGTGTACATGTCTGAAAACATATTTTCCCTCACATGGCCTTGGCCCAAAGATAAGGATCTAACAGGAATGTCAGATCTGGCCTAGCCAATGGCCAACTTACATTGGCATTCTGGGAACTTGTTTTATAAATGATGAATGGCTTTCTCTATATATCTGTCATTTATAAACAAAATAATTCATCACTTTGTAATGCTTAATGCATCATAGAATTTTCTAGCTATCAAATATCAGCATTTCTAAATACCTGCAGACAAGACAACTAAATACCAAAAAGACGAAACAAAACAAAAGGATGCCACAATATTAACATATATGAATAGTTGCTATGGAGATGTACCATGGCCGAATGGTAAGAGCATCATCATTAAACTACATTTTCTTTTACCTCATAGCTCCAGATAAGGAATGGAGAGGATAATTTGAGAATAATTTAAGTATAATTTTTATTATTTCTCAATTAAACCATATGATGTGGGTACTTGTTAGAATCGCCTCACTGAGGCGATTCTAACAAGTACCCACAACATATGTTTCTAACAAGAACTCAAGAAAATTATCCTTAATTACTTTGTTACCCCTCCTCTTCTGGAGCTATACCTCTTCATATATATTTTAGACGAGAGTTCAAGAGAGACCCAGTCATCCCCTGAGGGGTCGAGCACAGGTACAAGGCTTGATCCCCAGTTCTTACGGCTTGCTGTTAATATCTATTCTCTTCCATATTATGTTGAATGTTTTACAACAAGAAATAAGTTTAGATGTCTGCCTTTCGGATCAAACAGGTGACCATTTCATATGAAATCTATAAAACTTGCCAAAGGTTTGTTTCATACATTTCATATGAAACGGTCACACGTATCACAACAATGTTCATCACATTTTCCTTCTAAAAAGTTTTAGGATGTCTTCAGTGAAAATACTATTTACAATGTCACAGACAGTGTCATAAAAATTTTATGGCCTAACTAATAAGTGATATGCAATCTGACTAAAACAATTTTATATGAAACCTACAATAGGACCACGGCCCCGCCCATCGGGGCTTGAGAAATATATGGGCTGCATGATGCTTCCACGCAGAGCTGAAACCGACCCGCGCATGAGTACTGGTAAACAGCTTAGAAGATCTAAGCCTGCCCAGGCAAAGTGGTGCGAGTCGGCCCGTCCATGCTTATAAACCCTATTGGTTTCATTGGGCGACAGGGCTTGAGATGTCATTTCATCTCAAGGTCGGGTAAAAGTCCCACAAAATTGGAAGAAATGTCTCCAAAATGACCTTTATAGTGTTGACGGGGACATTAAACCTCAAATAAAAACAAAACAATAGAACCAGGAAAGACTCCAATCAGCTTGCACATCCGACAATCCTGCTAACTAAATTTGCAAGAATTGGTGTGTCCAGATGGAAGAGTTTACTGCAGAAACACAAGGCTGCACATGTTAACCCTTGTCCTGCTGAATAAGATTATTTAGCCACGCCCATTTTTGACTATCAACCAATGAAATTACTTTGATATAATAATTCAAATTTACAAACTGAAGGACAAACAGTGAAGATTCAGATCAGATGGCTTCTTCAGAAGCCATCTGATCTGGATCTGCACTGTTTGCAAAGGTAGGGTCAGCAAGTCAAGGATTAAAATGTACATGTATGACAGCAGTAATGTAATATTCAAGTTGAACATTGGATGTGTTATAGTTTAACTGAGAGGCATACATCCAGTCTTGTCAGATAAGTACTGTCTTTCTTGAAGATTGGCACCAGCTGTGATCACTTTTTGTTATGATTCTTTAAATGCTTGCTTTCACTTTCCCTTTATCCCCACCCCCACCCCTTCCCTACCTCCAGAGTGTTTGTTGACCTCATGTGATTAAATATTCTTTGAGCTATGACAAGAGAAATGGTTTCTTTGAGTGAGTGTGCTGAGCAAAGAATAAGATCATACTGTGCATCTGCAGTCTGATCAGTCTGCACTGTGCACAATAAGGAAACTCCTGGGCACAAGGTTTCCACATACAGACCAGGGAGGCTACATAATGACTGATTTTCAACTCTTGTACTGCTGAATAGATTAATGTTGCCACACCCATTTCTGACTATCATCCAGTCAGATTACCTCATAATTATGATACAGTTAAATTCTCAAACTTAATGGCAAACGGTGTAGCTCCTGATCGCTGAAGAAGCCATCTGATCTGGATCTACACTGTTTGCAAAGGTAGAGGTTGTTGTATTCAGCAGGTCAAGGGTTAATTCAGTGTACACATGCTCAGAAACACCATTTCACTTGACAAGGCCTAAGTGTTACAGAGGACCTGCGTAATAACTACATTATTTTTTCCCTATTATTGTACCGTTATAATGAATTTGCCATTATAAAGAATCCCAGTCAGGAGTATGATAGCTTATAAAAGGTCTTTTCCACATCATGCCTCAAAGAAACAAGTGTTAAAGACATTTGTTAGAATCGCCTCGATGAGGTGATTCTAACAAATATCTATAACATTTATTTCTTGGAGTATTAAATTACAAGAATCTTTCATGACTATGGATTCGATTTGGGTATTTCCAACCCAAGGGAAGCCCAAGCTGCTCGGAATCAAGGCTAAACCTTGAGCTAAGAATTCATTCCATTGAAATTGTTGTTATAACGAGTTTTGCCGTTATAACAAATGCCGTTATAACCCGGGTCCTCTGTATTTTGATTATTTTATTTCAGCTGCCTAATACCTTATTGTACATTACATTACATGAACAAGCTGTTGTAATTAGCATCCTAGCAACCCCACTTAATATAGAAAATTTAGGGGTTGCAGGGGTATATGATATTTTCTTCTTGAAGTTCGGAGTTGTAGATTATGTGTAATTGATGACGCAGTTCTCGGGCAGAACTTTATCTCTGTTATGAGTTGAAATAAGGAAAAAAATCACAGTTTTACATGTGAAATGCCACGAAAAATAATATATTTGAGCCATCACATGAAAAATCCTGCTGTAATACCTGTGCGATCAGCAAAGACCCTGGGGCCAGTTGTTCAAAACTAACGACGTCGTTAGTTAACGTATTGTTAAAATTTTGATCATTTATTATGGCAAATATACTAGTATTTTTGCTGAAAAAATGTGAGCAGCTTTTGCATCTGCAAAAGCTGCTCACATTTTTTCAGCAAAAATACCAAAATTTTACATATTAAACTTGCTAGAACAGTTAACAATATGGCCATTAACGAGCTCGTTAAGCTTACAATGCTTTGAACAACTGGGCCCAGATTTTTTTGCACATGCACCTCATACCGTGTCTACCCTAAATATTAGGACACCTTAGAAAGTCTAAGCCTGCCCAGGCAAAGTTGGGAGAGTCGGACCATCCCTTGAACTCTGTTGGTGGTAGGGCTTGATATGTCATTTCGTCTCAATGTCGGGTAAAAGTCCCACCAAATCTGAAAACAGTGTCTCCAAAATGACCTAAATAGTGTTGATGGGGATGTAAAACCTCAATAACAACATGTTTGTTTTAGACACATGTATTTACATAGATGGTACGTGCTTTACACCCCAGCAATAATGTAAAAAAAATATTGTGATGTTATAATATGACCTAGAAATGATTCCATATTTAGTCTGAGATCAAGAACTGAAATCATTGGCTGTGTTACTTGTGACTTGTGTAGCTTGTGTGTGCTGTAGCTTGTCTTCTAGCGTTGTTTGAATTAGAAGTTTTAGAAAACACACATGCATGCATGCATGCACTCATGCACACATGTATATACATTCATGCACTTACATGCATATGCTCAAAACTTTGTTTAGTAGCTTAAGCTGCTAGTGCTGTCATAACATAAACATGTTTTGAAGATACTATCATTGCAGTTATGGGTGTTTGAATTATAAATGCTAAAACTAATATTAAGGAAGACCTGCTTTAGATCATGAAAATAGGATACATATTCTTATGGTATAAATCATATGATCTATGAATATCTGTGAAAAATATAACATGATCAATATTGTAAATTATTGCATTGCATTAATGTTCCTGAACAGATTAAGTAAAACTTTTAATTGTTTATTGTATTTCTGTGAAATGTGTTTTAGAAACTTAAAAATTGGTAAATTCCACAATTTAAAGGATTTTACCCATTTAATATGGGAAACACCTTCAGGGTCTCGAGCAAACAGTGCAGGTCCAGATCGGACATTCTGCAGTGTCTGATCCGGGCCTTCAGTTTTGGGGGAATGTCCAACCATATTTAAACAAATCCTTAAAAATAACTAAACCTGACACACTTGCGTCTGCTGCTGCATTTAGGGGAATGGAAACACCTGGCAGATTTTTCTGCCATTTTTCAAAGGGAGACAACTTTTGGGACTTCCTGTTCACTTTTCTATAAGCCCTGTCCCACTGAAAAAGGGGTCTACACTTAAAGGAAAGAATTTGCTCCTTAGGAGCAAATTCTTTCCTTTAACCCTTTACCACTCAGATACGTATTTACCCTAGGACTGTTTATACAACGGATGCCACCCGGAGCGTGCCGAGCATTGAGCCGCAATAAATTACGTAACAGTACCCAAAAGTGTACCCAGGTGGTCATCGGAAGGGCAATAAAACCCACAGATGACCACCTGGGTACACTTTTGACCTTTTGGCCTATAATGAATATTAATTTCTACAACAAAAAAAAAATTGCGACGTCTTATCAGGGTCTCACCGCCGACACTTTACAGACAGACAGATGCAATAATAAGCGGCACCTGATCAGGGTCTTCAGATTTTTTGACCTTATAATGCTACAGCACCCGGATCAGACGCTCCACAATTATCGCCGCGACGTCTGATTCAGCTCCAACCGCCGACGGTTCATTTTATTTTATTTTCCGCGACCGAATAGGTATGGAGGATATAGCGACCGTCCAAATGTCCGTCCGTCCGTAGACACAACAGACAGATGCAAACAATGCAGACCCGGATCAGACGCTGTACTATTATTGAACGGCGTCTGATGAGGGTCTACATGTTTGAAGAAGGCATCTGAGACGGCGCAGACCCGCACAAGACCCTGCGTAACGGTAATGCGGCGTCTGATCAGGGTCTTATCGCCGACGGTGGTGTTTTTTAATCCCTAGTCTGAACAGGTTCGGAGCCTGTCGTCCGTTCATTCGCCCGTTCGTAGACACAAAATTATGAGTGGCGTCCGTTCAAATGTTCGTCCGTAGACACAACGGACATGAAAACAATGCAGATCCGGATCAGATGTACAATTATTAAACGGCGTCTGATGATGGTCTACAGGTTTTTAGACGGTATCTGGGACGGCGCAGACCCGGACAAGACGTTGCGCAACGACAATGCGGCATCTGATCAGGGTCTTATCGCCGACGGTGGTGTTTTTTTAACCCTAGTCTGAACAGGTACGGGGGATATAGCGATCAGCGTGGCGTCATCCACCTAACCGTCTGTATAACAAAAGACAGAACTCAAAGGTGCAAACAGTGCAGATTTGAATTAGACGCCATACAATTATTATACGGCGTCTGGATAGGGTCTACAGGTTTGTAGACGGCATATGCGACGGCACAGACCAAGAGCAGACGCTGTACAGTGATCATACGACGTCTGATCATGGTCTGACTGCCGATGGTGCGTTTTATTTTTATCCCCTGACCAAATAGGTTCGGGGATAAAACAATCAGCCTGGCGTCCGTCCGTCCATCCGGCTGTCCGCAAACAAAATTATGAGTCTGGCGTCCATTCACATGTCCGTCCGTCCGTAGACACAACAGACAGATGCAAGCAATGCAGGTTCGAATCAGACCCTGTACAATTATTAAACAGCGTCTGATGAGGGTCTACAGGTTTGTAGACAACATATGGGTCGGCGCAGACCCGGACAAGACGCTGCACAACGATAATGTGTCGTCTGATTAGGGACTAATCACCAACGGTGGTGAGTTTTATCCCTAGTCTGAACATGTTCGCGGGATATAGCGATCAGCCACGCAATTGTCTGTATAACAATAGACAGAACACAAAGGTGCAAACAGTGCAGATTTGAATCGGACGCCTCACAATGATGATGCGGCGTCTGGATAGGGTCTACAGGTTTGTATACTGCATATGCGACGGCACAGACCCAGACAAGACGCTGTACAATGATCATGCGACGTCTATTCATGGTCTGACCGCCGACGGTGCGTTTTATTTTTTATCCCCTGACCAAATAGGTTCGGGGATATAACAATCAGCCTGGCGTCCATCCCTCCGTCTGCAAACAAAATCATGAGTGGCGTCCCTCCGTCTGCAAACAAAATCATGAGTCTGGCGTCCATTCACATGTCCGTCCGTCCGTCCGTAGACACAACAGACAGATGCAAGCAATGCAGATTCGAATCAGACCTGTACAATTATTAACCCTATTGACATGGGAGACAAAATTACTTTTGCAGGAGTTGCCTCCCCTGAAGTGGTTCCCATTCCCCTTAAGACGGAAATTTCAGTTCAGTACAATATGGAATAATGAGTGATTTACGAGACTGAATACACTCGCAGGGGAGGTAATTGTCAAAGTATATTAACCCTTATTAATAAGGGTTCGACTCTCAAAGCATTTGCTCTTGTGCAGCAAATTCTTTTCTTTTAAGAGTACTGTAAAAATCCTAAAAATTCGGACACCTTGAGGACTTGCTGTAATTCTCCTAAAATTATAACAAACCTGTTTCATGATCCAGCAAGGAGTCAAAAAAGTACAGATGGAATAGCAAACAGTTTAGACCCTGATCAGACTGCTCCTTCAGGAGCAGTCTGATCTGAGTTTGCACTGTTTGTTAAGGTCTGTCAATCCCAAAACTTAAGATCATTAGGGTAGACTCCTGTTTCACAGGGTTTCATATTACAGAAAAGCTAACAAAAAGCCACCAAAGTTGTCCCCCTTGTAAAATAGGTGGGAAAATATGCCATGTGTAACCATTCTCCTGAAACACTTTTGTTCTCATTTCCAGACTTGGGCTTCCACAGAGAACACAGCAATATCAATGTTGGAGGTCCTCCAGTACAGACCAGATCTCATACAAAATATATCAATGTACAGTCACATATGAACATGGACCAGGGTCAGAACAGCTACATTGGACAGGGGTATAGGCATGAATCTTCTTGGTAAGTACACAAGACAAGTCTTATCCAGCTGAATAAGTTCATTTAGCTACACCCATTTCTGACTTACAATCAATCAGATTACTTCATGTAATTTATTCCTACAGGTGGGTATCTGATCAGTATCTACACTGATTGCAAAGGTATTCTGGTTCAGCAGGACAAAGGTTTGTTTGTTTGATTTGAGGTTTAACGTCCCCATGGACACTGTAAAAGTCATTTTGGGGACGTTGCTACCAATTTTGTGGGACTTTTACCCAACATTGAGATGAAAAGACATCTCAAGCCCTGTCGTCCAATGAAACCAATATGGTCTATAAGCATGGACGGTCCGACACTCACACCGCTTTGCCTGGGCAGGCTTAGATCCTCTAAGCGGTTTACCAGTACTCGTGTGTGGGTCAGATTCAGCTCTGCGTGGAAGCATCATGCAGCCCATATACTTCTTCAAGCCCCGATGGGCGGGGGCTGTGCAGGACAAGGGTAAAAAATCATTAAGCTTGCTTGAATTCCACCAAAAACTCATATGAACTCATAAGGGGCAGTAAAGTTAATGGTTTAACTTTATCATATTAATGTTATTGTTTGCAGGCGAGACCAAGGCAACGACTGGCATACATCAGGAACAATGTATCAACTTGCAAAGAAGAAGAAGAAAAAGAAAATAGTACAGGTATGTGCTGTGGATGTAAATTGGGAGTATGCATATTGAATGAAGGTGAAGTCAGATTTTATCAGAGGAGCACATCTGAAGCTCACCTGAGCACATCTGAAGGTAATTATTTCAGTAGGCTACCAGTACTTGTTTGTCTTTCATTGTCTGTCATCTCTTGTCTGTTTAACCCATTTTGTAATGAATGGAATCTTCTACCTTATATATAGCAAGAGGCCAATTTGAAATTTAGGGATGTCAGGCTGAATTCTTTTCAGAAATTTATTCAGAAAATGGCTGAACTTTCCACAAACAGTGAAAGCCTTGCTCTGCAACATCTCATCTGCCTGCCCTGTTTGCCACCGTCTGTTGGGGTTTTCTGTTTAATATGGTTTAACATCGAACAACTTCTAAATCAGTTGACTAGTGATGACCAAATTTCACATGCTTGTTGGAATAGGGTAGAGATGAGAAGGAGGGTTCCCAGGGTAGCTGTTACCATGACTCAGAAACCATTTTGCAGTTTCTGAGGATCAAAACTGTTCTAGAAAGTAGCCAGATCATATTAGTCACATGAGTCAAATTGTTTCTTTGACTTTCACTAGTTTATTTCATGTCTGATAGTGTATGACTGTGGGTCAAGATAGTAAAATGAATGAATGAGGAGTATCAAACTTGTTTCATTCTGTGATCTGAAGTTTGAAGATCTCATAAAACCATAGTTTGTTATTTTCAGATATATTTGCACAGACCAAATAGGCATTGTTTGACTTTAGGGAATATATAAAAATTATATTTAAGGGGAATGAGAAGACCTTCAGGGGAGGCAACATTTGCAAAAGTATTTTTGTCTCCCATGTCAATAGGGGTCAACTCTTAAAGGAAAGAATTTGCTCCTGAGGAGCAAATTTTTCCCTTTAAGTGTAGACCCCTTTTTCAGTGGGACAGGGGTTATAGAAAAGCATACAGGAAGTCTCGAAAGTTGTCTCCCTTTGAAAAATAGCGCAAAATCTGCCAGGTGTTCCCATTCCCCTCTGTTTACTATAGCTGCAGCTAAGGGAGAGTAATGAGGTTACTTTCTGGATATTTTTCTTATTTCTCCATAAAATATGTTGTGGGTACTGATTACAGAAGTAACTACGGCATACAGTGAAATTCCACTATTAAGACCACCTACATTTAAGCCTTATTCTGCTTTAAAAAGCTTATTTAATAGGTTATTGTCATTCCTTCTTTGTGTTTTCTGCATACAATGTCCTCGGGTTGGACAATTTTACTGTATAATTATCCTTGTAACTCCTTATCTGGAGCTTTTGTTACCATAGTGATCCTAAGTATAGGGACAGATAGGCCTAAGCAAACAGTAAAGACTCAGATCAGACTGCTCTTGAAGGAGCAGTCTGATCAAGGTATACCCTGTTTGTCTGTCTGTCTGCACCTCTTGGACTCCTTGCTGGATCATGTAACAAATTTGTTAAAATTTTAGGAGAATTGTAGCAAGTCCTCAGGGTGTCCGAATTTTGACAATTTTTACGGTACTTTGTGTTTCAATTTTCTAGATATTGATGGACCGAGACAATGAGAACATGGGCAGGGCTACTCCAATATCAAGAAACTACATGAACCCATCTCGGGCATCACGGTTAGATTATGACCCAGTGGATGAGGAATTGCCAGATGGACAGGTGTCTGCAAGAGAACCGTTGCAGAACCGTGATATGTATAGCAAAGAGGCAGTAATGGACAACCGAGAGAAGACACAATTTGCCAAGCAGACTATGGCTCTGAGGAAAATGGCCCAAACTCCTGTGGATAAGGTATGTTTTCAAAAGGATTTCTAAAATTTTGAAGGGAATGGAAACAGGTGACATACAGTAAAATACCTATATTCAGACCACTTTTGGGACCGTTCAAAAGTGGTCTTTAAGACCACTTTTGAACAGTCCCAAAGGTGGTGTCCTATTTTGTTGAAATGTAATAAATCAGTAATTGTCATATTGTCAGGCATTAAGGCAAATTTATATCTGATACACTTTTAGGAGAGACAATTCTTTTAAGAAAAAGTTTGTCTCCCTTATCAATAATGGTCTACACTTACACAAAAGAATATGCTCCTGATCAGGGGAAAATTCTTTGCTTTTAGAGTCCACCCCTTCTCAGAAGAGACTGGGCATCCACGTAAGCTGACAGGAAGTAACAAATAAATAGAAACTGTAAAAAAATTTTCACTGTATCCATTCATTATTCTATTGATAGAGCTCTTAATAATGGGACACATTAAAGGGTATGCGGGTCTTGAAGAAATAGATGGGCTGCATGATGCTTCCACGCAGAGCTGAAACCGACTGCCACGAGTACTGGTAAACTGCTTAGAGGATCTAAGCTTGGCCAGGCAAAGCGGTGCGAGTCGGCCCGTCCATGCTTATAAACCCTATTGGTTTCATTGGGTGACAGGGCTTGGAAGCAACGTCTCCAAAATTACCTATACAGTGTTGACGGGGACATTAAACTTCAAATCAAACAAACAAACAAACAAATCCACAGAAGCAAATTCTTTCCTTTAAGGCCAAACCCCATTTTTCATAGGAAAATGTGCGGCAAGTCATATTGGTTGTCTCGCTTGTAAAAATGGCAGAAAATATTATTATCAGACAGGGGTAGTTCGAGCCACTGAGGGTTACTGCCAGGTGGCATAACGGGATCAATTTTTCGAGATTTATTCAATGTTCTATAATAAGAATGTATGCTATGTGTACTCATTAGAATCGCCTCATTGAGTTGTTTCTAATGAGTACAAACAGCATACATCGGCAAGATAAAAGTAAAAATTCTCCTTAGTTTTCCCACACTATTTCTTATGAAGAAGAATTCCCTGGGGACTCAAAAATGGGTTCTACTCAGCCATGGTATAGACGGATCCAATGTTTTGACACGTGACCTTGTTTACTTGTCACTGTGCATGTGCAAGACTACTTTTCCTTTTGATCACGATCTTTCATGGTTGGCAAAAGGCCGCTGATTCCATATAAACACATTGTGAATAGGTTTAATATTGCGGGCATATTTTAGTTGACTGTTACAGAAAATCGATCGAATTACACTTTAAATGAGTAGATAAATATATTCTAGACTTCATTCCTGCATCTTACGCATTTTTAGTCATTCGTTTTGCGCACTTTTAATACAAATAATTAAGACCATCCCGCCTCGTTACCTGCCTAAGTTTAACAGGTAATTATCATCAAAACAGCCTCAAATAGTCTAGAAACCAATAATTACTAGCTAAGACATGTCTATTTTAAAAGTTTAAAGGTCAATTTTGTCGTTTCGATTCCAAACAAAATACAAGTTTACAGAAAATAACATCGCATTTACAATGGCAACAAACGGCCAAAGACATTTTTTGCCCACCACCGGTAAGTCCCTGCAAATAGTATTATTGAGTGATGAAGTAGTGTTTGGATGTGTCTGTACAAGCCATCAGTGTTCGATCCATTGAAGTTCTACTGTAAATAAAAAAGCACTTTAATTACCAAAGTATTTATTTTACCATGAAGCCTCCACCCATTGGGGTTTGCAGAAATAGATTTGGCTACATTGAACTTCCACTTAGAGCTTAAACCAACCAAATATATGAGTACTGGTAACCCACTTAGAAGGTTTAAGCCCACCCAGGCAAAGTGGTGCAAGTCAAAAAAACAAACAAAAAACTTTATCATGATTTGTTGAAAAAAAAAGTTCATGTAATTACGTACACTCTGCAGATCACGATCAAACAGACACTTCAGATTTCTGCCTGCACCATTTGATTAGGGGTTCTTGCCCAACATTTAGTGATACAAGAAACTATTGTCTTTTTTTCAGGGTCAAAGGTTACAGCCCATATCCAACAAGCCTTACGGTACCCGTGGCAGCATCCAGACA
The DNA here is from genome assembly GCA_963580285.1 of Lucinisca nassula. Taxonomy (NCBI): domain Eukaryota; kingdom Metazoa; phylum Mollusca; class Bivalvia; order Lucinida; family Lucinidae; genus Lucinisca; species Lucinisca nassula. The sequence continues at coordinate 158,930,530 of OY757015.1, forward strand.
GGAGGGTATATAAATCCTGACACAATCTGGCCCTATCCAGGTCACAGTCATTCAAAACAAGATATTGACAATAAACATATAAGTTCTATGTCAGGGACTGATATACGCGGTGGGTGGTTGTCGCGACCTCAGTCTGTCCTCGGTGAAGAGGGGGACATGTATGTACACACTCCAAGGGAAACCGAGTTAAAGCCGATAAAAAGTGGTAAACGGTACACAGGAGACTTACGAGGTTTGCGAGATACATAGCGAATACTAAGCACAGGCAGTTAAGCTGTCTAAGCCTTATCCAGCTGAACACAACAACCCCTGCCTTTGCAGTGTAGATCCAGATCAGAAGCCATCTGATCAGGATGTACACTGTGTGTCATACAGCTTGTGAATAGAACAAATATATTTTACCAATTAATCTGATTGGTTGTTGGTCAGAAAAGGGGTGTGGCTTAATTAAAATATTCAGCAGGATAAGGCTAAAATGGTAGAACAAATCTTGATGGATACATGTAATTCATAAATGTATCAATTACTGAAATAGGGAAGAAAAAGTCACTTGAGCCATGACAAATGGATTTGCACACAGCAAACAAGCAGTTCAGCCTACTTGTCTGAAAAGTCTGTAGAACGCATGGTGTACATACAGACAAGTTTGCCCCCCCCCCCCCACCTCCCCCCATGAGGGCTTTGAGAAATAGATGGGGCTGCATGGTTCTTCCTCATACAGCGGAATCCGACCACACATTTGAGTACTGGTAAGCCTGTTCAGGAAAAGCAGTGTGGGTTGGACCATCCCTTGAACTGCATTGGTTTCTTTGGGTGTTAGGGCTTGAGATGGCATTTAAAAAGTCCCACAAAAGTGGAAAGAATGTCTCCAAAATGGCCTAAATATTAGCTTAAAGAGCTAGTTAGTGGTCAAATTGTTAACTGTTGTAGCAAGTTCGGTATCAATTACAGTGGTATTTTTGAAGAAAAAAAAATGTGAGCAGCTTTTGTTTGTCCAAAAGCTACTCATATTTTCGCAGGTAAATACCAGAGTATTAAATATTGTACTTGCTAGAACAGTTAATATATTGATCCCTAATGAGCTAGTTAAGATGCTTTGAACAACTGGACCAAAGACTTTAATTTCTTAGGCCTATCACAAACAAAGCAGATACATGCATCACTTCATCATGTATTCGTTAAGTCTGGTCTGAACACTGCTGTTATTAGCTCCATGGCCTAGTGGTTAATCGCTAGGTCTATAACTGCTGTGGGTTTGAACCTTGCTTTAGCCAAGGCAAAACCAGGTTCTGCTACAGAATCTGATGGACTGGTTGTTTTCTTCAAGTGGTCCAGTTTTTGCCAACCGTTCATCAACAGTGGCCTGTGCATGTGAAACAGAAAGGCCGTAAAGTGAAGAAAAACATAAGTTTCTGTTCTTGGGCAATTGAAGATCTTTTCCAGAATTAGCCAAATTCTTTGTTGGAGATTGATCATATTAATCATGAAATTATTTCTTCAATCATTTTGTCCCATCTACTGATGGGCAGTTGCAGTGAGTTTCTAGCAAAAGAATATGCACTGCACAAGTGTGGTTAGGTCAGCTAACTGTCTCAACATGAACTTAATTGAGTTGATATGTCTATTAAACTCCATAACAAACCAACACTTGGCCATTAGAGGTTGCATCAATATCCACATCTGTAATTTTACAATGTGATATCCGTAATCCTCATCCCTAGATGATTTGGTAGACCTGCAGGATTTAGTTCATTTTCAAATGTTGATCACAAAGAATTTTCTTCTCCAGTAATTAAAGCCTTACACAAACTTTGGCACCTCACACTAGTGTCTGTCCTCTAAAGGTAGTCTTCTTGGAGTTTACGCAGTTCATTTAACCCTTGAACCACCAGTCACAACTTGCAGACAGTATTTTCATTCATGTCAAACCTTATTTTCTCTGAAAAAATAAAAAGATAAAGCTGCTGTCTGCTTTAGGGTTCAAATCATCTGTCAAGGTTTGTTCTATGATTAAATGTGTTCAGAAATATAACAGTCCCATGTATTGGTAGGTTTAGCACTATACAGTGTAGACTATAAAATCATGTTGATCATGTGACTTTTGATCACGTGATGTAGAGTATGATCATGTGACCTAGTCATACCAGCCAAAGATACTGGCCAAAGATATCTTTCTCTGGAAAAATGTTGTTATTATATCTTTTTTTTTCTTACTTTTTAAAATATAAATTATCATGCAATTTTATTCATATATCTCTGTGTCATAGGAGCTAGAGTGTAGCAAAATTTCATTATGATAACACATCCGTGTGACATAGTGCATCCTTTCATATCTCCAAAATGATGATTTTTCCAATGAAAAATTGTGATATTTTTCGTATTTAAACTCGAAACATAGGTTGTTGGGTTCTAAAGAGTACCCACAACCTATGTCTTGGAGCAGAAATAAACAAAATAATGTACACCCATGTAAACCTTAGTTTTCTGCATATAAAGTGGGGTTTAGAGGGGTGTTCATTTCACTGACTTGTTTACATGATGAACTAGAAGAGCTGTGTGACCTGCAAAGATGCGGAGGTTAGAAAGTGTCACTCTAGAGACATAAAAGAAAGAATTGTAAGACTTTTATGTGTTATCCTTACATAACTGGTGATCAGGGGCCAGTTGTTCAACAAAGCCTCATTAGCTTAACAAGCGCGTGAGTGGTTATATTGTTAACTGTTCTAGCTAGCTCTATATCTAAGATTTTGGTATTCTTGCTGAAAATATGTGAGCAGCTTTTGCATTTGCAAAAGCTGCTCACATTTTGTCAGCAAAAATATTTCCATATTTGTCATATTAAATGATCAAAGTTTTAAGGATACATTAACAAAGTTGTTAGTTTTTGAACAGCTTGCCCCAGGTCTCAGGCCTCTGTATAAGCGGTTCCAGGAAAAATATGAATAAACCAACTGACTGGCTCAATATGACCTACATAGTGTTGACTGGGCTATTTAACTTGTAAACAAACAAAAAAAACTAATTACCCTAAGTATTCAGACACCTAAACTCCTTAACATACTTGCTCTAAAATTTGAACAAGTACCCGATATTGAGCCTGAGTGACAAACAATGTAGACACTGATGAGATGCCATGTTCTGTGGAGTCTTATCTGGGTCTACATTGTTTGCTCAGTCATGTCTGTCTGAATACTTATGGTAAATACATGTAGGTATATTCCACAGAGAGATGTTTTACGGGTATTTAGAGTAGATAAATGGAGCATTACTGAAAGTATTTGCAAATTTATCTTTGGATGAATTCTGACAGTTTTCTACAGAATTATTTGTTACGAGTGATCTAGAATTTGTTTGGAGGAGGCCATACTAACATATCACAGAATATGGTTTGGTAGGCCACATCATTAGAAAACCTGTTTTTGTCAAATTTTATGAGCAGCCTGCACTGTTGCACAGTCTCTTTGGCAGGTTTGTATTCACTGCTTGTAGTATGATACCTCCAGTTTCTATAACTAAACTATCAAGATCCTAGCTAGTCGGTGTAGCTTGGAAAGCTAGTTTGAGTCTTACCTGGTTGCAACCCCCAAAGACTGGTTTTCTAGTGACAGGGCTAATAGCATTAGGATTTATGTAGATTTTCTGTTACTTTTACAAGGGAAATAACTCTGATTTTTCTGTTTTAAACATGTCTACTCGCAACGCATTCTCCACTGAGTTTTTGAAGTGGACTCTTTGATCTTAGAATTTGGAACTGTCCATTCTTGTAAATCGGGATTTTGTCAAATTCATTACAAAGATGGCAAACAGTGTACAAGCTTGATCCTGATCAGCTGTCTCACCTGTATGTTCAATTTAACAGACTGAAAGGGTTAAAGGATAGAATCTGCTTTTCAAGAGAGAACAAGGACAGTAAAACGTCTGAACAAGCATTAATTCCCTTGAAGCTGTTTCCATTCCCCTTCCATTCGCATTGTCTGTTCGTCCAGCTAAATCTGTCACATAATGTTCCTTATCTGTTTCATAGCTCCAGATTAGGAGGCCTAACAAGTATAATTAAGGACTAATTTTTATTTTTGCTTGATAAAAAACATTCATTGTGGGTACTTGATAGAATTGCCTCATTGAGGCAATTCTAGCATGTTCCCACATTGGATGTTTCTGAGAAGAAATAAGGACAATTGTCACTTAACCCTTTTTGTACCAAATGGAATCTTCCCCCTTATATATGGCAGGTGTCCATTTCGAAATTTAGGGGTGTCAGTTTGTGTTTTCTTCCAAATTTGTTATCCCCACGCTTTTCGCAGAAAAAGTGGGGCTATTGTAATTGTCTCCGTCTTCCCTACTTCCGTCTGTACTTCCGTCCATCCGTCTTACCGGACAACTCCTCCCACACTTTTACAACTAGAAACTTAAAACTTTGGGAACTGATAGATCTTTGGTCTGAGGAGTGCATGACACTTTCTGAATTTTGATCCTACCCCTAGGGGCCAGGCCAGGGGGTGGGGTGCCCCGGGGGTAAAAAACCCCATAACTCCCTTTTTAACGATTACCGGATAACTCCTCCTACGCCGTTTCAGATAGAAACATGAAACTTTTGGAACTGATAGGTCTTTGGTCTGAGGAGTGCATGACACTTTCGGAATTTTTATCCTACCCTTAGGGGCCAGGCCAGGGGGTGGGGTGCCCCGGGGTGTAAAAAAATCAAAGTTTTCAGAACCTGGTCGTGTGACATATCAAATCAAACGGCATAATAAGTAGAATACATAACAATCAAAATTTGACCCATAGGGTCAGGTTTGAGGTCACCAGAGGTCAAAAACTTGGATTTTCACCCCCAAAACCCCCTTTTTAAGGATTACCCGATAACTCCTCCTACGCCGTTTCAGCTAGAAACATGAAACTTTGGGAACTGATAGGTCTTTGGTCCGAGGAGTGCTTGACACTTTTGGAATTTTGATCCTACCCCTAGGAGCCAGGCCAGGGGGTGGGGTGCCCCGGGGGTAAAAAATCAAAGTTTTCAGAACCTGGTCGTGTGACATATCAAATCGAACATCATAAAGCTTTTCGAAGAAAAAGTGGGGATATTGTAATTGTCTCCGTCGTCCGTACGTACGTCCACTTATATACACTTATATAGTGGTGTATCTTTAAAAAAGCGTGGGGATATGCGATGGCGTGCCATCGACTGCGCGATTCTAGTTTGGAAAATGGCTTAACTTTTTGCAAACAGTGTAGGCCCTGATCAGACGCCGCGTTCTGCGACGTCTGATCTGTTCCTTCACTGTTTGCCAGGATACCCGTTTTGAGGTTTCCGGTACAAAATGGGTTAATTATCATTATTATCTGGAGCTATGTTCATATTTTATATAAATATTAAAACAAAAATTTCAAGTTTTGTGATATTTTATTACTTACAACAGCATGCAATACAATGTCGTTTGTTATTTTATTTTTGAAATCCGTCCCAGCAGATACATTATGTACATTATTATTATTTTTTGTTTCTTTTTACATGATATATATATGTGTATGTTTGTTTTTCCAAGTCATTGTGCATATCAAGATACCTCTATGTATAATACCGGTAATAATAGCAGTTATATCAGAAATCTCTTAAGATGTTATTTTTTTCTGATAGAATATCCCTTGTATGCAGGAAACTTCTATCTGAAGGGGTACCTTGGCAAACAGTGCAGGCCCAGATCAGATGCCGCAGAACGCGGCATCTTATCAGGGCCTGCACTATTTTTCTAACAGAAATTTCTGTCAAAAATATAATAAAAACGAAAAAATAGGCCTGATATCCCTTATATGCCAAATGGACTTGTCCAACATATAGCAATGGAAGAGTCCACTAGCATACAATAAGTTAATTTGGCCATGGCAAGCAAAAAGGGGTCTTTGAGCATGTTTTCTCAGGGAAATGAAATGAAAATCATAAAAATTTGGACACCTTGAGGACTTGCTGTAATTCTCCTAAAATATAAGCAAATTTGTTTCACCATCCAGCAAGGAGTCAAAAAAGTACAGACAGAATAGCAAACAGTGTAGACCCTGATCAGACTGCTCCTTCGGTAGCAGTCTGATCTGGATCTGTACTGTTTGCCTAGGCCTGTCTGTCTCAGTACTAAGGACCCTGAGGAGCTTTTTGTCAATGGCCATTACAGACTCTTTGGTTTTTGTGGGGCGCACATGCTGAATGGGGCTTAGAGAAATAGGTTTGGCTGCGTGAGGCTTCCACTCAGAGCTGAAACCAGCTGAACTTTTATATTCTGGTAAACCACTTAAAAGGTTTAAGCCTGCCCAGGTGCAAGTGGGACCATCCCTTAAACTCTAGCAGTATCTCTGGGCGGTAGGGCTTGAGAAGTCATTTCATGGCAGTGTTGGGTAAATGTCCCACAAAAATGGAAGCAATGTCTCCAAACTAACCTAAATAGTGTTGACACCGATGTAAAACCCCTACACAAACAAACAAACTGCTCAATGACCCTGGTTTTAGGATGGTGTGCCCCAGTTAATAGCTGAAGCTTAAAATTTGAGTGAAATGTGAAAACCTCAGATCAGCCAGTATGTCTCTAACTGTTATTTAGATAATCATGACCTGAGTGAATATTCTGATTGCTGATAAGTATTGGCTGAATTGTTTTAGTAGTTTTGGCAAAAATCAGTGACATTAATGCACTTGACGTGTATTCAGTGCCCTTAAAAGTTCTGAAATAAGGCACAATACAGGTAAACATTGCAGACCAGAACTAGATTGCTGCAGAAGAAGGAGAAAAATTAAGTTCTCTTCTTCAAGAATCGTCAACTATTGCTAAGGAAGACAACTTGGTTTGAGAGCTGTCTCTCCTAAAAGTTTGTGCATAAACCTTTGTTACGAAAAAAAAAAGGGAACAACCCATTATTGTATACTACCACTTTTTATTTTTCACTGTTCACCTGACTTCCATCTTTTACTGTGATCTCACAATTATGCATATCCATGTGTAAATAATGCATATTTATATATAAAGTATAAATTAATGGCAAATTATCCATTTTAACACTTAAGAATTTTATTAACAGATTGACTATTATCATGAAATCTTGGCATATTGTCAAATATGTTTTTTAATGCTGTTTATATTTAAACCATGTTTCACCACTCTTGGAATTTAAAAATCCTAACAATTTGGACACCTTAAGGACATGCTGCAATCCTCCAAATACTTAGCATTATGAAAACACGCCTATACATTGCAAACTTTTAATGCCGAAAAAATGAAAATTTTAAGATGAAAAATTGTGATATTTTTCTTATTTTTGGTCAAAATATAGACAGCGGGTGCTTGTTAGAACCGCCTCGATGAGGCGGTAACGAGTACCCACAATCTATATTTTAGAGCAGAAATAAGAAAAATAAGGTTTACCCCTATAAACCTCAGTTTTACTATATAAAAGTGGGGTTCAAGAGGGTTAAAATTATATAGGCGTGTTTTCATGATGGGATCATTACGGTGCCTATCTAAAAAGGGGGTCAACTCTTTAATGGAATGAATTTGCACCACAGGAGCAAATTCTTTCCTTTGAGAGAAGACCCCTGTTTTTGGGGGAGTCAAATAAGATTGTTTTTCCAGCATGCCTTGAAAGAAACTGGATGCTAACCTGATATATCATTAACTATTAAGTCTATTTTTATCTGAGTTTATCTCTGTTGCTCTTCCACTATATTGTCAATCTCTTGCCAAGGTAAATAATCTCAATTCCGTGATACTATTAATACTCAGACACCAATAGTATAGCAAACATACAGAATTATGGACCTCTTTATAAAGTTATCCATAGTTTAGCAAGCTTGCATGTGGACATCTTGATGAAGTTATCCATAGTTTAGCAAACATACATATGGACCTCTTGATAAAGTTATCCATAGTTTAGCAAACATACATACGGGCCTCTTTATAAAGTTATCCATAGTTTAGCAAACATACATATGGACCTCTTTATAAAGTTATCCATACTTTAGCAAGCTTGCATGTGGACCTCTTGATTAAGTTATCCATAGTTTAGCAGACACATATGTGGACCTCTTGATAAAGTTATCCATAGTTTAGCTAACATACATATGGACCTCTTTATTGAGCTATCCACAGAGATTAAACAAACATGTGTCCCTCTTTATAAAGGTATCCATAGTGTAGCAAACATACATATGGCCCTCTTTATAATGTTATCCATAGTTTAGCAAACATACCTGTAGACCTCTTAATTAAATTATCTATAGTTTAGTAAAAATACATGTGGATCTCTTGATAAAGAAACCCATAGTTTAGCAAAAAAGATTCTTGTATTGACCTATTTATAAAGTTATCCACAGTATTGCAACATACATGTGGACCTCTTGCAAAATTAATAGAAGTGAAGGCAACGATCAGGAATAGATACAATTAACCCACATCTCCCATCAGACACCGAAGTTATCTACAGTATAGCAAACCGTACATTCAGGCCTCTTTGCATGTTAAGTTTTCCAGTTTTGCAAACTTCATTTTAGTAGGATTTCAGATAAGTTATGGATGAAAACGGTTTATTGGTGGACCTCAGTAATCTTGTTTTCAAATAGAAATCTAGATTATACAGAAAAATGAACAATTAAATCACAAAACTGTTCTTGGAATATCAATTTAATTTATTGTTCTGGAGTATGTCAGTGTCAAATACGGTTCTTAATCTTACTAAGTTGTTTTTAAATTCCAAATGTGTTATAAGCTTAAAGTTTATTATCTTTATCGCAGCTGTCATAACATTTTGTTTATAAAATATATGTTGATATATACATGTATTTTGTGTTTAGCTTCCAGAAATATATACCACATTATACCACATTATTTCTATGTGTATATGAGCCTGCCCATGTGGAAAGAATACATATTACCCTATTCCCGCTCTGATCAGAACATTCATTGTGCGTACACAAAGCTTTAGGCAAAATATCAGAGACAGTGGCATAGCTAGAACAAAATAAGCTGTACAAAGCTGCAGACAAAAACCAGAGACAATGGCAGAACCTGAACAAAATAAACTGCACACAAACCAAGGAAAAGACCAAAAAACCTGTTATCAAAAGTATTGTTTCTCCCTTTCGAAAAGAGGGCTACTCTTAAAAGGAAAGAATGAGCAAATTCTTTCTAATACGTGTATCCCCTGGTATTAACCCATTAAGTACCAGAAACCCCTAAAGGGGTACCTTGACAAACATTGCAGGCCCAGATCAGACGCTGCAGAACACGGCATCTGATCAGGGCCTACCCTGTTTGTGAAAAGTTAAGCCATTCTCCAAATCAATTTTGAAGAAAAAACAACCTGACACTCCTAAATTTTGAAAGGGAATCATGGTATACATAAGGAGGAAGATTCCATTTGGTACAAAAAGGGTTAATGGTGATGTTTTGAGATATCTGCATGGCCTTCTTCTGTGGCTGAGTGTTCATGTTTCAAGGATCAGTGTTGGCATATATGATAAGTACCTTCATCACATGGGCTGACTCATTCATTTTTGTCCATATTCATTGAGTTTCATCAAAAGAAAATCTGTCTCAGATCTTATCCACAGTATCAATTTTTGTGGTAGTTGACCCTTGCAAATTCAAACTGGGCATCCATGTGTATCAAACTATCAATAGTGTTTTCAGATGATATTTTTACTGTACTTCAACCATAGGTTTTTGGTAACTGTAATAATTGCTGCATTTAAGCGATTCTGATGAGTACAGTGTATGCCTACAACGTATGTTTTAGAGCAAAAGGCAAGAAAACTCATTTTATAAATTGCATGGTCAGCCAAGGCTCAGATCAACCTATGCCTTTTTGCAATCTGATCCGAGCCTTTGTTGTCCATTAAGCTACCATGTACCCTTATTATCTCTAGAGCAAACAACACTGCTTATATATGTTGGCCCAGACTGATCTGTATCATCACCAGATCACGTGAGCAAATCCGTGAAATGAACACCCCACTAAACCCCACTTTATATAGAGACCACTGCTCCAAGACATAGGTTGTGGGTACTTGTTAGAACTGCCTCTATGAGGTGGTTCTAACGAGCATCCACAACCTATGTTTGCGGGATAAATAAGGAAAATATCACAGGTTTTCACTAGAAAAGTAGTCGTTTTTGAGATGTGAAAAATGCACTATGTTGCACAGGTGTGTTATCATAATGGGAGGACCTCGAGGACAGATTTCCTTATGGTGGGACTCATTATTATTTATCACATACCAAATATTCACTGAAGTGCCATTATCATAATACTGGCATAGATTATAATAAAGTTGCAAAATTATGGCTGTATTTGTTTTTATTACATGACCTCACTACTTTCTGTTAGAATCCATATTTCCCATACACATTTTACCAACTACCTCACAGGGACAGGTACATGCAATACAATATACCTTCCCAACTTCATGTCTGTTTAAACAGATGATTTTAATGCTTAGCACTCATTATTCCAAGTGGAAAAATATTTGCAGTAAAGATAATTTATTAGGTCTGTCATGTCTATCCATCTGGCTAGCAGTCTGCCAGTTACCCATCAGGCCCATGGGAATTGTGGAGATCTTGAAATTTAGACCAGTTGGAATGACAATGAAAAATAAGCACATCCATGCTTTTTATTCTGACTTTGTCATATTGCAGGTATGCCTCTTTTTATGCCCAAAACTTCAATAGAAATTGATGGGGCATATTGGTATTGTCTTGTCCATCTGTTGGTTACACCTTTGGCAGTACTAATACATATACATTGTACTAAGCTTGTGTTAATCTTCAAATTTCATGCATGGAATTTAGCATGAAATGAGCAGACATATTTTGTTGATTGATTTGGTTGGTCTTCTTTTTAGCTTGCCTTAAGAATGTAAGAGGGCGCTATTGCGATACCCTGGTGTTTATTGCCAGCATCGGTGTCAGCCCATCCGCATTAGGTAAAACATAACCTGCAAGCTCTTATTTGTGATAATTTTACTAATTTATTGTCAAATCAATTTTACAACAGGGAAAAAAATACAATATTTTACTTATTCATTATTTCTCCTTTCCCAAGTGTTTTGGCTTAAATTGGACTTTTGTAGAAGTAAATTTTCCTTTGCATTTCATTACCGCCCTTTGTTCCCTTCATTAAAGTTTACCTGCAAGCTCTGTGGTGCAAATGGACTCTGTACCATGTGAGTTCAAATCATGGTTGAGGATTTTTTTTCTTCATGAAAACATATAACCAGTTCTGCAAAATTGAAAGTTCATTATTGATGAAATATCTGTCATCAGGAATCGAGACAGACAAGACAACTCACCGACATGGCCAAGATGGCCGCCAAAGCTAACCAGAATTAAAATACACTAGTAAGCCCACAGTATATTTTGTGTATGTAATGTTTATTGATACTATCTTCACCTAATGATACTAAGGATCGCTTCTCAACATGATGAAGATCCAAGCTTTCCAATGCACAAAGTACTGGTATACTAAGTGGTGGTCCTTGCACATGAAATGCCTTTTCAAACTTGTTTACAACTGTGGCAAGTACCAGCAATATATTAGTTATAGCCATCACAAGATTTTTCTGTTAGGGAAGATAACTAAAAAACCAAGGCACTCAGAATTGTGGTTCTTGTGCATGACATGCCTGCTTAAGCTCATGTACATCTGTACCAAGTACCATCAATATGTCTCAAAATGTATTGAAGATATGGTGATCACAAGCTGGTCATACTGTTATATTGGAAGGGGAGATAACTCAAATACCACAGCACCAAGAATTGTGGTTCTTGCACATTACATGCCTTCTATACCCTATATACAATTATGCCAATATCCTTCAATATATCTCGAAGGGTATTGGAGTTATGGTCATCACAAGGTTAAGGTAAGGAAGATAATTCAAACACCAGGGCACCCAGAGTTGTAATTCTTGTGCATTACACACCTGCATTACCTCATGTACATCTGTACCAAGTACCATCAATATGTCTCAAAGGGTATTGGAGATATGCTGATCACAAGGTGGTCATACTGTTATATTGGAAGGGGACATGACTCCAATACCATAACACCCAGAGTTGTTGTTCTTAGGCATAACACACCATCTATACAGTTGTGCCAAGTATCATCAATATATCTCAAAGGGTATTGTAGTTATAGCCATCACAAATTTATATTGTCAGGGGTGATATACAGTTGTGCCAAGTACCATCAATATATCTCAAAGGGTATTGGAGTTATGGCCATCACAAATTTATATTGTCAGGGGTGATAATTAAAAAACCAGGGCACCCAGAGTCGTGGTTCTTGCACATGACACGCCTGCTTAACCCCATGTACAACTGTACCAAGGACCATCAATATATCTCAAATAGTATTGGAGATATGGCCATCACAAGGTAGTGATTCAATTTTATTGGAAGGGGAGATAACTAAATTTCATTCAAACTTCACAGGAATGCTGATTAAGCGACCCTCTGCCAAAATATCTAAAACGGTGGAATTCGTTTCCGCCGCGGTTTGTTTTTGTTATGGCTTGTCTTTGGATGCTTGTGTCGCTTATGTTATTTTATTTTGGATAGCCTATTGGCCATTTTGTGGGAAAGTAACTGTCCTTTTGGCTTTCCGCTGTTGGTGTTTCCATTAGGGTCTGCTGTTTCATGTTTGTGTGTCTTTCCCTTTGGTGTCTCTGAAGGGAGCTGTGGGTTGATCGTAACGATTCCTGATCATTGCCTCCACTTCTATTTTGCGCAAAATGGCTGCTAGAGCTAAAACTAGAAAGACATTGTCAGTTTGCTTCAAATGCGAGCCAATTTGATTCAAACTTCACACAATTCAGAATCAGAATTGTTACTGGTGACACGTCAAATGACATTCATACACCAGGATCCATTCATACACCACGATTGTTGCTTAAGTGGCTCTCTGCCAAAAATAGCTATAGTCGTTCTGCTCTGATGAACAAGATGGCTGCTAGAGCTAAACAAGAAATATCTTTAAAAAAGATATGCGGCGTAGATTTAATTGGAAGGTTGTTTAGAAACCAGTGCTTCAGCTGAAGTGCACAACCCGCCGGATGCTTTTAGCTTTATGAGTGTTACCATATATGGGTATGGGGGCCATTTTGGTCATGTGACCTGGACCTAAAACGGTTCCCCCAATAAATGCGCCTTATCGTAAGGAGCATAAATATATCTTATACTTTAGTACTGTTTTCTGAATCGTTTCAAAAAATGAATTCTCACTTTTCCAATACAAAAGCATATGTGTCAAAGTTTGACCTAGGCACAAAGAAGGTCAAGGTCAACCCAGGGTCACCATTTTAGCAATTTATGATGGGCCTACGTCCCAGATGCTATTTATCAAGTTTCGTGGAAATCTGCCCAGTGGTTCTGGAGAAGACTATTTTGAAGGGTTTTTACTATATATGGCTTGGCGGCCATTTTGGTCATGTGACCTGGATCCCATGAGCAAATTTTGGTTTCCCCCATCCCATAGAGGCTCCATATGAAATTTGACCTTAATCGGCCCAACGATTTCCGAGGAGAAGCAGGTCGAGAATTTTCACATTTTTCGCCTCGGCGAGGCTATACTAAATGGAATGTCATATTTCGCAAGTTCATTGGTTAGATCTCATTGATATCTATCAGTATGCCAAAAATTGTTTAAATATTCCAAGCGGTTAAGTCACTGTCACCAATTTTCACAAACGGGTTACGGACGGACAGACAGACAGACCGTATATGGCCTGTGGCCATTTTGGTCATGTGACCTGGACCCCATGAGCAAATTTTGGTTTCCCCCATCCCATAGAGCCTCCATATGAAATTTGACTTCAATTGGCCCAACGGTTTCCGAGGAGAAGCAGTTCGAAAATTTTCACATTTTTCGCCTCGGCGAGGCTATACTAAATGGAATGTAATATTTCGCAAGTTCATTGGTTAGATCTCAATGATATCTATCAGTATGCCAAAAATTGTTTAAATATTCCAAGCGGTTAAGTCACTATTACCAATTTTCACAAACGGGTTACGGACGGACAGACAGACTGACAGAATGACACGGTGATTTTAGGGCACTCTTAGAAAATCAACCGACTTCAGTCGGTCGCTTTTTCTGCGGGTCGTGCAATATGAGCTACAATAGTGACAGCAACAATTGTCTAGCTATGAAATGGTTTACTGTATTCAAACAATTCAGATGTCACGCGAGGAAAAATAGCTTTGCAGAGGGCGGTGTACCGCCTGGCGGTGTACCGCCTGTTTGAGCTAAGGTCAATGTAAAAGGTCAAGGTTAAAAACATGACCTCATTTCAAGAGCACATGATCTCAAGTATATGCACAACAAATAAGAAAACGTTATCATTCACTGTTTTTGAACACAAATTCTAGGGTTAACATTTAGGGTTGTCGCTATGGTGAACGTAAACGCATAGACGGACGAACAAACGGACGAGCAGACAAACGGACGGAAACTTGATCTTATGTGCACTAACTAAAACTCAAATTACACTCATTCCTTTTCAGAATTTATATAACATTAATGATATTCGAAAATGTCCATTTTGTGTTAAAATGGAGGAGATAAAGTATGCTGAAGACAAATGATACACTGCAACTTTTATTTAGCATATATTGTAAATTAAACATCTGTCAATTTGTAATGCGATTATTACATGTTTTTGTCATGCTATATCTCTTTATTGGTTTCATTGGGCAACAGGGCTTGAGGTGTCTTTCATCTCAATGTCGGGTAAAAGTCCCACAAACTTGGAAGCAACGTCTCCAAAATGACCTACACAGTGTTGATGGGGACGTTATACCTCAAATCAAACAAACAATTCCTTTCGCAGAAAATTCTTCCTTTCGCGAAAGGAACCTTCCTTTCGCGTAATGGTTCCTTTCGCTATATAGACCAACCACGTGAAATTAGGTAAAAATAGCTATTCACTGCAGCAGTTACAGAATTCACTAGAATCCCAATTATACATATGACGTATGGTCATCAAAGGACAAAACGGTGAGCAAGCCGAAACTGTATATATTGTTCATTCATGTCTCACATAAAAAATGAAACATCTCCTAGGTTAAAACTTCGGTAAACTGTCGTATTTTTTGAGTAGATTTATTTATGCTAATCATTGACCAATGAAATGATCATATCCTAGGACATGTGGTTTTATTGACCAATGGAGTAACGAAAAATGTAGGACAAAAGCAAAACCATAACGGCTACGCCGTAAAAATTAGAAAAACCTAATGTTTGCTTCAAATGTGAACATCTAAACCCTTTAGCCATTTTGATTCAAACTTTACAAGAGTGTTGCCTATGCAACTCCCTACCAAAGTGGCTAAAATTGCTTCAAAAATAGAAAAAAAATCTTTGAACGACAACTCCTGTATCATTGGGCCAATTATAGGAATGTTTTCTTTATATCCATATTTATCGAGAATGTTTGATCCTATAGGGGGAAGAAGTGATACACAGGCAGGTAGAAAAGATGTTAGGAAGGTAGGTAGATAGGCGGATGTCAATTTTCTACATTGTCGTTATCGACTCTATTAAATAAAGTTTTTTTCTTCTTTTCATATATCAGAGGATATATAGGCAGTAAGAAGGAAGGTAGAAAGGCAGGTAGGAACGCAGGTGACTGTGTATTAGAGGTAGAATTTAATATCCTTCATCCATTTCGACCTAATTACATTTCCCTGATATATATAGATTAAAAATATGTTCCATCCAATCGGATAAAGAAGAGATACACAATTGGGCAGGTAGATAAAAATCAAAAATGAGTTCCTTTAAGAGCAATGAAAACATTCATAAGAAAGAAGATGGGCCATACTACGTAGTTTCGGCTAATAAAGCCTCATCAGTGACCCTGTAATGATCCGACAACGAAAGCCAGAGGAAACATACTGCAATTTTGCAAATTTCGAATAGGCAGTCGATTCAAAGACTGATAGAAATCAAAATGGGGTCCAAATAATTAAAAACCTGTCTAGAATATGAGTCTAAACCAATAATTGCACGACCCGCAGAAAAAGCAACCGACTGAAGTCGGTTTTTTCTAAGAGTGCCCTAAAATCACTGTGTCATTCTGTCATTCTGTCAGTCTGTCATTCTGTCTGTCCGTCCGTAACCCGTTTGTGAAAATTGGTGATAGTGACTTAACCGCTTGGAATATTTAAACAATTTTTGGCATACTGATAGATATCAATGAGATCTAACCAATGAACTTACGAAATATTACATTCCATTTAGTATAGCCTCGCCGAGGCGAAAAATGTGAAAATTTTCGAACATTTTTGAACTGCTTCTCCTCGGAAACCGAGGGGCCGATTGAAGTCAAATTTCATATGGAGCCTCTATGGGATAGGGTAACCAAAATTTGCTCATGGGGTCCAGGTCACATGACCAAAATGGCCGCCAAGCCATATATGGTAAAAACCCTTCAAAAATAGTCTTCTCCAGAACCACTGGGCAGATTTCCACGAAATTTGATAAATAGCATCTGGGATGTAGGCTTATCATAAATTGCTAAAATGGTGACCCTGGGTTGACCTTGACCTTCTTTGGGTCCGTCCGTAACACGTTTGTGAAAATTGGTGATAGTGACTTAACGGCTTGGAATATTTAAACAATTTTTGGCATACTGATAGATATCAATGAGATCTAACCAATGAACTTACGAAATATTACATTCCATTTAGTATGGCCTCGCCGAGGCGAAAAATGTGAAAATTTTCGAACATTTTTGAACTGCTTCTCCTCGGAAACCGTTGGGCCGATTGAAGTCAAATTTCATATGGAGCCTCTATGGGATGGGGGAAACCAAAATTTGCTCATGGGGTCAAGGTCACATGACCAAAATGGCCGCCAAGCCATATATGGTTTTGTCTGTCTGTCCGTCCGTAACCCGTTTGTGAAATTTGGTGATAGTGACTTAACCGCTTGGAATATTTAAACAATTTTTGGCAAACTGATAGATATCAATGAGATCTAACCAATGAACTTGCGAAATATTCCATTCCATTTAGTATAGCTTCACCGAGGCGAAAAATGTGAAAATTTTCGAACTGCTTCTCCTCAGAAACCGTTGGGCCGATTGAAATCAAATTTCATATGGAGCCTCTATGGGATGGGGGGAAACAAAAATTGCTCATGGGGTCCAGGACACTTGACCAAAATGGCCGCCAAGCCATATATGGTCTGTCTATCTGTCCGTCCGTAACCCGTTTGTGAAAATTGGTGATAGTGACTTAACCGCTTGGAATATTTAAACAATTTTTGGCATACTGATAAATATCAATGAAATCTTATCAATGAACTTGCGAAATATTACATTCCATTTAGTACAGCCTCGCCGAGGCGAAAAATGTGAAAATTTTCGAACTGCTTCTCCTCGGAAATCGTTGGGCCAATTGAAGTCAAATTTCATATGGAGCTCTACGGGATGGAAGAAACCAAAATTTCTTATGGGGTCCAGGTCACATGACCAAAATGGCCGCCAAGCAATATTTGGTAAAAACCCTTCAAAAATAGTCTTCTCCAGAACCACTGTGCAGATTTCCACGAAACTTGATAAATAGCATCTGGAACGTAGGCCCATCATAAATTGCTAAAATGGTGACCCTTGGTTGACCTTGACCTTCTTTGTGCCTAGGTCAAACTTTGACACATATGCTTTTGTGTTGGATTTTATCCTGCAAACGATTCAGAATACAGTACTAAAGTATAAGATATATTTTCGCTCCTTACGATAAGGCACATTTATTGGGGGAACCGTTTTATGTCCAGGTCACATGACCAAAATGGCCGCCATACCCATATATGGTAACACTCATAAAGCTAAAAGCATCCGGCGGGTCGTGCACTTCAGCTGAAGCACTGGTTTATTTCTGATTTCTCAGAATATTCACGCTGATCTCAAAGGACCAAAAGTAAAATATAAACTGCACTGTGGTTGATGTACAGGGAGACGTTTTACGGCCGCCACACGGCACAACACCAGCTGCAGTGAAGGCAAATAAAAATCAAAAATGAGTTCCTTTATGAGCAATGAAAACATTCATAAGAAAGAAGATGGGTCATACTACGTAGTTTCGGCTTATAAAGCCTCATTAGTGACCCTGTAATGATCCGACAACGAAAGCCAGAGGAAACATACTGCAATTTTGCAAATTTCGAATAGGCAGTCGATTCAAAGACTGATATAAATCAAAATGGGGTCCAAATGATTAAAAACTTGTCTAGAATATGAGTCTTAACCAATAATTTATTTCTGATTTCTCAGAATATTCAAGCTGATCTCAAAGGACCAAAAGTAAAATATAAACTGCTCTATGGTTGATGTACGGGGAGACTTTTTACGGCCGCCACACGGCACAACACCAGCTGCAGCGAAGGTAAATAAAAATCAAAAATGAGTTCCTTTAAGAGCAATGAAAACATTCATAAGAAAGACGGGTCATACTACGTGGTTTCGGCTAATAAAGCCTCATCAGTGACCCTGTAATGATCCGACAACGAAAGCCAGAGGAAACATAATGCAAGAGTCATTTCCTTCTATGTCCATTTCGACTTTATTACATTTTTTATATGAAAATTGTTAGAAGAAATACGCAAGTGTGGTAAGCCTACAGGTAGGTCGGACATATAGACAAATAGGTAGATAGGTAGATTTTATTCTCATTCCTGGAAATCTTGCCTCAAATTTAGTTTTTTCCTGATGTCCATATATATCGAAATAAGTTTGATCCTAACCGAGGAAGGAGAACTCATTGATGAAGAAGCAGATGGGAATGCTAATGGCCGGCTGGGCAGGTAAGCAGGAAGGTATTTAGGGTTGGGTCCATTTTCAACCTTGTCCATTACGACATAATAGTTAAGTAACTGTGCTTTTGGCTTTCCGCTATTGAAGTTTCCATCAGGGTATAATTATTTCATGTTTATGTTTATTTCTCTTTGACCCGTCCAACCCATCGGGGCTTGAAGAAATACATGGGCTGCATGGTGTTTCCACGCAGAGCTGAAACCAACCTCAGGTGAGTACTG
This sequence comes from Lucinisca nassula, assembly GCA_963580285.1. Classification (NCBI taxonomy): domain Eukaryota; kingdom Metazoa; phylum Mollusca; class Bivalvia; order Lucinida; family Lucinidae; genus Lucinisca; species Lucinisca nassula. The sequence continues at coordinate 158,949,607 of OY757015.1, forward strand.
GTAAACGGCTATAACCCTTTTATTGGACATATTTGACGTCACTACAGCTGGTGTCTGGGAATGTGTGGCGGCCGTAAAAAGTCTCCCTGTCCTACATCATAGTGTAGTTTATATTTTCTTGTCCATTGGGATCATTGATTCCATTGTGGAATTCTGAAAATGTTTTAGGGTCACTGATGAGGCCTACTTGGCCGAAACTAGCTAGTCTGGCCCAGAAAACGTACACTTCATATTTTCCAGTTCTGTGGTGTGTTGTGTGGTGTGAGGCCTAATTGGCCGAAACAAGCTAGTCTGGCCCAGAAAACATGTACACTTCATATTTTCCAGTTCTGTGGTGTATTTCTTGCTTCGAAAGGATAACCCTTTTATAGAACATATTTGACGTCACTACAGCTGGTGTCTGGGAATGTGTGGCGGCCGTAAAAAGTCTTCCTGCCCTACATCATAGTGTAGTTTATATTTTCTTGTCCTTTGTGATCATTGATTCCATTGTCGAATTCTGAAAATATTTGAGGGTCACTGATGAGGCCTACTTGGCCGAAACTAGCTAGTCTGGCCCAGAAAACGTACACTTCATATTTTCCAGTTCTGTGGTGTGTTTGCCGGGTCTTGTCCATCATCCGTTTCGGTTTCAAAACTTTGGGGTTTAGACTCATTGATGAAAATTAAATATCAGAAAGGCCTCTGTGTCACTAAATTTGGTATAGTTACGTATTAATTCCAAAGGATAACCTTTTATAGAACATACTAGAAGTTCATTGGGCGACAGGGCTTGAGATGTCATTTCATCTCAGTGACGGGTAAAAGTCCCCCGAAATTGGAAGCAACGTCTCCAAAATGACCTATACAGTGCTGATGGGGACGTTAAACCCCAAATCTAACAAATAAACAAAACCTTCCCTTTGGTGTCTCTGATGGGAACTGTGGGTTAATTGTATCGATTCCTCTTCTATTTTTCATTTTGTCCATGTAATTTATATAAAAGATATTTAACATCTAATCGTAGGAAGAAAGGAATTGGACGTAGATGAGAAGGTAAATAGTTTCATGGACAGGTAGGTTAGAACGAAGGTTGGCTCTTCAGTCGGCAGGTAGGTTTCAATGTTCTTGTCCATTTCGACTTAAAGTCAGTTCTTTTCCTAATGTCCATGCATACATATTATAAATATGTTTGATCCAATTGGAGGAAGAAGAGATACATAGATAGGTCTGTAAGTAGGTAGAAAGTTGCGCTGGTGGTAGGGGTTGCAGGTTATTTAGGTAGATTGGTAGGTAGGAAGGCAGTAGTCAATTTCCTAACTTATTTATTTCGATCTAATAGGTTTTCATTATGTCCAGACATTCAAGCGGAGCAAGAAAATGTATAAGGCATCGTTTGTATGTTTGTCGGTAGGATAATAGGAAGGGTGGAGGTACTAAGTAGGTTGGCAGGAGGTAGGTTCCTTCCTTGTGCATTTCGACTAAATACCAGTTTTTGATAATGACCAGATATACTGAATATATGTTTGATCAAATCGGAGTACGAAGATCAGAAATAGGTTGATAGGCAGTTAGGAATGCGGGAGTGTAGGTTTGTAGGCAGTTAGTTAGCACGAGGCAGTAGGTAGGTGGGTATGTTTAATTTCCTTTCTTCACCATTTCGGCGTAATTCCAGTGTTTTCCTTCCTGGTTGGGTGTGTAGGTAGGTGTGCATGTAGATTGTTGAGTCGGTAAGAAGGTCTCAATTTCCTTCCTTGTAACACCAGATTTTGATAATGCCCGTCAATATTTAATATATGTTTGATCATATCGTAACAACAAGATCAAAATAGGTTGATACGCAGTTAGTAATGCGGGTGAGTACATTTGTAGGTAGATAGATTGCAGGAGGCAGTAGGTAGGTAGGTACGCTTTAATTTCCTTTTTTCACCATTTCGACTAAATGCCAGTTTGTTTCCTTGTCTCCACATATTTACATTTCCAGTGTAAATCTGTTCTAGAAAGGGTTATCCTTTGGAAGCAAGTAATACACCACAGAGCAGGAAAATATGGAGTGTACATTTTTTTTCTGGGCCAGACTATCTAGTGTCGGCCAATTAGGCCTCATCAGTGACCCTCAAATATTTTGCAAAATTCCACATTGGAATCAATGATCCCAAAGGACAAGAAAATATAAACTACACTATGATGTAGGGCAGAGAGACTGGCTAATGTAAACCTATAGAAAACAATGTAGTTAATACTTCCATGAACGTATAGAGTCACATGATTTTAAGTGACGTCATTATTTACGATCTGATTGGGGTTTAGCGACGTCGACGCTGTTTAAAACAGCGTTTAAATGGTTTAAGCTTTAAAAGTTTACCCCATACGCATCTTTTATCCAGTGATGAGCAGCAAAGAATGTAAATATAAGAAACAAAGTTAATTTTTCTGCAGTTGATGAAAGTATGGAAGATAGCGGGTCGCTGGAAAGTTTACACGAATCCCTTCACATTGCAGGCGACCAAATGCGTTCATACTTTCATGAACAACAGAAAAATAAAATTCATTTCTTAAATACATGTCAATATATTTCAAAATATGTTTGACAAAAATATGTATGTAAGTAGGTAGACAGTTGTGATGTTGGTAGAGTGGGTAGGAATTTGTGTAGGTAGGCAGGTATCACCTACATGCATGCTTTTCTTCCTCCAATTGAATCTTAAATATATTTCATATAAATTATATGGTCATAAGGTTTTACATCGAAATGGACAAGGTAGAAAATGGACCCATGCCTAAACATTTCCTACTTACCTGCCCACCAATCCGCATAACCACCACCTTCCACCGACAAGATCAAAACTTAATTCGATAGATATGGACATTAGGGTCAAGCTCGATTTTTAGGCAATATGTCCAGGAAAGGAGACTAGAACCTATCTATCTGCCTATCTATATGCCAAACCAACCTACACGCTTACCACTCCTGCGTTTTTACTATCATAATGTTCATATAGATAGGCATTAGAAAAAAATGTTACAAAGTAGAAGTAAAACAAAGATCAGGAAAAGATACAATTAACTTACTCCACCCATCAAAGACACCAAAGGGAAAGAAACACAAACATGAAGTGACCAGACCATAATGGAAACATAAACAAAGGAATGCCATAAGGACAGTTACTTTCCCACAAAATGGCCAAATGGCCATCCAAAATAAAAAGACACAAGTGATACAGTAAGTAACAAACAACAACACAAATAAACCGCCACAGAAGAACCGCCTTGGAACGGCCAGTGGAAAGAATTTCACTGGGGGGGGGGGGCTTAAATCGATTTTACATGGCCATAATCCTCGCCCTTACCTCTGTCATGGTATACACTAAATTTGTTTAGTCCGCATGAAGTCGAAATGGACATAGTAGGAAATTGAATCTACCTTCCTAGCGACCAACCTGTGTCGATTGGATCGAACATATTTTCTTTTATTCATATTTTTATCAGGGCAATGTGATTAGGTCGAAATGGACGAAGAAGTAGATTAAATTCTAGCTACCTACTTACCCGTATAGTCACCTGCGTATACCTGCTATCTGTCTATATATCTACCCATATTCATTCTTAGCTATATATTTTGACCTCCTTAGTCCTATGTTAAGACCTAACCTATCTGTTAGAAAAGAAGGAAACACTTTTACAATGCCGATAAGGACATTGTAGAAAAAAAAAACTGACATCCGCCTACATGACTACCTACCTACGTGCATTCCAACGTCTAAGGCACACTCAGAATTAGAGAGAATTTAGTTTTATGTAATGTTGGTTGGTGTCAAGTGCTCTGTCTCTGGTTGGGCCCATCGGAGTCTAACTTTTGGTTTTCTTTTGGTCCAGCATTTCAGTGGTTTCTTGCTGTCGAGTCCTCACTGTTGTTTCATCTCTCTGGTTGTTTGATTTTTGTGTTATCGGAGATCTTGGAGCCCTTCATGCGGTATGAACAAATTATTTGTCTAAATCGCCACGGAAGTAAGGGCGAGGATTGCGGATGCGCTCAATCGATTTAAGCACCCCAGTGGAATTTCGTTTCACTGACCGTTCTAGGGCTGTTCTTCTGTCATGTATTTTTGTTATGGTTTGTCTTTGAGTGTGTGCATCGCTTACAAATACCTTTTTTCTTTTGGATTGCCAAAATGCCATTTTGTGGGCAAGTAACTGTCCTTTTGGCTTTCCGCTATTGATGTTTCCATTAGGGTCTAGTTGTTTCGCGTTTGTGTTTCTTTCCCTTTGGTGTCTCTGGTGGGAGCTGTGGGTTAATTGTATCGATTCCCGATCATTGCCATCACTTCTCTTTTACATTCATACCTGCATGTATATCTCTTCTTCCTCGATAGGATCAAACATATTTTCGATATATAAGTAGAGAGGTTCTTCCTTGTAAAATTTCAACGTAATGCCAGTTTTGTTTTTAACCCATTTAGTACAAGAAACCCCAAAAAGGGTACCCTGGCAAACAGTGGAGGTCCAGATCAGACGCCGCAGAACGCGGTGTCTGATCAGGACCTCCACTGTTTGCTAAAAGTTCAGTCATTTTCCAAATAAATTTTGATGAAAACACAACCATGCACCCCTAAATTTCGAAATGGACTACTGCTATATATAAGAAGGAAGATTCCATTTGGTACGAAAAGGGTTAATGTCCATATATAAAAGAACACAAGCTAGGTTCAAAAGCAGGTAGAAATGTGGATGGTTGTGGAGGTACGCAGACAGGCATGAGTCAATTTCTTACCTTGCCGTTTTGACTTTAAACAGTTTGTTCCTTGTGTCCGTATATATGAAAGAAAGAAAAAATCGCAGGTAAATATGAATATAGGTTGGTAGGTTAATAGATATATCGATAGGCAGTTGGGTAGGTAGTGAGTTGAATATATTGTTAGGGGGGTAGGGGGGAGCTGGTATTCTCCATTTTACTTTCTTGTCCATTTCGACAAATTTGCAGGTTTTCCTTATGTTCATAGGTATGGAAATAAAGTTGGGTTCGTCAATTTGAATATTTTCCTTATTTTCCTGATACATGATGTTTAGATTCAAGCGGATAAAGAGAAAATACATGGGTAGGAGTTTATGTTGGTAGGTAGGTAGTAAGAACGATAGGTAAATAGGAAGGTAGGTACCAAAATATATAGTAGGTAACTGTCCTTTTGGTTTTTCGCTATTGATGTTTCCAATAGGATCTAGTTATTTCATGTTTGTGTTTCTTTCCCTTTGGTGTCTCTGATTGGAGCTGTGGGTTAATTGTATCTATTCTTGATCATTTCCTTCACTTCTATTTTGATCATTGTTCTCACTTCTATTTCTAATTCCCTTCATTGTAAATTTCGAATAATGGTATTTATGTTATAAAGATAAATATCAAAATTATGTTCGATAAAATCGGACGAGGTAGGGAGGGGTAGGTAGATTTCCTACCATGTCTATATCGGCTTTACATCAACTAGAATATTTTAGAAATAAGAATAGATGGTAGGTATGCGTTAAAGTAGGCTGGACATGTAGATAGGTAGGTGCTTGGATGGTATGTATGTATGTAGGTTCAATTTCCTTTTTTGTACATTTTGCCTTAATGCCAGTTACTTTCATATGCCCATATGTATCAAAAATAAGTTTGATCCTCTAGAAGGAACTCAGAAAGGCTGATAAGTAGGTCGGAGTGGGGATGTAGGCAGGGTGGTTTTAAGGCACAATAGAAGTGACGGCAATGATCAGGAATCGATACCATTAACCCACGCCTCCCATCAGAGACACCAAAGGGAAAGAAACACAAACATGAACTAACTAGACCCTAATGGAAACATCAATAGCTCAGTGAAAGCCAAAAGAATAGTTACTTTCCCACAAAGAGGCCGATTTGCTACCCAAAACAAAATATATATTTATAAGCGATACACACACAGAGACAAACCGTAATTAAAATTAAACCGCGACAGAAAAACCGCCTTACCGCCTAACTGTTGGTTTTCTTTTGCTCCAGCATTTCAGTGGTTTCTTGCTGTCGAGTCCTCACCGTTGTCTCACCTCTGTGGTTCTTTGATTTTTGTGTTCACGGAGATGTTGCACTGATGAGTTAGGAGGCCTTCGTGCGGACTGAACAAATTATTTGTCTAAATCGTGACGGAGGTGGGGGCGGGGGTTGTGGCCGCGTGGAATCGATTTAAGCCCCCCAGTGGAAATCTTCCACTGACCGTTCCAAGGCGGCTCTACTGTGGCGATTTATTTATGTTGTTGTTTGTTACTTACTGTGTATTTCACTTGTGTCTTTTGGTTTTGGATGGCCATATGGCCATTTTGTGGGAAAGTAACTGTCCTTATGGCCTTCCTTTGTTTAGGTTTCCATTATGGTCTGGTCGCTTAATGTTTGTATTTCTTTCCCTTTGGTGTCTTTTTATGGGTGGAGTAAGTTAATTGTATCAATTCCTGATCTTTGTTTTACTTCTACTTTAAACGGTCAGTGAAAAGAATTCCACTGGGGGTTCAAATCGATTTTACGCAACCGCAATCCTCGCCCTTACTTTTGTTGCGATTTAGACAAAAAATTGTTCAGTCCGCATGAAGGATTCCTAACTCATCAGTGTAACATCTCCAAGAACACAAAAATCAAACAACCACAGATATGAAACAACGGTGAGGACTCGACAGCAAGAAACCACTGAAAAGTTGGAGCAAAAACCAACAACAACAACAACAAAAAAAAAAAAAAAAAAAAAAAAAAAAAAAAAAACAGTTAGACTTCGATAAGCTAAACCAGAGACAGAGCATCAGGTACCAACCAACATTACATGAGTAAGCCTTTACGCTGGAAGCGTCATAGAATCTGAGGCCTGACCCACCGGCGTGCAGTTAAAGAGGGGAGTAAGTTACGAAGCGTAACTGGTTAACTGCGCGGAAGCATCGTGCAGCCCCATCTTTTTCTCTAACACCCGATGGGCGGGGGTGAGAAACTTTACATGAAAACATTTAGCAGACGACAATAAAAATACCCTATTAGCTTCACCGTCACACAATGAGTCCAAAGGGCTAAATCCATTTGTATAATATGTAGGCTGACCCTAGATGACTTTTGATTGGGTACAACATAAATGCTGTAAAACAGACGGCATGCATGGTGGTTAACCCAATCACGGATGGCAACTTTGCTTCCCTCTTTGATTGCACACCGGTGGGTCGGGCCTAATATTATATGGCGGTTCCAGCGTAAAAACATAAATGGAATTTTATTTTAGTATTCTTTATGTTGGTTGGCGCCTGATGCTCCGTCTTTAGTCGGAACTGTTGGTTTTCTTTTGCTCCAGCAATTCTGTTGTTGTATGCTGTCGAGTCCTCAACCTTGTTTCATCTCTGTAGTTTTTTTTTATTTGTATGTTTTTGGAGATATTACACTGATGAGTTAGGAAGCCTTCATGCGGACTAAACAAACTTAGTGTATACCGCGACAGAGGTATTCTTTCCACTGACCATTCCAAGGCGGTTCTTCTGTGGCGGTTTATTTATGTTGTTGTTTGTTACTTACTGTGTGTAGCACTTGTGTCTTTTTATTTTGGATGGCCATTTGGCCATTTTGTAGGAAAGTAACTGTCCTTATGGTCTTCCTTTGTTTAGGTTTCCATTATGGTCCGGTCGCTTCATGTTTGTGTTTCTTTCCCTTTGGTGGTTTTGATGGGTGGAGTATGTTAATTGTATCGATTCCTGATCTTTGTTTTACTTCTATTTTGTGTATTATAAAATAGAAGTAAAACAAAGATGATTGTGTAGCTAAATTTACCTCTTTGGTTAGAACTAGGGACTAACTTCCCATATCACAGGTCCTGGTGTATGAATGTCATTTGACGTGTCACCAGTAACAATTCTGATTCTGATTCTGAGGAATCGATACAATTAACTTAAAAATACAAACATTAAGCGACCAGCTATTTTCCAAAACAAATTTAGTTGAAAAACACAACCTGACAACCCTACATTTTTAAATGGACTCATGCTATATATAAGGAGGATGATTCCATTTGGTACAAAAATGGTTAAACTGAACTTTTACCCCTAAAGTGGGATTAATCAAGGTCCATCGCATGGGCTTATTATCTAGATGATAATTCACCAACACGGTTTATATCTCATGATCAGAATTGGGTATCTAAATGCGAATTGCACTAATTTCGAGGCTAAATTATCCTTCAACTCCAGTGGTCGCACTATCAATACTGCCACTACATAGCAATCAGCATCCTAAAAGCTACATGCTATCCTCAGTAACTTTGAGACAGCTCCCCGACAGTCACTGTTTTGCGACATCAAATCAGACGAGGCAAACTATTGCGGTTAAAATGGTCAATAAGCCAAAATATTAAATTATTTTTTTTTAATTCGTAATTTTGATCATAAACGTGATAATAGATAATTTTATTTTCAAAACATTGTCTTCATTTTATCAGCTTGTGTATAATTTCAACATAATAATGTGTCGATGAATTGTCTTCAAAAAGTGTCGATGAGTTGTCTTCAATTGTGTCGATGAATTGTCTCCAAAAACCGTGTCGATGAATTGTCTTGTCGATGAATTGTCTCGATTCCGTCCACTGTCTTGGAAGCATTGGCAAATAGTGTAGGCTCAGATCAGACTCCGCTGCTCCCGATCTAGGTATTCACTGCGCGCATTTTGCAAAACTTACCGCTAAACCTTATACCGTTTATATCGGAAATGAAGCACTCTATACTTATTAGGCGGAACATTCCCTTTGTCAATAGACGGATCCAATGTTTTGACACGTGACCTTGTTTACTTGTTACTGTTCATGCGCAAAACTACCTTTCCCTTTGATAACGATCTTTCGTGGTTGGCAAAAAGCCGCTGGTTCCATATAAACACAGTGTAAATAGGTTTAATATTACGGGCATATTTTAATTGACTGTTACAGAAAATCTATCGAATTACACTTTAAATGAGTAGAAAAATATATTCTAGGTTTCATTCCTGCGTCTTCCGCATTTTTAGTCATTCGTTTTGCGCATTTTTATTACAAATAATTAAGACCATCCCGCCTCGTTACCTGTCTAATTTTAACAGGTAATTATCATCAAAACATCTTCAAACATTCTAGAAACCAATAATTAGTAGGTAAGACATGTCTATTTTAAAAGTTTAAAGGTCAATTTTGTCGTTTCGATTCCAAACAAAATACACGTTTACAGAAAATAACATCGCATTTACAATGGCGACAAACGGCCAAAGACGTTTTTGCCCACCACCGGTAAGTCCCGGCAAATAGTATTTTTGGGTGATGACGTAGTATTTGGATGTGTCTATAGACACATCCAAAGTCTACGTCACACAAGGTCAAAGGTCATTAGCCTCGTTTTATCCGGTTCCATACTCTACCGTTAATGTAGCACGAATTATTTTCTGTAATAACTATTGTTAAATCGACTTTCTATCAAAACTGTTTGCCACAAACCATTTTTGACATTAAACTGATTCTTTTTCGTATAAAATTGGATAGAAAATATACATGCTTTAATATTATTTCCTGTCATTAAATAAAGCGCATCGACTGCGTTTTGGCATGATGGTAGGTAGTTTTATAACGCTTTTTAGGCAACAAAATGTGCGATAAAATGTTAGAAGAGACTGGTTCTATATCATTTATTTCTTCAAAAACACAAACTGACAATGATCAGTTAATTTTGTGGAGAAGAAATGAGTTTAATCACACGATAAATATTCCAAATTCTCATTGACACTGTACGGCAACAGTCATGTTTTGCCAACCAGATAAAAGAGTACATCTACAGGGGACGTAATTGGCGCATGCGCAGTGAAATGTAAACAATGTCATGTGTCAAAACATTTGGATTGGTTAGACCGACTGATTGGCGACAAGGTAATAAAAAATTTAAAGCTTTTATGACATTCCTCTATTATATTACTTCGGATGGTAATTTGATAAAAAAAGGTAATTTAACTCTCCGCCATTTCAAGCCTATATGGAACAGTGTAGATCCTCATTAGACCCTCCATTATATGGGAACGTAGGCAATGCCACGAATAAAGCGATAAAGTGTTCACGGAGATGTTGCACTGATGAGTTAGGAGGCCTTGATGCGGACTGAACAAATTATTTGTCTAAATCGCGACGGAAGTAAGGGCGAGGATTGTGGCCACGTAAAATCGATTTAAGCCTCCCAGTGTAAATCTTTCCACTGACCGTTCCAAGGCGGTTCTTCTGCGGCGGTTTATTTATGTTGTTGTTTGTTACTTACTGTGTGTATCACTTGTGTCTTTTTATTTTGGATGGCCATATGGCCATTTTGTGGGAAAGTAACTGTCTTTATGGCCTTCCTTTGTTTAGGTTTCCATTATGGTCTGGTCGCTTAATGTTTGTGTTTCTTTCCCTTTGGTGTCTTTGATGGGTGGAGTAAGTTAACTGAATCGATTCCTGATCTTTGTTTTATTTCTACTTCAAAGGAAGGAAATACGGGGTTAGGCAAAGGCGAAGGCGAAGGCGAAATATTGCGTAATCGATTACTAATTCCCCCACCCACGCTATCCCGACTGCAAATGGCTTCTGTTGAATGTGAAAATATCCCTTTACTTATTATATTAGGCCAACGTATCAGTAATTCCTTTTGCTTTTTCAACACGGATTTCGCGAAGGCGTCCACTTCGACCGAAACCAGATGGAACCGGACAGGTGCGGCAAAAAAGGACCTGTGATGTAGAAAGTTAGTCCCTAGCTCTAACCAAAGAGGTAAACTTAGCTACACAGTCATCAGCACCTTCAGTTGTCGAAATAATCGAATCGGGAAGGGCATTCCAATCTTTAATGGTGCTGAGGAAGAACGACTCTTTATAAATATCAGTTCATGCAGTAAGGATCTGAAACGCCAACGAAACGTCAACGAAACGTCAGCCTCGATAGCGCAGTGGTTAACGCGTTCGACTCATGATCGAGAGGTTGTGCGTTCGAATCCGGCACCCGGTATCGAGGTGTGTCCTTGGGCAAGACGCGTAATGACACTGCCTCACTCCACCCAGGTGTAAATGGGTAGCAGTGGTGTAAAAGTCACTGCCTCTCTCTCGCGCGCGTCAAAAAACCCGAATTGGTGTTCGAGAGCGATTAAATAAGCTTGAAGCTTCCATCGCAATCGAACTAAAATAAATTAGTATAAACTAAACGCCAACGAACGGTGATTTATACAGTGCCCAGCAGTTGAGATCACCAATAACATGTACAGTCGGGAGTTGTTTACCCTTGTGCTGCGACTTAATGCAATCCAGCTGATCTTTAACAACTGGAAGTTTTCGACCGTAGCATTTGGTGGTCGATACCAACTTGCTACGAAGTAAGAAGTTTTATTTGCAAAAACCTTAACCCAGACCGATTCGGTGTCATTTTCCTGTTCCATGAAAGGCATGTGAAGGATGCCTCTGTGAATGATCGAGCAACATCACCCCGCCACCATGAGAGCTCCTATCTTTTTCTATATACACTGTACTGACAAATTTCAGGCAAAAGCTCAGATGTGGTTATTGAACTGTCAATCTTTGTTTCCTGAATAGCCACAATATGCGGTTGAAAGTACCTGGGAAAGCTAAAAGTTCAAGAAATTAGCCTCATATATTCCATTGATGTTTGCACTGCAAAGTTTCAAACCTTTTACAAAATTCGGCTTATTTTCATCAGCAGTGGAAGATTTATCTCTCTTAACCTTTGACAGAGGTTCAAGCATATTTGGCTTACTCAGTTCTATATATTCGTTGAAGAAGGAGTCTGAAAAATTGCATACCTCGCATTTTGGACAAAGCCTGTGGCAGTTTGAGTTTACCAAAGTGTCATATTCCGCATCTGAAATCAAAGAACATTCAGTGTGTATCCACATTTCACACTGATCACATTGAACTGTTTTGTGGCCATTAAGGACAGCTCCACTGCAAAGACCACAGTCATCTTTGCAGTCTTTGCAATTCCAAGTTCCAGCTCCGGTTTCAGTTTCTAACAAACGACTGAAGAATTGTCTAAGGACGTGTCACCAGTAACAATTCTGACAGTTATCCAAATCCGAGCATGAGGTGTGAAAACGTTTGTTACAGTCCTCACATTCTATCCATTTCTCGGAACCTTTGCAGTATTTTTGCAGAGTCCGCAGCGAAACCTTGGGCCAGGGTTAGTTTCAATGTCTCCGGCCAAGATTATGAGTATAGCCAAGATTGAACTGAGTGAGGACTTGAAGTTTCGCAAGCCCTCCGAACACCTTCTGTTCCGATTCTTCCTTGTAATTGCCAAGTAATGGGAAACTCTATTACAGCTCTTCTTATTTGTAATCCTGCACTCCTGATTTCCATCATCTGGATGCATTCCATATTTTTTTTTCCAAAGTGTGAACCCACAAATTAAGACCACGGGAAACTATGGAACAGTATTAAGGTAAAAACTCAATTATGCAATGTGCAATTACAATATGAATTGTTGAAACCGCACTTTGCATTATGAACCTTTCCATATTTTACTACTTTATTCGAATATGCAACATGCACATTCTAATTTGAAACCTTTGTATTTAAATATGGCATTTGGACGTCCTATTTTGCATTATTCAGTTTCGATTCTGCTGTGGTTAGACGGGGTACCAGTCATTGAAGTGACGGTAACGTTCGGTAATGTCCGAGGATTTGCCGTATTTTTCCGATGACAAGCGTCCGTTTGAGAAGATCGCATTCGCTTTTCCAGGGGCCAAATTCAAGCCAGCAGCGATAAATTTTATCCAGCTATTTAATTTTTCGGATATTTACAATAATGTGTACGTTTGCATCTTTAAAATAAATTTTACAGCGCGGTTCCTTATTTATATATTTATGAGAAACAGGATTTTTATTTAAAATTTAATACTTGTTTGATGAAGGGGAAAATACTCTATCGTTGAACATTTACTAAAATAAATTACCATGAGGGATTAGTTTGTGCCGAATCCGTGGATTTGAAATGAGCAGTTATTGTTAAAATTGATAAATTCATACAATTTTCGTCAATCTGACCCTTCTGAGGTGTTACTTATAAAGATATTATTTACTAATTGCAACCTCAATCAAAACTCAAATGTTTGGATATTATAGAAGTATGTATACGTCCGCACAGCGATTAGCCTAACAAGGGGCTAACCCCTATGTGCTTATAACCTGGTTACCTTAAAACCAGCTCAGTCAGTAGCCGAGCGATTGTCTCTCTGTTCACCGGCAACGGGGTATAGGAATACCACCATGGATTCCTACCCTGGGTCCTGACCACACGGGGAAATTGGAAATAAACTAATTCCCCAATTCCCAATGTAATTATGATGTAAATACTTCATCCATTAAAATGAACAGTACTTACTCATTCTCAGCCCCGACACACAACCATAGAAAAGCACCTGTGGTCACAATGACAGCTGTCCTATTCATATGTCCGTCTGTCTGTCTTCATAAGTTAGACGGGGGCAGGATAGCTTTCATCCAACAGAATCACAACGCGAAAATATTAGCTGGTCGTCTGTCAGTTCGTCCGTCCGTCCGTCTGTCTTCAGCCAGCAAAACCTTGCTGAGCTAGTGTCGCGACTGTCTTAACCAACCTACTACATATTTCTTCAAGTTCTACATGTAACGATTTGGCAAATGGAGTGGCTGAATCCAAACCATTTTGTACTTACATGTATTTCCATGTATTAGGTCTACACCAAAGTTTTTTTTCTTCTTGTTTTATTACAGTTAGACCGCGTACAGCGCACCCAGGTTAACCTGGCGGAACTTAACGACATTCAAGATTTATTTATTTATTTACTTATTATTAAAGTTTACAGAATCTAGAAAAAAAAAAAAACATTTTTCTTTTTTTTTTGATGCATTAGATTTGTACATTTTACCGCCGAAAAATACAACAACAAAAATTGTAAGATGAAAAGTCGTGATGATATTTTTCTGACTGTTGCTTAAAACCAGTGCTTCAGCTGAAGTGCACGACCCGCCGGCTGCTTTTAGCTTTATGAGTGTTACAATATATGGGTATGGCGGCCATTTTGGTCATGTGACCTGGACCTAAAACGGTCCCCCCAATAAATGCGCCTTATCGTAAGGAGCAAAAATATATCTTATACTTTAGTACTGTATTCTGAATCGTTTGCAGGATACAATGCCTTCTCACTTTTCCAATACAAAAGCATATATGTCAAAGTTTGACCTAGGTACAAAGAAGGTCAAGGTCAACCCAGGGTCACCATTTTAGCAATTTATGATGGGCCTACGTCCCAGATGCTATTTATCAAGTTTCGTGGAAATCTGCCCAGTGGTTCTGGAGAAGACTATTTTTGAAGGGTTTTTACCATATATGGCTTGGTGGCCATTTTGGTCATGTGACCTGGACCCCATGAGCAAATTTTGGTGTCCCCCATCCCATAGAGGCTCCAAATGAAAATTGACTTCAATCGGCCCAACGGTTTCCGAGGAGAAGCAGTTCGAAAATTTTCACTTTTTTTCGTTTCGGGGAGGCTATACTAAATGGAATGTAATATTTCTCAAGTTCATTGGTTAGATCTCATTGATATCTATCAGTATGCCAAAAATTGTTAAAATATTCCAAGCGGTTAAGTCACTATCACCAATTTTCACAAACGGGTTACGGACTGACAGAATGACAGAATGACACGGTGATTTTAGGGCACTCTTAGAAAATCAACCGACTTCAGTCGGTCGCTTTTTCTGCGGGTCGTGCAATACACATTTTGGGTACACGTTAGAAGCGCCTCTTCGATGCGGTTTTAACGAGTACCCACAATCTATATTTTCAAGTAGAAATGAGTAAAATAATGTTTACTCCTGTAAATCCCAGTTTTACCCTAGAAAAGTGGGGATCAAGAGTGTGTGTGTTGGGGGGGGGGGGGGGGGTGTAAGAATTATAAAGATGTGTTTTTATGGTAGGATGCGCTTGGTATGTGAGTGCGTTTTTAGTTTTACGTCTCGACAACAGCTAAGGTCATACGGAGATGGGACCTGGGTTTAAAGACTCATCCGAAATTCTGGAGAAGCCGGGGTCGATCCTGCGATCCCTTGTTAATGAGGCGAGTAGCATAACCACTACACCACAGAGGCTTCCAGCGCTTGATATGTTACATTGTAGCAGGTGCACTCCGGTATGAAAGAATTTGCTGCGCGTTGTGTTTTTCTCAAAAAAAGTGGAAACCTTTGCGTTTTGTCACTTGAAGCCAAAAATCTAGTATAAAAAGTCAGATAGTTTTCTCTTTTCTAATAAATTAATGAATGCATTTAACACAAACAGTTACGAACATCTATATAAACATGTGACAAAACAAACAGGGAATCAGACTCCCGGTCATCGGGGCTTGAAGAAATAGATGGGCTACATGAACTGAAACCGACCCGCACACCAGTACTGGTAAACCGCTTAGAGGATCTAAGTCTTCCGAGCCAAAGCGGTGCTTACAAACCCTATTGGTTTCATTGGGCGACAGGGCTTTGAGATGTCATTTCATCTCAGTGTCGGGTAAAAGTCCCACAAAAGTGGAAGCAACGTCTCCAAAATGACGTATACTGTGTTGACGGTGACGTTAAACATCCAATCAAACAACAGAACCAAAATGCTCAGTTTTAGAATTCCGTTGGATATGCCCTAAATCAGAAATAAATGTTACAGGGAACGTAAGTCGTTTCTCATTTGAAAGCATTTTCACAAAAGAGAGTTGCAGCTATGTTTGCTTTCAGGTGATCATAAAGGAGCAGTCTCGCAATGGTCTACATGAAATTGGACAGGAGCCTTGCAGTGTCATACAAAATTATTATAAGTATTTACAACAAATTTATATTTTAGAGGTGCAATGACCTGAACACATTTGCGATATATTTAGATAAAACTTGGACACAAAACAAACACAGCAAAGCTGATTCCTGGTCTGACATATAAAATAAAAATTATGTGTAAATGATTTTATCGGGAAGGGTGTAGTGTCCCCAAATCGTCCGTTTTATGCCAAAAATATAGTTCTCTCGTTTTTTCACTCCTCCATGTCACTAATACGCTTGCAGATTTTTTTTGGTATCTGCCGAATACAGGCGGACGTTTACGGAAAAACGATCACAGCGCCACTTAACGAGAATAATGGGAACTAGAAGAAGCAGAAGCGGAATTTCAAGTTGCAAAATAGGACGAGGAACAGAAAGAAAACTACACAAATTCCAAAAGCAGACTACAAAAATGAATATCATAATGCAGTGTTGCACAATTGTAACTGAATATAGCATAACAGAATATCAAAATTGCATATTGCAATCTCAATGTTGCATAATTGAGTTTTTACCTAAATCCTGTTCCATAGGAAACAGAGAGACCTTCGTTTTAATATAATGAGTTGTGATTTGATGATTTCTAATGATTTATGATCGATGTCAAGCAAGAATCCTGATTCAGAGAGTATCACAGCCAGCGCAGTGACAACTACAAAGGGCTAATCAGTACACTGGTCCAATTATATACAACTCAGCACGCTCAAATATCTGACAACTCACCTGCTTTTCAGAATAATGAATGCGACAAGCTGCCTAATTTTTATCTTAAGAATTTCAGTCTGCGTTACCCCACCCACTAGTGCGGTAATGGCGGGAAAGAATGTCAACAATTTTTCAATCTCCCCCCCCCCCCTCCAAAAAAAAAATATATATATATATATCTATCTTTTTGTACTGAGTCGGTCACATTTGGCCATTACCTCAGTTGGATGGCTTAAAAAAAGGTCACTGTAGTCCTTGCAATTATTTACAATCTGAATATAACAGAGGTATCCTAAAACGCATACTCTGAGTCTCAATTTTACACTTTATGGGCCTTGAACTCTTCTGCGGTCTTGGCATTCACCGCAGAAGAGGGAAGACTATTCCACTGAGGAAAAGTTTATTCCACTGAGGAATAGTTCTAAGAAAGAAAGAGTTTTTCAGGGCATCGCTATAGGACTGGTACCTACGGTATTGTGAGTTGTTTACTTTTGATGCCCTTGTTTGGGTTGACGCTGTTACAAGGGTCAAGTACCTGTCTTTATTAAGAGACACTGTATCAGAGGGTATCTTATAGAAGAAGGTTAAAGAGGACTGCTCATGACGGGCCTCTCGGGACGGCCACTCTAGCTCATTAAGCTACTTCTATTTCGCCATCGCCGGCAGGTTCATCGAGCAGCAGTCCTCTGCACCTTCTCCACCTGCTGAATTTGAGTTTTAGCATAGGAATGCCAAATGGGTGGTGCATATTCAAGTTGAGGGCGAACCAATGTTATATATGCAACATCCTTTGTCTGCCTAGGCGCGAAGGGCAAATTACGTCTAAGGAATCCTAAAGTCCTAGTTGCTTTAGATATTATCTCTGAGATACGTTGACCCTAATCAAGATCGTCAGTGATGGTGATACCAAGATATTTGGCGGATTGAACGTGCTCCAAAATTTTCTGGTGAAGTGCATAGCCAAACTTAATTTGTTTGTCCGGAAGGTGACGTGACACCCTCATTGAATGACATTTGGCCACATTGAACTTCATCTGCGAATCGGCCTCCCACTGTGAAAGTTGATTGATCCAGGTCATAAAGACATTCAGACAGTCGGAAGGAGAATATATGTTCCTATACAGGACACAATAATCAGCAAACAAACGGACCGATGACCTGATATTATCAGGGAGATCATTGATGAAAAACAAGTCCGGTCCAAGTACCGAACCTTGGGGGACTCCAGATAAAACAGTGACTGGATCAGACGCTTGGCCATCAAGTACAACTTGTTGTGAGTGCCCAGAGAGCCATGAGCTTATCCACCTAGAGCTTATCCCATAGTAGTCAAGTTTATATAATAGCCTTCTGTGAGGTACCTTGTTAAAGGCAAAGCGGTGCGTGTCGGCCCGTCCATGCTTATAAACCCTATTGGTTTCATTGGGCGGCAAGGCTTCAGATGTCATTTCATCTCAATGTCGGGTAAAAGTCCCACAAAATTGGAAGCAACGTCTCCAAAATGACCTTAACAGTGTTGATGGGGACGTTAAACCTGAAATCAACAAACAAAAACCTTGTTAAAGGCCTTTGCGAAGTCAAAGTCTGTGTGTGGCCACGGTTTATGGTCCCACCCAGATTGCTCACAATGTCATGGTAAAATTGAACTAGTTTCGTTTCGCAACTAGCTTTGACTTCGGAAAACATGTCTGACAGTCAGCAAGAATGCTCTCAAAGGCCAGGTGCTTGTTGATACTGTTAACTAAAACCCATTTCATATTAAAATATTAAGATTAAATTAATCTCCTTTTGGAAATTACATTGGTGCCATGTCTTGTCTTGTCACATAAATTCTGCCTTTATAGACACACCTGGTTTTCACCAGTAAAAATCTTCATAAGAAAGTTCATAAAAATTTCATAGAATAAGATCTTCTTAATTAAAACAGTTCACAGTTAAAAGTAGAAGTAAAACAAAGATCAGGAATTGATACAATTAACTTACTCCACCCATAAAAGACACCAAAGGGAAAGAAATACAAACATTAAGCGACCAGACAATAATGGAAACCTAAACAAAGGAAGGCCATAAGGACAGTTACTTTCCCACAAAATGGCCATATGGCCATCCAAAATTAAAAGACACAAGTGATACACACAGTAAGTAACAAACAACAACATAAATAAATCGCCACAGAAGAGCCGCCTTGGAACGGTCAGTGGAAGATTTCCACTGGGGGGCTTAAATCGATTTTACGTGGCCACAATCCTCGCCCTTACTTCCGTCGCGATGTAGACAAATTATTTGTTCAGTCCGCATGAAGGCCTCCT
Organism: Lucinisca nassula; assembly: GCA_963580285.1. Taxonomy (NCBI): domain Eukaryota; kingdom Metazoa; phylum Mollusca; class Bivalvia; order Lucinida; family Lucinidae; genus Lucinisca; species Lucinisca nassula. Next base: position 158,968,456 of record OY757015.1, read on the forward strand.
AACTCGTCAGTGCAACATCTCCGTGAACACAAAAATCAAAGAACCACAGAGGTGAGACAACGGTGAGGACTCGACAGCAAGAAACCACTGAAATGCTGGAGCAAAAGAAAACCAACAGTTAGACCCCGATGGGCCCAACCAGAGACAGAGCATCAGGCACCAACCAACATTACCACGAAAGCCACGAACAGTTTAAGATCGGTTCCCCTTAATAGAGAAAAGGACTCCTTTTCGCGAAAAAGGAGTCCTTTTCGCAAAAAGGACTTTAACCTAAATAGATTGTAACAGGTCGATGGAATTCTAAACTTGTTTCAAAATCAGCAGTTTTCGATCGTAGATCATAGTTTTCGTTTCCGTTTTATTTATTAAATTATTTATTTTAGCTTTATGTTTTTCATCACGCTGAATATCCTTGTAAAGTAGAAGTAAAACAAAGATCAGGAATTGATACAATTAACTTACTCCACCCATAAAAGACACCAAAGGGAAAGAAATACAAACATTAAGCGACCAGACCATAATGGAAACCTAAACAAAGGAAGGCCATAAGGACAGTTACTTTACCACAAAATGGCCATATGGCCATCCAAAACCAAAAGACACAAGTGATACACACAGTAAGTAACAAACAACAACATAAATAAATCGCCACAGAAGAGCCGCCTTGGAACGGTCAATGGAAGATTTCCACTGGGTAACCCGATTTTGTTTGGAATTTCTTGTTTATAAAGGTAAACATCATCTTATCTCTATTCTCTTCTTTATGGGTACTCTGAAAAACAACTTTCATGAAGAACCCACTATATTATGTCATGTATATGTTGCCAGAGTTTATCAAATAAATATTTGTTATGTTCTCCCCTCTTCTATTTCTTATATAAACACAAATAAAAACAGCTGAAAAATTCCTAAAAAAAAACATCTTAAAAACACATAACACTTTTCGATCTTGCGGCCGTTTTATCCAATGTAAAAGAATATCTATTTATTTATTTATTAAAGAAGTTTAAAAATGCTACTCAAGAGCTTCACATGAAATACTTAACAAAATTATTCATAAAAAAGTGGCCGCTGAAAGATTTTATCTTGTACAGGTTTTTGTTTTGACAGAACGATAACTATCACTTGGGTAATATCGATCTTTATCTCTTTAATCCATTTATCATCGACACGCGCCAAATGTCATACTTAAACTAATTGAATCTATTTTAAAAAGTAAGCAAACCAACTGTAATTGGCAGTTATCACACAATATTGAAAATTTAACCATTCACGATTATTTTAAGCCAGGGCAAAATAGAAGTGAAGGCAATGATCGGGAATCGATACAATTAACCCACAGCTCCCATCAGAGACACCAAGGGAAAAAAGCACAAACATGATACAACTAGACCCTAATAGAAACATTAATAGCGGAAAGTCAAAAGGACAGTTACTTTCCCACAAAATGGCCGATTGGCTATCCAAAATAAAATAATATAAGCGACACACCCACTCAAAGAAAAACCATAACAAAAACAAACCGCGACAAAAGATTGAATAGCCTCCTCTCAAGTTATATTCATGTCTTACATTCCAATACCAGAACGAGGCTAACTAAGCAAGCTATCTCGCAGACAGGTAGCAGCAATGGCTAATAATATAAACAAAACTTCTATCATTAAAATACTCTCATCACAGCATTGTTGTGTTCCATTATGCACATCAGATTCAAGATATGACCCTTCTCTTCATTTTCACCAAATTCCTTCCGATGAAGATCGAAAGACACAATGAATTATAAAATTCAGACGAGATGAAGGCCTGTTTTTCAAGGCAGGTCATTAGCATTATTTTTATTTTCTTTTATAGTAATTTCCATTAATATTTCATCAATGCATGATAAGAAAAAAAATGATTCCAAACTTTCCTGTAGCAGAGCAAATATTAAAAAACACATAAAATGGTACTGCTGCCTACATAATGCATGCTCTGTTTTAAAGACAAATAGACAACAGATTATGCGCTTCTTCGTACCATATACTCTCATATATTATGACCATAATATTTGTTTTAAGTGTTTTTTTTTGTTTTTTTTTTTGCTTGACTGACTGGCTGCCTGTGACTATGTTAACATAGTGATATGTTTATTTTATTTATTTATTTAGGTGACAAAACGAACAGTAGTCTGCTCAAAACATTTCACAGAGGCAGATTACAAAAAGACCCCAGTGCGAAAAACTCTTAAACCTGTAATGTATGTAAATAGTATTTCTGTATAAAAAGTAGAAGTAAAATAAAGATCAGGAATCGATACAATTAACTTACTCCACCCACCAAAGACACCAAAGGAAAAGAAACACAAACATTAAGCGACAAGACCATAATGGAAACCTAAACAAAGGAAGGCCATAAGGACAGTTACTTTCCCACAAAATGGCCATATGGCCATCCAAAATAAAACGACACAAGTGATACACATAGTAAGTAACAGACAACACCATAAATAAACCGCCACAGAAGAACCGCCTTGGAACGGTCAGTGGAAAGATTTCCACTGGGGGGCTTAAATCGATTTTACGTGGCCACAATCCTCGCCCTTACTTCCGTCGCGATTTAGACAAATAATTTGTTCAGTCCGCATGAAGGCCTCCTAACTCATCAGTGCAACATCTCCGTGAACACAAATAATCAAAGAACCACAGAGGTGAGACAACGGTGAGGACACGACAGCAAGAAACCACTGAAATGCTCGAGCAAAAGAAAACCAACAGTTAGACTCCGATGGGCCCGACCAGAAACAGAGCATCAGGCACCAACCAACATTACCTTGAATTAGATCTCTCTAATTCTCAATAAGCCTTTACGTTGGAGCCGTCATAGAATCTTAGGCCTGACCCACCGGCGTGCAATTAAAGAGGGAAGCAAAGTTGCAAACCGTGATTGGGTAAACTACCATGCATTCAGTCTGTCGTATAACATCCATGTTGTACCCAATCTTTTTATATCGAAGAATGATTTTACGAAATTGGGTGCTGAAGTCATTGCGGTTATATATTTTTCTGAATTTATATACTAAGTCACCATAAAATTCGGGTTCCGATAGACCTTGTTGCAGAAGAGATTTAAGTCCAATATTGAATTTTGAAATTAAATCAAAATGGCGTCTATAAAATTTTGAAAAGGCTTTTCGTAGTTTATGGTACCGATAACCCTGATTAAGGAGTTTAGCCGTTAATAATTTATTACGAGTGTTGAAGTCAGTTACATGACTACACACTCTAGCAAATCGAATTAATTGCGAAATATAAACGCCATAGGATGGCACACGAAGAACATCACCATCCAAAAAAAGGAAAATTTACAATCTCAAAATCAAAGTCATCGCGTTTATCATAAATTTTGCACGAAACAAACCCATCTACAATAGATAGATGTAAATCCAAAAACGGGGCCTCGGTATCAGAAGAATTTGCTTTATTTAACTGAAGTTCTGGGGGATAAATCTGACTGATCAAACCATCGAAATGGGTATTATCAATATCTAATAAATCATCTAAATATCTAGAAGTGGAGCTAAAAGCTTCAATAATTTCAGATTGGTTATCAATGGAAAGCGACAACATGAAGTCTCTTTCATAACAATACAAGAACAGATCAGCCACAAGAGGTGCGCAATTCGTACCCATCGGAATACCCACAATTTGTCTAAATAACTTAGTACCGAATCTGATATAAATATTGTCAAGTAGAAAGGTGAGGGCATCACACACTTTCTGACATGACCAAAGTGTATAATTCTTATGCTCTTTAGAAGTGAAAAATGCATTTCTGACATTACATGCAAGATAGAGAGAATCTTCTCTGTGAAAAGCCCATTCAATTAAATCATTAAGCTTTTATTTTATAAGATTAGGAGGAAGTGTAGTGCAAAGAGTGGAAAAATCGTAAGTAGACAGACTTGAAGCACGAATATGTCTGGATTTCAATTTATTTAAAGTAGAAGTAAAACAACGATCAGGAATTGATACAATTAACTTACTCCATCCATAAAATACACCAAAGGGAAAGAAATACAAACATTAAGCGACCAGACCATAATGGAAACCTAAACAAAGGAAGGCCATATGGACAGTTACTTTCCCACAAAATGGCCATATGGCCATCCAAAATTAAAAGACACAAGCGACACACACAGCAAGCAACAAACAACAACACAAACAAATCGCCACAGAAGAGCCGCCTTGGAACGGTCAGTGGAAGATTTCCACTGGGGGGCTTAAATCGATTTGACGTAGCCACAATCCTCGCCCTTACTTCCGTCGCGATTTAGACAAATAATTTGTTCAGTCCGCATGAAGGCCTCCTAACTCATCAGTGCAAAATCTCCGTGAACACAGAAATCAAAGAACCACAGAGGTGAGACAACGGTGAGGACTCGACAGCAAGAAACCACTGAATTGCTGGAGCAAAAGAAAACCAACAGTTAGACTCCGATGAGCCCGACCTCATTCGAATTTTTTATAGACCAAAACAGATTTTTTCCTGATCTTTCAAAGACTTTATCACAATATTTAATCACATGCGTTTTGATAGCAGTAAGACAGGAAGTTAATAATTCAGAAAGTTCAGTGGTAGTGCAAGAGCTAGAATTTGCAATAAACCGTGCTTTGTAAGGTCTTTTATGAAGTTTTGGTAACCAGTATAGCGTAGGAAGCTTGTCTTGGTCTTCGGTAACACACACAGCAAACTTGGTGGCTGTATGACAAACATGTTTATCTACTATAGCTCTCTCTTCAGCTAAAGGCTGAAGTTCATAGGCCTTAGTACCACCAAGCTCCTGCTAAAGCGTGTTAACATAGTGGAGCCGTCACACAACGACGACGTTGTTAGCGGCCTTGTCTGCAGGGGCCAAAACAAACTTCTTATGAAATTCTTGAATACCTAGTTTAAGATGACGTTAAGACGTCTTGGGCTTAGGAGGTAATCAGTTAGTATTTTGAGAATAGAAAGAAATGCGTTTATTCACTAGTTTTAAAATGCTAAGTTTCCAGTCCTTAAGGGCTTTATGCTCAACATACTCTCGCTTACACCATCGATTACCGAATTCATTCAAGGAAGCAGCGATTTCATCTCTACATTTACTGAAATCAATTTTAGAAGGAAACCAATATTTCGGTCCTTTAGAAATTATATTCCTTATCCTAGAATCAGGAATAATTTTCAAATTGCCAGTAATTACATGACCAGCAGCAGGATAGCAATACACTGAGTTTTTACAATCACATGAATCAGGAGTATTAGTATCAATATCAAGATCTGAAACAAGTTTATTGAAATTAAAAATGATAGATCTAACAGGTTTGTTATATTTATAGCAAATTATAGGTGTTTCAGTATTTTGAAAATAAGCAGGAATGGAAGAAAGCACCGATCTCTCACGGAAGATACTGGGCAAATCTATAAAATCCATACCCTTATTAATGAAGGATATTTTGAAGAAATGGCGTTTATGATTAATTTCAGAATCAATGTAAGGACGGAGAGTATGCTGAGTATAGCCTCTAGTTAAGAGAGCCGCATCATATTGTCACACAGTCAAGAAGACAAAACGCACGGATGATGCTCAATATCTTTTATTTCTACTCTATACCAAGCGGAGTGAAATACTGACTGCCGACTAGAAAACAACCCCAGTTTATATACATCTCCTATGTTTCATAACTGACCATAAAAAATGACACATCCATGCATGAGCACTTAATAAGTCAATAAACGGTAATTAAACTGACTTTGACCGGGTCCACTTGACAGCTATCGCTCGGGGCTAGTCATTAGTATGAGTGTTTGTCACAATTATGGTCTGATACTTCTTCGCAGTTTTCATCTACTGTGAAAATGCACTAGGGTTGTCATCTCGCCTGGCCCTACCTATATGACACAGGTAATTTTCTAATATAAGAAAAACAATACATACAAGAACCACAGCTGTGTTACATCCCCCCTAACGTATTTTAAAAAGGAATATGCTACCATTTGTTAGCATATTCCTTTTTATAACCAACTAACTCAACTTGTAATGGTCAGTAACACAGTAAGGTTAAGTCATTAATTCATAACATATTTAAAACAGTCTCTGTATACAATACTCAGTATGTCTGAGTTCCTTCCTCGAGTCTTTATTATATACACAAGCTATCACAATTAGCAGTCTCTAGTCAATAGAATATTTCTTCTATTCTGTTCATAACATTCACAGCTGGTGTCTCGTGTCACGTAGTACCATTAAGTTGTACCATAGTTAGTCGTACCAGAGTAGAACCATGTCTGTTGTACCATTGAGTCGTACCATAGTAGTTGTACTATTCACTTGCAGCGCCATTTTAGGTTGTGCCATTTGTCGTACTACTATGTCGTACCATTGTCGTGTAGTACAATTTATGTTGTACCATGTGACGTACCAGTATGTCGTACCATTATGGTATAGTACCATTTGTGTTGTACCATGTGATCGTATAGGTTTCTTCGGATTACGCGTTGTGTTTTCTTTCTCTTCATCCGTGTTGACCATGTGTGACATGTATCCTTTCGGTTCTCATAGCTGGTTATGTCTAGACAGACATGACTGAAGATTAAGTCGGAGAATTAAACTAACGGTAAAGTCTTGACTATCACTGCTCTCATATACTAGGCACGTGGATTCAAGCACATTTTGCTGAAGTTCATTTCGTGATAATCTCACAGTGTCCAGTGACCATAATTTTATTTAACAATAATGTTCATAGTTACTGTTCTCTAGCAGTTGTTGACTGGTTGGTGGGTTGTAGTGGGAGTAGTCGTATCATCCCACCTGCTGACCCTTGCTTGTCTGGCTGGCTTGTCGGTTTATCTTTCTCTAGCAAAGCTCTCGTTTGCTGCAACATGTCGTCATCTCCCATTATGTTCTCCCGTCTGTAGATAATGGGAGAGTGGCGCTCTTCTCCACGGTTTAGTTCAGCCATCTCTTGACCAGGGTCGTCGGAGTGCGGAACGCTGGCTCGTGCCCCTCGATTACCACTCTTCCTGCAGGCGGCAGGCAAGGAACCAGCAACAGCATTGCCCCACTTATGATAGATCAGAATGCCCATAATAACTGAAGTTACACTACCAAGAATCATTAAACCGTAACCCCACCAAGGAAAATGTAGGACCTTCATGGGTCTGACTGGACCCACCTGGTTTATCCCTTCGAGAAGCTGATCCACCGGAACTTCTTTAAGATGCTTAAGTTTCTGAGGTAATCTCACAGCGCCCCTCAAGTTGGGCATGTTTGCCTTAAATGGCTCCCAAATGTTTAGGTTGGTGAAGTTGTAAGCTTGCAAAATACTCAATGCATTATTGTGAATCGTATGTGAAGACCCATGTTCATAGACCCCCGTAAGGGTTACCCTGTCAGAAGTCGCTTTACAACCCTTCCTGACCCTAATGAACCCATAAGGTACAGAGATGTCAATCTTTTGGCGTACTTCTTTTTGACATGCCAGATTAAATATCAGGGGAACCCTAGTGATAATGATATATGTATCGTCGCTTAAGTATTGAACATGTGGAAGGTCTTGGCTAAAAGTTACGACTGTAGTACACAGGCGTTTTATTTTTTCCTGATCATTGCTGAATACGGCTAAGAGGCACATTCTGGCTAAATTTGTATGATGAATTGGTTTTCTTAAAGTGCATAGCTTAGGAAACCCCACTTTACATACATCCCTATCATGTTGACTTAAGAGCATGTACTGAGTGCGTTCGGGGTTGATAGCGATATATTCTGATTCAAGTGTATAGTACGTTAACATTTCCATATCTGTCTTATTATTGGATCGGTAAACCGTGCTTATGGGTAAAGGTAAGTTATAGACCTTATATAGATCCATCTGTTTCGTATAGTCTATTAACGGTATGGGTATTATTATTATGATTTTATTATCTTCCATTATTCTTTGACAAACAAGGTGTTTGTACAATGACCAAAGATCAACCTCAATGCCCACTGGCAATCCAAAAGACTTGGGCAGTTGGGTCTCAATGTCTTTAAGAACCCTCTTGAATTCAGCAGGTTCTATGATGCTCGGGGATAACCTATTTGTTGACAATGCGTTTAATTGCACTTGTAGCCGGAGGAAATAGTACATTGACCTTTGAATCGCCGTCCTCATTTCCTCCACTACCATATCTACGGTAGCGAACAAATGTACAATCTCTTGTAATCGGTATACCTGTCGGCTTAATGTTTGTGCCACATTTTCTAGTTCTTTGTCAATTGTTGCCATTGCATCTATTATGTCATTCAGGCTTTGTCTGTTTTGGGCGATTTCAGACCGGGTTACATTCAGTACAGAGAGACTTTTTTCGAGTGTGTGTGTGATTAACTGCTGGTTCCTAGCTAAGGTATTTATGTTACCCCGTATGTCATTAAGGTCTGAGCTACTTAAGGTGCCGAAGAGGTATCCTAAAACACCAGACATGAAGCCAAATAGTGCCCGTTTTTGTTTATGCTTCAAAGATTTCAAGTTCAAAAAACTCCTTTTAATGTCAACGTTAATGTTTTCTAACATGATGATCTCATCTTGAAGAGACTGAAAGACAGATGAATACCCCGCCCGTCTATCACTACTGTAATGTTTAGACGCCCATACTGTTAGGTTCTTAGCCATTTTCAAATCAGCCGTAAGCTTACTAATGAAATTTTCGTATACTCCAATATCCAATACTAAAGTTAAAATCCAACGGGAACTAGAGAGAGACATCTCTCCGTCCTTGTAAAATAAGACATTTTCGTGAATTATCGAATGATCAACTGCAGGATCCGATTCAATTAAAACTAACCCATAGCCCAAAATAAGAAGGAGTATGGTCACACGAGCCATTTCAACCTGAAATACACAAAGATCATTCCTAGTACGACCTGAAATGGTGGTCGGGAATGATCGGTTTCTATGAAAATGACCCCAAAAATAGGTCATCGGTCACTACTAGGCCTTACGCAAACGCGAAGAGGTCCTCGTAATATTCCTGATGAAATGTAATTATGCGGCGCAGTCGGGCCGCCATTTCCGTAAAATCATAAGGCATGGGTATGTTCCTCATGACATAATGCAGGGACCTTTCGAAGAAATCCGGTCTCTCGTCGTGAAGAAGATCGTACCCAAAGTGGATCTCTAAGAGACTTCTCCCAACCCATCTGTATTTTATTTCCATTAACTCAATAAAATTTTCAGCAGTACCCCCCCACCCATCTTAGTCGATGGACTACATCATAAACCACCCCTCTTTCAAGGATCTCGTAGAGGCTCATGGGAGACTCCGCTTTTCCCAAATCATTCAGATCTTTAAGGGTGTATAGGTCTTCAATGACCTCCCATGGTAGACCTGTCTGTTCAACCTTAAACATTTCCAGGTGAATGTGCAATTTCCTATAGTAGTTGATATGGAAACGCATAAGGCGCGGTATGGGCCTGTCATTGACGGTCGCTTGTAGGATACCCTGTGTACGAAGGACGATATTCTTGAGGCAGCGCATGTACAAGGTCGATGGCCTTGTTAGCGCGTCAGTCCCATATGCAAGGTTAGAGATCAAGTAGTTGTTGATCTCCTTCAGATGCTGCTCAACTTCTTGCAGGCAGCTCTGACACATTCCAACCTCAGTCATGTAGGCCACCACGTTAAGGAGCGCGAACCTCTCCAGTATGTTGAAGAGTGCGCATGGCTCGTGATCGAGTAAACTAAATTCACCCCAAGTTATGAAATCCTTAAGTTCCAGTTTAACTGCCTCTGGAAACTCGCACCAATCAATAAAGGCCAAACACCTTTCGAACCCCACGAGTTCTGAGGTGAATCCTGCATTAGCCGACATAGTTTTAATAATTTTCTTATTACCAAAAGAACAAAAGATAAGTTAATAAGAGGGTTGCTTCTAGTTGTGGGTATAAGCTGTCTGCTACAACAAAACAAAAAAAAAAACACAATTAAGTATTAAATTCCATCACCCTAATTGTTCATTTTTCTTATTTACAAAGAGGTTTAGGCAGCTTTATAGCACATCAACAAGGCTCTCGAGCAAAGTTTTAACTTTACTCTTTTCCGTTTTAACTCGACGGCATTTCTTTCGTTTGTTTCTGATGACATTATCTACTTCCATTTTTCTGACCCTGCCCTCGTCAGAGCTTCGTTCAGGGCCACTTAGGCCGCTGTTTTCATTGTCTGAAGAGCTGGTATGTTCAGAAGCTGTTTCGGACCCACTACCCTTATCTTTCATGATATTTCTTTTCTGGGTTGTTTCCCTTGAATTAAGGTCTGCATTTTCTTGTCTTAGCCTAGCTTTCCTAGCTTTAAGCCTGCGGGCAAGCTCGGCCAGAGGAATGTGTTCTTCCTCCTCGGAGTCTGACCTTACCCTCCGGTACTTCTTAGCTAAACGAACGTCCGGACCTTCTGATTCTGAATCAGTGTCAGATGTCGCGGTCTCGTTTTCTGTACCTTCAGGGGTCATGACATAGTGGGCTCTGCGAAACTTTCGCTGGCTCTGGGATTTTGGTATCTCCCACTCATCTATGTTAGCTAGCCTCATATTGTCAGCACTGCTTTTTAGGATCTCCCCTGTTAATTGATCTCTTAACTCCCAAGTCTTGTCCCCTAATTGCTTTATTATCCTAAAATATGGACTCCATTTTTTGTCTATTTTGCTGTTTCGTTTATGTTTCTTAAGATACACAGGTTGCCCTACTTTAAAGTCAGTTATCTTACGGGTTTTGTCTGCATATTTTGCCTGTCTTCTATGAGCTTGTTTACGCCTACGGTGCATTAATACGAAGGCTTGATGAGTTTGTTCTAAGCCCCTTTCTATGATGTCATCACCATAATACTTTCGTCGGGGTTTGAGCAAGTTATCAATGGGCAAGACGGGGTCTCGCTGGAACAAGTAAAAGAAGGGGGATTGCTTGGTTGACACATTTTCACTGAACCGTATAGCTGCTAGGGCTTGATTTAAGTACAAATCCCACGCCTGCGGGTTGTCTTTTACCTTTTTGGACAACACGTCTAACAACGTTCTATGGGATCGCTCGACCCTGTTTTCATTTGGGCTGTAAACATTCGTTTTCCTGTGACGGACGTTTAACTTGTTAAAGGGGTTCTCCAGGGTGCATTGCACAGTTCTTTTCCATTATCCGACACCACCTCTAATGGACACCCATATCGGGGAAATAACTCATCTAGTATGAGATGAGCGATGCCGTCAGCCTTTTTATCAGGTAGTGGCCACGCCTCTAAGTAACCAGAGTACCAATCAATGGCCGTAAAGATGTACTGATTCCCTGATAAGGTTTTGGGTAAGGGTCCCACCATATCTATGGCCATTTTTGCAAACGGAAAAGGGGGTGTGTCGACCTCTTTTAAGGGGGACTTAACCTTCTGCATATTGCGGGTCTGGCAATCTACACATTTGGAAACATAGTCATATACATGTTTATATAGGTTCGGCCAGAAATATTTTGACCGTATGGCGTCAAAGGTTTTATCGAACACCAAATGTACTATACTGTGGATGTTTGCTATTACCTTTCCAGTGAGGTGAGTTGGGACATATAGGCGTACTACTGGGTCTTCGTCAACATGGGAAATATAGTATAGTACATTGTCTAATACTATGTATTTCTTATGGGCCTGACTATCCGCCTCTAGCTGAGTTTTTATGGTATATATTTCTGGGTCTTTTAATTGTTCAGCAACCATGTCTAACCCCAAGGTGTCTGGTTTATTTAACTTGTCATTTTCTTGAAATTTACATGATGCAAATTTATTTAGGTCAGCCTCGTTGGAGTTAATTACCCCTATCTCATATGACCGGTCAGATACGTCAGGGACTATTTCTTCCTCGGTAACTGACTGGCCTTGAGGCACCTTATCCTCCTCGCTTCCCGGAAGTCTCGAGAGCATGTCGGCCAAGCAATTCGAGCTTCCATTTATATATTTGATCTCTGCATTGTACCCCTGTATGGTAAGGGCCCACATCTGTACCCTTTTATTCATCATTGGGCTCCCAAGGAGGTATTTCAGGGGTTGGTGATCACAGAAGATTTCAAACTGGGCATTGTGCAAGTAGGTGTGCAACTTCTGCAGCGCATAATAAATGGCATAACATTCCCTTTCAATAGTGGAATACCTACATTGCGTAGGGCTGAGTTTATGCGACAGGAAATAAATGGGCTTTTCGACCATCTTGCCCGTTCCATTTCCGTCTTCATCAATGTCTTCCTGTTCCTGGGACAGGACAGCCCCTATGCAGTCTGCACTTGCATCTGTGTATAGTTTGTAGGGCAAATTGGTGTCAGGATAGGCAAGCAGTGGAATGACCGACAAACTTTCTTTAAGAAATTCGAAAGCAGTCTGACATTCAGGTGTCCACTTAAACCTAGCATGTTTTCTTGTTAAGGCAATTAAAGGTTCAGCTATCTTTGAAAAGTTTGGCACGTACCTCCGATACCAAGACATAGCACCAATAAAACCCCTTACTTCCCTGACACTACTAGGTGGAGGCATGCTCCGTATTGCCTGTACCTTATTTTCATCCGGTTTTACCCCTTGCTTGCTTATGACAAACCCTAAATGAGAAGTTTCTTTTTGGAGAAAGCTACACTTTTTAAGCTTTAGTTTTAGTTTGTGCTGTCTAAATCTATCAAATACTTGTTGGATATGATGCAAATGTTCCTCCAAGCTATTTGACCAAATTAACACATCATCTAAATAGCTTGCGGCAAAGTCGTCTAAGCCACTTAACACCTCACTCATGAGCTCAGTGAAGATGGCCGGCGCATTGCACAAGCCAAATGGCATGACCTTAAAGGAGAAAAGGCCCCTATGACATGTGAATGTAGTACGGTCTTGTGAGTCCTTATGGCACTTGACCTGCCAGTAACCCGCCCGAAGGTCCATAGATGTGAAGTATTTTGCCCCTGATAGTCGGTTTATTACATCGTCAATGAGAGGTAAGTTTATAGCCATTGGCCTTATTATTTTATTCAGCTTTCTATAGTCTATACAAAACCTACTACTACCATCTTTCTTTTCCACTATGATAACCGGAAACGCCCAACTTGACCTAGATCTTTCAATGATATTTGCCTCTAGCATTTCATCTACGGCCTTGTCAATAATTTTTCGGGTATTTAGGGGTGTGCGATAGGGCCTCAGTTTTATGGGAGGATGGTCATTGGTTTCGATTTTTAGGGTAACCGTGTCCGTTGGCGTTAAATCAGTGTCTTTCTTTGCCAATATATCCCTATTTTGCTGCAAAAGATTAGTTATAAGATCCTTATGTTGCTCAGGACAATTGAGTTCTGTCAATAGCTCCTCATGGGTGTACTGATCGTTAACATTACTGCTTATTGAATTTATTTGATGAATGCATTCCTCATTCACCTGGTTAACTTTTCCTATGACACATCCTTTCTTTAATTTGTATGTTTTACCTGTGTTATTAGCTATGCGGACTGGACATGACCCTGAGTCATCTAATTTTATGACAGCATCTGTCAATTCTATCCCTGGTTCATTGCTAATGAAGCTCTGCTCAATTGCTGACACTTGATAAATGCATTGTTTTGATATTTGTGGGTTGTTTTTCACCCTACCCTTGCAAACATAGGCAGTGTGTGGTTAAAGCACCAGTGTAGACTTTAACCGTACAATTGATGCTATATGTATATCTTCAACTAAAGGAACATAAGTGTTATTTACCCTCAGGCAGCCTAAGTCGTAATACATTCTGACCCCATTTTTTATCAGCCAATCTTGTCCTAAAATAATGTTCCTATTCATGTTAGAAACTACATAAAAATTATGGTTCAATTTTGTGCCCTTGAGCGAAAAGTTTAAATTAGTTATGCCATGCACCTTTAGTTGTTCCCCATTTACTGATTTACTTTTATTTTTCTTAAAGGGGATTTTACTTTTAAGGACTGGTAAGTTTTTAAATTTATTAGACTTACTTCAGCTCCTGAATCTACCAAAGCTCTTAGTTTTCTTTTCTCTAATGTTAAACAACATGAATTTGGATTTCCAGCCAAAGAAATTTTAAATGTTGATGTGCTATTTCTCCCTCTATCTGCCGCCTTACGATAGAGAGAGGTTTTTAGTTTAAATGTTTTTTCTGTTCCTGAGTGTTTTCATCTTGGGTTGCGCTTTTAGGTCGAGTTTTCTCAGGACACTCTCTTTGTAAATGATTTGGCGAATTGCAAAGATAACAGCGCCTTCCGTTCATATTGAACCTGGTCTTATGACCTAGCTCATGACCTTGCTGTCTGTATTGAGAATTTTGCCCTCGGATATAATAACTCTCTTGATTGCTTACTGCGTTGACCTGCCTTCTTTGGTCATAATTACCTCCCCTTTCACGCATTGTGTTTTGGTCAAAATTACCTCCCCTTTCACGCCTTGTGTTTTGGTCAAAATTACCTCCCCTTTCATGTCTTGGGTTTTGCCATCGTCTTGGTCTAATATGACCAATATCCATTGGCTCATGACCAGGACGATCAGGCTGCACATCTCTGCCTGCGCGGAGATTGAACCGTTTCCTCAAATTTACCTCATATATCGCACTATTTACCGCCTCATCTAGAGTGGGTGGGTTTGCCCTTAGAAGTTTCATTTTAATTTGATCTGATGTTAACCCGTCAATAAAATACCCCACCAACTGCGTAGCCAAAGCTTGCTGCGCCGCGTTGTCCAAACCTGTGGAAGCCTGTTCCGCTAATTCAATCAGCCTTTCTGCATAAGACTGTACCGATTCTGAGTCCTTTTGATGTATGCGCCGTAATAAACAGGACGCATGGGAGGGGTCAATAATAGTGGAAAACCTGCGAGAAAGTTCTATTTTTATCATGTCCCAAGTTGCTGCGGGAAATTGAGTCAAGTATCTAGCAAGAAAATTACTAACAGCCTCTCTGCTAGCATTGTACGCTACAAGTTTCACGCCGTTTGCTGGCACATTTGTCAATTTACAAAATTTCTCTACTTGTTTTACCCAAGGATGAAATTCTCTACTGTTTTTCCCATCAAAAGGTGAAATAAACTGCCCTATACTAGCATTACCAACCGAATTTGATAAAGCCCCAAGTTGTTCTGTTAATTGCCGAAAAGCGTTTGTGACTTCATTGTGAAATAAAACATTTTGAGCATTCTGATCAACATCTGGCAACTGATTTCCTTCCGCCATTACAAGAAAAGCAATAATCAAAAAGACACTTACCTTTGTTCCTTTTTTCCTGTTTCTTCAGCCCTGGGCACGGCGACCAGTTCGTCTATGTCACACAGTCAAGAAGACAAAACGCACGGATGATGCTCAATATCTTTTATTTCTACTCTATACCAAGCGGAGTGAAATACTGACTGCCGACTAGAAAACAACCCCAGTTTATATACATCTCCTATGTTTCATAACTGACCATAAAAAATGACACGTCCATGCATGAGCACTTAATAAGTCAATAAACGGTAATTAAACTGACTTTGACCGGATCCACTTGACAGCTATCGCTCGGGGCTAGTCATTAGTATGAGTGTTTGTCACAATTATGGTCTGATACTTCTTCGCAGTTTTCATCTACTGTGAAAATGCACTAGGGTTGTCATCTCGCCTGGCCCTACCTATATGACATAGGTAATTTTCTAATATAAGAAAAACAATACATACAAGAACCACTACTGTGTTACAATATAACTGA
The DNA here is from genome assembly GCA_963580285.1 of Lucinisca nassula. Taxonomy (NCBI): domain Eukaryota; kingdom Metazoa; phylum Mollusca; class Bivalvia; order Lucinida; family Lucinidae; genus Lucinisca; species Lucinisca nassula. The sequence goes on from OY757015.1 coordinate 158,984,187, forward strand.
TGAGAACTATCGTAGAATTTATTCGCCTCGGTGTCCAGAAGACGTAAAACAGAAACGGGTAATGAACTTAAAAATGAAAGCATAGAGTGGCGTCCATGATTTAATAATATAATTGACAGTCACTTCAGTCTAGTATTGTTTCGTTTAAACGCAAGTGATTTACGTTTAAAGTTACCATTTTTCCTCGTGCCGTGAGATCTAGTTCTGCGTTTTCGACATTCCAGGAGCGAGAAAATATCAAAGTCCGGCATTCCGGAAATATTACCCTCATGATAAATGTTGTCATTAAATCCCAGTGGAAAAGGGGTCTGTAAAAATTTAATCCATTTCAGTTCAGCCTCATGTCTTTTGATTGTTTTGAATCTAGATGTAGAATTTGCATCGTATAAAGTTTTTCCACTGGTTGTATAACAATGTTTTTTTACAGAATGACCTGTACGTTGAAAGTGACGGTACAAGAAAGTGTCAGTTTTCTTAGGCTTACTCATTCTAAGATAATGCTCGTTCAATCTAGTTTTAAGCATGCGGTTAGTTTGACCGACGTACTGCATATAACAGTTTGCAGCACGTCATGTAATTAGATAAATTAAATCTGTAGACTGTCATGTCAAATCAGACATGTTAACTACAGAGAAGCGTCTACCGTTTACAGATGAAGTAACGGTAGACGCAGTGCTTAAATGCGAACAACATCTGCACCTCTTGGCATTGCACTTAGAAATACTAGGATACATTCCACTTCTTTTCCACGGATTAGTATATTTTCGAGGGATGGGCGATTTGAGAGGAGATAGTCTTATACGAAGACTACTCCCAAAAACATTGGTATTGCCTGCTCCATTGAGATTAACAGAAGTTACAGAAGACAAATTTAGGGGTCTAACCAATACCGAAGGCAACATAGTATTAAAGTTCTTAATAGAATGGGGAATCCGTACAGAAGAAGCAGAGTAACCTAAGGAGTGATATTGATATTTTAAATGTATTTGTGATACTCATGTGGGTTAAGAAGGTTTTGATACCGTCAAAACTAAAGCGATCTTCATACCGGTCATTTGTAAAACAGCATATAAAATTACTGAAGATAATTCCTTCGAATGGAAGGTACAACAAAAGCCCACAAAACTGCTGCAACTTCAAATAGGCTTTTTTACTTTTTTATTATCCATACTTTGAATGCACATCTTCCACCAAAACTGTTCATAAGAAATAGTTGAAATGGAAATCATCTATTTTGTCTTTAACTTGTTGCCAAACATCTTCATTGAAATAAATAGTCTCAAGGTGGTAATCATTTGGGCACCAAACAAAAAAGTCACACCATTCCAGACCTGTTACTGCCAACTGTGTTAGAATCTGGTAGTAGTATGGGTGGTTCCTCTTTATTTTCAGGAATCCATCTTGGTCTTTTGATAAATATTTACATTCCAAAATGCTGCCAACCTGGGGACACTTGATCTCCAGCAGACTATACTCTGGATACATATCCGGATTGTATACTTTCCTTTCATGACTAGCAGCCATGGTTATAATTTACCACCACACCACATGGGTACAGATTTAATTTGTTGTCCTTGATCCTGGCATATGCCTCTGCTGCTACAGGCTCAAAGGCTAACCCTTGGCGCATAGCGGCTGTTGTAATGTGTCTTGTAGACTTTAATCTGTCGACAAGTGTGCTATGATCCTTTCTTCGCCGATATATGTCTCCTATTTATTTGAAGCTGTTATCCTGTGCATGCGTATTTTGTGCCACACAGCACTCTGACTATGAAGTCTTGTCTGCTCTTCAAATCGTTTTATTTCAGACAAGGTGAGTTGTAAGTCTTCCATTTTGACAGACTGCTTTTGGTTCAAGACAACACTAAAATCATTGTGCATCACATTATTTTGTGGCAGGTCTGGATATGTTGGCTCCCCATATAAGTTGATCAAACAACCATTTTCAAACTTCTGCTGATAGCTTAGAACAGACCCTTTCGGTACTAGCACAAACTTGCTATTCACCAAAGGCACTTCTGAAAGTCATATAGCATGAAATATCAGCTTACGTTGGTCTGCAGAACATAGCTGATCGAAATTCTGCCTCCAGTTCACTCCTTCACAGCGAATGGGATTGAAAAGAGTTGATTTTACTGTACGCGGTATTCCATCTGGCACTGGATTAGATCTAGAATATCCTCTCACTTCAAGATCTTGTACCACTACACCACCCAACTTTATTCTTCTGGGTTTATGCCAAGTCTGAGGTTGGGAGGTTTTGGCTATGTCTTCTGGAAGGGCTTTCATTCCCAGTATTTTATACATTGCCAGCTGATACAACAGTCCTTTAATATGCCCATAAGCTCCAGAGAGGCCTATTGGACAGTTGCAATTGGCTTGAATGACCGGAGTGGTTGTTTTTCTGCCTTTAAAAAGAACCGGAAAAAACAATAAAGAATAATTAAATGTTATTACTTCCTAGATCATTTAGCATACAGGACAAAAATGACCAAATGCCCATTAATTACTAGAACCTCATGCTATATGACTTTGATACATCACGTTAACAAGTCCGTGTAATGAACACCCCTCTAAACCCGACTATATATTACAGAAAAGTGGGGGTTCACTTAGGGTGGTCATCATTTTCGTCGATACTCCGTCAATACATAGGTTGTGGATACCCGTTAGAACGGCCTCAATGGGGCAATTCTAACGAGCACCCTCCACCTATGTTTTTATTAAAAAAAAATAAGAAAAATATCACAAAATTTCTTCAGAAAACATCATTTTGGAGGCCGTCATACAGGCGAGCTCTTGTCATGGATATACTTAAAGGAAAACATTTAATATTTACCTTTAACTGATTGGGGCGGTTGGTTTCTCTTCTGTGATTTGTAGCACTGCCCCGTCACTTCAGAGTCATCATGCAACGGTTTAACTGCAAAAAAAAAAAAAAAACAAAAAAAAACAAAAAAACAGATAGCCTATATTCTTCAATTTTTATAGTCCCAAGTTTTACTTTAAATATGGTAGTCGCTTATATTCCAGACAAAGTTTGATGCTTTTGAAAGTCTGATTCTTTTACGCAGAGTTTGACGTTCTAGTTCGTACGTGTGATGAGATATTGTTGGGCTAGAAAGGATTCTTTCATTTAGTTCATGTCCGTCCGCCCGTTTGTTCCGTCTGATTTTAATTTTGTACATGTCTGTACGAATGGAGGAGTTTATACATGTCCAGACTAATGTCAGTCAGTACTCCCGTCCGCACTTGTCAAATTTTATCACATATTGATTGAATTTATTGCATACACGTGCCTTTGTTGTTGTTTTTTTCCAAGATCGTATTTTTAATTCAGTCCGGAAAACAGGGTTGGAATGTGTGGCGGCGGTAAAACGTCTCCCTGCCCTACATCATAGTGTAGCTTATATTTTCTTGTCCTTTGGGATCATTGTTTCCATTGCGGAATTTTGAAAATATCTGAGGGTCACTGATGAGGCCTAGTTGGCCGAAACTAGCTAGTCTGGCCCAGAAAACATATACACTCCATATGTTTCAGTTCTGTGGTGTATTCCTTGCTTCCAAAGGATAACCCTTTATAGAACCTATTTAAACAGTTGACAAGTGTTTTTCTTAGGCTGTCTTGACTGGTTTTGTTTGTTTGATTTGAGGTTTAAAGTCCCCATCAACACTGTATAGGTCATATTGGAGACGCTGCTTTCAATTTTGTGTGACACTGAGATGAAATGACATCTCAAGCCCTGTCGCCCAATGAAATCAATGGGGTTTATAAACATGGACGGTCCGACTCGCACCTTTTTGCCTTAGATCCTCTACGTGGTTTACCAGTACTCGTGTGCGGTCGGTTTCAGCTCTGCGTGGAAGCATTATGTAGCCCATCTATTTCTTCAAGCCCCGATGGGCGGGGACCGCGTCTTGACTAGTGTAACTTGTTCTACAACATATATTCCCTTTTTCTATAGCTTGTAGTGCCCTTGAGCAGGGTACTTCATCCACATTGCTTAAAAAAAATACGGGTTGCCACCAAGGAAATCCTGCTCGTAATGCTTAGATGTGAGCGAATAGCAGTGACGTGAGTCAATAGAAGGAGAGAGAGAGAGAACCAAAAAGAAAACACACCGGCAAAACTTGTAAAATAATCCACAAAAATAAAATTTCCTAGTACAAAAGTCTAAAAATATATTGTTTGCGTAAGACTGAAGCCGAAAATCTTAAACAAAATGTTGAATAATTAATTTATATCAATAATATGGATCCTTTTAGAAAAAAAGTCATTTCCGCTATTTAGGGTAACGTCCTTTTCGCCATTAAGGGGAACCCGTTTAAAATCCACAGATAAAGTAATTAGATATATACAGTTAATCCACCACCACATATATTCATGTTAAAAGGGTATAGATTGGGGAAAATATTGCTGAAAAACACCAACCTTAGCCTACACGGACTGATACATTTGCTCATTTTAGCTCACCTGTCACGTAGTGACGATGTGGGCTTTTGGGATCACTTTTTGTCCGTCGTCCGTCGTGCGTGCGTGCGTCCGCGCGTGCATGCGTCCGTGCGTTCGTAAACTTTTTCTTCAAAAGACATCTCCTCCTAAACCAGTGAATGGATTTTGATATAATTTCACAGGAATGTTCCTTGGATGACCCCCTTTCAAAATTGCCTAAATCATTCCGCTCCGTTAAACAAAATGGCCGCCAGAGCTAAAAATAGAAAAACCTTTAAATGACATCTCCTCCTAGGCAAATTGACCGATTTGAAAATAAATTCACAGGAATGTTCCTTGAGTGACCCTCTTTCAAATTGCCTAAATCGTTCCGCTCTGTTAAACAAAATGGCCACCAGAGCTAAAAGTAGATAAACCTTTAAATGACATCTCCTAGGCAAATGGTCCGATTTGAAAATAATGTCACAGGAATGTTCCTTGAGTGACCCACTTTCGAAATTGCCTAAATCGTTCTGCTCCGTTAAACAAAATGGCCACAAGAGCTTAAAAATCGAAAAACCTTTAAATGACATCTCCTCCTAGGCAAATGGCCCCATTTGAAAAGAATTTGACAGGAATGTTCCTAGAGTGACCCTCTTTCAAAATTGCCTAAATCGTTCTGCTCCGTTGAACAAAATGGCTGCCAGAGCTAAAAATAGTAAAAAAACCTTTCAATGACATCTCCTACGCAAATGGCCCGATTTGATAATAATTTCACAGGAATGTTCCTTGAGTGACCCTCTTTCAAAATTACCTAAATCGTGCCGCTCCGTTGAACAAAATGGCCACCAGAGCTTAAAATAGAAAAAAACCTTAAAATGACATCTCCTAGGCAAATGGTCCGATTTTAAAATAATTTCACAGGAATGTTCCTTGAGTGACCCTCTTTCAAATTTGCCTAAATCGTTCTGCTCCGTTAAACAAAATCGCCGCCAGAGCTAAAAATAGAAAAAACATTTCAATGACATCTCCTCCTAGGCAAATGGCCCTATTTGAAACTAATTTCACAGGAATGTTCCTTGATTGACCCTCTTTCAAAATTGCCTAGATCGTTCCGCTCCGTTAAATAAAATGGCGCCAGAGCAAAAAATAGAAAACCCTTTAAATGACATCTCCTCCTAGGCAAAGGGCCCAATTTGAAAATAATTTCACAGGAATATTCCTTGAGTGACCCTCTTTCAAAATTGTTTAAATCGTTCCGCTCCGTTGAACAAAATGACCGACAGAGCTAAAAAACGAAAAACCTTTAAATGACATCTCCTCTTAGGCAAATGGCCCGATTTGAAAATAATATCACAGGAATGTTCCTTGAGTGACCGACCCTCTTTCAAATTGCCTAAATCGTTCCGCTCCATTAAACAAAATGGCCACCAGAGCTAAAATTAGAAAAACCTTTAAATGACATCTCCTCCTATGCAGATGGCCCGATTTGAAAAGAATTTCACAGGAATGTTCCTAGAGTGACCCTCTTTCAAAATTGTATAAATCGTTCTGCTCCGTGAAACAAAATGGCCACCAGAGTTAAAAATAGAAAACCTTTCAATGACATCTCCTCCTAGGCAAATGGCCCAATTTGAAAATAATTTCACAGGATTGTTCCTTGAGTGACCCTCTTTCAAAATTGCCTAAATCGTTCCGCTGCGTTAAATAAACTTGAGACGTGAAATCAAGACTGATATAAAAAAATCAGCATGATTTGTATGTGAATAACTTGGTAGGTGATGTAAAGGCAAATCCCAGAGACTTCTATAGATATATTAATAGCCAGAAGAAAGACAGGCAAGGTATCCCGCCCCTTAATAAAAGAGGAGGGGACGGGGTTGCTGAATCAGACTCTGAAAGGGCAGAGGAACTAATTGGTCAATTCAATGATGCATTTAATAAAACTGAGTTCACGGAGGTTACATTGACTGGAAGATCGGCCCCATTCATGAATAATATTGTTGTGACAGCTGCAGGAGTGATCAAATTACTTCAAGGCTTAAACCCCAGTAAGGCCTTAGGACCTGATGAGCTTCATCCCAGAGTCCTGAAGGAACTAGCAAATGAGTTGGGTCCAGTTTTCGCACACTTGTTTCAACAGTCTCTTGATACGGGTGAAATCCCCAAAGAATGGCTTTTAGCAAACATTTGCCCACTCTTCAAAAAAGGAGATAGGGCTCTTGCCCGTAATTATCGCCCTGTGTCTCTGACTTGTGTTCTGTGTAAATTGCTGGAACATATAGTCTGCTCAAACATCATGGCCCACTTGGACGAGCATCAACTTTTGTCAGACAGGCAACATGCATTTAGGAAAAGGCACAGTTGTGAAACTCAGCTAAGCACAGTTATTAATGACTGGGCAAAAATCTTGGACAAAGGGGGACAGGTGGACACATTTATTCTTGACTTCGAGAAGGCCTTTGACACCCCTCCTCATGAACTACTTAAATCTAAGTTATTTGGTTATGGAATTGGGGGAAAGACCCTCAAATGGATAGATTCCTTTCTTTGCTACAGAAAACAGCGGGTTGTTGTTAATGGTGAATCTTCGGAGTGGGCTCCAGTTTTGTCTGGAGTTCCGCAAGGGACCGTTCTTGGTCCACTTTTGTTCTCCCTGTACATCAATGATATTTCCACTGACATTGACGCAGAAATAAGACTGTTCGCAGATGACTGCGTTTGTTACCGGGAAATTAGAGATACAGATGACTCATTGAAACTTCAGGCTGACATAGATAGATTAGGATGTTGGGCACGTAAATGGGGCATGAGATTTCAGCCAGTTAAATGCAATATTATGCAGATAACTAGGAAGAGATCTAATAAAGTTGAGGCTTCTTACACCTTAGAGGGAACGGTCCTCGAGAATGTGGACTCCATTAAATACCTTGGAGTGACAATCTCACACAACTTGAGATGGAATACTCATATTAGCAACATGTTTACTAAGGCAAATAGAACGCTTGGTTTCCTGAGGCGAAATCTTCATCAGTGCCCTCAAGATGTAAAAGAGGCAGCATATAAAGGTCTTGTTCGCCCAATCTTGGAATATGGTAGTTGTATCTGGGACCCCAGTGGAGTGGTCCTTAACGATGAAATTGAGAAAGTTCAGAATAGAGCTGCTAGATTTGTAACAGGCAATTACTGCTTTGAAACTGGGAGCATGACTGGAATACTTGGAAAATTAAAATGGGAGTCTCTCAAGAAAAGGAGAAAAGACAGTAGGCTAATTCTTTTATACAAAGGTCTAAAGGGTGCTGCCAGCATTCCAACAGATGACCTTGTTCCCCCAGCTAGACACTGTAGAAATCACCATTCGTTGGCGTTTCAGACCCTTAGCGCAAGAACTGACATTTATAAAGAGTCGTTCTTCCCCAGAACCATTAGAGATTGGAATGCCCTTCCCGATTCGATTATTTCGACAGCTGAAGGTCTTGATGATTGTGTAGCTAAATTTACCTCTTTGGTTAGAGCTAGGGACTAACTTCCCACATCACAGGTCCTGGTGTATGAATGTCATTTGACGTGTCACCAGTAACAATTCTGATTCTGATTCTGAATAAAATGGCCGCCAGAGCCAAAAATAGAAAAACCTTTAAATGACATGTCCTCCTAGGCAAATGGCCCGATTTGAAAATAATTTCACAGGAATGTTCCTTGATTGAACCTCTTTCATAATTGCCAAAATCGTTCTGTTCCGTTGAACAAAATGGCCGCCAGAGCTAAAAATAGAAAAACCTTTCAATGACATCTCCTCCTAGGCAAATTGCCTGCTTTGAAAATAATTTCACAGGAATGTTCCTTGAGTGACCCTCTTTCAAAATTGCCTTAATACTTCCGCTTAGTTAAACAAAATGGCCTACAGAGCTTAAAATGGAAAAAACATTTAAATGACATCTCCTCCAAGGCAAATTGCCCTATTTGAAAATAATTTCATAGGAATGTTCCTTGAGCGACCCTCTTTCAAAATTGCTTAATCGTTCCACTCCGTTAAACAAAATGGCCACCAGAGCTAAAAATAGAAAAAAAAACCTTTAAATGACATTAATTTTCCTCCTAGGCAAATGACCCGATTTGAAAATAATTTCCTAGGAATGTTCTATGTGTGACCCTAAATTGCCTTTATTTAGAAACTGTTTCGCTCTGTTAAACAAAATGGACACCAGAGCAAAAATAGAAAAAAACCTTCAAATTCCACTACAATGAAAAATAGCCTCTAAAGATAAAAGTTTTTGGTCCACATCTCCTTAAAGCAGTGAATCCTTCATTTCCATAAGCTTTGAAACATCTTGGATTCAGGTGAGCGATTCAGGGCCATCATGGCCCTCTTGTTTATTATGTTGGAACATTTAATTAAAACCGGAAGCACATGGAAGCAAAACAACTTTGTGTAAACAAACCGTTCAACGAATGTTTTTGTGAGTTCCCTTTTTCCTGAGAAGTTATTTTCTTATATGTAGATATTTCCAAAGAAGGTTATATTATATTGTTAGATGGCAAATGCTTTGCATTCCTGGACATATCTTTTATGAAGAGAAAATTTTCAATGCAATGTGTTTTCGTGACCTGTCAAAACTGGAAGCCGGTACTTTTTCTTTCTTTCTACTTATACTGCGATCGGTCACATTACATACACTTCAGGTTTTGCAGAAAGCCTACACAGTAATCATGTATTTTCGGTAGTGTTCTTTTTGGAGCGCTTTGGTGCAGTGGTAACGCATCAGATTTGTGATCAAGAGGTTGGGGGTTCGAGCCTCACGCTGACCAAAGTGTTGTGCCCTTGAGCAAGGCACTTCTTCCACATTGCTTAATTAAGGGGATGCCAATGTACAAAAAGTGGGTGGGGTAATGGTGTGGTGTTCAAAATTTGTTTAATTGAATTTTGCAAAACTGTCAAGTTTTTTGAAAAGTTACTTGGCCTATAATTTATTTCAACTTATTCACATGTTCTATTAGAATTTTTTCAGACATTCAAGAATTATTGAGAAAAACATACCTCTCTTTATGTGCTTCAATCCATTTGCATTCAAACACAATCTCCTTGGTAATACAGCCAAATAAAATTGCATAAATAGGTTCACAGGTTATTCTACTACAATGTGTGAGAATGTCATTGCTCAAAAATATTCAACAGTAGAGTATACAGCAAATTTGTGCCCATACTGTCTATCAAAATAATACAATTATCAGACATATTTGTTGCTAAAAAGTAGTCTAGAAAAAAGGTATGGTGGACAATAACTGCGGCAGCTACTACAACTGAATCATTCGAAGATTTAGTTGTCTCCCTTGTTTTCATGTCACTGTTTTGTTTGATTTGAATTTTAATGTCCCCATCAACACTATATAGGTCATTTTGGAGAAGTTGCTTCCAATTTTGTGTGACTTTTACCCGACATTGAGATTAAATGACACCTGAAGCCCTGTCGCCCAAAGAAACCTTTATAGATAAGAGTAGGTACCTATCTGGAGCTGTTGGAGGATGTAGGAGAACCAGGTCCCATCCCTTTCAGTATCACCGTCCTAATGCTTACATGGATTGTTTTAAGAGACAATTGCAACTTGGAATGGCCTTACAATCGAAGCTGTCTATTTTGAGACAGTTGATGGGTTTCAGGCCAAAATATAATATCATAGGGTTGGGCAGGGGATAGGTATGGATTCCTTCCCCTGATGACTTCTTGTAAATAGTTTTAATCTGCTGATGGCAGTGTCACAAAGCTCTTTTTTGGGGATGGGGATTGAAAACTTTTTGTGCCACACCCCAAACCTGTTATCATGGTCAGAATCGACCGAAAACAGTATTGGGAGAGAAAAAACAAAACAAAAAGGGTTTATAAATAAGCATGGAGGGTCCGACTTGCACGGCTTTTCCTGGGCAGGCTTAGATTCTCTATAAAACCGGTTTACCAGTCCTTGTGTGCTTTCGGAATCAGCTGTGCGTGGAACCATCATGCAGCCTTTTTATTTTTCCAAGCCCAGACGGGGGGGGGGGGGGATGATTACTGTGTAGGCTTTCATCCTGCAAACCTGGTGTGCATGTAATGTACACCTGCGAGTAATGGGGGGGGGGGGGGGGGATGATTACTGTGTAGGCTTTCATCCTGCAAACCTGGTGTGCATGTAATGTACACCTGCGAGTAATGGTCAGATGTGACCGATCGCAGTTCAAGTAGAAAGAAAGGATACACATTCAAAGGAGCCAAATTATTTTTGTCTCCCTTATCAATAAGTGTTTAAATTGAAAAGGAACAATTTTGGTCCTGTGGAGCAAATTCTTTCCTAGAGAACTATGTATCTTTTTCAGGGCCACATATTTTAATTATAACAACATTGACAGTATGCCACAAAATAATTGCAGAGAGCGCATAACTGCCGTCTTCTATTGACCACCATACATGTTTACATTTGGTCACGAGGTGTAGGTTTACTATCAATAACGTAAATTAGACTAGCTGTTGAAATTCAAATAAGTGGTGTTTTTTCGACAATCGAACTCTTGAACCTATTCATTCTTACAGCAAAATCCATAATCTAAGTCTCTTTATAAATGCTTACCTTGATTCACATGTCTACAGTGCAAAATTTGTGAAATTTGTTAACACGTTTTTTTTTTTTCAAAGGCTTGTCAATGAAACCGGAAACACCTAAGGACTTCCATATCTGGTGACACGAACGCAAAAATATAGTCCCAAAATATTCAAATTTTTGAAGAATTACCATTTATTCAAGAACAATTTTAAGCTATTTAAGCACAAAAGTCATTTAGATTTATGAAACAACAAAAACTTTGAGGACATATCGGAATTTTTTCGATGTTTTGTCCTAGTTCCGCTTGAGGCGTAGTAATATTTATGTGATAAAGCCATGACTTCCTCATGCTCAACAACAAATGTTTCCAATCAGCTGTTATGACTAAAAAATGTCTATAAAATTGACCTGTTGGATGATTAATCGTAAGTTTATAAAATACTTAAACTTGCACAAAACGATGCAGAAAGGGTTCCTGTTTCACGGCGCATAGTTGTCATGTTACATCGTCGAGCCGATTTGGCGATATGCGTTTCCAAATAAGTGTTGATATTTTGTTTACAAATCCCATGAATGAAAAATGGCGACCAAAGAACTTATGAAAAATATCTCGTGGTGGCACAAATGTTTCTTAGACAGGAGACAATTTTGGTTAGTAATACTCTAAGACATTGTAGTTCACCCTTCCAAGAACAGTACACTGTACATTTTAGGTCCTGAAAAATTAGGTAAATATGACTTTGAGCGCAAATGCTGTCACCCTCATTTTTTGCATCGGCTGTGTAAACCTACAAGCAGTTTGATAATTGCTTATTAGATAATGTTATGTTTGAAGACGTGTTACTTTCCAGTATATTCAAACTTTTTCTCCGACTCCGTGTTTTGGCTAAAAAGAAAAGTCATGTTGAGGGGTACCCCACCCACTTTTTGTACTTCGGTAAACCCTTAATAGAAAAGTACTGGTTACCACCCAGGAAATCCTGCTCGTAATGCTCAGATGTGAGCGAGTAGCAGTAATAGGAGGAAAAAAAAAACAGCACGGTCGCGGGGGTCTGCCTTAAAACAGTAATGTAGCGTAATGATGCGTAATGCAGCGTAATGCAGCGAAATGTCGCGTAAAGATGAATAATTTATGCCTGAAAATGACCACCTATCTTTGTTACAGACTTGTTACTCTAAAAGAAGACGGATTGATCTGCGAAAGGAACCTTCCTTTCGCGAACGGAAGATTTTCGCTACGAAAGGAAAGGTTTTTTTTTTTTTTTTTAGATAATAGGAGCTTTTTTCGTGACGTACTTCCGGTTCTAAAAATAGAACGGGAAAAGCCCTGGCCGTCATCTGTCGTATTGCTTCATAGGCAGTGGGACAGATAAAGTGTTAATTACAGCGTAAAACAGTGGAATTCTTTTAAACTTTTGGGGAATTCTAATGTACATGTAAGATAATGGGAGAAACACCGATATGCTGCCAGATATTTCTCTCTCTCTCTCTCTCTCTCTCTCTCTCTCTCTCTCTCTAAGCGCACTAACAATTAGTGAGCGCAGGCAAATGTAAATTACAGTTTGTCGTTAAATGACGCTACATCAACCGACATGTAGCGTGTCAACAACGTCGTGTCTACATTAAACCAACTTCAAAACGATGCATTGTATTTGACATTGCAACGTCGATGAAACGTCACAACGTTTCGTTGGCGATCATTCGGCATTGCTTAATAAAATGTCATTTGCCCAGTGCTCGGGCCCATCAAGACTCAGTGGGATTTGGAACATTTAATTCAAAACAAACGTAGAACACCCTTTCAGAGGATAAGAATGTTAAACACTCCTTCGCAAGTGCAAGATTTTACAGTAAAATCTGGTAGATTTGTAGATTAGTTCAAGTTGCCCAGCCCTTAGGTCTACATTAACCCATTTGGTACTGGTAACCCCAAAAAGGGTAAGTGACAAACAGTGCAGGCCCAGATCAGACGCCACAGAACGCGGCGTCTGATCAAGGCCTACACTGTTTGCAAAAAAGTCGGCCATTTTCCAAATAAAATTTTGAAGAAAACACAACCTGACACCCCTAAATTTTGAAAATGACTCCTGCTTTATATAAGGGGGAAGAAAAAGGGTTATGGGCTTCTTGGATACAGGGATCAGTCGAACCATCTCAACGGTCACGTGCCATTGAAGTGGGTTGGAGTGGTTGTCGACGGCATGACGTCGAGCCAACGTTGACTCGACGCCCGTCTGTAAGTCCACTCATTGGTTGTTGTTTTTTTTTTTTCGACTGTCAGTATGTTTATTTGTCTGTCTAACAGTCCGTCCGTTCGTCTGTTAGTCAGTCATTTAGTCAGTCTGTCTGTTTGCCGTCTGTCTGTCTACTGTCAGTTTGTCAGTCAAACCTCTCTCTCTCTCTGTCTGTCTCTCTCTCTCTCTCTCTCTCTCATACCAACGGTCATGTGACAATGAAGTGAGTTGGAGTGGGTGTCGACGGCATGACGTCGAACCAACATTGACTCAACGCCCCCTCCGTCAGTCCACTCATTACTTGATTTCGACTGTCAGTATGGACATTTAAATTGCACATGTAGACAGATCTTGACAGATTTCTCAAGAAAGATGATAGATAGATGGATAGATAAGATAGATAGATAGATAGAAAGATAGATAGATAGATAGATAGATAGATAGATAGATAGATAGATAGATAGATAGCGAATAAAACGAAAGTTACGTAAACACTTATTTTGTGAATAACGGTATCTCAAGCCATTGACATGGGTCATTCACGAAAAAATTTTCGTCAATTAAAAACGGATTTAGAATAAATGAATTTCGGTAATGAAAGTAAAATATCATTCTTTCCTTCTCAAGGCATTATTTCAATGAAAACGGGTATTTTTTCTCTCAAAATGACTGAATATTGTTAGAATTTTAAGTTCCCCCAATACATTTGAATAGCGATGGCCGTTTCAATTGACGGCCAGTACTTTGCGCATGCGCAAGAATGACGTCATAAACGGAATTCCTAAAACCTCCTATTTGATGTCGAATGAGATACCATCTCAATTAATAAGCGACCTGTCATGTTAGCCTATAGATAATATATTATCCATAGTTTCCAGCTGGCACCGCACAAGAGCGAACGTATTTGTTTTGTTCATGATAAATGCATAAGGATTATCTCCAGTATGAATAGTTTAGTCTTCATTTTGACTGACGTCGCTCTTGTGTCGCGTGGAGGTCTGACTAGGTCTTGTTGCTGTAACTGAAGCAGACCATTTCTTAGCCTCTTGCTTTGCCTGGGCAGGCTTAGATCATCTTAGCGGTTTACCAGTACTCGTGTGCGGTCAGTTTCAGCTCTGCATGGAAGCATTATGCAGCAAATCTATTTCTTCAAGCCCCGATGGGCGGGGGCCGATTTTCGTCAGAGAGAAAACTCGGGTTTATGGGGGTGGAGGTATACCTTATTATGTTTTTGCCTCAAGACAAACTATATTTTCAGCAGAAAAGTAGAGTTGGGAGATGTAAAAAAGAAATCTATATATCGCACGGGTACACGGGTAATGAGATTGAAAGAAAGAAAGAAATATTGAAAGAAATTCACGTAAACAACCCCGTGATTTGATCACCCCTTTAAACCACTTTCCAAGACATAGGTTGTGAGTACTCGTCAGAACCACCTCACCGAGGTGGTTCTAACGAGCGCACACAACCGATCTTTGCAGGAAGAAAAAGAAAACAGATCTTCATCAGAAAAGTAGCCAGTTTGGAGATGTCAACGAGGTGACTGGAGAAATCACTGCTTGTACATGTTCGTCTCAAATGTCATATTTACAAGTCCATGTAATGAAAACCCCTGTAAACCCCACTTCATAAGCAGAAAACTGGGGTTTAACCCTTTTTGTACCAAATGGAATCTTCCTCCTTACAAAAGCAGGAGCCCATTTCAAAATTTAGGGGTGACGGGTTGTTTTCTAAAAATTTATTTGGAAAAAGACTTTTAAGCAAATAGTGGAGGCCCTGATCAGACAGTGTTCTGGGCCTGCATCGTCTGCCAAAAGGTTTGGGGTTAAAGGATACCAGCAAACAGTGGAGGCCCTGATCAGACAGTGTTCTGGGCATGCACTGTTTGCCAAAAGGTTTTGGGGTTAAAGGATACCAGCAAACAGTGGAGGCCCTGATCAGACAGTGTTCTGGGCATGCACTGTTTGCCAAAAGGTTTTGGGGTTAAAGGATACCAGCAAACAGTTGAGGCCCTGATCAGACAGTGTTCTGGGCCTGCACTGTTTGCCAAAAGGTTTTGGGGTTAAAGGATACCAGCAAACAGTGGAGGCCCTGATCAGACAGTGTTCTGGGCATGCACTGTTTGCCAAAAGGTTTTGGGGTTAAAGGATACCAGCAAACAGTGGAGGCCCTGATCAGACAGTGTTCTGGGCATGCACTATTGGCCAATAGGGATACCGTAAAAATCCTCTAACTCTGACACTGAGAAATACCTGTAATTATCCAAAATTTAAAAAAAATCTTTTACAATCCAGCAAGGAGCCCAAAAGGTACAGAGAATGGCAAACATTGTAGACCCTGTTCAGACTTCCCCATTCAGGAGCATTCTGATCTGGGTCTGCACTGTTTGCTTAGGCTGATCTGCTCTAATATGATCTTCTTAGTTTAATCAAACCAAATTAATCAAACCAAATAAATACAAATGAACGGACTTCAACATGTGAATTTTAATGACTTTATAATTCGGCATGTGTCTTTAATGATAATAGTGTATGATGTCTTGTCTGCTTTAATTGACATGCTGTTAATCCATAATGGCATAATGGATACCTGCCCGTCTTACTTCAGGTGTGAAAAACACCTTTGATCGCGCGCCCAATAAAGAAGATGCGAAAATCATTTAAGAGGGAAAGAAAAAAAAAAAAGAAAATTAAAATGAATGAAAGATAAATTGGACTCTTCATCATTTTGGAATGAATATGACATGACTTATGATTGTATTCTTTGAACAATATTTTGTGTTCTTTCCCTTACATTGCAAGTATAGATCTTGATAATTAGCCAAAACTAATATATTCATCGCTAAGTTGTTAAACCTGATAAGATGTGGGGTTTAAATAGGTCCCCTATGCATTATTTTCATGGTTATACTCCAATCATACGTTGTGGTACATTTTGAGCCGCCTCGATGATACGAGTACGCATTTACAATCTATGTTTGGAATAGAAATACGATTTTTTTCATATATTACATAGGAATGTTATCACATCGGGTTAATAAGTCCGTGAAATGAACATTCCTCTAAACCACACTTGATGCAGAGAAAAAAATCGGGTTTACAGGGGTTTTCATTATTTTGGCGAAAAGAAAAAAAGTTAATGTGGGCCATTTCAGCACACTGATGTGTTATGGAGTAACAACGATATATAAAAACTTCAACAACAAAAAACGAGGCGGTTCTAATGAGTACACACAACTTATACCAAGACATAGGTTGTGGGTACTCGGTTAGAACCGTCTCAACGAGGTGATTCTAACGAGCGCCCACGATTTTGTTTTGTTTTTCAGTTTTAATAAGAAAACTTCGACGGATTTTCGCCAGAGAGAAAAGACATAGGTTGTGGGTACTCGTTAGAACCGCCTCAACGAGGCGGTTCTAATGAGCGCATACAACTTATACCAATATATAGGTTGTAGGTACTCGTTAGAACCGTCTCAACGAGGCGATTCTAAACTCCATTAGCATATCTCCACCATGGATCGCGAAAACCTCACTTGGAGTTGGGCTATTGACTGTGGGTATCAGGATGCGGGAAAAAAACTTTATCTGTTCTGGAGTAAATATAAATTCATAAAATAGGCTACATTACGCATCATTATGCTTTTCAGGCATCATTACGCCATTTTAGGCATCATTACGCTACATTACGCATCACTACGCCACATTACGCATCATTACGCCACATTACGCATCATTACTGTATTTAGGTACATCGCGGTCGCGGGACATTGTCCGGAGTCGTTTTGGACCATGGGTTGTTTCGGTCCAATTTTGGGGGTAGCTCTTTTGGCCAAATTGGTGGGTCGTTTCAGCCCGATTTTTTTTTCACCTTTTCAACGCATTGCATTGTAATATTGCATATCAGTCTATCAGAGATCAGCTCCTTTGGACAGGGAAGACTCTTATCACAATGACAGGTGCAGGCTGATCATGTAACATTGTTGGCGCAGTCACAGGGTTTCCCAGAGAATGTTTGGCATGCTGTTCTGAAACTCTGCATGCCATTGTGATATGAGCAAATATTTTAAATTGTGCATGTCTGCATGTGGCATGTGAAGAGTCTGGTCATTATCTTTGAGGATTGCACGAATCTTGAAAATCTTTGATACTTACACAAATTTTTTAACAGACACAGAGGCATAAAAAGAGATAAAAGCGACAACTTTGTCGTAATGAATGGATGTGTATGTTGTTCCAAGTTTGCATGTCGTTTATCGATCAGGAAAGACTCTGATCATCCTGCGCATGTGTGCAGTCTAACCAGAGAACATTCTGCAGTCAAAATGCCATCCAAGGTGTTTTACATATTTACTTATTTATTTATTTCGTTGGCTTCTTGAAGTTTGTTGGTTTGTTAGATTGGAGTTTTAAGTCCCTGTCAATACTGTATAGGTCATTTTGGAGACGCTGCTTTCAATTTTGTGGGACTTTTACCCGACATTAGATAAAATGACATCTCAAGCCCTGTTGCCCAATGAAACCAATAGGATTTATAAGCATGGACGTATAAACATATTTTATTGCATCATAAATCAAGCTACAGTGTGGGGCCACAAGTTCTGCCAACATTAGTTATGAACCTTCCCTAAATGGACGCTCCTACTTGCACCGCTTTGCCTGGGTAAGCTTAGTTCCCCTAAGCGGTTTACCGGTACTCATGTGAGGTTTGTTTCAGCTCCGCTTGGAAGCATCATGCAGTCCAAATATTTCTTTAAGCCCCGATGGGCGGGGCGTAGTAAATTAAATCATCATACGTTTATGATCTGTTAATCAATCACCTGTTAATCAAATTTTCCGCTTCTTTTTGTCTTTTGTTGATTAACTGAGTGCCGGCGCATGACCTGAATTAGGTGTGAAAACACGCGTTTAATGTGAGCATCTTTATTTATGGTGGTGAGACAGACTTGCCTACCCTTACGAATTGATCGTAAGGCTTACTATTTTCATGTCGAAATTACAACCTTACGACCACGACCGAATTCCGTACGATTTTCGGTGTTTGTATAAAAAATCGGTAAATCAGTGTGATTATTTCGGTTCGGTTCAGTTCGGGTAAACACGCGGTTTATACCGGAACAAGACAATAATTGTCGTTCCTGAGGCCAAAAATGCCCCCGCCCCAGGGCCATTTGGTTTAACATAGGCAGACTTGCCTACCCTTGCGAATTGATCATAAGGCTTACTATTTTCATGTCGAAATTACTATCTTGCGACCCGGCCAAATTCTGTACGATTTTCGGTGTTGGTAAAAAAACAGTAAATCGGCACTATTATTTCGGTTGGGGTAAACACACAGTTTTTACCAGAACAAGACAATAATTGTCGTTCCTGGCGTAATCTCATTGCGAAATGAAATTAAATTTAATTGGCTAGTGATCGGGTAGTAATTCAATCACAGTTCATTTCACAAATTCGTTTCGGTATGAGCGGCAAGAAAAAAACAAACATTGCGAGAAAGCCTGAATCAGCCGGTTCTTTGCAGTCAAAAAACAAAACAAAAAAATGTGAGGCAATGGGCTTATTTTGACCTCGTATCGGATACCGTAAAACCCTTACGAATAAAATTTGAATCTTACAATTTTTTTAATGGAATCTTACTATTTTCTGTCTCAAGGGGTAGGCAAATCTGGTGAGATACTTTTTAAGCCCTTTGACCTTGTACGTGATTTCTGTTAACGTAAAAAAATATCCAAATATGTTCTGATTGATTTGCTTTCGTTTCAAGGAATCTTTTAAATGTCAGCAGTCAATGTATACCGGGGTATAAGGTGCTCAGAGACTATCATTGTAATTGCCCATAACGATTGTCAAAGGATCTTTAAATAAATGTCTTCTTTTTTATGCCCCCACCATCGACATGGTGCCAGGGGCATATAGTTTTTCGGTTTTCCGTACATGTGTACATCCGTCTGTACGTGTGTGTTCACGTACGTACTGTGTGTACGTATGTACGTGATCCTGTAACCTACGGTTAAGGTTTTTCGTAACAGGTAGAGCCTGAACTTTTAGAACTCATATTTTCCTAACCATTCAATGGAACTGGTTCATATTTGGTATGATGATAGATATAGGTCCAAAGTTTCATTAAGCAATACCCCCCACCCATGCCTGTGACCTCAAGGTCAAGGTCACACAAATTTTCAATGTTAAAGGCTCAGGTTAAGGTTTTTGTAACAGGTAGACCCTGAACATTTAAGAACTCATATTTTCCAAACCATTCGATGGAATTGGTTCATATTTGGTATGATTATAGATATAGGTCCAAAGTTTTATTCAGCAATACCCCCACCCATGCCTATGATCTCAAGGTCAAGGCCATGGACTTTGAAATGTTCAATGTTGAAGACTCCAGTTAAGGTATTTGTACCTGGTTGAACCTGAACTTTTATGATGGCTTTGGATCATATTTGGTATGATGATAGATATAAGTACAATATTTTATTCAGCAATATCCCCACCCATGGCTATGACCTCAAGGTCAAGGTCACAGACTTAGACAATTTTAATGTTAAAGATTTTAAAGAGCTCAAATTTTCCAAACCATATTATGGATTTGGCTTATATTTGCTATGATGATAGATACAGGTCCAAATGTTTATTTGGCAATACCCCCACTCATGCCTATGGCTTCAAGGTCAAGGTCACAGACTTAGAAATTTTTAATTAGATATTTTAAGAGTTGATATTTTCCAAATCGTGCAATGGATTGAGTTGATATTTGATATGATGTTAGATACCTGTCCATTTTATTCAGCGATACCCCCACCCATGCCCATGAGCTCAAGGTCAAGGTCACAGACTTAAAAAATTTTAATTATCCCCGCGCACAACATAGCTCTAGCGTCTATATTTCTTCACTGATTTCAATATAACTTCACACAAATGTTCCTTATGACAATACCTCGAACGAGTTTGACTTTCAAGGTCAAGGTCACTGTGGCTATTTTTAGAAAAAAAATTTGTCATCGCTCTAGCGCCTGCATTTCTTCACTGGTTTCAAAATAACTTCACACAAATGTTCCTTATGACAATATCTCTAGCAAGTTCCACTTTCAAGGTCAAGGTCACTGTGGCTATTTTTAGAAAAACTTTGTCATCGCTCTAGCGACTACATTTCTTCACTGATATCAATATAACTTCACACAAATGTTCCTTATGACAATACCTCGAGCGAGTTCGACTTTCAAGGTCAAGGTCACTGTGGCTATTTGTAGAAAAACTTTGTCATTACTCTAGCGCTTACATTTTTTCACCAATTTCAATATAACTTCTGACAAATGTTCCTGATGACAAGGTCACACACTTAGAAAATTTTGTTGCAACATGGATTTTCGGGGTGAGGCGGGGCCCTTGGCGGGGGCATCTGTGTCGTCTGGACACATTTCTAGTTTAAAGTTTATTAAGAGCTCACACTCACCAAACCGTATGGATTTGCTTCATATTTGGTATGATGGTAGTTACAGGTCCAAAGTGGTATATAC
Source organism: Lucinisca nassula (assembly GCA_963580285.1). Lineage (NCBI taxonomy): Eukaryota > Metazoa > Mollusca > Bivalvia > Lucinida > Lucinidae > Lucinisca > Lucinisca nassula. The sequence continues at coordinate 159,004,948 of OY757015.1, forward strand.
CCCCACCCCTGACCTCAAGGTCAAGGTCACAGACTTAGTCTTATGATGCTTTTAAAGTTTTAGGGCTAATATTTTCCAAACCATATAGATTGGTTTCATATTTGGAATGATGATAGATACAGGTCCCAAGTTTCATTCAGCCATACCACCGACCCTGCCAATGACCTCAAGATCAAGCAGGGTTCTCACTAGGATTTTAAAAATTGGAGTAAAAATGCTGTCCTCCAGAAAAAGATGGAGTTTTACCATACTTTTCTATGGAGACTTTCCAAAAAGTTGGAGTCAGAAATGAAAAAGTTGGAGTAAATTACTCCAAATTTGGAGTTAACGAGAACTCTGTCAAGGTCACACACTAGAAAATTTTGAATGTTAAAGTTTCTTAGAGCTCATATTTTCAAAGCTATTTAATTAATTGGGTTCAAATTGGGTATGATGATTGGGTATTTTGTCCAAAGATTTAATCAGCAATATCCCCATCAATGGGTAGGACACTTTTGCTGTACAGCTATGCTGTTGTTGCAACATGGATTTTCAGGGTGAGGCGGGCCCCTGGGCTGGGGCATCTGTGTCGTCTGGACACATTTCTAGTTACATTGTGCATTGCATGTGACAAAAAGTCACATGCAACGTTACATGTACAATGTACGTCGATGTAACGTCATGACGTTGTGCGGACGCTGATTTTACATTGCCCTAGTGCCATGTGCCTGCTGTGTAATTGTTATTCGATACACAATTTTATATATAATTGTAGTAATGTTGTTTTCAGACAATTATCAAATCCTAGTCACAACACCTTCTTGGTGCTAACTAAAAAAATGGCTTTGAAAAGAACTTTTAAAATTCTTTAATTGGGCTATCATAAACATAACTAACATATAAGGCCATGTAAAAAAAATCCAAATATATAAAATAGATAATATTAAACAGGATATCTGCTGAAAAAAATCTATATAATAAAATCTGGCCGAAATGACCTAGGACCGAAACGACCCACCGAAATGGCCCAGGTCCAAATTTAGTCCAAAACCTTCCAGGCTGAAACGACTCAGGACTGAAAAGTCCTAGATTCACCTGCACAGGGTATGTCCTCCCTACACACGCGGCCTCCAGTTATCATCCTGATCCGAAGGTCGGTGGACTTTATGACATTCATCCCTGCAAATGATGCCAATGGAGCATGTGGCACACCAAAATTTTATTGCCGCTGCCGAGGATCGAACCCGGGACCTCTAGCATCAGAGGCAAGTGCACTAACCACTGAGCTATATGCGACTTGTGTTAGTAAACCGCCTATTAGACGGATCCAATGTTTTGACACATAATTATTTGTTCATTTTGCATTTAATTAACTGAGGTAATTGTCAAATGTGACTTACTCAGTATAGATCCGTTGACATGCCGATGCCTTCATATCTTTCTTCCATTACGCCTGAAGGCTTAACCCCAGAAGGGGACAAAGACGGTGTACATTATATACACTTCTGGTTTGCACTTTGTTTAGGTTTCCATTATGGTCAGGTTTGCACTTTGTTTAGGTTTCCATTATGGTCTGGTCACTTCTCGTTTGTGTTTCTTTCCCTTTGGTGTCTTTGATGGGTGGAGTAAGTTAATTGTATCGATTCCTGATCTTTGTTTTACTTCTACTTTGCAGGATGAAAGCCTACACAGTAATCATGTAGGGGTGTTTAACCTGCACAGGGGATGACTCTCCCTGCAAAGGGGGCCTCCAGTTAACGTCCCGATCCGAAGGAGCATGATAGCTCAGTGATTATTGCACTTGCCTCTGATGCTAGAGGTCCCGAGTTCGAGGTAGGGGCGATAAAATTTCGGTGTCCGAATACGCTCCATTGGCATCTTTTGCAGGATGAATGTCATAAAGTGCACTGTCCTTCGGATCAGGATGTTAACTGGAGGCAAGTGAATAAGATTGGGTATAATCTGCACACCAAACCTTGCAGGTTGTTCATTTTGCTACAAGGAAAATTTATTTGGACACCCTTGGATTATCCCAAAAACAGTCAAATTATGGCTTGTCTGTCTGCACTCATTGGTAAGTATTTTGTGATAATTGAAGATAGATTTCCTTATTTCTGCATATAAACTTACGTTGTGTGTTCTCATTAAAACTGCCTCAGTGAGGCAGCTCTAATGAATACCCACAACATGGAGTTTTATGGAGAATTGACAAAAAACTATATCCCTCAGTTATAACAAAATACTTAACTTATCTGTTGCTCTGTCTGCACCCTGTCTCTGGGATCATAATTTGACTGTTTTGGTGGGAGCTTGTCTTGTGCCCTTGAATAGTTCAATGCCATCAAAACCTAATGGCTGTTTTCCTCCTTTCTAGTGATGTAACCATGCAAGTCCATCAATACATGTAGGTTCAGGAGATGAAGTGCTTCGGACAGGCTACACTGAGACGGATGCAAACGATCTGCACCAAAGACAATAGGTTCCCCCTTGGTAGAGGGACATAATGAAAATCACTACCTTATCCTCCCTACCATTAGCACGATGGCCAGTAATTGGAGACAGTTTCTAACATTGTAGAAACCGTTCAGATCCCCGCCCCTTAACTACATGTATATATGTATATTCTTGGTCCTTATGATAAGACAGATTCACTGAAACCAATCTTGGGGAGCCCTGGTGTTTGCTTGGGCCATGGTCCACCGCCTCCACATGATTAAAGGCCTTTTATCTCAGTAACCCTTCAGATCCCCACCCCTAAACCATATATTTTCTTGTTCCTTATGAGAAGATGCATTCATTGACACCAACCGGGGGACCCCTTGGTCCATGCCCCACTCCGTCCACTCTATGAAAGGCCTAATATCTCAGAAACCTCAGACCAAATGGAAGCTTATATGAGTATGAGAAATGAACACCGGGGATGGCAGGGTAATCACAGAGTTTCCGTGGCATTACAACAGTTGTAAAATTGATTGCCCCGATGGTCTTACAGGTAGATAATATTATTGCTGCAGACCCGGGGTGTGTACGCTGCATCACTGCAATGGCTTGCATCAGGATGTAGCTCGGACTGATGCACGGAAATGGGGTCAACCAAAACATTTACACCGCATGGTAGCGCTGGTTTAAAACAAATTGAGGCTAGTTATTATATTTATACTATGTATTTGGACAAACAGACCTGAGCAAGCAGTGTAGACCCAGATGATATACAGAATGCGGCATCACAGCAAGGTCTAGACTGTCATTTATCTGACTAATTTTAGATGCAACATGAGGCAGAAAATTGCCGGCCTCGGTAACTCAGTCGGATGCGCGTCTGACTGGTGATGGGTAGGATGTGGGTTAGATACCCGCCGGTGTCGGCAACATTCTTTTGTGGAGATTGATCATGAAATCTTTTATACAGTCATTCTCTCCCTTCCGCTGATTCAAGGCTGGCAGCGGCCTCTACCCATCAGGGCTTGAAGAAATAGATGGGCTGCATGATGTTTCCACGCAGATCTGAAACCGACCACACAGTACTGGTAAACCGCTTAAGGATCTAAGCCTGCCCGGGCAAAGCGGTGCCAGTCGGACCGTCCATACTTATAGATCCTATTGGTTTCATTGGGCAACAGGGCTTGAGATGTCATTTTATCTCAGTGTCGGGTAAAAGTCCCACAAAATTGGAAGCAACGTCTTCAAAATGACCTATACAGTGTTGACAGAGACATTGATTAAACCTCAAATCTGACAATCAGGAAGGGCAGTTGTCAGTTTCTTGCGAAAGAATGTGCACTCTACTTGTTAAATATAGTAATTATCCCAGTTACACTCCAGTGTCTGGAGCTATGTTTTCCTCTTGTCTCTTGTTGTTTAACCCTTATCCCGCTGCCTTAATTAATTTAGCCACACCCATTTACATTTCAGCCAATCAAATTACTCAATGTAATTTGTTCATTCAAATTTGCAAACTGAATGACAGACAGTGTAGATCCTGATCAGATGGCTTCTTCAGAAGCCATCTGATCTGGATCTACATTGTTTGCAAAGATAGGGGTTGTTGTGAACAGCAGGATAAGTAATACTCATATTTTTATTTAGAAGAAACTAACTATGGTAAGGAAGAAAATAGATAATCGTATTCGAGTGCTGATTGAGAATGGGGTGGCAGAGAAACACAGGACAATGTTTGTGGTCATTGGAGATCATGGACGAGATCAGGTATGTTATTCTTTTGTGCAAAAGGGTGTCTCTAAATTTCTGGAACATGCCTACAATTACATGTATGTAAATATCCATCCTTCAGCCAAATACATGATTAGCCCATTGTGTATGTTTTTGCTGATGCTTTTGTCAGTTTAGTATACGGATGAAAATGATGATAATAATAATAATCAACTTTATTTATAGAGGGTAACACGTTTAGTTTCCCTTCCACTGATTCAAGGAAGGCACTTGTCAGTTCCTGGTGAAAGAATGTTCACTGTACTGATTAACCGCTTACGTATAAGCCTGCCCAGGAGAAGTGTGAATAGGTAAACTGACAGGCTCAAAAAAGACCTAAAATAGTGTTGACTGGGCCATTAAACCCCATACAAACAAACAAGCACATTTAAGTAACTAGTACTAATCTTCCATGTGGCCTTCTTTTTTCCCCTCTTCCTGGTAGAAACCAGTACTAAGCAATGGGAATAAAGTGTCTTGCTCAAGGAAACAAGACTTAGCCCTTGTGGGGATCGAATCCGATGCTTTACCACAGCACCACAGCTCCAACCATGTAAATACTTGAGATTCCTTCAAAGTTTGAATTTTTATACCCGCTTTTTTGAAGAAAAAATGGGTATATTGTTTTCGTACCACAGTTCACTCAGGCGTCAGTCTGTCTGTCCATCCGTCTGTCTGTCTGTCACGTTTCTTGTAAATGGATCTCCTTTGCAACCACTGAAGTTACACTTTTGAAACTTTGCATGTAGATAGCACATAGAGTGTAGATGGCAGTGGGCAACTTTTTTGTGACCTTGACCTCAACATGACCCCAAGGTCAAAGGTAAAAAATTATAATTTGCCATATCTTCTTAACTATTACAGTTACACTTCTGAAACTTTGGTTATTGGATGGCCCTTCGAATATAGAATAAATTTGGATACTTTTGGAGTTACACTTCTGAAACTTTGCTTATTGGATGGTCCTTGGAATAAAGAATATGTGAGGTTACTTTTGATGTGACCTTGACCCCAAGGTCAAAGGTCAAAAAGTATGATTTTGCCATATCTTCTAAACTATTAGAGTTACACTTCTGAAACTTTGGTTGTTGGATGGCCCTTGGAATATAGAATAAATTTGGATACTTTTGGTGTGACCTTGATCTCAACATGACCCCAAGGTCAAAGGTCAGAAATTATGATTTGCCATATCTCCTAAACTATTGGAGTTACACTTCTGAAACATTGCTTATTGGATGGTCCTTGGAATATAGACTATGTTGGGCTACTTTTGGTGTGACCTCGATCCCAAGGTCAAAGGCCAAAAAGGATGACTTTGCCATATCTTCTAAACTATTGGATGTACACTTCTGAAACTTGTTTATTGGATGGCTGTTGGAATATAGAATAAATTGGGATACTTTAGGTGGACCTCAACATAACCCCAATGTCAAAGGTCAAAAAGTATGACTTTGCCATATCTACTAAACTATAAGAGTTACACTTCTGAAACTTTGCTTATCAGTTAGAATGTTCTTTGCAACTTTTTTTAACTGACATGTAGTTTTCGCTAGCTAATACATAGTCATTAGTGTTATTAATAGAAAAAGTGGGTATTTGCGATGGTATACCATCGACTGCAGATCTAGTTATTTATAAGTGTAATTTCTTTTTCTGACAGCCAGTTACTTTCTATGATCAGCAGAGTTGGACTGGAAAATTCTGCCTCTGAAATTAAAGAGTCTGTGCAAGTGAGTGCACTTTCGACAGGCACTGCTGCTTTGTGAAAATGCCCATTTGAGGAGCGATGCTCTGCCAATTTTTCAGACTGAGGGGAAACACTCAATGGAACAGTGAAGACTCTGATCAGACTGTGCATATCCTTTCCACTACCATAGCGTACTTATGCTTAATTGCTGCCAAAAACTTTTTGAATGACCCTCATTCTTTCGCATATTCAACCATACTTTTGATAAGGGTGTTTTTGAATAGGGTATTCCAACAACTGTTCACAGTATGCATATCAATCCTCTAAGAGATACAGGAACAGGACAGGAGGCTTCCAAACCTGGCAAAAAAGTCGAAAAAATCGAGGGCTTAGCGCAAAACTATTGTATCTGCATTTTCAAGATTTTTCAGGAGAAGCAAATAACGTTCCTATTTTCTTGATATTATGGCAATACTTTAAATCTTTACATATTTTGAAGGCTAAAAGGTGTTCATTTGAACCAAGGCAGTTTTAAACAAATCTATCACTTAATGAAGGAGACCTTGACCTTTTTAGCTAACCAGAGCCGAAGGCTCCGGGGGAGCTTATAGGATAGGCAGTTGTCCGGCGTCGTCGTCGTTGTCGTCGTTGTCGTCTGACGTCAACACTTTCAAACATCTTCTTCTCTGAAGCCACTGGACCGATTCAGCCCAAATTTTATCTGTAGCATCCTTGGGCAGGGGGATTGAAAGTTTGTGTTTTTTATGAAAATCGGCCCATTAGTTTGGTTGCTATGGCAACTTAGAGTTTCCATAGACTTATAATGGGGAAAATTGAAAAATGGCATTTACTGCCAAGTCATTGCAGATATTTGGACAAAACTTTTATAGAAATGTTTCTTGAGTAAAATTCTTTCAGCCATATGCTTTTATGCCAACCTGAGGGTCCCCCAGGTTGTGCCGGGGCCATGCCCCACCCCCTCCACTTCATAAAAGGCCATATATCTCAGAAACCATTCAGATCCCGACCCCTAAACCATATATATTCTTGTTCCTATTGATAAGACGCATTTAGTAACACCAACCTTGGGGTCCTCAGGGATGCGCCGAGGTCATGCCCCACCCCCTCCACTTAATAAAAGGCCCAATATCTCGGAAACCATTCAGATCCCCACCCCTAAACCATATATATTCTTGTTCCTTATGATAAGACCCATTCGGTGACATCAACCTGGGAGTCCCCTGGATGCGCCGGGGCCATGCCCCACCCCCTCCATTTCATAAAAGGCCCAATATCTCGTAAACCTTACAGATCCCCGCCCCTAAACCATATATATGCGTGCTTCTTATGATAAGACACATTCATTGACACCAACCTGGGGGTCCTCAGAGATGCACTGGGGCCTTGCCCCACCCCTCTACTTCACAAAAGGCCATATATCTCAGAAACTGTTCATATCCCCACCCCTAAACCATATATATTCTTGTTCCTATTGATAAGACGCATTCAGTAACACCAACCTGGGGGTCGTCAGGAATGCGCACAGGTCAGGCCCCACCCCCTCAACTTTATAAAAGGCCCAATATCTCGGAAACCATTCAGATTCCCACCCCTAAACCATATATATTCTTGTTCCTTTTGATAAGACCCATTCAGTGACATCAACCTGGGAGTCCCCTGGATGCACCGGGGCCATGCCCCACCCCCTCCATTTGATAAAAGGCCCAATATCTCGGAAACCTTACAGATCCCCGCCCATAAACCATATATATGCTTGCTTCTTATGATAAGACACATTCATTGACACCAACCTGGGGGTCCTCAAAGACGCGCTGGGGCCTTGCCCCACCCCTCCACTTCAAAAAAGGCCATATATTTCAGAAACTGTTCAGATCCCCACCCCTAAACCATATATATTCTTGTTCATTATGATAAGACGCATTCAGTAACACCAACCTGGGGGTTCCCAGGGATATGCTGGGGCCATGCCCCACCCCCTCCATTTCATAATATCACAATATCTCGGAAACCCTACAGATGGCCACCCCTTAACCATATATAGTCTTGTTCCTTATGATAAGACACATTCATTGACACCAACCTGGGAGTCTCCCTGGGCCTTGCCCCACCCCTCCACTTCACATAAGGCCTTATATCTCAGAGAATGTTCTTAGCCCCACCCTAAACCATATATATTCATCTTTCTTATGATAAGACGCATTCTGTGACACCAGCTTAGGAGTCCCCGGGGCACGCCCAGGCCATGCCACACCGCTTTACTTCATTAAAAGCCATATATATCAGAAATAGTTCAGATCCCCACCCCTAAACCATATACTTGTTCCTTATGATAAGACTCGTTCAATCACACCAACCTGGAGGTCTCTTTGTGCTGAGGCAATGTGCCCCGCCCTTCCATTTCATAAAAGGCTTTATATTTCAGAAACCATTCAAATCCCCACCCCATAATCATATATGTTCTTGTTCCTTATTATTAGCACACCTACTGTAGCGGGGTCCGCAGGGGCCATTCCTATTTCATAAAAGGGCCTCAAATCTCTGAAACCGGTCAGATTCCCAGCACTGAACCATATATATACTTGGTCCTTATGATAAGACACATTTAGGGACAACAGTTTGGGCTTTCCTGGGATCAACAGGGCATGCCCCAACCCCTCAACTGTTAAAGAGGCCTTACAGATCCCCACTGCTAAACCATATATATTTTTGTTTCTTATGATAAGACGCATTTAGTGATACCAACCAGGGCTCCATTGGGTCCATGCCCCACCCCCTCTACTTCATAAAAGGCCTAACTTTTCAGATGCTGAGTCCACATGGGTGCTCATTTGGACATGGGGGTGCATTTGGTGGATTAAAATGATATCATGTTAAAATACATGGCTGCCATTGGGCAGGATGGGCAGTGCCCACCTGAGCTCTGGTGAGCATAGTGGCCCATGGGCCTCTTGTTTTCAGTTACAATAGTTTTGCATGCAAAAACCTAACTTTTGTATACAGATTTTTGGTGCAAAACTATTGTATCTGCAGTTACAATAGTTTTGCACTGAAAATGTTAAGATTTTGATGTAAATATTGTGTAAATAATGTAGATACAATAGTTTTGCACCAATTAAGAAGCATAGGGATGCACCAATAAAGCCTTCAGAACCATGGAATTTTTATAGAAACATGTTGAAACTTAAAAAATATGACTGGCAGAAGACTGGCCCAACCAATAACATTAACTAAATCCTGGCTGTCATTGATATGTGGCTTTAAAAATTCTGTTATATATATATAATAAATATGCATATAACAAGTATAGCTTTTAGGAAAAGCTAGGTCTGTGCTAATGAGAATGTCTAAAGTTATATCCCAGTTGAAAGGGGAGGAGGAGCCGACCAAAAAAAATCCCAGAAATGTGTTTTATGCAATTAACCATCTTTGCCAATATTCTAATTGCCAGTCCGCACCCAGGATCCTGTGAATTGAAGATTTAATAATGTCAAAGCTGCAAATGCTGTAATTTTGTCAAAAAGTTCTTTTTTATCTTTCATAAGGCACATGTGCAACTTCAATCAATATGCTTGTGACAAAAACTGTTGGAGAAGTTCTGAAAGTAATCAACGTTCCTAAACTTTACTTAAGACTAATTGAAGATTAACACGAAAATTTTGCTAACAACGAGGCAAGATTTTTTAGATCCCCAGACCTGAAGGCTCTTGAGGAGATTATAGGATGGCAGTAGTCCATTGTGTTCGAGAGTTTGTAGATGTATATTTTGTATTAGCATGTACAAAATGACAGCAAATATGGGCTTGTACAAATGTGATAGCAATTCTGTGCCAGGGGCATCTTTTTGTGTGAATGATATTACTATACTTGTTATGGACCGCTTTCTTCTTCTTGTGAAAGCTTATACTGGTTAAAGGTCAAACAGCATTGTGGGTGACTAATGGCTGTACTTCCGTGATAAACCAAACATCTACAATGTCTACGCCCATGGGCGTAGACAATAAGTTAAAGCAATACAATCACACAAAATGGATCATTCAGAATAATATTGGGTGACCGTATCCTACCATATTTAACACTAACCTGTCCACCTAATGCTGGGTATGCTAGCCTACCTTACCATACCCTACCTTAAAGTAGGACCTACCATACCCTAGTGTACAACACGGCATTTTAGGCTATGGAAGGGTACCCCTCCCCCATTACCATAAGTAAGAGAATGATATTAATTTAGCTATCCTATTCTGGCTTCTGGGGTAGGGTATGGGAGGAGAGCCTCACTTAACCCTAACCTAGCAGTGCCTAAACTAGCTTAATATATCCTATCTTATCTATCCCACCCTAAGGTAGAGACTACCATACCTACTTTGCCATACCTTACTGGTTTGTGAAGTGTTCCCTACCCTCACCAGTAGGGTGACCATATACCACCCCACTTTACCCTACCCTACTGAGTTACCTACCCTTACCTAGCCTAAGGTAGTGTAGGATGGCTAGGCTAGGTTACCCTACATCCTACACTAACCAGTAGGGTGACTATACCCTTCCCTTTTCAACACCATCCTGCCTACCAGCTACTCTCCAATGCTCTCTTGTGTTAATTTTATAACAAAAATAAAGATGTGCATCTAGATTATTACCATAATCATATCTTTCAGTTTCAGTAATTTTCCAAATTATCAGCTTGCAAATTACTGATATTTACCGATACAGTTTTCTGTATCAAACAAATATTCAACATGGCAGCATTTTTTTTTTGTTACTTTGCTACGTCACAGTCGCGAGATCAATATGATGTCAGACCTAGCCCAGTAAGTGGTGTCACATTGACACATGCTATATTTTCTGTCGGCGACATCACAGAGTGCTGCCGAACAAAAATGGCCGATGAGTCTGTATTTATTATAATTGTTTGCTTGGTGGTCTTACGACTGGGGTAGACCAGCCTACCCTTAGCCTATCCTACCCTACCCCACCTCCATCTATGAATATACCCTACCTTTTTCAACATCAATCTGCCTACCAGGAAGGGTAGGCTAGCTTATCATTAGCCTATCATGCCCTAGTAACCCTACTCTACCCTACCCCTAGTTAGGGAAGAGTGTACCCTACCATACCATAGGGTACCATAGTGTAGGTGGAATAGGGAAGGGTATCCTACCAGGAGGGTCACTGTACCAACTCTATCGAACAACATACTGCCTATCAGGCTAGCCTGGCCTGGTTAGAATAGCTTTGCCTACCATATCTCGCCTTAAACCATCCTACCCTAAGATAGGTTAAGGTAATGGTAGGCTACTCTTCCTTACCCTATTGGCTTACCCTATGCTTCCCTAGGACGGGTGGGGAAAGGCTATGCCAGCTATGCCTACCCTACCCTGGGGATGGGTACAGTCTGCCTACTTGTTAGGGTAGGGTACAGTCCCTTACCAGTTTGGTAGGCCCTATCCTAGGGTAGGATATGTGTAGGCTAGGCAAAGCTAGGGTTAAGTGACCCTACCCTACCCTATCTTACCCTACCCTAAGCAGGGTTGGTTTGATAGAGTAGGTATAGTCATTCTTTGCGTTAGAGTAGTGGAAGGCTACCCTTCCTTAGCCTACCCTACACTATGGTACCCTGGGGTTTGTTAGTGTTGGTGGTTGGCACTTCCATGGTTAGGGTAGGGTAAGGTAGGGTCCTTCTATGGAAGGGTCAACCATACCCTACCCTATCAGTTAGGACAGCCTGCCTTACCTTGTAGACAGGATGGACTGCTCTACACTAAGGTATCACTGGGCAGGCTAGGGTATGAAAGGGTATCCTACCACTAGCCTAACTGGGAGGATGAATATCCCTGTCCCACACCACACTACATACCCCTTAGCATACTCTATCCCGACCAAGGGTAGGGACTACCCTATCCTATGGTGCCATAGTGTAGGCTAAGTGATGGAAGGGTACCCTAACTAGGAGAAAGACTACATGTTAGGGTAGGGTAGTGCAGCCTAACCTCAATGTATTAGCACTGCCTTACCTAGCCAACCATATCCTATCTTACCTATCCTACCCTAAGAGAGATTTGTTTGTATGTATTGGAGTTTAACGGCCCAGTCAAGACTATGTTAGGTCATTTTTGAGAGGGTCAGTTTACCTATCCACACTTTTCCTGGGCAGGCTATTTTGAAAGTATCTGAGGGTCATTGATAGGGCCTAATGGCTTAAACTAGCTAGTCTGGCCCAGAAAAACATGTGTATTCAATATTTTCCAGTTCTGTGGTGTATTCCTTGCTTCCAAAGGACAACCCTTTTGTAGAACATATTTAACGTCACTGCACCTGATGTTTGGGAATGGCTGCTGTAAAATGTCTCCCTGCCCTACATCATAGTGTAGTTTATATTTTCTTGTCCTTTGGGATCTTTGATTCCATTGTGGAATTTTGAAAGTATTTGAGGGTCAATGATGGGGCCTAATTGGCCAAAACTAGCTAGTCTGGTCCAGAAAAAAATGTACATTCCATATTTTCCAGTTCTGTGGTGTATTCCTTGCTTCCAAAGGATAACCCTTTTGTAGAACGTATTATACGTAAGCGGCTAACCAGTACAGTGCACATTCTTTCACCAGAAACTGACAACTGCCCTTCTTGAATCAGCGGAAGGGAGAGAATGACAGTAGAAAAGGTTTCATGATAAATCTCCACGAAAGAATGTTGCCCACTCTGGCAGGTATCAAACCTGCGTCTTCCTGATCACCAGCGAGGCGCATCCGACTGAGCTACCGAGGCCGGCACCCTGAATTGGAGCCTACCGTACATACTTTACTATACTCTGCTGGGTAGGGAAGGGTACCCTACCCTCACCAGTAGGGTGACCCACCTTACACTAACCTAGGGTAGGTCCTACCCTACCAAATCTTAGTTGCCTACCCTTACCTAGCCTAAGGTAGGGTAGACTAGGCTAGGGTACTTTACACTCTACACTCACCAGTACAGCAACCATATACCTTACCTTTTTCAATACCATCCTGCCTACCATACCCTACTTCAAACTAGGTAGCATAGTGTAGGCAAGGCTAGACTAGTCTAAGGAAGGGTACCCTTCCACTACCCTAATAGAAGGACAACTGTATTTATCCCACACTACCCTGCCTTCCAGGTACACTGTATTAGCCAAAAACGCTTAACCCTAGCCTAACCCACCTTGCCTACCATATCTTACCCTAGCCTATTCTACCCTAGGATAGGCCCTACTTAACTGGCTAGGGTAGGGTACCCTAAAAATCAAAGATGGTTGACAGTGGCCATGTGATTTCAAAAGAGCTATGATATTAATTGCAACCATGTTTGTCAACAAACTGGAACCAGACTTGTTGGCTTACAAAGTATGTAACAGGTATGCTGAACACAGTACTGTTTCAGATATGCCCCAGTGGAGTGGCAAAGTCCAAAATAATTTTAGAACTGACATAAGTAAAATTATAAATAACCATTGTTCCATTATTATCCTTTTTACCTTTCTGTTCCTTTAATTATTTGAGTAGTGTATTTGCTTAAAATGACAGAATTTCAAGCCAATGACCACAATTTCTTGAAATAAATACATAATCCTGAAATTGTTGTATACTACAGCTTATTTGTATCCATTAATTTGTTTTAAATCAGACTTTTGTAACTTTTAATTGTGCAGCCATGTGCTTTTCATTTGGTGCAAAACTATTGTATCTGCAGGTTTTGCTTGAGAAACCTGGCATTGTTGGGTATTTTTTAGTGCAAAACTATTGTAACTGCAGTTACAATAGTTTTGCGCCAACTTCTAATGGCCTTCGCAGATACAATATTTTGAATATTTTTAATAACTCCAGAATGGAATGGAATATGTATACAACTCTTTGGTGGAAGATGCAAATCAATATATGCAACCAAAATATAGGAAAAACAGAAAATGGCCAAAATGTCAGTTACAATAGTTTTGCGCTCAGCCCTCGAAATAGCCTCTGAAATTGCCATTCTGCCCCATGTTCTTTGAGACGGCGTGCTGTCTGTACTAAACAAGTGCGGCCACAATAAAGACATGTCGAGGATAGGTACGAAAGAGTGAAAAGTACATAAGGGAAATTGATAGAAAAAAAGAGAGGAAAATTAGGTAGAGAAAAACGCAAAAAAAAAAGAAGCCTGTGCGCATGTTTTAGCATAGCGTGACCCCTGCGCCATGACCTATGACGTCATCAGAAAGGTTGTTTTCACATACCGAACAGTACATTTTGTCTCCTATTGAAAACGGGCTAGACATGGCTAAATGGCCCAAAGGATTGGGTTCTAAGGCGAAATGTTCTCCCCTACTCCCATTTTAGTCATGGTTTCAGCATAACGTGACCCCTGCGCCATGACCTATGACGTCATCAGAAAGGTTGTTTTCACATACCGAACAGTACATTTTGTCTCCTATTGAAAACGGGCTAGACAAGGCTAAATGGCCCAAAGGATTGGGTTCTAAGGCGAAATGATCTCCCCTACTCCCATTTTAGTCATGGTTTCAGAAATGCCAGGCAGTCCTGAGGATATGGTGAAAAAGTGAAAATCCCTGTAAACTGCCCCAATTTCCTCATATTTCGACAAAATATGTCACAAAATAAAGATTTCAAGTTTGAAACTACTAGTACCACTGTTCTAAATAGCTTCACCATATCCTTTCCACTACCATAGCGTACTTATGCGTAATTGCTGCCAAAAACGTTTTGAACGACCCTCATTCTTTCGCATATTCAACCATACTTTTGATAAGGGTGTTTTTGAATAGGGTATTCCAACAACTGTTCACAGTATGCATATCAATTCTCTAAGAGATACAGGAACAGGACAGGAGGCTTCCAAACCTGGCAAAAAAGTCGAAAAAATAGCCTCTGAAATTGCCATTCTGCCCCATGTTCTTTGAGACGACGTGCTGTCTGTACGAAACAAGTGCGGCCACAATAAAGACATGTCGAGGATAGGTATGAAAGAGTGAAAAGTACATACCGGTAAGGGAAATTGATAGAAAAAGAGAGGAAAATTAGGTAGAGAAAAACGAAAAAAAAAAAAAAAAGAAGTCTGTGCGCATGTTTTAGCATAGCGTGACCCCTGCGCCATGACCTATGACGTCATCAGAAAGGTTGTTTTCACATACCGAACAGTACAATTTGTCTCCTATTGAAAACGGGCTAGACAAGGCCAAATGACCCAAAAGATAGGGTTCTAGGACGAAATGTTCTCCCTTTCCCCCATTTTAGTCATGATTTCAAAAATGCCCGGCAGTCCTAAGGATAAGAGCAGGTTGATCTGAGTCTTTTCTGGTTGCACAGGTCTTATTGTAAGATTTGTTTTTGCACTGAAGCTCTCTGCTATCGATCCTCAAGATAGACAGGCCTGGAGATCTGGCGTAAGATCTGCCATGTGTGCAGCAAGCCAGCTACCTGGAAGGGGGCCCACTTATGTGCATGTTGCCCCTGTACCTGCACGTTAGTCAAAAATCTGTTGATGATGATGATGATGACTGCCTCAGATATTACAGTACTACCAGTAGCAAATGGGGCAATTTTTCTGCTCATATCAGTTGAGAAAGTTATTTGTCCTGCTCACAAAGTTTAAAATGCCAACAATGATGGCAGTTCAAAATTTATGAGCAAGAAAAAATTCATGCTGAAATGACGAGCTGAAAAAAAAAGTTTACATCCTCTGGGTCTTGTTTTTACCATATTCTGTGTATTTTCAGGTTGTTATTCTCCATCACATGCTCTCTAAAGCTCTTGTCAAAGCTAGACCTTCTGTACTCTGGTGTTACAAGAAAGAGCTAGGATTTAGCAGGTATTGTACCAAGTTGGGAAGAGGGCTATGCTGTGGAGTAATTTTCATCATGTGCTTGAACATGGAGGTCTGGTCAGATGCACATCAGACAATAGATCTGTCAGGAGAATTTTGGTTTCATCCTTCAGGAGCAAATTAACCCATTTTGTACCGGAACCCCTAAATGGGTAATTGGCAAACCGTGCAGGCCCAGCAGCCTACACAGTTTGCCAAAAATTCAGCTACTTTCCAAACAAATTTTGTAGAAAATACATCCTTACACCCCAAAAGTTTGTATGGACTTATGCTATAATATATATGGTGGAAGATTCCATTTAGTACAAAATGGGTTAACATAGAAAACATTTCAGGATCAATCGGTACACAAGTGAGCTGGCCTCGGTAGCTCAGTCGGATGCGCGCCTGACTGTTGATCAGGAGGATGCGGGTTCGATTCCTGCAGGGGTTGGCAACATTCTTTCATGGGGATTGATCATGAAATCTTTTCTAAGGTCATTCTCTCCCTTCCACTGATTCAAGAAGGGCAGTTGTCAGTTTCTGGCCGTACTGGTTAACCGCTTACACGTATGTATAAGCCTGCCAGGAAAAGTGTGGGTAGGTAAACTGACCGACTCAAAAATAAGCTGAAATAGTGTTGACTGGGCTGTTAAACTCCACTACAAACAAACAAATCGGTACACAAGTAGTCAGGCACACATCCAGCTGAGCTCCAGGTGAGATGCAGTAAGAGCGATAGTTAAGGGATGCCAGGGATAAAGCTGGTCCAGGATTATGAGGAGAACTGATTTCTATCTCAGCAACAAACCGGGAGAGGTTTTTGACTGAATTTCCATGTTTTCCTGTTTATTATGCTCCCCGAAGAATATAGTCGCCGCTTCGTCCTTACGTCTGTACGTCAGTCCCGCTCTTATCCACACAAATTCTCAGAAACTACTGGTCGGATTTCAATGAAACTTCATGGGAATATTAAGTATCGAAGGTGGATGCGTATATCACCTGCATGTTTTGGTTCGATGATTTTTCCAACAGTTATGGTCCTTTGATGAATTCTGCATGAATATATAAGGTACTGTTTGTGTCCATGCAAATTCTCAGCAACTACATGCAGAAATTCAACAAAACTTCAATGGAATCTTAAGCAGCAATAGGGGATGCGCATATTATCTGTGCTATCTGGTTAGATGATTTGTCACAGAGTTATGGTACTTCGTTTAAAGCTGCAGTGTAAGGTCACTGTGGCTATTTTTAGAAAAACTTTGTCATCACTCTGGTGCCTACATTTATCGATGGATTTTAATATAACTTCACACAAATGTTGGGTATGATAATATCGTGAGCATGTTCGACTTTCAGGGTCCTGGGCTCAAGGTCAAGGTCACTGTGGCTATTTTTAGAAAAACTTTGTTTTCTCTCTAGTGCCTACATTTATTGATGGATTTTAATATAATTTCACACAAATGTTGAGTATGATAATATCTTGAGCAAGTTCAACTTTCAGGGTCCTGGTCTCAAGGTCAAGGACACTGCAGCTATTTTTAGAAAAAAAAAACTTTGTCATCGCTCTAGTGTCGTCATTTGCTGATGGATTTTAATATAACTTCACACAAATGTTGGGTATAATAATATCTCGAGCAAGTTCAACTTTCAGGATCCTGGGGTCAAGGTCAAGGTCAAGGTCACTGGTGATTTTTAGAAAAAAAAACTTTGTCATCGCTCTAGTGCCTACATTTATTGATGGATTTTAATATAATTTCACATAAATGTTGGGTATGATAATATCTCAAGCAAGACAATTCCTTTCATTTATTCCGACTTTTGTGTTGCTGATGTTTGTATGACAGTGCCATCAGGCAAGCTAATCTGTCCACCGACAGGTTTTGTTATACTCCATTTTGAAGTACAGTGAGTAAACACAGTATACTGCTCTTTAACTAGGATAATGTTTCCTGTTCAGACTATTGCACCTTCGGGGAGCATCCTTCGGTTTCCCTGATATTCTTTTTCTTTACATTTTGACTTCTCCCTCAACTAAAATAGGGACAAAGTTTAATATGTAGGGAGACTATTTCTCCTATTTCCCCTCTAACTTCTTTGGATGGTTTCCCTTATATGTTGTTTGAAGTATATGTTTTGGGTACACGTGTATTGTAAAATTCCTATATGAAGACCACTTTTGGGACTGTTCAAAAGTTTTTTCTAAGACCAATTTTGAACAGTCCCAAAGGTGGTCTCTTACTGAATACATTACGATAACACACCCGTGAGGCATAGTGCATTTTTTTTTGCATCTCCAACATGATCACTTTTCTGATGAAAATCCCTGATATTTTGATCCCAGTGTTTTTCGAAGAAAAATTGGGATTTTGTTATCGCCTCCGTCCGTCCGGCTATCTCCTCCTTAACCCTTGGGTGGAATCCAACCAAATTTGGTATGTGAGCTGCTTACATGAATGGCTTGCGCAAGAGCACGTTTATTTTTGGTCCCGACCCCAGGGGCCCTGGGGAGGGGTCAAAAGGTCAAATTTTTAGGATTAATGGAACACACTTTTCCTCCAAGAATTTAATTTATTTTGTAAATGAATGGAAGCAAGGGTATTGAGTTGGAAAACGTGGCGGGCCATCGACTGCGCGATCTAGTTCTTATTTATACTGCAAACATAGGCTGTGGGTACCTACAACCTATGTCTTTGAGCAGAAATAAGAAAAACAATGTAAATCTCCATACTATCTAAAGTGGGGTTTAGCAGGGTTTTCATTTCACAGACTTCAAGTTAACCTGATGGAACACAAAGAATGAATAATTGAAACCTTCCCATGAAGGAGTATCAACAAGTACTCACACTGTTTATTGTAATGCAGTTATTTGTTTGTTTGTTTGTTGAAGGGCAGTTGCCAGTTTCTGGCGAAAGAATGTGCACTGTACTGGTTAACTGCTTACGTATAAGCCTGCCCAGGAAGTGTGGATAGGTAAACTGACCAGCTAAAAAATAACATAAATAGTGTTGACTGGGCCGTTAAACTCCAATACAAACAAACAAACAAAACCATTATATGGGCCCCGTTAAGCGATTTTGGTACTTATCGCCTATGCGAGCAGCGAAGGTTCAGGCGAGCCTGCGCATCCGCGCAGTCTCGCCAGAACCTTCGCTGCTCGCTCATACAAGCAGTGAATCAAGAGGAACCTTCAGACAGAAAGCCATATCCCTGGACCCTCTGAATGGCTGGGCATGCGCAGTTGAAATTTGTCATGACGGAATGCTCGAAGACCCAAATTCGCTTGGCGGGGCTCATATGTTAGTGTTAGGTTTCTTCCGTTTCAGTCATCGAAAACAGAGAATGCGACAGCTTCAGAAAAAGATTAAGAGTGGAAAGTTAGACATTAAAGAGGATGATCCATTTGAATTGTTTGTATCAGCGACATCAATACGCTATTGTTACTATGCAGAGACTCATAAGATACTAGGAAACACATATGGGATGTGTATTCTCCAGGACTTTGAAGCCTTGACCCCTAACCTCCTGGCCAGAACCATTGAGACAGTGGAGGGAGGAGGAGTTGTTGTTGTTCTCTTGAGATCTATGGCCTCCTTAAAACAGCTCTATACTATGACTATGGTAAGCTAAGTCACATGTTTAACCCATTTTGTACTGAATGGAATCTTCCACCTTATATATATATGTTCTGCGCAAAGTAAGAATCGGTACAATTCTAGAATTGTCCTGCGCAAAGTAAGAATTCTCACTTTGTTGCGCAAAGTGAGAATTCCTACCTTGCGCAATACAATTCCGGAATTGTCTCTGCGCAAAGTGGGAATCGAGACAAAGTGAGAATTCCTACCTTGCGCAATTACAGTATCGGAATTGCCTCTGCTCAAAGTGGGAATCGGGACAAAGTGAGAATAGTAAAGTAGAAGTAAAACAAAGATCAGGAATTGATACAATTAACTTACTCCACCCATAAAAGACACCAAAGGGAAAGAAATACAAACATTAAGCGACCAGACCATAATGGAAACCTAAACAAAGGAAGGCCATAAGGACAGTTACTTTCCCACAAAATGGCCATATGGCCATCCAAAACCAAAAGACACAAGTGATACACACAGTAAGTAACAAACAACAACATAAATAAATCGCCACAGAAGAGCCGCCTTGGAACGGTCAGTGGAAGATTTCCACTGGGGGGCTTAAATCGATTTTACGTGGCCACAATCCTCGCCCTTACTTCCGTCGCGATTTAGACAAATAATTTGTTCAGTCCGCATGAAGGCCTCCTAACTCATCAGTGCAACATCTCCGTGAACACAAAAATCAAAGAACCACAGAGGTGAGACAACGGTGAGGACTCGACAGCAAGAAACCACTGAAATGCTGGAGCAAAAGAAAACCAACAGTTAGACTCCGATGAGCCCGACCAGAGACAGAGCATCAGGCACCAACCGACATTATCTCTCTAATTTTCAATAAGCCTTTACGTTGGAGCCGTCATAGAATCTGAGGCCTGACCCACCGGCGTGCAATTAAAGAGGGAAGCAAAGTTGCCAACCGTGATTGGGTTAACTACCATGCATGCAGTCTGTCGTATAATATCCATGTTGTACCCAATCTTTTTATATCGAAGAATGATTTTACGAAATTGGGTGCTGAAGTCATTGCGGTTATATATTTTTCTGAATTTATATGCTAAGTCACCATAAAATTCGGGTTCCGATAGACCTTGTTGCAGAAGAGATTTAAGTCCAATATTGAATTTTGAAATTAAATCAGAATGGCGTCTATAAAATTTTGAAAAGGCTTTGCGTAGTTTATGGTACCGATAACCCTGATTAAGGAGTTTAGCCGTTAATAATTTATTACGAGTGTTGAAGTCAGTTACATGACTACACACTCTAGCAAATCGAATTAATTGCGAAATATAAACGCCATAGGATGGCGCACGAGGAACATCACCATCCAAAAAAGGAAAATTTACAATCTCAAAATCAAAGTCATCGCGTTTATCATAAATTTTGCACGAAACAAATCCGTCTACAATAGACAGATGTAAATCCAAAAACGGGGCCTCGGTATCAGAAGAATTTGCTTTATTTAACTGAAGTTCTAGGGGGTAAATCTGACTGATCAAACCATCAAAATAGGTATTATCAATATTTAATAAATCATCTAAATATCTAGAAGTAGAGCTAAAAGCTTCAATAATTTCAGATTGATTATCAATGGAAAGCGACAAAATGAAGTCTCTTTCATAACAATACAAGAACAGATCAGCCACAAGAGGTGCGCAATTAGTACCCATCGGAATACCCACAATTTGTCTAAATAACTTAGTACCGAATCTAATATAAATATTGTCAAGTAGAAAGGTGAGGGCATCACACACTTTCTGACATGACCAAAGTGTATAATTCTTATGCTCTTTAGAAGTGAAAAATGCATTTCTGACATTACATGCAAGATAGAGAGAATCTTCTCTGTGAAAAGCCCATTCAATTAAATCATTAAGCTTTTCTTTTATAAGATTATGAGGAAGTGTAGTGTAAAGAGTGGAAAAATCGTAGGTAGACAGACTAGAAGCACGAAAAAATATTATTACGGGATTTTATCACATCCATATGGAAACTGATCCCTTGTGGTAAAAATCACTCTATAAATCTAGTCCAAACTTCGCTTCTATCTTATGGACATTCCATTTTAATTTTCTTAAAAGAATATGAGCGGCATCACGCATAAAAGGTCCTTAGAGCCTTCGCTGTATGCATGAAGGATATATGGGACTAGAGGAAGGTTCAGACAAAGAATCAAATATCTGGCCTCAGTGAGACTTTGCGCATGTGCATTTATGTGATCAATTTACGGATATACGCTAAGTACCTTTTATGTGTGACGCTGCTGATATCATAGGCAGATGCTCATTAGTCCAGTGTTGGTAATGATTTCTTGATGACTGGGTACACTTGAATTTGTATGGAAATGCATTTTATTTTTGCCGTTATCATTATTATTTTTTATTTTTACTGCTGTTGCTTATGAAATTTTCCAACCTCATCAGTAAAATCAGTTTTTTTTACTTACGACAGCAAGATATCGGTAAAGCAAACACATTTCAGTCAAGTTGAAAGTAGTTGTTGCGGCAATGGTTTGTATAAAAAAAAAATAGACATGCTCAAAAAAGTTTACTTTTGCTCACAAACTGTGAGCACATGATGAACGAATATATGAAAGCACATATGAAATTAAAATGTACATTATATTGGCGAGTCTCCGCTGTTCTTGTGGATGACCTCAGACTCAGAAAGGAACCACAAAATACAAACACATCATCTTATAAATCGTAATGATTCTAAAAACTGGGACAACCAAGTAAGTGAGCAAACAGTGTACACTCAAATGTTTATCATACAGCCTGCACTATGACCTTAATGCGCGAAACATCAATGTCTGGAAAAGGAAAGGAAAAGATCAATGTTTCCCACATTTTTGGCACATTACTGTACACTGTGTAAAAATGATAAGTATCCCGAGACACGAAACATTCAGCTCCTACAATCGCAAATAATTTTCTACGCACAAAACCATCAAAGTAATGTTACCAAGACTATACAGATGAAAAATGCTATTCCCACAGATGAAAATTCGATTCTCACTTTGTCCCAAATACTCCCACTTTGTCCATACGAATGAAACATTCGGTTCTCACTTTGTCCAAAAGATTCCCACTTTGCGCAGAGAGATTTACCTGTTTCATAAAACATTCAAATCCCTTGCGCAATTCTAGAATTGTACCCGTACAATTCTAGAATTGCGCAACAAAGTAGGAATTCCTACTTTGCGCAGGACAATTCTAGAATTGTACCGATTCTTACTTTGCACTGAACATATATATATATATATATATATATATATGAGGAGTCCATTTCAAAATATAGGGGTAGCACATTGAGTTGATTTTAGAAATGGCCATCTCATCAGGATCTACACTGTTTGCAGATGTATCATTGCTGGTCTGAAGTAAAGTGTCAAAAGAAAAGGAATATTCTCTTACTTTTCAGCTGGTTTAAGTAACACTGGTTGAATACTTTGCACCTCTATTCAGTCTTGCCATTGGGGCAATGGGACTTTTAACCTTGTAACTTTTAACACTTATCCTGCTGAATAAATTTGTTTAGTGACACCCATTTCTGACTGTCAGCCAATCAAATTGTTTGATACAGTGTATTAATTTAATTCTAAAACTGCATGACAAACAGTGTAGATCCTGATTTGCAAAGGTTGGGGCTGTCATGATCAGCAAAATAAGGGTCAGGATTGAGCAGAGTAAGTTGTGAAACTATTGAGAAATCATCATTTATTGTTTTTCTGTTTGTAGGATGTCCACTCAAGGTATAGAACAGAAGCCCACCAGGATGTTGTAGGAAGATTTAATGAAAGGTAATAGGAAAACCTACAGGGTCAGACACAGGGCCTGACAATTCCAAGTTGTCGGAGTCATGTCCGCATTCTGTTGAGGTTATATTAAACCTTGCCATGAAAAACATAAGCAGCTAGAATTTTATTCACAAGTTCAAATAAAAACTTATACACCAACCTCATTATAACATGGTTTTGGATATAACACGGCTTCAAGATGGATCCCAAAAATGTATAGATTATATATGGTCATTTTTCTATATAATCTATGCATTTTTGTTTGGGTATAACACAGTTTCTGCTTTGGACACTGACAATGGTGTTATAAAGAGGTGGTGTATATTGTACAAGTTATATTTTCAAATTTACATGTACCAGCTGCCACTATTAGTATCATCTGCCATTTATCATTGCACAGTTGGTTGTTCAAAATATTTAAAGGGAATAGGTACACCTTCATGGGAGCCAACTCCTGCAAAAGTATTTTTGTCTCCCATGTCAATAAGAGTTAACTCTTAAAGGAGCAAATTCTATCCTTTAAGAGGAGACCCCTTTTTCAGCGGGACAGGGCATATAGAAAGGCAAACAGAAAGTCCCAAAAATTGTCTCCCATTGAAAAATGGTGGAAAGACCTGCTAGGTGTTCCCTTTCCCCTTAATATCTAATACATTGAAACCTCCATGGTGTAGTGGTTCATAACACAAGGGTTGTGGGTTAGATTCAAGAAAAAAAAAGAGCTCAACATCAATTGATCAAATATTTCTTGCACACCAGACAAAGAAATCCGTGATTTTACCCTGGGATAGAAATTTATGTTCTGACCCTGGTGTTCCGACCCAGGCAACTAACATAAATGCTCTTCAATTCTATTCAACTGCTGGAACTACTTCCGCACTACTTTTATTTTGTAAACAATATACATGTGCGAGCTGTCAAAACTAACCGGAGATGTTGTGCAAGAAAAAGAATCCAATATGGGGTTCTGTTGTAGATGGGCGTTTCCAACCCTCGGGATGACCGTGAAATTGAAAGTTTTAACCCTTGTTCTGCTGAACACAATAACCCTTACCTTGGTAGAGAAACCATCTGATCAGGATCATTCAGTTTGTGAATTAGAATGAATATATTATTTCAAGCATTTGATTGGTTGATAGTAAGAAATATGTGTGGCTACATTAATTTATTCAGCTGGAAACGCATTATTATTTGCTAGGTCCTGAGGAAGCTGGTTGGAGGCAAGACCAGCCTGAATGATTGCTATTCTTACATGGTGATTTCAAATATTATTTTGTTGAACCTGTTCATTATATCAACATAAATTTTAAACATGGATTTTGCTGTTTGAGCAACGCTTCCAGATCATTCAAAATTGTTTCCAAGCAGCTATGCACATCAGTATTTTTACAAGAATTAAGATAAATATTGTAATTGTTAACCTTTCAACTGCTACATAAATTCCTGTAGCAGACAGCATTTTTCACAGTAAGTAAGGCTTGACATTACCTGTTAATCGTCTGCTTGGCAGACATTTAACATGTAATGTCAGGCCTTATTTTTACCGAAAAATATGAAAGAAAAAAACCCTTTGAAAATGTTGCCTGCTAGTTGCGATTAGCAGTCAAAGGGTTAAACATGGAATTTTGAGCACTGCTTCTGACCCATTCAACTATGGCTTCAAGCAGCTTTGCAGTATTTATGCAAGAATTAAGATAAATACTGTAAATGATAATTGTTTATGGTGTTCTAATTCCTAAAGTATTGGTAGTACACAAGTGACCAGCAAAGACTCCTACGAGCCTGGGCATTAGCACAGACTCACCAGAGCCTTTGCTGCAGGAAGATACATAGATAAGACTTTGAAGTAGCTTGATGAAGAATTAATGTGTCTAGCCATGTTAGTTGGCTGTGTTTAGGGCCTCCGTGGCCTAATGGGTAAGAGCACTGACTCTCTCAGTGCTGTGGTTTGTGGCTCGTTCGGGTCACATATGAGACGCCAAGTTCTGCAACAGAAGGTCAGATGTTTTTTCTTTGGGTACTCAGTTTTTCGCCCACCTCTGATTAAAGATCGACTCGAAATAAGTGAAATAAGCTTGAAAGGGCCGTAGAACGGAACCAAAAAAAAAAAAAAATAATGCGGCTGCATATTGGAAGAACATAAATGAGCCGGTGCATGACAAAACCTACAATAAGACCGGTGCAACCAGCAGAGACTCAAATCAACCTGTGCACACATCCACTATGACACGACCTTTTGCTTATGTCTTTTTGCATAGATACATGTACTAGCCTATAGTAGGTACTTGCGATCAGCGAAGACTCTGATCAGACTGCACGAATGGGCAGGCTGATCTGAGTCTTTGCTGGTCGCTCAAGACTTATAGTAGATTTTGTCATGCACTGGCTCAAATTGGAGACTGATATGGGCACTCTCCTCAAGTGCAATCACAAACATGTTTCAGGTTCATGCTGTCTTTGACATCCTGTAGAAACTGTATGGTGATAGATGACCAGTTTAATGTTCTACCCTTCTCCTCTCACTCCCTCAGTGTACAGCCTCTCCCAGCTAAATCTCTGGTAAGAATTACTGCTTTAGATAAATGGATACAACTT
This sequence comes from Lucinisca nassula, assembly GCA_963580285.1. Taxonomy (NCBI): domain Eukaryota; kingdom Metazoa; phylum Mollusca; class Bivalvia; order Lucinida; family Lucinidae; genus Lucinisca; species Lucinisca nassula. The sequence goes on from OY757015.1 coordinate 159,030,674, forward strand.
ATTCTTCAAAGCCACAGGTCTCAATGTCTGGTAAAAGTCCCACAAAATTGGAAGCAATGTCTCCAAAATCACCTAAATAGTGTTGACGTGGGACGTTAAACCTCAAATCAAGCAAAATCAAATAAAACTGTGAAGTGTCACTGCTTTAGGTGGTAGGTGTTGCTGCTTTGGATGAATTGTTCTTGCACACCAGACAAGGAAATCCGTGATTTTACCCTGGGATAGAAATTTATGTTCTGACCCTGGTGTTCCGACCCCAAATCGAATATAATCGCGTGTTTGATAAATGCACTGGTTGATTACAACCTCATGCGCGGCGGCGTCATGCATGACGTCACTATACATTCCTGTTGTGTCATCACAAAATGGTGGACATCGGTAGCCGAAGTGACAGCAGCATTACGTAAACATTCGCAATAGAAATGGAAGGTATGCAAGAAAAAGAATCCAATATGGGTGTGAGGGGTGGATAGAAAAATCCGTCCCTCGGGATCACTGTCCGGCATCACTCTGCAAGCCTCGTGATGCCGGACAGTGTCCCTCGGGACGGATTTTTCAATCCACCCCTCACACCCATATAAGATTCTTATAATACAACTTGTTCTTCCAAGTATATCACCGGTAAGTGTCACTTCTCTAGTGATATGGACACAGCTTATTCTTCCTTGATGAATCCCTGTGCCATTGCTGAAGATGGATGGGCACAACTTATTCTTCTAGCTTAATCACTGGTAAGTGTCGCTGCTTTTAGTGAATGGACACAACTTTTTCTTCCTTATGTTAGTAAATAAGGCCTTGCATTACATGTGTATTGTCTGCTTGGCAGCTTCGATAGCTCAGTGGTTAGCACGTTGGAGTCGTGATCATGAGGTTGTGGGTTCAAATCTGGCCACCGAAGGTGAGGTGTGTCCTTGGGCAAGACGTAATGCCACTGTCGCACTCCATCCAGGTGTAAATGGGTAGCAGGAGTGTAAAATGCACTGCCTCTCTCTCGGGTCTGTGATAACATCCGGAATGAGTGTTCGAGAGTGATTCAAATAAGCTTGAAGCTTTCATCGCAATCAAGCTAAAATCAATTAGTATCAACTAATTGTCTGCTTGGCAGGCATACGATTTACATGTAATGTCCTGCCTTATTTTCACTGAAAAAATAAGAAAAATAAAAATACACTAAGAAAATTCCATCTACTAATTGTAATGAGCAGTCCTAGGGTTAAGACTGGTCTCTACTATTATCCTTACATGTATTAGTTTCATAACATATACCGTATTCGGGCGTGTATTACCCGCAGTTTTTTTCCCTCAAATTACAGGCCCAAGTTCTGGATGCGGGTAATCCGCCCGAATTATTTTTGGACCATTTTATTTTTACTTTTTACAGCTGAAAATACGATGCATCTCATGTTATGCTCTATCCTTTTACGATTCCCGACATAAATAACGTTTAATTGTCCACTCAATTTTACTTACACATGAGTAATATAACAATCTCTATTACTAGCAAGCCCGAATTTGTGAGTATTATTCCTAAAACTTTGATTTTAAACAAAATAAACAAGCAAGTTCAATGGGAACATCAAAGTTTTCCGGCATCCAAACTGCCGCCCACAAATCACCACTAGTTTTTTTCTGCACGCGATCGGTAAATGACATCATCGTATCCCAGCAACCCCACACGTGTCTATTGTTTTAGCTTAATGGGGCGTATCTGTCTCATAAAAAAATGTTTGGAAACGGTAAAAGTATTCTCGCTAGCAAAACAGCGCTTTCCGTAAGCTCCGTGTCAATAACCAACAACAGAATACAGATGTGTTAACACAAAGAGTTCAACTTTTCTCGCCAAGCGTCTGCTATTTGGCGCCAAAACATAACCATGCACGAGAAAGCAGAATAGTCGTAGCAACTCGTCTTGGGAGCAATTAAATAATTTTCACACTGATTGCGGATTAAATTTTATGATTGGGGAATAAACACAAATTAGAGACATAACTTGACCATATTTTCACATCTTATCGACACGCACCGCAGGGTGGCAATTATATGACAGGGATTAACAATAGTGTCATAATGGAACCGTTATAAATCAATAAACAGTGTAAATCCAAATCAGACATCTGCGGCGTCTTTCTGAGGTGTCTGATCTGGGACTGCACTGTTTGCCGATGTCCCAAAAAAGAAACGTCTGCGGCGTCTTTCTGAGGCATCTGATCCGGGACTGCACTGTTTGCCGATGTCCCAAAAAAGGGCCGCGGGCATATGTGGGTTAATAAATTAATAACACTGGTGAACAGGTAAAGTTTTTTCAACATTTTAATCAAAATACATGCTTTCTGGTGATACTCGCACGCACGTGCATTTTCCCGCCTTTTGAAGACGATCGCGCGTTCCGTTGTGTGCTACAAAAACTGGCCAAATTCTTTCTCACTTACGCATCCACCAAAATTTCAGCAAATGTTCCATGCGGGTAATACAACAGTATAACAGTTTTCCCCCAGATTTTGGCAACAAAAGGGGGTGCGGGTAGTACGCAAATGCGGGTAATACACACCCGAATACGGTACACACCTTATGTTAGATTTCTTTCAATCTAATCATTCATAATTTTATGTTGATAGGATATTTAGACAGTGTATTGTGTATTGGCGATCATATTGCTAACTCTTATCTTGCTGTTCAGGACAACCCCTATCTTTGGAAACAGTGTAGATCCAGATCAGATGGCTTCTGAAGAAGCCATCTGATCAGGATCTACACTGTTTAACATTAAGTTTATGGCTTTGTAAGAATAAATTACATCAAGTAATCTGATTGGTTAAAAGTCAGAAATGGGTGTTGCTAAACTGAATATTCAGCAAGAGAAGGGTTAAAATGTTGCACATTAGTTTTGAAGTATACTGGTTCAAAATAGAACTGAAGGCAATGATCAGGAATCAATACAATTAACCCAAAACTCCCACTAGAGACACCTAAGGGAAAGAAACACAAACATGAAACAACTAGACACTAATGGAAACACCAATAGCAGAAAGCCAAATGGACAGTTATTTTCCAACAAAATGGCCAATTGGCTATTCAAAAGAAAAAAAAAACACAAGTGATACTTACACTCAAAGTCAAACCATAACAAAAACAAACCGCGGCAGAAGAACCGCCTTGGAACGGTCAGTGAAACAAATTCCACTGGGGGACTAAAATCAATTTTATGCGGCCGCAATCCTTGCCCTTCTCTGGCAATTTAGATAAATAATTTGTTCAGTCTGCTTGAAGGCCTCCTAACTCATCAGACCAACATCTCTGAGAACACAAAAATCAAACAACCGCAGAGAGGAAACAACAGTGAGGACTCGACAGCAAGAAACCACTGAAATGCTAGAGCAAAAGAAAACCAACAGACTCTGATGGGCCCAACCAGAGACAGAGCATCAGGCACCATCCAACATTACATAAAATAAGATTCAACCAGAGACAAGCCTTTCTACTCTTTAAATTTGTTAGTTCAAGCCCTGCTTGGGTAATGACTGAAAAAAGGAGTGGGTAAATCATATCAGAGTGGATGACTTAGTCCTATCTTTCATACTTTGTTTCATAGCATGATCCCACCTAATGGTCAGTGGGTTATTATCATGGTTGGTCTCTACTAACCCATCAACTATTAGGTCATCAGGTTGTGACACACCATTTTTTTTCCAATCTCTTTATAGGAAGATTCCATTTCACCTCGTGAGCAAGAGTTAAGGGACTTGAAGGACTCCCTACAGGACACACAACCAGTTGGCTCCCTTGTCAAGTGTTGTAGGACTCTGGATCAGGTAGGAACAGAGACCTTTTATGATATACCTTTTTGTTATACTGCAAAGAAATTTCCTGGCTTTTGATTGGACAGTGAAATGGTAATTAGTTTCCAAATACCCTGTGAGCAAAATTATTTTGCCCTCTGGTGCATGCCTTCGCTGAATTGAGATGTCTGCCAACTTGGATTCACTGCAGTTAATAAAAAATATAAGCAAAATAATTTCATGCACCATCAAGAAATAAATAAATAAAAAATTGGGGTTGTTTTACTTTCATTAGATACTTCATTTTAATGTTTTCTGTTATAAAGCTCTCATTCTAACATGGAGTTTAAGCATCTCATTGAGCTCCGTGATCAATGTAGTGCTTGGAGAAGGACACATTTGATGATGTCACATGTAAATATGTACTTCTGACAAAAGAATCCTCAACAGTCTACAAAGTATCATTAAAAAGCTTTCCGGTATAACAAATTTGTTATTTTATTCTTGACAGAGAACATGTAGTCACATTCCCCGCCTGAAAGCTTTCCGGTGTAACAAATTTGTTATTTTATTCTTGACAGAGAACATGGGGTCACATTCCCCGCTTGAAAGCGTATTTACCCTCGCCTAATGGTTTTGGCAAATATCAATCTCAGGCAAGAAATGTGTTCCTCTGTTCATCGTCAATAATCATAATAACCTATAATGTGAACTGGTAAGGCATAGAATACAGTGCACATTGATGTATTCTAGGTGGTTTGTTTAGGTTTTCTTCCTGATTCTCCACTGACATAGCTCCACATAAGGAGGAGTTACCAGGCTGGTTGATGGATAATTTCCCTTATTTTATGTTAGAGACATGTTGTGGGTACTAATTAGAATCAAATAAGATGATTCTAATGTGGTGAAATAAGCAAACCTTCCAAAATTATTGTTAGTACTCCTTTTCAAGAGCTATGATTGTCATTACGATAACCCACCTTATTTATGCTGCAAACATAGGTTGTGGGTGCTCATTAGAACCGCCTCGTTGAGGCGGTTCTAATGAGTATCCACAACCTATGTCTTGGAGAAGAAAAATACATATACCCCGTAAACACCAGTTTTCTCTGTATAAACTGGGTTTTAAGGGGGTGTTCATTTCACGGATTTGTGCACGTGATGGTCCATTGATGGTCTGTGCAATGCTTGTACTATTACGAAAACATCAAAAAGGTGACTATCATTAATATTGTAATAATAATAATAATAATAATCAACTTTATTTAATGAGGAAAACACATTGTACAGTGAATGCTGTGACCTGGCATCATGCTACATGCAGCTTGAGACATCTCTTAATCATATGAACCCTTCAAGCACTAAGCAACTTTGGAAGACAACATTTTTTTCAGTGAAAATAAAGCTTGGCAGAAGATCCACATGAAATGTCAAACCTTAATAATCGAAGCAGTTGGAGGGGCATATTACTTCTGGGAGGTTTGTGCATCCCTTACACTTTTTTATGCATAGCTTAACTTATGAACCATGCATAATTTGCGACAGTATGTTCTGCAAAATACTGACCAAAACCTGAGGTAATCACGTAATGTTGCTTTTCATTGACTGGAATTTGGTTTTACACATCCCACAGCACTTGGGGCTTTGTGCAAAATTATACAACTAATTTTTTGATACTGTAAAACCGCCAAATACCACCAATTTTAAGGGGAATGGATACACCTTCAGGGGAAGCAACTCCTTCAAAAGGTATTTTTGTCTCCCATGTCAATAGGGGCCAACTCTTTAAAGGAAAGACTGTCTTTTAAGAGTAGACCCCTTTTTCTTTGGAAAAGAGTTTATGGAAAAACAAACAGGAAGTCATGAGAGTAGTCTCCCTTTGAAAAATGGTGGAAAAATCTGCCAGGTCTATCCATTCCTCTCAAAGTTTTTTGTTTCGTTGTAAACCCATGTCTTGCTAAATTACAGTCCCTGCCCATCGGGGCTTAAAGAAATAGATAGGCTGCATGATGCTTCCATACACACAAGTACTGGTAGTAGTACAGGTAAACCACTTAGAGGATCTAACTTATAAGCCTGCCCAGGAAAAGTGGTGCAGGTCAGACCAGTCATGCTTATAAACCCTATTGGTTTCTTTGGGCGACAGTGCTTGAGATGTCATTTCATCTCAGTGTCGGGTAAATGTCCCACAAAATTGGAAGCAACGTCTCCAAAAGGAACTGTACAGTGTTGATGGGGACGTTATACCTCAAATCAAGATAAAAATTGTCTTTCTAAATAAATAAATTTTGCCACATCTATTTTTTACTAACAGCCAATTAAAATACTTGATATGATGTATTCATTCAAATTGACTAACTGAATAAAAAACAGTATAGATCCTGATCAGATGGTTTAATATCTGGATCTACAATATTTTCAAAGGTAGGGCTTAGTACATGTCAGCAGGACAAGAGTTATTCTTGCACACCAGACAAGGATATCTGTGATTTTACCCTGGGATATAAATTTATGTTCTGACCCTGGTGTTCCGACCCCAAATCGAATATAATCGCGTGTTTGAAAAATGCACTGGTTGATTACAACCTCATGCGCGGCGTCGTCATGCGTGACGTCACTAAACATTCCTGTTGTGTCATCACAAAATGGCGGACGTCGGTAACCCAAGAGACAGCAGCATTAGAAATTCGCAATAGAAATGGAAGGTATACAAGAAAAAGAATCCTATATGGGTGTGAGGGGTGGATAGAAAAATCCGTCCCTCGGGATCACTGTCCGGCATCACTGGGCAAGCCTCGTGATGCCGGACAGTGTCCCTCGGGACGGATTTTTCAATCCACCCCTCACACCCATATAAGATTCTTATAATGTTTCTGTTAAAAGGTGCCATAAATTGAAGATAAGAGGATCAGCTGTTTTCATTCCCACATTTCAGGCTAAAGGTTTATTGAAGTTTGTTGAGGCTATCTCTGAGAAGATGTTACGTAGTACCGTTGCTATGACAGCAGCGAGAGGTCGAGGGAAATCTGCAGCTCTTGGTCTAGCAATGGCCACAGCTGTTGGTTTTGGGTAAGAAAATCACGTTTACCATGTTTATTTACTGAACTTTAGAAACCCAGAACAAGAGGTCAGAAGTATGACACTGTTTAATCACACAAGAGTTATATAATGGCATCATCATCATCATTGTCATCATCATCATCATGGGATTTTTGATTAACATGCAGGTACAGGGGCAACAACCACATAAGTGGGCACCCTTCCAGGTAGCTGGTTTTCTGCACACATGGCAGATCCCACACCATGGATTTAAAGTCATTTTTTTTTCAGTATGACTTCAAAACTTAGTTACAGAGCATAGCATTACAGTATGGCATCTACAAAAACACATAATTTAAAGTTGCCAGTAGAATATTTCAGTATGCCATGTTTGTTACATGATTTCAATTTTTATGCCCCCAACTTTAAAAAAGTTGGGTGGCATATTGCTTCTGGCTTGTCCGTCCGTTCGTCCATTAGTCCGTTCGTACGTCACGCTTTCTTGTGCATAGCATATCTTTACAACCGTGTATGCTAGTGTTTTGAAATTTCATATATGGGTTCCTCATGAAAAAATAGTTGACCCGTATTTTTTTTCTTGTCCAAATTATCTCCCCTTCTTGAATTATTTCCCCTTTAATTAAATAACATAGAATTCTCGTTAGCAAGATATCTCAAAAAGTATTTGAGCTACAGCCTTGATATTTGGTATAGTGATTGGGACTAAGGAGGAGATTACCTGATTAAATTTTCAACCAATTCTATAAAATTTTGTTAGAGTTATGGCCCTTTGTAATTTTTTGCCACTCAATTGTGTTGCTTTCTGGTGCATAGCATATCTTTAGAACCGTGTATGCTAGTGTTTTGAAATTTCATATATGGGTTCCTCATGAAAAAATAGTTGACCCGTATTTTTTTTCTTGTCCAAATTATCTCCCCTTCTTGAATTATTTCCCCTTTAATTAAATAACATAGAATTCTCGTTAGCAAGATATCTCAAAAAGTATTTGAGCTACAGCCTTGATATTTGGTATAGTGATTGGGACTAAGGAGGAGACTACCTGATTAAATTTTCAACCAATTCGATAAAATTTTGTTAGAGTTATGGCCCTTTGTAATTTTTTGCTACTCAATTGTGTTGCTTTCTGGTGCATAGCATATCTTCAGAACCGTGTATGCTAGTGTTTTGAAATTTCATATATGAGTTCCTCATGAAAAAATAGTTGACCCGTATTTTTTTTCTTGTCCAAATTATCTCCCCTTCTTGAATTATTTCCCCTTTAATTAAAAAACATAGAATTCTCGTTAAGAGTTTCATTGATGATACTTGGTACATGCTTGGAACTAGGAGTGAAATTTTTATGCAGGCATCCATGTTTGACCTTGACCTAGATTTCATGGTTTGGTGACTTTGCGCCTCCACAGGCGCGACATAGCCTTCGGGGGAATTCTTGTTGTATGTTTTTGAGTCTTTAACAATATTTGTTGAATATTTTGCCATCTAAGGACAAGCAAAGGTTGGGGGCATTGTGTTTTACAAACACCATTTCTAGTTACCATGGATTCAGAAGTAGAATGGAAAACAATATTGATCCATTGTATACCATCTATACCATTGATCTATACCATTTTCAGAAAAGAATATATCAAGGTTCAGCATGTTGAGGGTTTAATATGCATGAGATCCTTTTATATGATGTTTATTAAACTTGTTCTATGATTTCAATATGTTGCTTGCAAATGCTTGCACAACATATAAATTATGGAACTCTAGTATGTATCAAAATATAACTGTTCTAGTAAGTACAATATCTAATATACATATAATATAATATTTTGCTGGAAAAATGTGAGTACTTTTTGCAGGCTATTACATTTGTTCAGCAAGTTTGTTCACATATTTGCCATATAAAATCATCAAAGTCATTAGTTTTGAACATCTGGACCTTGGTTGTACTTAAAGCAGGTTTTCAGGTTTTCCCATATACTTTCTCATGTCCCCGTTGAAACAAGATTTAAAGGAAATTCAAGGAAGGTTGTGTATGTTTGTTTGTTTGTTTTGGTGGTGGTGGTTGGTGGGGGAGGGGGAGCATTGCAGTGGGGTTGGGATGGGGGAAAGGGATGGGGCATTTATTGGAAGATGTTACGAGATATATTAAAACTTTTTTGGGACAAGTGTGACTTCTAAAATATTTATTAGAGGACATCTGGAACAGAATTAGGTCAAAAATGGCATTTTTTAGTGTGAGGAAGACCATATGGTCCAAATATTGTTTCCTTTAAGAGTAGCTTCTTATGATTTGGCTTGGTTTGTTCAAAGTTCAATAACCCAGTCAACACTAGACAAGTTATATCAAGCTGGTCAGTTTACCTAACCATTATTTTCATGGACAGGATTATAAGAGCCCCGCCAAGCGAATTTGGGTCTTTGAGCATTCCGTCATGACAAATTATAACTGCGCATGCCCAGCCATTCAGATGGGTCAGGGATATGGCTTTCTGTCTGAAGGTTCCTCTTGATTCACTGCTTGTATGAGCGAGCAGCGAAGGTTCTGGCGAGCCTGCGCGGATGCGCAGGCTCGCCTGAACCATCGCTGCTCGCATAGGCGATAAGTACCAAAATCATTTGACGGGGCCCATAAAATAGCGGTTATCCAGAGCAGTGTACATTCTTTTGCCAGAAACTGACAACTGCCTTTGTTGAATCAGTAGAAGGGAGAGAATGACTTTAAGCTTTCTATGAGAATGGTGGCAGTATGCCAGATTGATGTCCCAAGAGGTAATTCAATTCTCCTTTATTGTGGAACCTGCTTTAACCCTTTGTGTGCGGGAAACCCCTAAAGGGGTAGTTTGTCAAACAGTGCAGGCCCAGATCAGACGCTGCAGAACGCGGTGTCTTCTGCGGCGCCTCGTCTGATCAGGGCTTATTTGCTAACAGAATATTCCCTAAAAAATAGAATAAAAACAAACAGATAGGCCTGCCACCCCTATGACAAATTTAATGGACTTGTCCAACATATAGCAATGGAAGAGTCCACTGGTATACAATGGGTTAAGCATGGCACAATATAGGAGTCTGGATTTTGGTCCATTTGACTGTTCATTCATCCATTTGTCAACTTGTAAACATTTGTGTCAACACTACCATCAACCTGAATGTTCCATATCTATTTCTCAAGAATTACAATCACAGGCATGACATAGTCTTCTTATGACTTAGAGTTGATCTGGGGCCAGTTGTTCAAAGCATCGTTAGCTTAACGAGCTCGTTAGTGGTCATATTGTTAACTCTTCTAGCAAGTACAATATCGTAAATTTTGGTATTTTTGCTGAAAAAATGTGAGCAGCTTTTGCGTCCGCAAAAGCTGCTCACATTTTCTCAGCAAAAATTTCAGCATATTTGCCATATTTAATTATCAAAGTTTTAACGATACGTTAACTAACGATGTCGTTAGTTTTGAACAACTGGCCCCAGATCACTTTTTTCACATCTTTCACAGAATCTTTTGAATGTCAGCCATGCTGTCTGTTTCAGGTATTCAAACATATTTGTCACATCACCAAGTCCAGAAAATCTTAAAACTCTGTTTGAGTTTGTCTTTAAAGGATTTGATGCTTTAGAGTATCAGGTATTTCTTTTCTTTCTGTCTAACCTAATGTAACACAATGGCATTCAGTTCTAATGAGTACACTTAACATACAATTTCGTGATAAAATAACAAATTTCTCCCTAAATCATATCAGATATGCTGGCAAACCGTAAAGACCCAGATCAGACACTGCAAAATGCAGCATCTAATCAGGGCCTAAACTGTTTGCAGAAAGTCCAGTCATTTTCCAAATAAATTCTAAAGATGACACAGCCTGTAACCCCTAAATTTTGCAATGGACTCCTGCTATATATGAGGAGGAAGATTCCATTTGGTACAAAATGGGTAAGGCCCCCGCCCATAGGGGCTTGAAGAAATATATGGGCTGCATGATGCTTCCACGCAGAGCTGAATCCGGCCCCCACACTAGTCTGGTAAACCGCTTAGAGGATCTAAGCCTGTCCAGGAACCGCGGTGCGAGGCGGACCGTCCATGCTAATAAACCTTATTGGTTTCATTGGGCGGCAGGGATTGAGATGTCATTTCATCTCAATGTCGGGTAAAAGTCCCACAAAATTGGAAGCAATGTCTCCAAAATGACCTTTACAGTGTTGACGGGGACGTTAAACCTCAAATCAAACAAACAAACAAACAAAATGGGTAAATATCTGCAGTTATGGCAAATTTATCCGTGGAACCTAAGAATGAGTTTGAAACAGCTGTGATAGACTATGAGAATCTATTATGGGTGTGAGGGGTGGATGGAAAAATCCATCCCGAGGGTCACTGTCCAGCATCACGAGGCTTGCCGAGTGATGCTGGACTGTGATCCCGAGGGACAGATTTTTCTATCCACCCCTCACATCCATATAGGATTCTCTTGCATACCTTCCATTTCTTAGCATGGATGTTTAATCATATTGTGATCACACTACAGGAATGTTTAGTGATGTCATGTAACATGCTGTGACATCAACCTTAACGACGGCGCATATGAGGTCGTATTCATCCAGTGCATTTATCAAACATGCAGGAATATTTAATTTTGGGTAAAAACACCAGGGTTAGAAAAGAATTTCTATCTCAAGCTAAAACTATGGATTTCCTTATCTGGGGGGCAAGGAAAGCCATTTGTTTGTGACATTGAAGTTTAGCTGTAGACAGCTGCTATAACACAACAGAATATGAGCCAGCTAATTAGAGAAAGATACAAAGATCACCAAGATGAACAACAAAGGCCCAGAGCTTTTGCTGGTCACAGACATATATATACATGTAGTTGTGCCCTTGAGGAAGCAACAGGGAAAAAGTCAGCTTTCACATCCTATTAAGGGGTAGCACGTACATATTTGAAGAAATAATAATCAGTGGATTTGTGTGAAAAGATCGATCATGAAATCTTTTCTATGGTCGTTCTCTCCCTTCTGCTGGTTCAAGAAGGGCAGTTGTCAGTTTCTGGCAAAAGAATGTATATTGTACAGTGACATGTCAGAACAGCCATAAATGGAATTTAAGACCGTGGAACTAAGTATTACCTCCACATTGCCAATTTTTGATACGATACCCATTGTATTGCATTTATACATTAGCTTTGTTTAAAATTGAACCTTTTTGCACAGAATGGTAAGTGCTGTTAGTTAGGTAAAAGCCAATACCAACCAATGAACAGTGACATCCGGTGATGCTGTCAGATTTCTAACAGTATAACATAAAACATAATGTTGCATATTATTGAGTATAAGACATCAGTTTACATTATCATATGTATTAGAATTTTGTGTTCACACATTTTCTTGAGAATCAGAGACTGCAACATGCTTTGATTCTTCTTCTTATGAGTTTGTCTCACTTGTTTTTTTTCAGGAACATTTAGACTATGAGATTATACAGTCCACCAACCCAGACTTTAACAAGGCCATTGTGAGAGTAAATATCTTCAGAGAACACAGACAAACTATACAGGTATATTCAAGTACCAGGAGAAAACAATTTGTATGCAAACCAAAGAAAATACTAGAAAAATGGGGACCACTCTTACAGGAAAGAATTTGCTCCCTTCAGGGAGCAAATTCTTTCCTGTAAGTGTGATCCCCGCTCCAAAAAAGGAAACTTGTTTTTTTTTTTTTTTTTTTTTGTGTGTTTTGATGTTTAACGTCCCCGTCAACACTGTTTAGGTCATTTTGGGGACGTTGCTTCCAATTTTGTGGGACTTTTAAGATTAAATGACATCTTAAGCCCTGCTGCCCATTGAAACCAATAGGATTTATAAGCACTGACGAGCAGACTCGCACCGCTTTGCCTGGACAGGCATAGATCCTCTAAGCCGTTTACCAGTACTAGTGTGAGGTATCATGCAGCCTGTCTATTTCTTTAAGCCCCGATAGGCGGGGGCCTAATAATTTGTAGTGTATAGTACTATACCCTAGAGTTTGCTTCTTCTTCTTCATCATCGTCTCATTTTTTATGCGTGAAATGTGTACGCAAGTGCATATCTGCGTAAAGGATGCTACGTCCCTGGGTATAGTACAAGTAATTTTCCTTTTAACCCTTCTCCTGCTGAATATGTTAATTTTGTTGCACGGTTCTGACTACCAACCAATTAGATTACTTGTATTCATTCAAGTTCACAAACTGAATGACAAACAGTGTAGATCTTGATCAGATGGCTTCTTGAAAATTATCACAAGTCCATTATTTTACCTGTCTATCACTCCTTATATGCGAACATTTTGATACATTAAGAGTGATGGTAGTTGCATTTCCATTCAAAGAATTATCGATATTTTGGATCTTCATGACCTATGATCCTTAGTATTAGGGATAAAGCTGCAAAAAATGCAATGGGAAAACATTCACATAACATGAACTTCCTATGCAAAGCTTCAAAGAATGATGTTCTAGCAGTGTCAACCCTTATTGTACTGGAAACCCCAAAGCGAGTAGTTGGCAAACAGTGCAGGCCCAGATCAGATGCCGCAGAATGCAGTGTCATTCTGCGGCGTCTGATCAGGGCCTACACTATTTGCAAAAAGTTAAGCCGATTGCCAAGTAGATTTTGAAGAAAACACAACCTGACACACTTAAATTTTGAAATGGACTCCTTGTTAAAAGGAAGATTCCATCTGGTACAAAAAGGGTTAAGGCATTAAGCTGATACACAACAAAATCTGCAAGATAACCTGTACAGTCAGAATTGACTCAAGAAGACTACATTTTGCATGCTTTATTTACCTTATGATTTGGACAGACACGGCTGACCAAACTGTGTAGACCCTGATGTGCCGCCACAGAATGCAGCATCTCATCAGGGTCTACACTGTTAGCCACTCATCAGGCTATTTTTAGGCTCATCATCGGGTATTAAATTGTACTTGTTCAAAAGTATGATAAAGAGTTTTAGGTGTATGAATACTTAGGGTAAATGCAGTATTCATGTTAGCTTTTCACAGGAATGATAAGTACATGTACACCACAACCTCTCTGTATCACTTAATTATACACCACAACCTAGTTATAACATGGTTCATTATAACAAGATTTTGATATAACACGGTTTCAAGATGGATCCCAAAAATGTATAGATTATATAGAAAAATGACCATAAAAATGGTCATTTTTCTATATAATCTATAAATTTTTGTTTGGATATTACACAGTTGTTTAACTAACACAGTTTCTGCTTTGGACCCCATTAACAGTGCTATAAAGAGGTTGTGGTGTAACATGGTTTTGGATATTACATGATTTAAAGATGGATCCCAAAAATATAGATTATATAGAAAAATGACCTTTTTCTACATTTTTAGGACACATTTGTGTAACTAGGAGCTTTTAGACCCCGACAATAGTGTGACAAAGAGGTTGTGGTGTATTAGACTTAGGTTCCTTTATTCTTGTTTCCATAGTGATTGTTAACCATTCAACTGCTACATAAAGATTTTTATGCCCCCGCATCATATGATGCCGGGGGCATATAGTTTTTGGTTTTTCCGTACGTGCGTACATGTGTACGTCCGTCTGTACGTGTGTGTGTACGTACGTACGTACGTACGTACGTACGTGATCCTGTAACCTCAGGTTAAAGTTTTTGTAACAGGTAGAGCCTGAACTTTTAGAACTCATATCTTCCTAACCATTTGATGGAACTGGTTCATATTTTGTATGATGATAGATATAGGTCCAAAGTTTTACTAAGCAATACCCCCACTCATGCCTGTGACCCCAAGGTCAAGGTCACAGACTTAGAAATTTTCAATGTTAAAGACTCAGGTTAAGGTTTTTGTAACAGGTAGACTTGAAAATTTTAGAACTCATATTTTCCAAACCATTTGATGGAATTGGTTCATATTTGGTATGATTATCAATATAGGTCCAAAGTTTTATTCAGCGATACCCCCACCCATGCCCATGGCCTCAAGGTCAAGGTCATGGACTTAGAAATTTTCCATGTTAAAGACTCCAGTTAAGGTATTTGTACCTGGTAGAACCTGAACTTTTATGATAGCTTTGGTTCATATGATGATAGATATAGGTACAATGTTTTATTCAGCAATACCCCCACCCATGCCTATGACCTCAAGGTCAAGGTCACAGACTCAGACAATTTTAATGTGAAAGATTTTAAAGAGCTCAAATTTTCCAAACTATATTATGGATTTGGCTTATGTATGCTATGAGCCTATGATGATAGATACAGGTCCAAATGTTTATTTGGCAATACCCCCACTCATGCCTATGGCTTCAAGGTCAAGGTCACAGATTTAGAAATTTTTAATTAGATATTTTAAGAGTTGATATTTTCCAAATCATGCGATGGATTGAGTTGATATTTGGTATGATGTTAGATACCTGTCCATTTTATTCAGCGATACCCCCACCCATGCCCATGAGCTCAAGGTCAAGGTCACAGACTTAAAAATTTTTAATTATCCCCTCACACAACATAGCTCTAGCGTCTATATTTCTTCACTGATTTCAATATAAGTTCACACAAATGTTCCTTATGACATTATCTCTAGCGAGTTCCACTTTCAAGGTCATGACCTCAAGGTCAAGGTCACTGTGGCTATTTTTAGAAAAACTCTAGCGCTTACATTCTTCACCGATTTCAATATAACTTCACACAAATGTTCCTTATGACAATATCTCTAGCGATTTCCACTTTCAAGGTCAAGGTCACTGTAGCTGTTTTTAGAAAAACTTTGTCATCGCTCTAGCGCTTACATTTCTTCACCGATTTCAATATAACTTCACACAAATGATCCTTATGACAATATCTCGAGCCATTTCGACTTTCAAGGTCAAGGTCACTGTGGCTATTTTTAGAAAAACTTTGTCATCGCTCTAGCGACTACATTTCTTCACTGATTTCAATATAACTTCACACAAATGTTCCTTATGACAATACCTCGAGCGAGTTTGACTTTCAAGGTCAAGGTCACTGTGGCTATTTTTAGAAAAACTTTGTCATTGCTCTAGCGCTTACATTTTTTTTACCAATTTCAATATAACTTCTCACAAATGTTCCTGATAACAAGGTCACACACTTAGAAAATTTTGTTGCAACATGGATTTTCGGGGTGAGGCGGGGCCCTTGGCGGGGGCATCTGTGTCGTCTGGACACATTTCGAGTTTGAAATATTTTTCATAGTAAATAAGGCTTGTCATTTTGTGTGAATCGTCTGCAGACGATTCACATGTAATGCCAAGCCTTACTTTTACTCAAAAATGAGAAAAAATTGATTCAAAAATTTTGTCTGCTAGTCCTGATTAGCAGTCAAAGGGTTAATAAATCTGTCCTATATTTTATAGTATATCCACCCATCAGACTCTCACAAATTAGGCCAGGCAGAGCTGGTGTGTATTGATGAAGCAGCAGCTATCCCACTACCCCTGGTGAAAAATCTCCTGGGACCATATCTAGTCTTTATGTCCTCCACAGTCAATGGGTAAGATTTATGGTCTAAACTTAATTCTATAAAATCAGCAGTACTTTTGTAGTTATAGAAATTTTTTTGAGGCTTGACATTTTGGCAGATGATCCGATCTGCATGAAATGTAAAATCTGATTTTCTGAGAAAATTAAAAGTAGGTTGTCGTCTGCTCTGGAATTAACCTTGGTGCTGTAAGGGTTCAACGCTTAAGATGCAAATCATGCAGTTGTCATCTGCTTTGTTTTCTGGTTGTTTCTTTAAAAGTCATTGTGGCAAATAGTGTGGGCCCAGATCAGACTGCTCCTAAAGGAGCAGTCTGATCTGGGCCCGCACTATTTGCATGTAAGCAAAACTATGTTTAAAATATTTGCAATAAGATATAAACAGACACCATTTTCAAATGCAGCTTTTCATGGTGTCGTAAGAGTTAACTTTTAGTCTGATCTTCCAGAAAATTTTGGCCTCAGGTTGACTTTTGTGAGATAGTAACAGCAGAATTTGAGCATATTGTTTCCATTTTATATGCACACGTTAGATGAAAAGCTTTGTAGCATGATGTTTTAACCTGGAAACTTGAATTTTTATCCCTGGACTGAATAGTTTCAGGGGATATAATCAGTCTGGCATCCATCTGTCCATCCATCCATAGACACAATCATTTGATACACTGGTAGTAAGTAATTTATTTTTTTTATGCCCCCGGAATCTAAGAGATTCGGGGGCATATAGTTTTTGGTCTGTCCGTCTGTTTGTCCGTTTGTCCGTCTGCAAAAACTTTAACATTGGGCATAACTTTTGAATGGTAATAGATAGAGCTTTCATATTTCACATGTGTATACCTTATCACAAGACCTTTCCAGTGGTACCATAATTTTTGATTTCGTGACCTTGACCTTGACCTTTGACCTATTTTTTTCAAAATTTTTAAAAACATTAACATTGGCGCTGTCCGGGGGCATCAGTGTTTCACAAACACATCTTGTTATTTTTTTGGTTTTGGTTTTACGGCCCTTTCAAGATTATTTCACTCATATCGAGCCGATCGTTAATCAGAGGTGGGCGAAAACCGGAGTACCCGAGAAAAACCACTTGACCTTCCGTTGCAGAACTTGGCGTGTCACATGTGACCCGAGCGAGGCTCGAACCACAGCAGTGAGAGACCTAATGATCAAGAGTCAGCGCTCTTAATCACTAGGCCACGGAGGCCCGTGGTAGTAAGTAATACATTGCTTGGAGGCTAGAGCTTCTGTTAAAGAAACTTTGAATTTCTAACAATTTCTGGTAAGGCTGGCATTGATTAACAGTTACTGTATTATGGTTTGTTATATTGGCACTTTTTGTTCTTTTGTTGTATAATAGAGGGCCTCATGGAAGATTTGTTTGGTAACCAAATGTGTTACCCTCTCAAAATAAAATCATTTATTTTTATTGTATTATTGTTTATTATATACATATTTGATTAAACAAGAATGAATATGACTGTTTCAGTTACGAAGGCACAGGCAGGTCCCTGTCCCTAAAATTAATACAGCAGCTTCGACAGCAGTCCTCAACATTTGGTGGTGCTTCAGCTGAGCTCAAGAAGACTGTTGCCATGGCACCAAAGGGTGATACTGTCACCTCTTCTTCAGGTATACTATAGGTTATGGCTAAAAATGCATTTAAGCCTTGTCCTTCTGAGCCTGGATATGCCTTACTTTTCAAACAATGTAGATCCAGATCAGATGGCTTCTGAAGCCATCTAATCAGAATCTACATTGTTTGTCATTCAGTTTGTGACTTTGTTGCAATAATTTGCATCAAGTAATCTGATTGGTTGATAATCATTAGTCGGTGTGGCATATTTTAGTATTCAGCAGGACAAGGGTTAATAGTGTGTACTTCAGACTGTCTCTGAAGAGATATATAGAAGCTTTACTGCAATTAAATGTTGGTTTGCTTTAACAACCTTTTAACAGCAAAAATAAGGAAAGTTTTCACTAAGTCAGAAAGAAAAAAAAGCTTTCTGCTGTATTTTTTTTCTGAATGCATGAACCATCAGCTTGACCCTTTACCTGCTGAATATTTATATATGCCACACCCACTACTGATTATCAACCAATCAGATTACTTGATGCAAATCATTGCAACAAATTCATTAACTGAATGGCAAACAATGAAGTTCCTGATCAGATGGCTTCTTCAGAAGCCATCTGATCTTGATCTGCATTGTTTGAAAGATAAGGCATATCCGGGATTAGCAGGACAAGGGTTAACCTGTGTAAGCATAGCATAGCACAGGCGTCCATGGTCTAGTGATAAAGAGCACTTACTCTTAGATATTAGGTCTCTTGAACCATGCATGAGAGCAATAGAACTGCAGTGTAACATCAGATGTTTTTTGTTATGTCCCCCCACCCGAAAGGGAGGGGGACATTGGTTTTGGTGCGGATCCTGTCGGCGTCAGCGTCGGCGTTGCCTCTTGTCTGCACTCTATCTCCTGAATGGATGGATGGATTTTGATTAAACTTACACAGATACACCATTGGGAGGGGGAAAAGTACTGATTAGATTTTGGTGGCCTTGGTCTAATTTTCAAGGTCACAGTGCTCAAAACATTGTCGAATTTTAGGCCA
Source organism: Lucinisca nassula (assembly GCA_963580285.1). Classification (NCBI taxonomy): domain Eukaryota; kingdom Metazoa; phylum Mollusca; class Bivalvia; order Lucinida; family Lucinidae; genus Lucinisca; species Lucinisca nassula. Next base: position 159,049,627 of record OY757015.1, read on the forward strand.
AAAAAGCTTGTCTGCACTCTATCTCTTGAACCAATGGATGGATTTTGTTCAAACTTGGTACATAGTATAATTGGGATGGTCTCAAGAACTGATTAGATTTTGGTGACCTTGACCTAATTTTCAAGGTCACCACAGGACTAAGACTGTTAAAAATAAGCTTGTCTGCACTCTATCTCCTGAACCAATGGATGGATTTGGTTCAAACTTTGTACATAAAGTAAGTGGGATAGTCTCTAGAACTGATTAGATTTTGGTGACCTTGACCTAATTTTCAAGGTCACCACGGGACTTTGACTGTTAAAAATAAACTTGTCTGCGCTCTATCTCCTGACCCGATGGATGGATTTGGTTCAAACTTGGTACATAAGGTAAGTGGGACAGTCTCTAGAATTGATGAGATTTTGGTGACTTTGACCTAATTTTCAAGGTCACCACGGGACTTAGATTGTTAAAAATAAGCTTGTCTGCACTCTATATCCTGAACCAATGGATGGATTTGGTTCAGACTTGGTACATAAGATAAATGGGATGGTTTCAAGGACTGATTAGATTTTGGTGACCTTGATCCAATTTTCAAGGTCACCACGGGTCTTAGGCTGTTAAAAATAAGCTTGCCTGTGCTCTTTCTCCTGAACCAATGGATGGATTTGGTTTAAACTTGGTACATAAGATAAGTGGGGTAGTCTCTAGAACTGATTAGATTTTGGTGACCTTGACCTAATTTTCAAGGTCACCAAGGGACTTAGACTGTTAAAAATAAGCTTGTCTGCACTTTATCTCCTGAATCATTGGATGGATTTGGTTCAGACTTGGTAGATAAGATAAATGGGATGGTTTCAAGAACTAATTAGATTTTGGTGACCTTGATTTAATTTTCAAGGTCACCACAGGTCTTAGCACTGTTAAGAATAAGCTTGTATGCACTGTATCTCCTGAACCAGTAGATGGATTTGGTTCAAACTTGGTAAATAATACAAGTGGGATTGTCTCTAAAATTGATTAGATTTTGATGACCTTGACCTAATTATCAAGGTCACCATGGGAGTAGACTGTTGAAAATAAGCTTATCTGCACTGTTTCTCCTGAACCAATCCATGGATTTGGTTCAAACATAGTATATTATATAAGTGGGAACGGCCTAAGAACTGATTAGATTTTGGTGGCCTTGACCCAATTTTCAAGGTCACCACAGGACTTAGACGTTAAAAAATAAGCTTTCAGCACTCAGTCTCCTGAATGAGTTGATGAATAGAATTTTTGCAAGAAGACCTTATACAAAAGAAACCACTCAGTTTCCTGAATGAGTGGATATATAGAATTTTTGTAAGAAGACCATATAAAAAAGAAATGTCAAGATGCCCTGGACTTCAAACTGGTGGGGGGACATATGTTTTCCTCTGAAAACACTGTTCTAGTTGTTTTTAGCTCACCCTCACGTAGTGACGAGGTGAGCTTTTGGGATCACTTTTTGTCCGTCGTGCGTGCGTGCGTCCGTGCATAAACAATTTCTTCAAACGACATCTCCTCCTAAACCACTGATCGGATTTTGACCAAACTTCACAGGAATGATCCTTTGGTGGTCCCCTTTCAAAGTTGTTCAAATGGTTCCGGTCCATTGCACATCTAGGTCACAGGAGCCAAAAATAGATTTTTTTCACCCAAAATTTAAAAAATCTTCTTCTCTGAAACCACAAGGCCCAGGTCATTGATATTTGGTATGAAGCTTCATCTAGTGGACCCCTACCAAGATTGTTCAAATTATAGTGCTGGGGCCAAAAATGCCCCCGCCCCGGTGCCCTTTGGTTTTACATGGGCTTATATAGGGAAAATCTTTAAAAATCTTCTTCTCTGAAACCACAAGGCCCAGGACTTTGATATTTGGTATGAAGCTTGATCTAGTGGACCCCTACCAAGATTGTTCAAATTATAGTGCTGGGGCAAAAAATGCTCCCGCCCCGGGCCCTTTGGTTTTACATGGGCTTATATAGGGAAAATCTTTAAAAATCTTCTTCTCTGAAACCGCAAGGCCCAGATCTTTGATATTTAGAATGAAGCTTGATCTAGTGGACCCCTACCAAGATTGTTCAAATTATAGTGCTGGGGCACAAAATGCCCCCGCCCCGGGGCCCTTTGGAATTACATAGGCTTATATAGGGAAAATCTTTAAAAATCTTCTCCTCTGAAACCGCAAGGCCCAGGACTTTGATATTTAGAATGAAGCTTCATCTAATGGACCTCTACCAAGATTGTTCAAATTAAAGCCCTTGGGCCAAAAATGCCCCCGCCCGGGGCCCTTTGGTTTTACATAGACTTATATAGGGAAAAACTTTAAAAATCTTCTTCTCTGAAACCACAAGACCCAGGACTTTGATATTTGGTATGAAGCTTCATCTAGTGGACCCCTACCAAGATTGTTCAAATTATAGTGCTGGGACAAAAAATGCCCCCGCCACGGGGCCCTTTGGTTTTACAAAGGCTTATATAGGGAAAATCTTTAAAAATCTTCTTCTCTGAAACCGCAAGGCCCAGATCTTTGATATTTGATGTGTAGCTTCATCTAGTGGACCTTTGCCAAGATTGTTAAAATTATAGCCTTTGTTGATGTTTGGTATGAAGCTTCACCTTTAAAACCTTTCTCGACATCATGCAAATAAAAGCCCTGGAGCCAATAATGGCCCTCTCTGGGGCCAACTTGTTACACTATGGATCAGGTGAGCGATCCAGGGCCATCGTGGCCCTCTTGTGGTCTATATTAGGATCACTTTTTGTCTGTCATCCGTGCTTAAACAATTTCTTCAAACGACATCTTCTCCTAAACCACTGATCGGATTTTGACCAAACTTCACAGGAAAGATCCTTAGGTGGTCCCCTTTCAAAGTTGTTCAAATTGTTCCAGTCCGTTGCACATTTAGGTCATAGGAGCCAAAAATAGATTTTTTTCACTGAAAACTTAAAAAATCTTCTTCTCTGAAACCCCAAGGCCCAGGTCTTTGATATTTGGTATGAAGCTTCATCTAGTGGACCCCTACCAAGATTGTTCAAATTATAGTGCTGGGGCCAAAAATGCCCCTGCCCCAGGGCCCTTTGGTTTTACATGGGGTTATATAGGGAAAATCTTTAAAAATCTTCTTCTCTGAAACCGCAAGGCCCAGATCTTTGATATTTGGTATGAAGCCTCAACTAGTGGACCCCTACCAAGATTGTTCAAATTATAGTGCTGGGGCCAAAAATGCCCCCACCCGGGGCCCTTTGGTTTTACATAGGCTTATATAGGGAAAATCTGTAAAAATCTTCTTCTCTAAACCACAAGGCCCAGGACTTTGATATTTGGTATGAAGCTTCATCTAGTGGACCCCTACCAAGATTGTTCAAATTGTAGCCCTTGCGCCAAAAAATGCCCCTGCACCCTTTGGTTTTACATGGGCTTTTATGGGGAAAATCTTTGAAAATCTTCTTCTCTGAAACCACAAGGCCCAGGTCTTTGATATTTGGTATGAAGCTTCATCTAGTGAACCCCTACCAAGATTGTTCAAATTATAGTGCTGGGGCTAAAAATGCCCCCGCCCCTTGGCCCTTTGGTTTAACATAGGCTTATATAGGGAAAATCTTAAAAAATCTTCTTCTCTGAAACCACAAGGCCCAGGACTTTTATGTTTGGTATGAAGCTTCATCTAGTGGACCCCTACCAAGATTGTTCAAATTATAGTGCTGGGACAAAAAATGCCCCCGCCACAGGGCCCTTTGGTTTTACATTGGCTTTTATGGGGGAAATCTTTGAAAATCTTCTTCTCTGAAACCACAAGGCCCAGGTCTTTGATATTTGGTATGAAGCTTCATCTAGTGGACCCCTACCAAGATTGTTCAAATTATAGTGCTGGGACAAAAAATGCCCCCGCCATGGGGCCCTTTGGTTTTACATTGGCTTTTATGGGGAAAATCTTTAAAAATCTTCTTCTCTGCAACCACAAGGCCCAGGCCTTTGATATTTGGTACGAAGCTTCATCTAGTGGACTCCTATCTTTAAAAATCTTCTCTGAAACTGCAAGGCCAGGGCCTTTGGTATTTAGTATGGAGCTTTATCTAGTTGACCTCTACCAAGATTGTTCAAATTATAGCCCTGGGGCCACAAATGCCCCCACCCCGGGGCCCTTTGGTTTTACATAGATTTATATAGCCCCGGGGCCATTTGGTTTTGCATAGCCTTATGTAGGGAATATCTTTAAAAGAAATCTTTTTCTCTGAAACTGCAAGGCCCAGGTCTTTGATATTTGATGTGTAGCTTCATCTAGTGGACCTTTGCCAAGATTGTTCTAATTATAGCCTTTGTTGATGTTTGGTACATTATGCACATTAAAGCCCTGGGGCCAATAATGGCCCTCTCTGGGGCCCACTTGTAACACTATGGATCAGGTGAGCGATCCAGGGCCATCATGGCCCTCTTGTTAGCTCACCGTCACGTAGTGACGAGGTGAGCTTTTGGGATCACTTTTTGTCCGTCGTCCGTGGGTGCGTGCGTCCGTCCGTCCGTAAACAATTTCTTTAAACGACATCTCCTCCTAAACCACTGATCGGATTTTGACCAAACTTCACAGGAATGATCCTTAGGTGGTCCCCTTTCAAAGTTGTTCAAATGGTTCCGGTCCGTTGCACATCTAGGTCACAGGAGCCAAAAATAGATTTTTTTTACCAAAAACTTAAAAAATCTTCTTCTCTGAAACCACAAGGCCCAGGTCTTTGATACTTGGTATGAAGCTTCATCTAGTGGACCCATACCAAGATTGTTCAAATTATAGTGCTGGGGCAAAAAATGCCCCCGCCCTGGGGCCGTTTGGTTTTACATTGGCTTATATAGGGAAAATCTTTAAAAATCTTCTTCTCTGAAACCACAAGGCCCAGGTCTTTGATATTTGGTATGAAGCTTCATCTAGTGGACCCCTACCAAGATTGTTCAAATTATAGTGCTGGGGCCAAAAATGCCCCCGCCCCGGAGCCCTTTGGTTTTACATAGGCTTATATAGGGAAAATCTTTAAAAATCTTCTTCTCTGAAACCACAAGGCCCAGGACTTTGATATTTGGTATGAAGCTTCATCTAGTGGACCCTACCAAGATTGTTCAAATTATAGTGCTGGGACAAAAAATGCCCCCGCCACGGGGCCCTTTGGTTTTACAAAGGCTTATATAGGGAAAATCTTTAAAAATCTTCTTCTCTGAAACCACAAAGCCCAGGTCTTTGATATTTGGTATGAAGCTTCATCTAGTGGACCCCTACCAAGATTGTTCAAATCATAGTGCTGAGACAAAAAATGCCCCCGCCACGGGGCCCTTTGGTTTTACATAGGCTTATATAGGGAAACTCTTTAAAAATCTTCTTCTCTGAAACCACAAGGCCCAGGACTTTGATATTTGGTATGAAGCTTCATCTAGTGGACCCCTGCCAAGATTGTTCAAATTTTAGTGCTGGGACAAAAAATAACCCCGCCCCTGGGCCCTTTGGTTTTACATTGGCTTATATAGGGAAAATTTTTAAAAATCTTCTTCTCTGAAACCAATAGGCCCAGGTCTTTGATATTTGGTATGAAGCTTCATCTAGTGGACCCCTACCAAGATTGTTCAAATTATAGTGCTGGGGCCAAAAATGCCCCCGCCCCGGGGCCCTTTGGTTTTACATAGGCTTATATAGGGAAAATCTTTAAAAATCTTCTTCTCTGAAACCACAAGGCCCAGGACTATGATATTTGGTATGAAGCTTCATCTAGTGGACCCCTACCAAGATTGTTCAAATTATAGTGCTGGGACAAAAAATGCCCCCGCCACGGGGCCCTTTGGTTTTACATTGGCTTATATAGGGAAAATCTTTAAAAATCTTCTTCTCTGAAACCAAAAGGCCCAGGTCTTTGATATTTGGTATGAAGCTTCATCTAGTTGACCCCTACCAAGATTGTTCAAATTATAGTGCTGGGGCCAAAAATGCCCCCGCCCCGGGGCCCTTTGGTTTTACATAGGTTTATATAGGGAAAATCTTTAAAAATCTTCTTCTCTGAAACCACAAGGCCCAGGTCTTTGATACTTGGTATGAAGCTTCATCTAGTGGACCCCTACCAAGATTGTTCAAATTATAGTGCTGGGACAAAAAATGCCCCCACCCCGGGGCCCTTTGGTTTTACATTGGCTTATATAGGGAAAATCTTTAAAAATCTTCTTCTCTGAAACCACAAGGCCCAGGTCTTTGATATTTGGTATGAAGCTTCATCTAGTGGACCCCTACCAAGATTGTTCAAATTATAGTGCTGTGGCCAAAAATGCCCCCGCCCCGGGGCCCTTTGGTTTTACATAGGCTTATATAGGGAAAATCTTTAAAAATCTTCTTCTCTGAAACCACAAGGCCCAGGTCTTTGATATTTGGTATGAAGCTTCATCTAGTGGACCCCTACCAAGATTGTTCAAATTATAGTGCTGAGGCAAAAAATGCCCCCGTCCCGGGGCCCTTTGGTTTTACATAGGCTTATATGGGAAATTCTTTAAAAATTTTCTTCTCTGAAACCGCTAGGCCCAGGTCTTTGATATTTGATGTGTAGCTTCATCTAGTGGACCTTTGCCAAGATTGTTCAAATTATAGCCTTTGTTGATGTTTGGTATGAAGCTTCACCTTTAAGACCTCCCTCAACATTATGCACATTAAAGCCCTGGGGCCAATAATGGCCCTCTCTCGGGCCCACTTGTTACACTATGGATCAGGTGAGCGATCCAGGGCCATCATGACCCTCTTGTGTTTTATATTAGGATCACTTTTTGTCTGTCATCCGTGCGTAAACAATTTCTTCAAACGACATCTCCTCCTAAACCACTGATCGGATTTTGACCAAACTTCACAGGAATGATCCTTAGGTAGTCCCCTTTCAAAGTTGCTCAAATGGTTCCGGTCCATTGCAGATATAGGTCACAGGAGCCAAAAATAGATTTTTTTCCCCGAAAACTTAAAAAATCTTCTTCTCTGAAACCACAAGGCCCAGGACTTTGATAATTGGTATGAAGCTTCATCTAGTGGACCCCTACCAAGATTGTTCAAATTATAGTGCTAGGGCCAAAAATGCCCCCACCCCTGGGCCCTTTGGTTTTACAAAGGCTTATATAGGGAAAATCTTTAAAAATAATCTTCTCTGAAACCACAAGGCCCAGGTCTTTTATATTTGGTATGAAGCTTCATCTAGTGGACCCTTACCAAGATTGTTCAAATTATAGTGCTGTGGCCAAGAATGCCCCCACCCCGGGGCCCTTTGGTTTTACATAGGCTTATATAGGGACAATCATTAAAAATCTTCTTCTCTGAAACCACAAGGCCCAGGTCTTTGATATTTGGTATGAAGCTTCATCTAGTGGATCCCTACCAAGATTGTTCAAATAATAGTGCTGGGGCCAAAAATGCCCCCGCCCCGGGGCCCTTTTGTTTTACATGGGCTTATATAGGGAAAATCTTTTAAAATCTTCTTCTCTGAAACTGCAAGGCCCAGGTCTTTGCTATTTGGTATGAAGCTTCATCTAGTGGACCGCTACCAAGATTGTTCAAATTATAGTGCTGGGGCCAAAAATGCCCCCGCCCCGGGGCCCTTGGGTTTTACATAGGCTTATGCAGTGAAAATCTTTAAAAATCTTCTTCTCTGAAGCTGCAATGCCCAGGTCTTTGATATTTGGTATGAAGCTTCATCTTGTAGACCTCTACCAAGATTTTTCAAATTATAGCCCTGGGGCCAAAAATGCCCCTGCTCCGGGGCCCTTTGGTTTTACATAGGCTTATGTAGGGAATATCTTTAAAAAAAATATTCTTCTCTGAAACCGCAAGGCCCAGGTCTTTGATATTTGGTGTGTAGCTTCATCTAGTGGACCTTTGCAAAGATTGTTCAAATTATAGCCTTTGTTGATATTTGGTATGAAGCTTCACCTTTTTAGACCTCCCTCAACATTATGCACATTATAACCCTGGGGTCAATAATGGCTCTCCCCGGGGCCCACTTGTTACTCTACGGAACAGGTGAGCGATCCAGGGCCATCATGGCCCTCTTGTTTGTTTTTAGCGGGGGTGGGGGGAGGGATTACTCTGAATCTCCCAACCTTCGATTATCAATTGGCTCAATATAAGGGAAATAATCTTGAAATGACCGTAAAACCAAAATAGAAAAAAAGTTTACCATTCCATAAAAGGAAAGTGGGAAAAGGGGGCAGCTTTTTAAGGTCTCCTTTGTTGGCTTAAATTACAAGAATATTTGTAAAACTTAATGTAAATTAACTTGATATCCTTTGAACCATAAATTGGTGATGAACCTATCCCAAGCTTGTAAATGGTAGATCTTAGACTTAATGTGAAAAAGCCTCTGTGATGTAGTGGTAAAACTACTCGCCTTGTAAACCAGGAGATGTAAGTTCAATTCTGGGCTTTTACAAACTTTTGGATGAGTCTTTAAATCGAGGTCCCTTCTCCATATAACCTAAGTTGTTGGTTGGATGTAAAACTCAAATGAGCCAACTCGTGAGAAAAAGGTACAATCAGCATAGACTCTGACTAGACTGCACAGACTCATCAGAGTCTTTGCTGATAACAGACATTTAGAGTAGAGAAGACATTCTAACAAGTGTTTTGATCTATTAGTTGTCTGTGCATGTGCACAGTGTAACTTCGATAACTCAAACAAAGACAGCTAATTTTCCATGGCTAATTCTGGAGTCCCAAGAAAAATCTTCTCATAGCTCCAGATATTTAGGATATTATCAAATTTATTTTGAAGATAGAGGATCTTATATGAGTGTTCATGTATTTTTGAATTTATTAAACGAGTTGAGGAAAAGGGATAAAATGCAAGGCAAAGCCTCGCATTTTATCCCTTTTCTTCAATGAGTTTAATAAATTCAATAATACATGAGCACGAATGCAAGTTTCTATTTATCATATGACATTTAAAATGCATTTTATTCACGATTGTTTACAAAAATGTCAATATTCCGCCGTAAGTAAACGCGACGTCGTTAAGGACGTCGTACATGTAACGTTACGGGATGTATCTAGCTAATTTGCATAATTAATCCACTAGTGGATTATCAAAAATATTACATGGCGTTATTACACTCTCAGACACGACGTCATACGATAAAAGGTATTATTGTTTGAACTCATTAGAATTGCCTCACACTGGTGATTCTAATGAGAACACACAGCATTCCTTTATTCATTCCGGGTTAGAACAACATCAAGTGTTGTTTTCTTGAGCAAGAGACTTTATCCACTTTGCTTAGTACTGGTTTCTACCCAGGAAAAGAGGGGCACATGGAAGATTAATTCTAAATGTGTTACCCTCTATAAATAAAATTGATTATTATTATTATTAGAAAATCAAAGAGATATGCGTAAGTCATATCAATTATGCCTAAGCCTGGTACTAAAATTAACCCTCAGTAGTTCAAACTAACCCTATCTCAAACAAATTTTCATGGTCCCAAAGGTATTTAAGCTATTGAAGTTGAAATATATTTTGAAGAACATAGATTGGATACTACTTAGGGTCCTTCTTCCATGAGCTGGCTAAAACATAAATACAGTAGAATTCCTATATTAAGACCAACTTTGGGACTGTTCAAAAGGGTCTTTAAGACCACTTTTGAACAGTCCCAAAGGTGAACTCTGACCAGTGGACACTGTATGCAGAAAACACAAAGAAAGAATAACTGCAGCCTATTAAATAAGCTTTTTAAAGCAGAATTAGTCTTAATTTTAAGTGGTCTTATTAGCGGAATTTCACTGTATACAAGCCACGCATTATCTGTCAAGGCTGATGACGCAAGATAGGAATTGTTGGCTTTTATCCATTTTAGGCGGGAAACTCCTAAAGGAGTACCTTGGCAAACAGTGCAGGCCCAGCTCATGCTGCAGAATGCAGCCTCTAATCAGGGCCTGCACTGTTTGATAACAGGATTTTCCATCAAACCTAGAATAAAAACGAAAAAATAGACCTGACACTCTTTAAATGACAAACAGACTTGACCAGTATATAGCGATGAAAGAGTTCATAAGTATACAATGGGTTAAAATTTCTTCATTTTCTTTCTCAGGAAGAGTTCTTCATGAAGTTACATTGAATGAATCTATCAGATATGCTGATAAAGATCCTATAGAGAAATGGTTGAACAATCTCCTATGTCTGGATGCTACAGAAGTTCCTCGTATAATCTCCGGCACCCCACTCCCAGAGCTCTGTGATCTCTACTACGTCCACAGAGATACTCTGTTTTCCTACCACAAGGCCTCCGAGGCTTTCCTACACAGGATTATGGGATTATATGTTTCTTCACATTATAAGGTGGGTTAGGTATTTATCATAGCTCATAGCTATGGCTTAGTAACAAATGGGCCCCGCCAAGCGATTTTGGTACTTATCGCCTATGCGAGCAGCGAAGGTTCAGGCGAGCCTGCGCATCCGCGCAGTCTTGCCAGACCCTTCGCTGCTCGCTCATACAAGCAGTGAATCAAGAGGAACCTTCAGACAGAAAGCCATATCCCTGACCCCTCTGAATGGCTGGGCATGCGCAGTTAAAATTTGTCATGACAGAATGCTCGAAGACACAAATTCGCTTGGCGGGGCTCAAATAAGATGGGTTTTTGGTAATAATTAAAGAATAACTTTTTTCAGTTCCCCATAAAAACCCATGTTGTGGGTAACAAGAGCTGTCTCAGCAAGGCAGTTCAAATAAATACTCACAGCATATGTTTATATTGAGAAATAAAGAAAATAGTCCTTTGATTATCACTAGATACCCACCTTATCTTTTGAGTATTTATGAGGGGAAGTTGTCCTGTTCATCATGGCTGATTATTTTGACCTCTTCTATAGACAGGGCAAGTTGACCTGTCAGACATGCTCCTCTGTCAGACAGAGCAAGTTGATCTGTCAAACATGACAGTTTCAATTCTCTGTCAGACATGACACGTTGACTTCTCTTATAGACAGGGCAAGTTGATCTGTCAAACAGGACAGGTTGAATTCTCTGTCAGAAAGGACAAGTTGGCCTCTTATATAGACAGGGCAAGTTGATCTGTCAAACACGACAGCTTGACTTCTTTGCTCTGTTAGACACGACAAGTTGACTTCTCTTATAGACAGGGCAAGTTGATCTGTCAACCATGACAGGTGTACTTCTTTGATATACAGGACAAGTTGACTTCTCTTATGGACGGGGCAAGTTGATCTGTCAAACATGACATGCTGACTTCTCTGATACACAGGACAAGTTGATCTGTCAAGTTGAAGCATGACAAATTGACTTCTATTGTAGTCAGGGCAAGTTGATCTGTCGAACATGACTCATTAACTTCTGTTAGACAGGACAAATTGACTTCTTGTAGATGGTGCAATTATGCTGTCAAGTTATTAGCTCACCTGTCACGTAGTGACAAGGTGAGCTTTTGGGATCACTTTTTGTCCGTCGTCCGTCGTGCGTCCGTGCATGCGTCCGTGCGTGCGTGCGTCCGTAAACTTTTCTTCAAACGACATCTCCTCCTAAATCACTGATCGGATTTTGACCAAACTTCACAGGAATGATCCTTAGGTGGTCCCCTTTCAAAGTTGTTCAAATGGTTATGGTCCATTGCACATATAGGTCACAGGAGCCAAAAATAGATTTTTTTCACCGAAAACTTAAAAAAGTTTTTTCTCTGAAACCGCAAGGCCCATGTCTTTGATATTTGGTATGAAGCTTCATTTAGTGGACCCCTACCAAGATTGTTCAAATTATAGTGCTGGGGCCAAAAATGCCCCCGCACGGGGGCCCTTTGGTTTTGCATGGGCTTATATGGGGAAAATCTTTAAAAATCTTCTTCTCTAAAACCGCAAGGCCCAGATCTTTGATATTTGGTATGAAGCTTCATCTAGTGGACCCCTACCAAGATTGTTCAAATTATAGTGCTGGGGCTAAAAATGCCCCCGCACAGGGGCCCTTTGGTTTTACATGGGCTTATATAGGGAAAATCTTTAAAAATCTTCTTCTCTGAAACCACAAGGCCCAGATCTTTGATATTTGGTATGAAGCTTCATCTAGTGGACCCCTACCAAGATTGTTCAAATTATAGTGCTGGAGCTAAAAATGCCCCCGCACGGGGGCCCTTTGGTTTTACATGGGCTTATATAGGGAAAATCTTGAAAAATCTTCTTCTCTGAAACCGCAAGGCCCAGGTCTTTGATATTTGGTATGAAGCTTCATCTAGTGGACCCCTACCATGATTGTTCAAATTATAGTGCTGGGGCCAAAAATGCCCCCGCACGGGGGCCCTTTGGTTTTACAAGGGCTTATATAGGGAAAATCTTTAAAAATCTTCTTCTCTGAAACCGCAAGGCCCAGGTCTTTGATATTAGGTATGAAGCTTTATCTAGTGAACCCCTACCAAGATTGTTCAAATTATAGTGCTGAAGCTAAAAATGCCCCCGCACGGGGGCCCTTTGGTTTTACATGGGCTTATATAGGGAAAATCTTTAAAAATCTTCTTCTCTTAAACCACAAGGCCCAGATCTTTGATATTTGGTATGAAGCTTCATCTAGTGGACCCCTACCAAGATTGTTCAAATTATAGTGCTGGAGCTAAAAATGCCCCAGCACGGGGGCCCTTTGGTTTTACATGGGCTTATATAGGGAAAATCTTGAAAAATCTTCTTCTCTGAAACCGCAAGGCCCAGGTCTTTGATATTTGGTATGAAGCTTCATCTAGTGGACCCCTACCATGATTGTTCAAATTATAGTGCTGGGGCCAAAAATGCCCCCACACGGGGGCCCTTTGGTTTTACAAGGGCTTATATAGGGAAAATCTTTAAAAATCTTCTTCTCTGAAATCGCAAGGCCCAGGTCTTTGATATTAGGTATGAAGCTTTATCTAGTGAACCCCTACCAAGATTGTTCAAATTATAGTGCTGAAGCTGAAAATGCCCCCGCACAGGGGCCCTTTGGTTTTACATGGGCTTATATAGGGAAAATCTTGAAAAATCTTCTTCTCTGAAACCGCAAGGCCCAGGTCTTTGATATTTGGTATGAAGCTTCATCTAGTGGACCCCTACCAAGATTGTTCAAATTATAGTGCTGGGGCCAAAAATGCCCCCGCACGGGGGCCCTTTGGTTTTGCATGGGCTTATATGGGGAAAATCTTTAAAAATCTTCTTCTCTGAAACCGCAAGGCCCAGATCTTTGATATTTGGTATGAAGCTTCATCTAGTGGGCCCCTACCAAGATTGTTCAAATTATAGTGCTGGAGCTAAAAATGCCCCCGCACGGGGGCCCTTTGGTTTTACATGGGCTTATATAGGGAAAATCTTGAAAACTCTTCTTCTCTGAAACCGCAAGGCCCAGGTCTTTGATATTTGGTATGAAGCTTCATCTAGTGGACCCCTACCAAGATTGTTCAAATTATAGTGCTGGGGCCAAAAATGCCCCCGCACGGGGGCCCTTTGGTTTTGCATGGGCTTATATGGGGAAAATCTTTAAAAATCTTCTTCTCTAAAACCGCAAGGCCCAGATCTTTGATATTTGGTATGAAGCTTCATCTAGTGGACCCCTACCAAGATTGTTCAAATTATAGTGCTGGGGCTAAAAATGCCCCCGCACAGGGGCCCTTTGGTTTTACATGGGCTTATATAGGGAAAATCTTTAAAAATCTTCTTCTCTGAAACCACAAGGCCCAGATCTTTGATATTTGGTATGAAGCTTCATCTAGTGGACCCCTACCATGATTGTTCAAATTATAGTGCTGGGGCCAAAAATGCCCCCGCACGGGGGCCCTTTGGTTTTACAAGGGCTTATATAGGGAAAATCTTTAAAAATCTTCTTCTCTGAAACCGCAAGGCCCAGGTCTTTGATATTAGGTATGAAGCTTTATCTAGTGAACCCCTACCAAGATTGTTCAAATTATAGTGCTGAAGCTAAAAATGCCCCCGCACGGGGGCCCTTTGGTTTTACATGGGCTTATATAGGGAAAATCTTTAAAAATCTTCTTCTCTTAAACCACAAGGCCCAGATCTTTGATATTTGGTATGAAGCTTCATCTAGTGGACCCCTACCAAGATTGTTCAAATTATAGTGCTGGAGCTAAAAATGCCCCAGCACGGGGGCCCTTTGGTTTTACATGGGCTTATATAGGGAAAATCTTGAAAAATCTTCTTCTCTGAAACCGCAAGGCCCAGGTCTTTGATATTTGGTATGAAGCTTCATCTAGTGGACCCCTACCATGATTGTTCAAATTATAGTGCTGGGGCCAAAAATGCCCCCACACGGGGGCCCTTTGGTTTTACAAGGGCTTATATAGGGAAAATCTTTAAAAATCTTCTTCTCTGAAACCGCAAGGCCCAGGTCTTTGATATTAGGTATGAAGCTTTATCTAGTGAACCCCTACCAAGATTGTTCAAATTATAGTGCTGAAGCTGAAAATGCCCCCGCACAGGGGCCCTTTGGTTTTACATGGGCTTATATAGGGAAAATCTTGAAAAATCTTCTTCTCTGAAACCGCAAGGCCCAGGTCTTTGATATTTGGTATGAAGCTTCATCTAGTGGACCCCTACCAAGATTGTTCAAATTATAGTGCTGGGGCCAAAAATGCCCCCGCACGGGGGCCCTTTGGTTTTGCATGGGCTTATATGGGGAAAATCTTTAAAAATCTTCTTCTCTGAAACCCCAAGGCCCAGATCTTTGATATTTGGTATGACGCTTCATCTAGTGGGCCCCTACCAAGATTGTTCAAATTATAGTGCTGGAGCTAAAAATGCCCCCGCACGGGGGCCCTTTGGTTTTACATGGGCTTATATAGGGAAAATCTTGAAAAATCTTCTTCTCTGAAACCACAAGGCCCAGGTCTTTGATATTTGGTATGAAGCTTCATCTATTGGACCCCTACCAAGATTGTTCAAATTATAGTGCTGGAGCTAAAAATGCCCCCGCACGGGGGCCCTTTGGTTTTACATGGGCTTATATAGGGAAAATCTTTAAAAATCTTCTTCTCTGAAACCGCAAGGCCCAGGTCTTTGATATTTGGTATGAAGCTTCATCTAGTGGACCCCTACCAAGATTGTTCAAATTATAGTGCTGGAGCTAAAAATGCCCCCTGCACGGGGGCCCTTTGGTTTTACATGGGCTTATATGGGGAAAATCTTGAAAAATCTTCTTCTCTGAAACCGCAAGGCCCAGGTCTTTGATATTTGGTATGAAGCTTCATCTAGTAGACCCCTACCAAGATTGTTCAAATTATAGTGCTGGGGCCAAAAATGCCCCCGCACCAGGGCCCTTTTGTTATACATAGGCTTATATTGGGAAAATCTTTAAAAATCTTCTTCTCTGAAACTGCAAGGCCCAGGTCTTTGATATTTGGTATGAAGCTTCATCTTGTGGACCTCTACCAAGATTGTTCAAATTATAGCCCTGGGGCCAAAAATGTCCCAGCTCCGGGGCCCTTTGGTTTTACATAGACTTATATAGGGAAAATCTTGAAAAATCTTCTTCTCTGAAACCACAAGGCTTAGGTCTTCGATATTTGTTATGACGCTTCAGCTAGTGGACCTCTATAAAGATTGTTCAAATTATAGGCCTGAGACCAAAAATGCCCCCGCCATGTGGCCCTTTGGTTTTACATAGACTTATATAGGGAAAATCTTTAAAAATCATCTTCTCTGAAACACAAGGCTTAGGTCTTTGATATTTGTTATGAAGCTTCAGCCAGTGGACCTCTACCAAGATTGTTCAAATTATAGCCCTGGGGCCAAAAATGCCCCCGCTCCGGGGCCCTTTGGTTTTACATAGACTTATATAGGGAAAATCTTGTTTTACATAGACTTCTATATGCAGGGTAAACCTTTAAAATCTTCTTTTCTGAAACCAGAAAGCCCAGGTCTTTCATATTAGATATGAAGCTTCATCTTGTGGACCTCTACCAAGATTTTCAAATTTTATCCCTGGGGCCAAAATTGACCCTGCCCGGGGCCCACTTGTTATGCTTTGGATCAGGTGAGCGAACCAGGGCCCTCTGGGCCCTCTTGTTTTTTTCGATGTCTTTGAGATTTTTTTCGTCAGTAAATAAAAAGGAGTATAAAATGTTTAACCCTTACCTTGCTGAACATGTCAACCCCTACCTTTGCAATAAGTGTAGATGCAGATCAGATGGCTTCTGAAGAACATCTGAAGAAGACATCTATCTGTCCTTCTGTCATGCTATCTCCTCCTAGACTGCTGAACGTAATGCAACCACATTTGGCACATTGCTTCCTTACGTTATGAGTGGAGAAGCCCCTGTTGGGTAGTGGTTATGCTACTCACCTCAAAAACCAGGGTTTGTGGGTTCGAACTCTGGCTTCTCCAGACTTCTGGATGAGTCTTTAAACTGAGGTTCCATCTCCATATGACCCTAGCTGTTGGTGGGAAGTAAAACTCAACAAACTCACGCACATGATGAGAGGGTGCAAGAACAGAGTAACATTTGGCTTCTGCTGTGGAGAAAGCATGGGTATATGTGATGGTGTGTCAACGACTGCCATTCTAGTTAAAATTTCTGTACACTGACAGCATTTCTTTTGCATAGAAATTTCTTCAGATATTTATTATGTATTGATAACCTTTCATGCGGCCCCCGCCCATCGGGGCTTGAAGAAATAGATGGACTGCATGATGCTTCCACGCAGAGCTGAAACTGACCCGCACACGAGTATTGATAAACCGCTTAGAGGAATGTAAGCCAGGCAAAGCGGTGCGAGTCGGCCCGTCCATGCTTATTAACCCGATTAGTCTCATTGGGCGGCAGGGCTTGAGATGTCATTTCATCTCAATGTCGGGTAAAAGTCCCACAAAATTGGAAGCAACGTCTCCAAAATGACCTTTACACTGTTGACGGGGATGTTAAACCTCAAATCAAACAAACAAAAATAACCTTCCATGACCTTTGTTTTCCAGAACACCCCTAATGACCTACAGTTGTTATCAGATGCTCCAGCTCATCATATATTTGTGTTGCTAGGACCAGTAGACCCTAACCAGTCATCACTACCAGAGGTGCTCTGTGTTCTACAGGTAATGTCACATCATCAGGAAAACCGGCCTATATAATTTTTGCCCCCTTGAACCCCACTTTTATATAGTAAAACTGGGGTTTACAGGGGTAAACTTTATTTTGAACCCCACTTTTTATAGTAAAACTGGGGTTTACAGGGGTAAACTTTATTTTTCTTATTTCTGCTCTAAAATATAGATTGTGGGTATTTGTTAGAACCGCCTCGATGAGACGGTTCTAACAAGTACCCACAATCTAGCTCTAAAATATAGATTGTGGGTGTTCGTTAGAACCGTCTCGATGAGGCGATTCTAACAAGTGTGTGTGTGTGTGTGTGTGTGTGAATTCGGGTTTAACGTCGCTTTCAACAATCTTTCAGTCATATCACGACGGTGTCTGGTTGCGACAGGGAGCTCAATGCTCACTTTTATAGTATCATGTCCCAGACACATTACATGATACCACACCCAGTCACATTATCCTGACACTGGGCCGACCAGTCCTAGCCCTACCCCGTAAATCTGAGTGCCAAGCGAGGAGCAGCTAGTACCATTTTTAACGACTTTGGTATGTCGCGGCCCGGGATCGAACCCGTGAACTCCCGTTCCCCGGAGTGGACACTCTACCAATTGAGCTATCGGGGCCGGTAGGTTCTAACAAGTACATGTACCCACAATCTGTATTTTGAGCAGAAATAAGAAAAATATCACAATTCTTCACCCTAAAATGATCGTTTTTTCGGCGGTTAAGTTTACAATGTATTTGTATATGCGTGTTTTTGTAATGTTATAATGCATTTATTACACCTTTCACCTGTCTTTTCATGTGCACCCAAATTTGTTTTGCTGAGAAACAAGAACATTTTTAACACTTCAACTGCTACATAAAATCCTAGAGCAGACAACAGTGTGATTTTTATGTCCCCGGTAGCGATAGCGGGGACATATTGTTTTTGCCCTGTCTGTTTGTTGGTTTGTACGTGGACAACTTTAACGTTGGCCATAACTTTTGAACCGTTTGAGATAGAGCTTTCATATTTGGCCTGAAGGCTCCTTGTGACAAGACCTTCACATTCATGCAAAAAAATTTGACCTGTGACCTTGACCTTGACCTTTGACCTACTTAAAAGAAAAAAATAACATTGGTCATAACTTTTGAACCACTTGAGATACTGCCTTCATATTTAGCATGTATGTTCCTTGTGACAAAAGCTTTACATTCATGCAAAAAATTTTGACCTATGACCTTGACCTTTGACCTACTTGAAATAAAAAAATAACATTTTGGTCTTAACTTTTGAACCGTTTGAGATAGAGCCTTCATATTTTGCATGTAGCTTCCTTGTGACAAGAGCTTTACATTCACACAAAAAATTTTGACCTGTGACCTTGACCTTTGACCTACATAAAAGAAAAAGTTAACATTGGTCATAACTTTTGAACCGTTTGAGATACAGCCTTCATATTTAGCATGTATGTTCCTTGTGACAAAAGCTTTACATTCATGTCAAAAATTTTGACCTGTGACCTTGACCTTTGACCTACTTAAAATAAAAAAATAACATTTTGGTCATAACTTTTGAATGGTTTGAGATAGAGCCTTCATATTATGCATGTAGGTTCCTTGTGACAAGAGCTTTACATTCACACAAAAAATTTTGACCTGTGACCTTGACCTTTGACCAACATAAAAGAAAAATTTAACATTGGTCATAACTTTTGAACCGTTTGAGATACAGCCTTCATATTTAGCATGTATGTTCCTTGTGACAAAAGCTTTACATTCATGTCAAAAATTTTGATTTGTGACCTTGACCTTTGACCTACTTAAAATAAAAAAATAACATTTTGGTCATAACTTTTGAATGGTTTGAGATAGAGCCTTCATATTTTGCATGTAGGTTCCTTGTGACAAGAGCTTTACATTCACACAAAAAATTTTGACCTGTGACCTTGACCTTTGACCTACATAAAAGAAAAATTTAACATTGGTCATAACTTTTGAACCGTTTGAGATACAGCCTTCATATTTAGCATGTAGGTTCCTTCTGACAAACGCTTTACATTCATGCAAAAATTTTGACCTGTGACCTTGACCTTTGACCTACTTAAAAAATAAACATTTTTGGTCATAACTTTCGAACCATTTGGGATAGAGCTTTCATATTTGGCATGTAGGTTCCCTGTGATTAGAGTTTTTCATACATGCAATATGTTTGGACCATGACCTTGACCTTTGACCTACTTAAAAGAAAAAATTAAATTGTTCAAGATTTTGAACCTTTCAAGATAGAGCCTTAATATTTGGCATGTAGGTTCCTTGTGACAATAGCTTTACATCATGCAAATTTTTTTTACCTGTGACCTTGACCTACTTTAAAGAAAAAGTATTATTGTTCATAACTTTTGAACCTTTTAAGATAGAGCTTTCATATTTGGCATGTAAGTTTCTTGTGTCAAGGGCTTCCCACACAAACAAAAATCTTGAACTGTGAGCAACTTTGAATAAAAAATGACCATGCCTGGGGACATGTTCGTGTTTCACAAACACATCTTGTTTCGAATATTTTTCATACTAAATGAGGCTTAACACAACAAGTGAGGAGCTTCTAATGAGTATCCACAACATGTTTTCATGCAGAAATAAGAAAAATATCATTACTAAAGTGCCTTATCTGGAGCTGTATGTAAGTGAATGACTATTACCTTGGGATGATCAGCATTAAAACCACTGAGGAGCTTTAACTCTTATCATGCTGTTTACGACAACCCCTATCTTTGGAAACAGTGTAGCTCCAGATCAGATGGCTTCTGAAGAAGCCATCTGATCAGGATCTACACTGTTTGACAATCAGATTACTTGATGTAATTTATATGAATAAATTACATCAAGTAATCTGATTGGTTTAGAGTCACAAATGGGTGTGGTTAAACTGAATATTCAGCAGGATAAGGGTTAAATATGGAGTTTATATGAAATTCAACCCTCATCCTAAATTCCAATGCAGTTTCATACATAAAGTAAGTCATCATATTATTTTCCTTATGTTTCAGATTTGCTTGGAAGGCGAGATCTCCAAATCCACCATTTTGAACAGCCTATCAAGAGGAAAGAGGGCATCTGGGGACCTGATTCCTTGGACAATATCTCAACAGGTTAGTTGACAATCTGCATTGCTTCACTGAATCCGGGAATACCATAAGCAGTTCTTCATATTCCTCAGTGAAAACATATTAGAATGTTCCTTTTCCTACTCACTGAAGAAGGGGTTATACCAACTAACATTTGGCAACAGTATTAAACAATTAGGTTGTTTTAATAGTCAGTTTACCCTAACACTTTTTTTTCAGCTTTCTAAAATAATTATATCTGAGGAATTCTACTATGTCTGGCCCAGCAAAACAACAAATAAGAAAAGAAAATTTTTGTTGTATGTTTTTTTTTTGAGAATTTAGCTGCATTACATGCTATATTAATATATGAAACAATATTCTCTCTCCACCTATGTATTCTTAAGAAAATAAATGGTAGCTATGGACAACACAGAGCAATATAGAGATTGATGCTGTTCCAGAGAGGTAAAGTCTCTCAGTTGTGAAGAAATATTTACCTTCTTTTCGTGTATCTCTTCAGTTCCAGGATCATGATTTCCCGAGCCTGTCTGGAGCAAGGATTGTTAGAATAGCCACTCATCCAGATTATCAAGGGGTAAGAGTTTAGTTGTCACAGTCAGCCTTTGTCACAGACTAAGACTCAAGAATAACTTTGAGAAAGATAAGATTAAAACCCACACGAACCTCGTTTTAGCCTAGTTTATAACAGTACCAATTCAGATACGGCACAGCTTTGAACCCCAAATTTTCCTCACCCTGCCTTTTTAAATGTCCAAGATATCTATAAAGTTTTAAGCGTGACAACATTTCCTCAGACAAAAATTTCTTGCTGTCTTTAACTTTGGTAATAAGGTAGTTTTCATGGCTCATAACTGTTCTTGTTTATTGAAAACCTTGGAGCAGCTGGCGTCGGTAGCTCAGTTAGATGTGCATCTGACTGGTGCTCAGGAGGACACGGGTTCAATACCTGCCGGGGTTGACAACATTCGTTCGTGGAGATTGATCATGAAATCTTTTCTATGGTCATTCTCTCTCTTCCACTGATTCAAGAAGGGCAGTTGTCAGATCCTGGCAATAGAATGTGCGCTACACTGGTAAACCACTTACGTATAAGCCTGCCCTGGAAAAGTGTGGATAGGTAAAATAACCGGCATTAAAATGACCTAAATAGTTTGTTTGTTTGATTGTATTGGAGTTTAATGGCCCAGTCAAAACTATTTGGGTCATTTTTGAGCCGGTCAGTTTACCTATTTTATGCAGCATCAATCCTTAGCCTGGGAACCAGTTTGCTATGAATAATGCTTTTGGAAATCCATGTTATGTAAAGCAGCACACGCAAAAATGGTTCAAAATTCTCATTTTATTCCAATAATGACAAACTCAATGGTCCCTAGTTGTTGTAAATTTACAAAATACTCCCACAAAAAAAGTAAATGGTAAGCCTTCTACAAGATTAGTCTCTATGGCTGACCTGTGACAAACATGGTTGTCGGTTATAATACAGTTTGTTTAACTATCCTGACCTATTGTCCATGGTATAACGAAGTTCAGAGCCCATTTGATCAAAACTATTAATGTCAGTAGTTAGCAGATCGTTAAAACTTTGATCATTTAATATTTGCAAATATACTTACATTGTTGCTGGAAAAATGTGAGTAGCTTTTGAATATGCAAGGCTTCTCACATTTTTTCAGCCAAAGTACCAAAATTAAAGATATTGTACTTGCTAGAACAGTCAACAATATGACCACTAACCAGCTCGTTTAGCTAACAAGGCTTTGAACAACTGGACCTGGCAGGTGTATATTATAGGTGTTGTTAAAATTGTAGCACATGGCACTTTAAACTGGTGTGGATACACTTTTTAGGGGAATCAACTCTAAAAAATTTTTGTATCTCTTGTCAAAATGGGTCTACCATAAAAATCCAAAAAATCCGGACACTTTGAGAACTTTGTGTAATTCTTAAAAAATTCTAACAAATTTGTTTCACGGTCCAGCAAGCAGCCAAAAGGTGCAGATGGAATGGCAAACAGTGTAGACCCTGATCAGACTGCTCCTTCAGGGTCTGCACTGTTTGGTTAGGCCTGTCTGTCCCAATACTTAAGATCATTACGGTACTCTTTAAGGTAAGAAATTGCTTCTTAAGAGCAAATTCTTTAATTTCAGAGTTTATATTAAAGCAAACAGTAAGTCCCAAATGTTGATAGCCTTCAAAAACGCAGTGCAGCATGACTGCACTTTTAATTTTAAACTCGACCATGTTTTGTATTAGTTGCCTTCAGCTGATATTTTCCACTGGTTCATAGTTCAGTTCTTAACCCTTGCCATGCTGAGCCTGGATATGCCTTATCTTTGAAACAATGTAGATCCAGATCAGATGGCCATCTGATCAGGACCTACATTGTCATGTGGGATTGTGAATTTGTTGCAATCATTTGAATCAAGTAATCTGATTGGCTGATAATCAGTAGTGGGTGTGGCAGATTAAAATATTCAGCAGGACAAGGGTTAATTTTATACTTCATGTTACCAGAGATAGACATATCCTTGTAACAGTCTGGAATTTGTGCAAATGCCATATTTTTAAAATTCGGTGACAAAAGGTATCTGAAACTTGCCTTCTCAAAAAAAAAAGAAAAAAAAGAAATATTCTCGCCAGCTTTGAATATTGAACTCTCAAAGGTCATTGATTTACAGTTGAACTTCGATGACTAGAACACCTTAGAGACCTCTAAAATCTGTTCGAGACGGGTAGTTCGAGCCACTGAGGGTTATTGCCAGGATGCATAACGAGATACTTTTCGACATCTTTTTCGGTATTCTATAATGAAAATGTATGCTGTGTATACTCATTTGTAATATAAAAAAAGAAAATCCCCTAAATTACCCCGCCTATTTCTTATATAGAGTATTTCCCTGGGGGGTTGAGAACGGGTTCGACTCAGCCATTGTAAACGAGTCATAGGTGTTCGAGCCATCGAAGTTCCACTGTACTATAAAAAATAAAATAAATAAAAGAGTGAGTGAGTGTTTGAGTTTTACGTCCCACCAACAGTTTAGGTCATACGGAGACGGGACCTTGGTTTAAAGACTCATCCGAAAGTCTGGAGAAGCCTGGGATCGATCCTGCGATCCCTGGTTTCCAAGGCCAGTAGCTTAACCACTGCACCACGGAGGCTTCTATAAAATAAATAAAAGAATGCCACAAGCTATGATGAAGGTACAAGTTAATTGGTACATGCTGAGACTCCGACTGTACCTAGCAGCAGTATATACACATAAACTACTTTATGATATGTTTTTTGAAGGGGTTATCCTTTGGAAGCAAGGAATACACCACAGAACCAAAAAGTGTGGAATGTACATGGTTTTCTGGGACAGACTAGCTAGTGTTGGCCAATAAGGTCTCAGCAGTGACCCTCAGATATTTTCAAAATTCCACAATGGAATCCATGATCCCAAAGGACAGGAAAATATAAACTACACTTTGATGAGAACACTGATTTGAGCCTTCATTGAATGTTTTGTCTGGAAACATATTGTAACTTGACTCTTATCTTTGAAGGTAATTCCGTAAATATCCTATAAATTCAGACACCTTGAGAACTTGCTGCAATTCTCCTAAAATTTAAACAAATTTGTTTCATGATTCTGCAAAAGCCCAAAAAGTGGAGATGAATTGGCAAACAGTGTAGACCCTGATCAGATTGCTCCTTCAGGAGCAGTCTGATCTGGGTCTGCACTGTTTGGTTAGCCTGTCTGTCCCAATATATAGGATCATTAAGGTAATAGCCTGTTGAACTATAGCTGTCATTTGGAAAACACAGGTCTATGTGAGTCTATACCTTTCATGGCTATGAAAAAGACATTTCTGATGAAATTTTGTGGTGTTTTTCTTGTCAACTCATTTTATGCGGAAAACTCCAAAACAGAACATTGGCAAACAGTGCAAGCCCAGATCAGAAGCCGCAAAATGTGGCATATGATCAGGGCTTGGCAACAGTTCAAGCCCAAATCTGAAGCTGCAAAATGTGGCATATGATCAGGGCTTGGCAAACAGTGCAAGCCCAGATCAGAAGATGCAAAATGTGGCATATGATCAGGGCTTGGCAAACAGTGGAAGCCAAGATCAGAAGCCACAAAATGTGGCATATGATCAGGGCTTGGCAAACAGTTCAAGCCCAAATCTGAAGCTGCAAAATGTGGCATATGATCAGGGCTTGGCAAACAGTGCAAGCCCAGATCAGAAGATGCAAAATGTGGCATATGATCAGGGCTTGGCAAACAGTGGAAGCCAAGATCAGAAGCCACAAAATGTGGCATATGATCAGGACTTGGCAAACAGTGGAAGCCAAGATCAGAAGCCACAAAATGTGGCATATGATCAGGACTTGGCAAACAGTGGAAGCCAAGATCAGAAGCCACAAAATGTGGCATATGATCAGGGTTTGGCAAACAGTGGAAGCCAAGATCAGAAGCCACCAAATGTGGCATATGATCAGGACTTGGCAAACAGTGGAAGCCAAGATCAGAAGCCACAAAATGTGGCATATGATCAGGGCTTGGCAAACAGTTCAAGCCCAAATCTGAAGATGCAAAATGTGGCATATGATCAGGGCTTGGCAAACAGTGGAAGCCAAGATCAGAAGCCAAAAAATGTGGCATATGATCAGGTTTTGGCAATAGTGCAAGCCCAGATCAGAAGCCACAAAATGTGGCATATGATCAGGTTTTGGCAATAGTGCAAGCCCAGATCAGAAGCCACAAAATGTGGCATATGATCAGGACTTGGCAAACAGTGGAAGCCAAGATCAGAAGCCACAAAATGTGGCATATGATCAGGTTTTGGCAATAGTGCAAGCCCAGATCAGAAGCCACAAAATGTGGCATATGATCAGGACTTGGCAAACAGTGGAAGCCAAGATCAGAAGCCACAAAATGTGGCATATGATCAGGTTTTGGCAATAGTGCAAGCCCAGATCAGAAGCCACAAAATGTGGCTTATGATCAGGGCTTGGCAAACAGTGGAAACCCAGATCAGAAGTCACAAAATGTGGCATATGATCAGGGTTTTGCAAACAGTGCAAGCCTAGACCAGAAGCCGCAAAATGTGACATATGATCAGGGCTTGGCAAACAGTGCAAGCCCACCAAGCAGTGCAAGCCCAGACTAGAAGCCGCAAAATGTGACCTATGATCAGGGCTTGGCAAACAGTGCAAGCACACCAAGCAGTGCAAGCCCAGACCAGAAACTGCAAAATGTGGCATATGATCAGGGCTTGGCAAACAGTGCAAGCCCAGATCAGAAGCCACAAAATGTGGCATATGATCTGGGCTTGCCAAACATTGGGAGCCCAGACCAGATGCCGCAGAACCCGGCATATGATCAGGGCTTTTACTGTTTTGCACTGTTTGCAAAATGTTCAGCCATTTTTAAACAACTCAACCTGGTGCCCATAAATTTCAAAATGGACTCCTTCTTTATATAAGGTGAGCTATTCGTTTCAATACAAAATGTGTAAATGGCCCAAGCATAGATTATGGGAGCTCATTAAACCCACAACGTTGAAGCAATTTAATGGGAGCCCATAGTATATGTTTTGAGTAAAAGTATTGTACTTGTAATGATCCTAAGTATTGGGACAGACAGGCCTAAGCAAACAGTGCAGATCCAGATCAGACTGCTCCTTCAGGAGCAGTCTGATCAGGGTCTACACTGTTTGCCATTCATTATGTACCTTTTGGACTCCTGCTGGGTCGTGAAACAAATTCGTCAAAAATTTAGGAGAATTACAGCAAGTCCTTTAGGTGTCCGATTTATTTTAGAAATTTTACAGTATACCCTGGTAAAATGACTTTCCTCTTTATGAAGTGGGGTTTATAAGGGTAGCCTTTATTATATAGGCTTGTTAATATGTCTCTTTTCTCTGATAGATGGGTTATGGCAGTCGAGCAATGGAATTGCTACAGAAGTACTATGAGGGAAAGATCCAGAGTCTGAGTGAGGTGGAGGAGACAGAAATATCTAACATTGGAGATGAGGTGAGTGTAAGTAGGGCCAATCCCAGTACTGTTTCAAGGCATGGTCTACAAAAGAGTCTTATTCTTTGCACTGGTAAGTTAGCACTGTCTTTAACCCTTTTTGTATCAAATGGAATCTTCCTCCTTATACAGACCAGCTACCGGTAATAACGCATATTTTATTTTTCTCCGTGGTAATAGGCTTTTTTTCTTGGAGAACTAGTGAGAAATGTCTCCAAGAAGAAAAAAAATTCGCGTTTCAAAGCGGTTAATTTCACTGCGAAACACCCCGAAATTTCTCCGCGAACATCGCTTTTTCTCTGAGAAAGCCAATTAGTACAGGTGAAGTCGTTCACGGTGTTTCTCCGCGAAATCTGCCTATACCTACATGTATATTTGTTCATGTGCATGTACAGTTCAACCTGTATTAAGCAAGTGCCTAAGGGATAGTCAAAATATGCTTGCTTAAGACAGGTTCTTGCTTAATACAGGTGAAATTTAACACATCTGCCTTTCTTGGGAACTGAATGCCTGCTTGCTTAAGACAGGTTGCTTGCTTAATAGAGGTGGCCACTAAGACAGGTTTTACTGTATTTTTTTCATGCATTAAAATTTGGTACACAAAGTTTGAAGCATATGACGAAATGCATCGTAAAGTATGATTTTGATCCGGTTGGAATCATAATGATTTGCATCTTATGCACTTTACAATGCAGTATGAACATGAATGTTTTCTTTGTTCCTTTTTTACTGTTTTGTAAACGCTTCATAAATTGAAAACTGTTGATTTTCTATCGGTTCACCATATTTTGTTTACTTTATTTTTTTTCTTATTAATAATAAGTAAATACTTTAGAAAAATCAAACTCAATGTATATAATAACGGGGATCCTGCTTGTACATGTATGTGTGGGCGCGGATCTCACTCTACATTTTGGTTGATCTTTTTCTTACACTGCGAGTAATTAAAGATCACTGATGCTTACACTTAAGCTCACATGTAGCCTGAGTGAAAGATCTAATGTTAAAGAGTAGGCCACGGAGGCCCGCTTGTGTTCCTTGCCTTTACAATTCAATTTTGCTCCTACATGTACATTAACCAATTTCAGACTGGAAACTCCTAAACGAGTACCGTGGCAAACAGTGCAGGCCCAGACCAATTCTGCGGCGTCTGATCAGGGCCTACACTGTTTGCAAAAAGTTTGGCCATTTTCCTAATTTTGAAGAAAACACAACGTGAAACCCCTAAATTTTGAAATGGGTGCATACTATATGTAAGGAGGAAGGTTCCATTTGGTACAGAAAGGGTTAATATGGGGAAATTGCGTGGCAAGCATTCCAAGGCTGCATATAAGTCTGATCTCTAACTGGGAGCAGAACTACAAAATTCTGCACGATAATCAGCGAAGTTTGTACAGACATGCAACCTGGGTATCTTGTTAAGACTACTGTTCACCCCGAAGGTAACTGGCCCCCATGTCCTAATGGGTAAGAGCGCTGACTCTTAACCCATTCAGCACCAGAAACCCCTAAAGGGGTACCTTGGCAAACAGTGCAGGCCCAGATCAGACACCACAAAACATTAAGCCATTTCCCGAACTAAATTTTTGAGAAAAAACAACCTGACACCCCTAAGTTTCCAAATGAACTCCTGTATATATAAGGAGGAAGATTCCATTTGGTACAAAAAGGGTTAATCATCGGGTCATTAGGTCTCTCCGCTGTGGTTTGCGCTTCGCTCGGGCCACATATATGTAGTTGGTAACGAGTACCCACATCCTACATTGGACGTCTAGGAACAGATTAAGGAAAATGTATACCTTGTTAACTCCAGTTCTCTCTATACATGTATGTGTGCATGTAAAATGGTGAATAGTGGTTCGTTCATTACATGGGCTTTATTAACATGTTGATGCACCACCTGTTTGCTCCAACTGGGAGTATTTATTAGTAAGGGGTGGGTGAGGGGTCGGGGAAGTAGCCATAGTAGCCCATATAATGCATGCGAAAGCAAAGTAGCATGTCCTTTTTCACCCGCCTGCATGAAGCATGGCCCGATATAGGTGTCTGGTTTTTCGTCCGTTCGTTCGTGACATAGACCTAGCCTACGGTGGAATTCATGTGTTCCTCGTTAACTGGTTACTAACTTTGCATTCGAAGCACCACTTGCTGTACCAATTTGACAGTCTGTAATTATAAATAAATGAGGCGAATCTGAGCTTTTGGTTTTGTTTGTTTGAGGTTTTACGTCCCCGTCAACACTGTAAAGGTCATTTTGGAGATGTCGTTTCCAATTTTGTTGGACTTTTACCCGACATTGAGATGAAATGACATCTCAAGCCCTGCCACCCCATGAACTCAACAGGGTTTTTAAGCATTGACGGTCCGACTCCCACCACTTTGCCTGGGCAGGCTTAGATCCTGTAAGTGGTTTACCAGTACTCGCATGCGGATCGTTTCAGCTCTGCGTGGAAGCATCATGCAGCCCATCTATTTCATCAAGCTGAGCTTTTGGTAAATGTCACACATCATTATGGTGTTAATAACCTACATGTACGACTCATTATGAGAACTCGCCTATTCAAATATATTGTAAAATTTTACCACTAAAAAACGGAAAATTTTCGGATAAAAATTCTGGCATTTCTTCATATTTCTGCTCAAGATTTTGGGTACACTTTAAAGCGACTCGACGAGGCGGTTCTAACGAGTACCCACAATCATGTGAGCAGAAATTAGATAAATAATGTATACCCCTGTAAATACCAGTCAACATTGGGGTTTAAGCGGGTAACAAATAAATAGGCGTATTTTCGTCTTGTGAATAAAAGTTGTCATGAGACTTTTAAAAAGTAAATTACTAAAAGGAATTTTTAGTAACATGAAAGAATATTTGATTATGATTTAACAATGACTACAATTTGCCTTCGTTTACAAAAACAACACCAAACAAACGAAAAAATAATAATGAGGCAAAAATTTCACATAAGCCCAGTTATATTTTTTCTCCGCGAAACGCCAGTAATTTCATTTTGTATGAAAGCAATCGGTCAAATTTTCGCCGAGAAACTCAGAGAATTTTCTCCGCGAAACCAGGAGAAATTTCAGCGAAAAATCTCTCGCTCATTTTATCTTTTCTCGCTGTTTTGCAGAGAAAATACCCGATTTCGCGTTAGGTGGTTTCTCCGCGAAAAAAAAAATCGGTTATTACCGGTAGCTGGTCTGTATATAGCAGGAGTCCATTTCAAAATTTAGGGTTGTCAGGTTGTGTTGTGTCAAAAAGTTTTTTTTTTTTTTTCAAAATTTATTTGGAAATTGGCTGAAATTTTTACAAACAGTGTAGGCCTGCACTGTTTGCCAATTACCCCTTTTGGGGTTTCCGGTACAAAATGTGTTAAAGTAGCAGTCACACATGTTTGAAAAAAAAGGAAAAATTTTTTTTTTTTTTCAGATATGCAGGCCTCTTTTTCTCTTTCTTAAATCTTCTTCTTCTTCTTCTGCTGAAGAAGTATAATAGCTAAAATGAAAAATCTTTGTGACCCTCCATTCCAAGACCCAATAAACTTCTTCCACTAAGGCCAGCTAAAATTAAGACAAATTCTTGTTTAAAAACAGATTTTAAAGTTTGAGTTTCTCTTTTTTGTCGCGCCACCCAGTTTTCCTCTCGTACGTTTGTCAATGTATCAAAATTTGCGACCACCCTAGCATTCACCCAAAGGTTCAAGTTTATTTCTCAAGAACTATAAGAGCTTCATTAATGATACTTGGTACAAACTTGTACCTGTGGATGGCAACTTAAATGCAAGCATCCATATTTGACCTTGACCTACATTTCATGGCTCACTGACTTTGTAAGATATTGGGACCACCCTAGCATTCACCCAAATGGTCAAGTTTATTTCTCAAGAACTATAAGAGCTTCATTAATGATATTTGGTACAAACTTGTATCTGTGGATGGCAACTTAAGTGCAAGCATTCATATTTGACCTTGACCTACATTTCATGGTTCACTGATGTGGTCTTAACATAGAAATTTTACTGTATTTGGGCAAATATGCGGAATAGGCCATTCATATTTAAACATGGTAATTCCCTGGATCAGTACTGGGTGACACTGTTTTGGGGCAGTTTATAAATATAGTAGAACAGCAATATCAGACACAGCTATTTACCAGAAATATGATTCTGGCATAAAGAGAAGGATTAGATTTGTTTCCATGGTGAATCTCAGTTTGCTTGATCATGTCTTGTATCTTTAGCTGATTGAGTAAACTAGAAATGTGGCTAATGATGGATGAATTGACATTGCAGTTTACAGTCACATAATCTTTTGTTTTGTTTGATTTGAGGTTTAACATCCCCATCAACACGGTAAAGGTCATTTTGGAGACGTCGCTTCCAATTTTGTGGGACTTTTACCCGACATTGAGATGAAATGATATCTCAAGCCCTGGCTCCCAATGAAACCAATAGGGTTAATAAGCATGGATGGTTCGACTTGCACCTCTTGGCCTAGGCAGGCTTAGATCCTGAAAGCGGTTTACCAGTACTCGTGTGCGGGTCGGTTTCAGCTCTGCCTGGAAGCATCATGGCCATCTATTTCTTCAAGCCCCGATGGGCGGGGGCCGTCACATAATCGTACTAGCTGATCTTTGTAATACTAATGTGGAGGTGTACTGAAATGAATAGATAGTACTTGAAGGGTTGAACAGAGAGACACACACCCTCACACTCTCGACTCAATTTATGAAAAAGTAAAACGGCAGTTTTGGCAGATTCGTAGAACTTTTCATAAGTGAAGTAAATATTAGCAAACACACGAAGTGTTTGCTTTACTGTAGAGAGGCTGGAACAACATACTTAGGCACCCAAATCTCGCCTGGAATCTCGTTCGATATCTCGCGATAATCCGCCATCTTTACAGAGTTCATGAGAATTGTATTCACATCCAAAAAATGCTTCTAAAAACCAAAATGAGTCAAGTCCCATTACAAAAGAAACACAAAAAGTGTCGAAATAATTTTATAAAGCTATTTTCGAAGACAGTTGCATCAAACGCTGAAGTTTGATTGCGGGAAAGTTTCGAAACTGCGTCGCGCGTTTCAATGAACTGAAACGTACCGCACTGAGCCGAAAATGTTAGCCGGTTAAAACCAAGCACCGCGCTTGGAGCAACGAGTTACCGGAGCATTTACCGGAGATTCTCGTTAGGTTGGAAAGCGCTTCTCGTCTGGCCAAGAATATACAACTTTTCACAAATTATTACTCGGGAATAAAACAAAGCGCTGGGAATAATAATATTTGGCTACCTGCAGATTTCTACCTTCGAGAGACCGTTGCGTCAAACGCTGAAGTTTGGTCGCGGGAAAGTTTCGATACCACGTCACGCACTGAGCCGAAAAGGTTTGCCGGTAAAATCCAGCACTGCGATTGGTCCCACGAGTTACCGGATCATTTGCCGGAGCTTTCGGTTGGGAGGAAAGCGCTTCTCGTCCGACCAAGCAATTAAACTTTTTCACAAACACTCAGGGGTGTAGAATAAACCCTGGGAATAGTAAGAGACACAATGAGCTACCTGGCAATCTGTGAATTTCTACCTTCCCAAGATTTACAAAATGATGATGAGCCCTAAATCCATAGGATAATGCTAGTGCTTCAGTGTCCATGCTGCAAACTTACTGGGGC
The DNA here is from genome assembly GCA_963580285.1 of Lucinisca nassula. Taxonomy (NCBI): domain Eukaryota; kingdom Metazoa; phylum Mollusca; class Bivalvia; order Lucinida; family Lucinidae; genus Lucinisca; species Lucinisca nassula. The sequence continues at coordinate 159,081,500 of OY757015.1, forward strand.
ACCCTATCTAATTTCTTCCCATGAAGTGCACACAGGACCAACACTGGAGGATCATCATACTTAGGTCATGTGCATAGCGGCGGGAAGGCTCAACAATAGTTTTGGGTTTAATGACGCATCAAACCCGGTGGGTCATTGCAGTCGTCTTTCAGAGAAAGGGACTACAGAGATAGAAGAGGTAGTAGAGGAGAAGAGAGGTGTGGGGAAGAGGAAGAAAGGGGAATTGAATAAAAGTATACAAACAGAAGAAGCAACAATGTTCCCCAATGTTCTACCTGCTGCAAGGACAGCAGGCCTTGCCCAACTGTAAGTCAGTATCAGTTGGACTCCCGCCACCTTTGCCTCACAACAGAACATATCAAAAACCTTTGAATACAGTTTTTATGTAGTCGGAGAAAATCCCTTTTGAAGCCCTCGGGGATCCCAGAAGTGACAATATTCTGTGGAAGTTGGCCCTTAAGTCTGATGTCCCTGTTGACGAAGGAGAGTTGACTTAGATGTCGGTCCGTATACTCTGGGGAGTATCCCCAACTCTCCGCCGCTTTTGGGTCGGAGAACCTGCAAGCATGAATGTCCACTTATCCCAGAGCTACCTGTAGATCATGCCCAGCATTATCGACTTGATGCCAATGCTAATGAGTTTGCTGGCCAAGGTGCTGTATCACTTGAGAGGTAATGCTGGTTGTGTGGTAGTCATCTCTGACAAACCAAGCTGCTCGCAGTTGCACCGTCTCAAGCTGCTGGATACTATATGTGGGTCCCATACTGATGGACCTAATCCAGGATAAGTCAAATCATGGTCTCTACTGTCATGCTTCAACATCTTCAGACCAGCTGGTTATCTCCCTTGGCTGTCGTTTGCCTTTTTACAGGTGCATCAAAAAGGATTCCTATGACATGTTTCTGAAATAAATGATGCACAGGTACTTTAAAGTCTTTGAGATTGACAGTTCATGACTGTGTATCTGTAACATTCAGTTGATCCAAATCTTCGGCCAGGTTTCCTGATCATTGTCTTCACTTATATTATCCATTTTGTTACCTGACTATCGCACATTTGGTTGGAGTGAGAAGACTGTGCCAGTCCATATTCCATTATAGGCATTGCTATAGTCTGTCAAGATCCCTCTAAAGTGTGCAGCATCAGTCATGCTTGAGACCTCGTGATATAAAAGGCTGTCATGAGCAAAGAGGTGAACTCCAGGACTAACATTCTGTGACAGGTCATTTATGTATGGGCAGAACAACAAAGGTCTGAGCATGACACCTTGAGGGACACCGGATACAGCTGGGGCAATCGTGGTAATCAGGCCTATGACCAGGTCTGGTTAGCCCCTGTTGGTCAGGAAGCTCTGGATCCATTGTTAGTGGTTTATACAGTAAAATTCGGCTATCTTAAATTAAGTCTTATCCTGCTTACAAAGCCTATTTAGTTTAAAGCTACAGTTATTCTTTCATTGAATTTTCTGCATACAGTGTCCTCTGGTCAGAGACCACTTAAAGACCACTTTTGAAGAGTCCCAAAGATGGTCTTAATTAGGAATCAATCAATCTATCTATCTATCTCCTTACTGCATTAGGTCACACTTGACTATTACTTGCAGGTGTACATACACTTGAGATTTGCAGGACACACGCCTACGTTAGGGTAATGATCTTTAACCTGCAGAGGGGATGATTCTTTCTGCTCAGGGAGTCTCCAGTTATTGTCCCGAGCCGAAGGACGGTGCACTATGTGGCATTCATCCCTAAAATGATGTTCGAATACCAAAATTTATTTCACTGCCTGGAATGGAACCAGAGGGTCTCTAGCATCAGAGGCAGGTGCACTAACCACTGAGCTATCAGTAAATAATCACGCTAGCACTACTGGTAATTTTGATGATCTACACCAAGAATAACTACCTAAGTCCTCCATAAGATACACTCTGATATAGTGTCTCTCTATAAAGATAGAAACTCGACCCCTGTAACAGTTTCAACTCAAACAAAGGCATCAAAAGTAAATTACACACAATACCTCAGGTACCAGGCCTATAGTGATGCCCTAAAGCATTCCCCACCCCACACTCCTCCCAAACTAGTCATCATATAGTATTCCCTCATCTGCGGTTGATGCCAAGACTGCATATGACTTCAAAGACCGGCATAGGAGTTCAAAGACCGTACAGTGTAGATTTGGACTCAAAGGTATGCGTTTTAGTATTTTTTTTTTGGTTTGGGTTTTACGGCCCTTTCAAGATTATTTCACTCATATCGAGCCAATCATTAATCAGAGGTGGGCGAAAACCGGAGTACCCGGAGAAAAACCACCTGACCTTCCGTTGCAGAACTTGGCGTCTCACATGTGACCCGAGCGAGGCTCGAACCACAGCGGTGAGAGACCTAATGATCAAGAGTCAGCACTCTTAACCACTAGGCCACGGAGGCCCGTAATGCGTTTTAGTATACCTGTTAATCAGATTGTAAATAGTTTTAGGGACGCATCCTACGACTCCCCCCCCCCCCCCCCCCCAACCACACACACACACACACTTCCCTTTTTAGCCAAATATGACAAACTCAGTATATGGAGATAGATAGGGGTGTAAATGAGTGTGTTATATATAGCCCGAGTCCATTCCAAAATTAAGGAGTGTCACATTTTGTTTTCATCAAAATTTATTTGGAAAATCACTGAACTTTTAACAAACAGTGCAGGCCCTGATCAGACGACGCATTCGTGGCGTCTGATCTAGGCCTGCACTGTTTGCGAGGGTACCCGTTTTGGGAGTTCTGGTATGGAATGGATTAATAATAGTAGTTATTCCAGAGATTTAAGGATAATCCTTATAATCCTCCCTACAAGTTCTATTACTTTTATGGTACACAACAAAATTTTGTCAGGCTGTATTCAAACATGCATACTGTAATGATCCTAAATATTTGGACAGAGAGGCCTATGCAAACAGTGCAGACTGAGATCAGACTGTTCCTGAAGCCTGATCAGGGTCTACACTGTTTGCCATGCCTTCTGCGCCTTTCGGACTCCTTGCTGGATCATGAAACAAATTTGTTGAAATTTTAAGAGAATTACAGCAAGTCCTCAGGGTGACCCAATTTTTAGGATTTTTACTTTATACATTTCAAATATGTTTTTAGGAGATCAGTTTAATGGATGAGAGACTTGCCCCACGGAAAAATTTGCCACCATTATTGATGAAGCTGAGTGAAAGAAAGGCAGAACATTTGGATTACCTTGGTGTCTCATTTGGATTAACCTCTGGGCTGTTGAAGTAAGTATCAACCGATATTGATCACCAATTAATAACCAATTGGTAACGGAATTTGCTGCAAAGAGACACGTATTATATGCAATAATGGTGTGTGAATCTGCCGTTGTCGGTGGCAGTGACCACCATTTTCAATGACCACTATTGTCAGTGGCAGTGACCACCATTGTCAGTGACCACTATTGTCAGCGGCATTGACCACCATTGTCAGTGACCACTATTGTCAGTGGCAGTGACCACCATTGTCAGTGACCACTATTGTCAGTGGCAGTGACCACTATTGTCAGTGGTAGTGACCACTATTGTCAGTGACCACTATGGTCAGTGACCACCATTGTCAGTGGTAGTGACCACTATTGTCAGTGGCAGTGACCACCATTGTCAGTGGTAGTGACCACTATTGTCAGTGGCATTGACCACCATAGTCAGGGGCAGTGACCACCAATGTCAGTGGCAGTGACCACCATTGTCAGTGGTAGTGACCACCATTGTCAGTGGCAGTGACCACTTTTGTCAGTGGTAGTGACCACTATTGTCAGTGGCAGTGACCACCATTGTGAGTGGTAGTGACCACCATCGTCAGTGGCTGTGACCGCCATTGTGAGTGGCAGTGACCACTATTGTCAGTGGCTGTGACCGCCATTGTGAGTGGCAGTGACTGCCATTGTCAGTGGCACTGACCACCATTGTCAGTGCTAGTGACCACTATTGTCAGTGGCAGTGACCACCATCGTCAGTGGCAGTGACCACCATCATCAGTGGCTGTGACCACTATGGTCAGTGGTAGTGACCACCATTATCAGTGGCAGTGACCACCATTGTGAGTGGTAGTGACCACCATCATCAGTGGCAGTGACCACCATTGTCAGTGACCACTATTGTCAGTGGCTGTGATGGCCATTGTGAGTGGCAGTGACCACTTGTCAGTGGCAGTGACCACCATTGTCAGTGCCAGTGACCACTATTGTCAGTGGCAGTGACCACCATCGTCAGTGGCAGTGACCACTATTGTCAGTGGCAGTGACCACCATTGTCAGTGGCAGTGACCACTATTGTCAGTGGCAGTGACCACTATTGTCAGTGGTTGTGACCACCATTGTCAGTGGAAGTGACAACCATTATCAATGGTAGTGAGCACCAGCCTTCCTTTGATGAAGTTCTATATTCACCTAGTGATAATGACAAATCAAAGTTCTACATAGCTGCATTGAACCAATTGTATACGGGTGGACTCTTTCCTTGCTATATTTTGGACAAGTCCATTTGTCATATAAGGGGTGTCAGGCCTATTGTTTTGTTTTTTATTCTATTTTTGACGGAAAATTCTGTCAGTGGTAGTGACCACCATTGTCAGTGGCAGTGACCACTTTTGTCAGTGGTAGTGACCACTATTGTCAGTGGCAGTGACCACCATTGTGAGTGGTAGTGACCACCATAGTCAGTGGCTGTGACCGCCATTGTGAGTGGCACTGTTTGCCAAGGTACCCCTTTAGGGGTTTTCTGCGGTGTCTGATCTGGGCCTGCACTGTTTGCCAAGGTACCCCTTTAGGGGTTTACCGCATACAATGGGTTAATGAGGAGTAACAAAGATATTTAGGGGATATTTTTATTTTATTTCTTGTTAGAAACATATGTTGTTGATACTTGTTGGAATCACCCTGTCAGTGTGACTCTGAACCCTTAAAAACACCAATCATGACAGTTGTCGTCTGCTTTGTCGTCTGTTGGTTACTTTAAAAGTCATCATTGCAAACAGTGTGGACCCAGACCAGACTGTCAGTTTGACTCTGAACCCTTAAAACACCAATCATGACAGTTGTCGTCTGCTTTGTCTTCTGTGCCGTCCTTGCAAACAGTGTGGACCCAGACCAGACTGCTTCTCAGAGCAGTCTGGTCTGGGTCCACCCTGTTTGCCTATATGAGAAGTATATGTGAAATGTTTGCAAGGAGATTCAGCAGAAGGCATAAACAGATGTCATTTTCAGATGCAGTTTTCTTGGTATATTATGGGTTATCAAGTAATTTAATGGAGAAATTAGGCAAGTTATCTATTGATTATCCTCATTTAACCCTTATCTTGCTGTTCACGACAACCCCTATCTTTGGAAACAGTGTAGATCCAGATCAGATGGGTTCTGAATCTGATCAGGATCTACACTGTTTGACATTCAGTTTATGGATTTGTAAGAATAAATTACATCAAGTAATCTGATTGGTTCAGAGTCAGAAATGGGTGCGGCTAAACTGAATATTCAGCAAGAGAAGGGTTAAGAGGGAGAAAAAAGTTTTTGAAAGAGTTGCCTCCCCTGAAAATTTATCTATTATCCTTAATAAACTTTGAACTGTATTTTTTCTTTCCAGGTTCTGGAAGAAGTCTGGCTTTGCCCCTGTTTACTTGAGACAGACACCTGTAAGTATTTCTCCATTTAATCTTTAGTCGAACATTCAAAGCTAGCAAAGACATTAGATACAGGCCCCCTAGGCGAACCTTTTAAACCCTCAGTTTTCATGAAATCCTTTAAAAACCTTTAATTTTTTTAAAGCAAAAAAAATATCTTTATTTTTACAAATTTCTTTAAATGTTCAAGAAAAAAGGCTTAACTTTGCTTTCAATTTTGTTAACAATTCTGTCCAAAAAATGACCATCAAGGGTTGACGTGTCATTAAACTCCATCACAAACAATGAGTTCAGCAGGCATTAAAAATCACTGATTTTGAAGGTTTCGTTTTGCAATCCGCGGGTAGGTGCTCTTGCGTCTCATGCCTGATGCCTCCAGTTGACCTGTCTCATGAGCTACGTCGGTCATTGTATGCTCGGAGGGGGGTGTGCTGTGTTTGACGGGTCTTGCAAATCATCTGTTTCGGTTTCATAACTCTGGGGTTGAGACACACTGATGAAGATTGAATATCGGAAAGGCCTCTGTGTCACTAAATTTGGTATAGTTAAGCCTTAATTGCAACCAACCAGCCAGTATCAGTTCCTTAGTGCTGAGGTTGATACTGCGGTGTTGACGTCAGTACTCAAGTACTGATTTAAATAGCTATATTATATCTTTAATTTTTGCAGTATTAAATTCTAATTTTTCTAAAACTAAGACTTACTTGTCAGGTGAGACATGTATCTTAGCAGATTTGGTTGCCACTTTTTGTTATATTTTAAATTTTGCAAGTCTCGCTACTTTGGACATCTCCTTCCTGATGCCGGGGACTTCAGTGGAGCGTGGGTCATGTTTGCTGATGTTGGCTTGGTGGGGGACGCCTATAAGTCTGCGGGTGGGCGTCTCTTGCCTGATGCCTCCAGTTGACCTGTCTCATGAGCTACGTCGGTCTGTGTGTGCTCGGAGGGGGATGTGCTGTGTTTGACGGGTCTTGCCAATCATCCATTTTTTTTTTGGTTTCATAACTTTGAGACATACTGATGAAGATTAAATATCAGAAAGGCCTCTGTGTCACTAAATTTGGTATAGTTACGCCCTTATTTGCAATAGAAAATTAGCTCTCTAAACTGTTTGCAGTGAACTGCATGGGATTTCTGATCTTCCATCCATTCATAGAATGTTTATTGTCACTTACAGTTTTCAAAGGATTTTGATAAAAAATTTCCACTTATTGTTCCCATGACCTGAAGATGATCATACGAGGACTGTTCAAATATGAATGCAACCAAGCACATAAAAATGATTCTGTGATAGATTTCGATGAAAAATTTATTTTGTCCCCTCAAAGTATTCCCCTTTAACAGATATACAAACTTTAAGTCTTCTGATTCAATCATTGAATGCATTTTGGTAGTCTTTTCGAGGTATACTATGAAGGCACTGACATATTGCAGAACCGAGGTGTTTGCGCTGTACAAATTTTCGACCAGAAAGGTATTTTTTCAGTCACATGGGGCAAGGTCAGGGGAATACAGGGGGTGAGGGAGTTCAACAACCTTTTCCTGCTTCAGATAGTCTTGCACAATGAACGCCTTGTGCGATGGCGCATTGTCATGTAGCAATCTGACATTTGCCAAACCAGTTGCAGGTCTTCGTTCTTTGAAATATTTCTTCAATTTTCGAAGAACTTTATTCTTGTAAAACTTCACATTTACAGATTTGCCTTTAGGCACAGCAACCTGAATAGCAGGGCCCTGATTTGAAAAGAATATGGCATACATTACCTTCTTGACGCTCATGGTCCGCTTTGCAATGCATGGTCTTTTGCAATACTTTGTTGCCCATATTTTGTTCTGAATCTTTCGTTTTGGCTCAAAAAAGTGAACCCATGTCTCATCACCTGTGACAACATTAGCGAAAGACCGTGCATTGTAATTTGGAAACTTTTTAAGCAACTTCTTGGTGCACTGAACGCGTGTCTTTTTCAGCTCATCTGTCAACAGATGGGGAATCCATCTAGCACAGATCTTTCTCTTTTTCAAATCCCGTTTCAGAATTGTATGAGCTGCTCCTAATGAGATGCCAACCATACTAGCTATTTGCCTAGTGGTGTATCGTGCATTGGTAGCAACTATTTCTTTCACTCTAGCAACCATCTTGGCTGATGTTGCTCTTTTCGGCCGACGATCATGTGGTGCATCTTCTGTTGAGCCTAGCCCACAGCTGAATTTCTTACACCAACGAAAAACTGTCGGAAAAGACATTTCATTATGCCCTCAAACCGAACATATTTCAATAAAAATGTCTTTGCACCGTATACCAAGAATACAACGAATCTTAATATAGGACCGTATTTCAACGACGTACTCTGACCTTCTTCTCTGACCTTCTTCCAACCATGTTTTGTATTAGTATACAAGAGAAGACAGTGTTTATCGAACAATATACATGGCTAAAGTGGACGGATTTTAACAGGTTTGGTATCAATGTATAGGTAAAATGTTTTTCTACACTGTGATATTTATTTCCAGGTGATTTTCACATTAGTGCATGAGAAAACGTTCTACTTGCATTCATATTTGAACAGTCCTCGTATTTCGAGGTCGTGCTTGACTAATTCTTACCAGAGTTATGGCCCTTTGTGAGTTTTAGCCATTTTATCAACAGAAGTTCTTGTCTCCGCAACTCCTCCTACAGTTTTCAAGGGATTTTGATGAAACTTTCCAGTATTAGTTCCCATGACCTGAAGATGATCACAATTTATCAAGGTGATGCTCGACTGATTTTTGACAGACTTATGGCCCTTTGTCACTTTTAGCCATTTAATCAAAAGAAGTTCTTGTCTCCAAAACTTTTCCTACAGTTTTCAAGGGATTTTGCTGAAACTTTCCAGTTATTGTTCCCATGACCTGAAGATGATCATATTTTATTGAGTTCATGCTTGACTGATTTTTACCTGAGTTATGGCCCTTATTAGTTTTAGCCATTTTATCAATAAAAGTTCTGGTCTCCGCCTTTCCTCCTACATTTTTCAAGGGATTTTTATAAAACTTTCCAGTTTTTCTTTCCCTGAAGATGATCACATTTGGTCGAGGCCATGCTTGACTCATTTTTACCAGTGTATGGCCCTTTAATCGGTTTTAGCCATTTTACCAACAGAAATTCTTGTTTCATCCATGAATAGAATGTGTATTCACTGTTGTGTCTGATAGACTAAACTGTTTACAGTCATTTGCATTTGATCTCTCTTATCTTTCATCCTATTGTCTTGTGTTAGAAAGTTTTGATATTGATGTGTACTACACCACAACCTTGTTATAGCACGGTTCATTACAACACGTTTTTGGATATAACACAGTTTCAAGATGGATCCCAAAAATGTATAGCTTTTATAGAAAAATGACCATAAGTGGTCATTTTTCTATATAATCTATACATTTTGTTTTGATATAACACAGTTGTTTAACTAACACAGTATCTGCTTTGGACCCCCTCAGTAGTGTTTTAAAGAGGTTTCGGTGTACTTCAGAATGACCTGACAGGTGAACACTCCTGTATAATGTTGAAGACTTTACATGGTGACACTGAAGCTGATACAGACTGGTTACCAGCCTTCTGGACAGGTAAATGATAATCAGATTTTTATATAGATGACAGTTATATTTTCAAATCATTTTGGGAGGAAATAAGATTCCACATTTCAAGTGCGGTGTCTGCTGTCAAGCCTTATTTTCTCTTAGAAATAATAAAAAAATATTTGAAAATGGAGTCCCACAAATTTTGTAATTGGCAGTTTAATGGTTAATAACTGAATATTGCTACAGTTGACACCTGTGACCAGCAAACATACCTATAGTGGATATTGTTGTGAAACAAATGTGAAAAATTGTCCCTTAAGGGGAATGGGAACACCTGGCTGATTTTTTTTCAACATTTTTCAAAGAGAGACAACTGTCGGGACTTCCTGTTCGCTTTTCTTTAAGCACTGTCCCACTGAAAACAGGGGTTTAGTCTTAAAGGAAAGAATTTGCTCATGAGAGTTGCCCCCTATTGACATGAGAGACATAAATACTTGGAGATATCTTATGACTGGGCCTCAGTGGCTTAGTGGGTAAGAGCATTGACTCTTAATCATTAGGTCTCTCACAGCTGTGGGTCGAGCCTGCCTTGGGTCACATGTGAGATGGCTAGTTCTCCAACGGAAGGTCAGGTGGCTTTTCTCGGTGTATTCTGGTTTTTGCCCACCTCTCATTAACAAGAAACACAAAATATGTGAAATAATCATGAAAGGCCGTGAAACCAAAACAAAGCAAAAAATTGTCTACTATGACATGTTTTTTCTGCAGTACTAAGTTGTTTGTTGTGATCAACACTAGGTCATTTTGAAGATGTTGCTTCCAATTTTGTGGGACTTTTACCCGACATTGAGATGAAATGACATCTCAAGTCTTGCCGCCCAATTAAACCAATAGGGATTATATGCATGGACGGTCCGACTCGCACCACTTTGCCTGGGCAGACTTAGGCCATCTAAGCTATTTACCAGTACTCATTTTAGATCAGTTTCAGCTCTATGTTGAAGCATCATGCAGTCCAATTTCTTTTTTCAAGCCCCGATGGTTGGGGGCCAAAACTGTACTAGTTAACAGTTTTAGAAAACTAAAAGCATGGTTAGGTTAATTGACTAACTTGATATGAGCTTCATAATATTGATTGGGCCATTAAACTCCAAAACAACTAGAGGTAGTGTGCACATACCCCTCCTTCTTTGTATGACCTTGTGCTAGGCCACAGTCTTCTATGTTATCTGTGATTCAGTCTTAGTGAATTAAAAACTGATAGCATGTTTACCATGGCTAATTCGAACTCATTTTTTTGAGTTCCTAAGGAATTCTTCTGAAATATTCAGACACCTCAATTCCTTAAACGTACTTGTTCTAAAATTTGAATGAGTACAATTTAGATCCGTATCGTCTGCAAAACGCAGATTTGTGATGCTTCTTCCTCCGATGCTGACAGTTTCCTCATGTGCATCAAAGGTTCAGGCATGATTCGTCCCAAGAAAATATTGAAGAGAGTTTGTGACAGGAGGCATCATTGTCTGGTCTGGTTCTGAACCGGTCACCTAATTTTCCATTGGTAAGTACAGGACTGGAAGCTTTATCATGGAGCTGTTGTATGACCTTGACCAGATTCTCACTTATGTTGTTCTTCCTGATAGTTCCCCACTTTGCTGCATGCCACACTGTCGAAAGCTTTCTTAAGTGAATGAAAACATGATTGAGATGTCACATTGTATTCTGAGGTAAAATATCTGTTCTGTTGTATGTACTGCGTCCAGCTCTGAATCCAGCTTGTTCCTCAACAATGATCTCTTCTGCTTGTGGTTTCAGTCTTTTCAAGATGACTTTGAGTATGTCTTTGCTAGGATAAGGCTTATGAATAAAAAAAATTTCTGACTATCAGCTGATCAAATTACTTGATATAATGTGTTCATTCAAAGTCAGACTTTGATTAACAAACAGTGTAGATCCTGATCAGCTGGCTTCCTCAGAAGCCATCTGATCTGGAACTACACTGTTTGAAGAGCTGGGGGTTATTGTATTCAGCCAGATATGGGTTAAATAAACAGGTCTTTGTTGGAAGCCACGTTTATCAGTGAAAGCCAAGATCGATATTAATGGTAAAAGTTGCACACTTTGTGTTAATGATATTAATTAGACTCCACCTCTCAGATTTCAGGAAGAGATTTGTCTCATTGTTGTCTTACCAGTTCCGAACTTTTACTCCAGCCATGGCCCTAAACATTCTGCAACAGAAACAATTCAAGAAGAAGGAAAAAGGTACAAGTGAACATGTCTCCTTCTTGGGCATTACTGACATTACTCTAAGTATTTGAACAAAATTTTTGAGAAACCAATGTAGAACCAGTGAAGTAGAAATCTTATATGGATCTGCCAGTGTATTATGTCAGAAAGTCAGAAGTTAAAAGTCTCATGAAGCATGAGTAAACTATGGAACAGTATTTAGGTAAAAACTCAATTATGCAACATCATACATGTGATATCTCCCGATTTCGTCGGGATATCCCGATTTCAAACCCCATCTCCCGGTCTCCCGTCCGACGGCCATAATCTCCCGACACGATAATTTTCCTATAGTAGTTTTCCGCCGACCGACCCATTTAGTGTTAACCACTGTAAAATACCTATGCGGTTAACCGTCAGTGTATTTACGCTAGGCGGTATGCAGGTAAATTGCAATACACACCTGCACAAGTATAATATCGCAATATGAAAAGAACGTACCGGTAAATACAATTATTAAAATGCCACCCACAAACAAGCCGCAAACAATGTGATAAAAAGCGAGAAATTCAATAAGGAAGAAATGTGATGTTTGCATACATTTATTACTGATCACCGATTTGCTCAAGTTGCCAACGCTATTAAACCGTTCACACCCGAGGCGGGCCTAATTGATAAGCTGACAATTAACAATGTGACAAGGTGTGAAAACTAGTCAATCAAGATATACCAGTTATGGCTTATTTAATCCCTTTGTAATTGACACGTGTAGACGCTAAATATTATTCCCGCCAAAACAGAGCAAAGCAGACACTTTTTTTTCTCCGCGTCTGTAAACCGTTATTCTTTTATTAATCATAGAACTGGGTAATTACTTAGTGACATTTTCTATTTAAACCCGAGAAAAATATTTTTGCCGTTTTTAACGGAAGAAAGAAATATGCCCCACGTGACACCAATGAAAATTCGTGCATGCTTTTTGGCTTTTGACAGGTGAACGCGCTAAACATTTTTCCCGCCAAAACAGAGCAGAGCAGACGCTGGTATTTTCTAAGCATCTGTATGTAGTTTTTCATTTATTATTAAACATAGAACCGGAGTTTTGCAGGGTGAAATTTTCTATTCAAACCCGTTTCATTTTTAGCTTGCGAGAAAAAATATTTTTGCCGTGTTTTTAATGGGTCTTTTATGAAAAAAATATGCCCCCAAGTTAAATCAATAAAAATCATGCATGCTTATTAGTCCGACTAAGTTCCGCGGCACGTTTTGGGGATGATAAGAGAAGGGGTGTAAGAGTATGAGTAATTTTTTGCTATGCGGGTATTCTGAACGTTGTTTTTTCTGCCAGGTGCTAGGTGGGTATTTAACACCGATCTATTGGTCAGTGCTTGTTCTTTGATCGTTCTTCCGAGAAATTGTCTCTCTATTAAAATACAAAATGGAAGTTTGTCGTCTGCTGCTTTCTTTTTCCAAGCTTTTATTACATATTTTTGCAGAAAGGCAAACAGTGTGGACCGTCATCAGAATGCTCTGCAGTCTGATCTGGGCCCACACTGTTTTCAAAAAAGATTTTTAATGCAGATGACAAAGCAGACAACAATTGTCGTGTTGGCATGTTATGGGTGAAAAAGTGCTTCAGAGGTAAATTTTAACCAAAAATAACATCACTTTTTACCGCGGAAAAATCTCCCGATTTGGGACCCCAATCTCCCTATCTGAAAATCAAAATCTCCCTATTTGGGTCCAAGAAAATATCACATGTATGCAACATTGAGATTGCAATATGCAATTTTGATATTGTGTTATGCTTTATTCAGTTACAATTGTGCAACACTGCATTATGATATTCATTTTTGTAGTCTGATTTTGGAATTTGTGTAGTTTTCTTTCTGTTTCTCGTCCTATTTTGCAACTTGAAATTCCGATTCTGCTTCTTCTAGTTCCCATTATTCTCGTTCAGTGGCGCTGTGATCGTTCTTTCGTACCGTTCCCGTAAACGTCCGCCTGTATTCGGCAGATACCCAAAAAAATCTGCAAGCGTATTGGTGACACGGAGGAGTGAAAGAAATGAGAGAACTATATTTTTGGCATAAAACGGACGATTTGGGGACACTACACCCTTCCCGATAAAATCATTTACACATAATTTTTATTTTATATGTCAGACCAGGAATCAGCTTTGCTTGGTTTGTTTTGTGTCCAAGTTTTATCTAAATATATCGCAAATGTGTTCAGGCCATTGCACCTCTAAAATATAAATTTGTTGTAAATACTTATACTAATTTTGTATGGCACAGAAAGGCTCCTGTCCTAATCGTGTAGACCTTTGTGAGACTGCTCCTTTATGATCACTTGAAAGCAAACATAGCTACAACTCTCTTTCGTGAAAATGCTTTCAGATGAACTACGACTTACGTTCCCTCTAACATTTATTTCTGATTTAGGGCATATCCAACAGAATTTCTAAAACTAGGCATTTTGGTTCTGTTGTTTGATTTGATGTTTTAACGTCACCGTCAACACAATATAGGTCATTTTGGAGACTTTGCTTCCACTTTTGTGGGACTTTTACCCGACACTGAGATGAAATGACATATCAAAGCCCTGTCGCCCAATGAAACCAATAGGGTTTGTAAGCACCGCTTTGGCTCGGTAGACTTAGATCCTCTAAGCGGTTTACCAGTACTGGTGTGCGGGTCGGTTTCAGTTCATGCAGCCCATCTATTTCTTCAAGCCCCGAGGGCCGGGGGTCTGATTCCCTGTTTATTTTGTCACATGTTTATATAGCTGTTCGTAACTGTTTGTGTTAAATGCATTCATTAATTTATAAGAAAATAGAAAACTATCTGACTTTTTATACTAGATTTTTGGCTTCAAGTGCAAAACGCAAAGGTTTCCACCTTTTTGACAAAACACAACGCGAAGCAAATACTTTCATACCGGAGTGCAGGTGGAAAACCCGCACCTGCTACAATGTAACATATCAAGCGCTGGAAGCCTCTGTGGTGTTGTGGTTATGCTACTCGCCTTAGTAACCAGGGATCACAGGATCGACCCCGGGCTTCTCCAGAATTTCGGATCAGTCTTTAAACCCAGGTCCCATCTCCGTATGACCTTAGCTGTTGGTGAGACGTAAAACTAAAAACGCACTCACACACCAAGCCCATCCCACCATTAAACACATCTTTATAATTCTGACCCCCCCCCACACACACACACACTTGATCCCCACTTTTATAGAGTAAAACTGGGATTTACAGGAGTAAACATTATTTTTCTCATTTCTACTCCAAAATATAGATTGTGGGTACTCGTTAGAACCGCATCGAAAAGGCGCTTCTACGTGTACCCAAAATGTATATTTTAAGCAACAGTCAGAAAAATATCATCACGACTTTTCATCTTACAATTTTTGTTGTTGTATTTTTCGGCGGTAAAATGTACAAATCTAATGCATCAAAAACATTTTTTTCTAGATTCTGTACACTTTAATAATAAGTGAATAAATAAATAAATAATGTCGTTAAGTTCCGCCAGGTAAACCTGGGTACGCTGTACGCGGTCTAACTGTAATAAAACAAGAAGAAGATAAAACTTTGGCGTAGACCTAATACATGGAAATACATGTAAGTACAAAATGGTTTGGATTCAGCCACTCCATTTGCCAAATCGTTACATGTAGAACTTGAAGAAATATGTAGTAGGCTGGTTAAGACAGTCGCGACACTAGCTCAGCAAGGTTTTGCTGGCTGAAGAGAGACGGACGGACGAACTGACAGACGACTAGCTTTTTTTTGCGTTGTGATTCTGTTGGATGAAAGCCATCATGCTCAAGTCTAACTTATGACGACAGACGGACATATGAATACGACATCTGTCATTGTGACCACAGGTGCGTTTCTATGGTTGTGGGTCGGGGCTGAGTATGAGTAAATAATGTTCATCAGAGTAACAATGGGAATAGAGGCACTGGTTGTTGTTTACCAGTTTCCCGCATGGTCAGCTGGTAAGGTCCCAGGGAACGAATCCATGCCCGCGAACAGGGAGACCATCGCGCAGTTACTCCCTGAGCGGACATATACATACTTCTATAATATCCAAGCATTTGAGTTTTGAGTGAGGTTGCAATTAGTAACTAATATCTTTATAAGTAACACCTCAGAAGGATCAGATTTATGAAAATTGTATGAATTAATCAATTTGAACAATCTATGCTCATTTCAAATCCATGGATTCGGCACATGGTAATTTATTTTAGTAAATATTCAATGATAGAGTACTTTCCCCTTCGTCAAACAAGTATTAACTTTTAAATAAAAATCCTGTTTCTCATAAATATATAAATAAGGAACCTCGCTGTAAATTTTTTTTTTAAAGATGCAAACGTACACATTATTGTAAATATCCGAATTATTATATAGCCGGATAAAATTTATTGCTGCTGGCTTGAATTTTACCCCTGGAAAAGCGAATGCGATCTTCTCAAACGGACGCTTGTCATCGGAAAAAAATACGGCAAATCCACGGACATTACCGAACGTTACCGTCACCTCAATGACTGGTACCCTGTCTAACCACAGCAGAATCGAAACTGAATATTGCAAAATAGGACGTCCAAATGCCATATTTAAATACAAAGGTCTCAAATTAGAATGTGCATGTTGCATATTCGAATAAAGTAGTAAGATATGGAAAGGTTCATAATGCAAAGTGCGGTTTCAACAATTCATTTTGTAATTGCACATTGCATAATTGAGTTTTTACCTTAATACTGTTCCATAGTAAACATCAGGGCCATTTGTTTTAAGACTTGTTGGCTTAACAGACTGGTTAACCAATTTTATACTGGAAACCCCAAAACAGGTCATTGGCAAACAGTGCAGGCCCAGATAAAACACCACAGTCTGCAGTGTCTGATCAAGGACATCACTCTTTGCAGACAGTTCAACTGTTTTCTGAATAAATGCTTTGAAATAACTATACCTGACACCCCTAAATTTTGAAATGGACTCCTGCTGTATTTAAGGTTGATGATACCATTTAGTACAAAATGGGGTAATGGCGCAAACCTTAAATGTTCTAGCAACAGTGAAATTCTATTATAAATGACAAGCCAAAATTAAGACATATTCTTTTTCTACAACCATATTTGATAGCCCTGCCCATCCAGGCTTGGAGAAGTAGATTGGGCTGCATGATGTTTCCAGACATCACACATGAGTACTGGTAAACAGCTTAGAAGGTCTAAGTCTGCCCAGGCGAATCGGTGAGAGTTAGACCGTCCCTGCATATAAACCCTGTTTATCATCTCCAAAATGACCTAAATTGTGTTTGGGGCTTGGAGAAATAGATGGGCTGCACAGTGCTTCCACGCAGAGCTGAAACCGACCAAACTTGAATACTGGTAAACCGCTTAGGTCTAGGCCTGCCCCGGAAAAGTGATGCTAGTTGGACTGCTCCTTAAACCCTAGCGGTTTCTATTGGTGGTAGGGCTTGAGATGTCATTTCATCTCAGTGTCGGGTAAAAGTCTCACAAAATTGGAAGCAACATCTCCAAAATAACATAAATAGTGTTGACGGGGACCTAAAACCTCAACTCAAACAAACAAACCTAAATTGTGTTGACGGGGATGTGAAACTTAAATTCAAACAAAACAATCATATTTGAAAGGTTTGAAAAATTTCAGTTACGATTCCTTTCATATTTTTTCTGAAACCAACATCCTCTAGTTAGAGGCTACCTTTGAAACTGTTGAAAAGTTGTCTTAAAGACCACTTTTAAGCAGTCCCAAAGGTGGTCTGAATGTAGGAATTTTACTGTACATATGGTATAATGGTAGGTTTTCTGAATAAATTTTAGTAGCTTTAGCATGTATGTATGAATAAGTGTTTTGACGTTATCCAATCTGACAGACATTGTAGTATAGATTCAGAGGTTCACTAGAATCCCATGTAAAGGAATGGAAGGTCAGGCGGTTCATCTCTGGGGCCTCGGGTTTTCACCAACCTCTGAATAATGATGGGCTTAAAATAAGTGACTGAAAAACCAAAACCAAAATAGGTGGGGGGATAGATGCACCTTCAGGTGAGACAACTCCCAAAATTTATTTTTGTCTCCCTTATCAGTTGAAGTCTACTCTTAATGTTCTGCATGCTGGGTATTTTTTCAGCAGACAACATTTTGAAATACTTTTCTTATTTTTTTCCCCAGAAAACAGGATTTGACATCTCATGCAAATTGTCTCCTATGGAGACAATTTGCATGAGATGCCAAGTCATGTATTCTGGGGAAAAAAAAGAAAAATATCAACAATATGTTAACTGCTGAATTTGTTTAGAGAGTACCGTAAAAATTCGGCTATAAGGCGATTCGGCTATAAGACGGGACCCCTTTTTCAGTTCTTCTAATTGGGGATTTTGCTTATACTCTTTTATAAGACGGGTCAAATTTTTGCCATATCTGTCGGGGCCTATCTGCTACCGCTAGATGCCATTTAGATGTGAGAAATCGGCCTTTTTTCGTCAGAAAACCCCTCTACTTACCCCTCACAGGGTTTTTTTTATGTCTGTTGACATAGTGTCTTCGTTTGTGAGAGTTACAAAGAGAGACAACTCTTACTGAATCTGAATCGGTAGGTCTATTAATTGTCGGGAAAAGGGGGAAACACCGGGCCGATACGTAGTATCGCTGTCGGCCCGGTACATGCTTTGCTGGCTAAGGCTAGACAGCTTCACAGACTTCTATTTAATAGACGATAGGGCTGACAAATCCATTTCCCGGCTGCCAGAGACAAGACCGAAATCGGGCCGGGCAGGTGCACTTTGACCTTTTGAAGCCCGGTCGGGCAGGTGCAAAAAAAATCGTCTACAACTGTCAGTCTTTCTGAGTCCTTAAATCCGGTAAAACTAGACCAGTAAGTGAATCGCAATAATTAATGCAGACAACCATCTGTGTATTTATTACGGTTCAAGTATGACACTATTGTTAATCCCCGTCTTATAATTGCCACCCTGCGGTGCGTGTCGATAAGGTGTGAAAATATGGTCAAGTTATGTGTCGTATTTGCGTTTATCCTCCAATCATAAAATTTAATCCACAATCAATGTGAAAATGATTTAATCGCTCCTCAGACAATTAGCTACATCTAACGGTAGAAGTTTGCATTACAAAAATGGACTATTCTACGATCTCATGAATGGTTATGTTTTGGCGCCAAATAGCAGACGCTGGGCGAGAAAAGTCGAACACTGTTGTTGGTTATTGACACGGAGCTTTTGGGGATAATTCGGGAGCTGTGCAAAGCGCTGGTTTTCTATCCACCTCTATTCACAACCGTTTAGCTATCGAGAAAATATTTTTTACCGGTTCCTAACGTTTTTTTTATGAACGAGATACACACAATGACATTAAACACGTGTTGGGGTGCTGGCGTCCGATGACGTCATTTACCGATTGTGTGCAGAAAAATGGTAGCGTCGGTTTGTGGGCGGCGATTTATATCAATTCAAAAATCATCGATCGGCATTTTCCGTATGTCTGGTCTTCACCGGACATTGCCGGAAAAAAGCATGCAGTCCATGACCTCGGCTATAAGACGGGGTAAATTTTTCGGGCTCATTTTGGAGGGAAAAATCCTCGTCTTATAGCCGAATTTTTACAGTAGTGAAGATTAATGCTACTCACATTTTTCTAGAAAAAAAGCATTGTATTAGATATTGTGCTGGGTAGAAATTTAGTAATGCTAATGGGACTTTTGAACAACCTTTTCAAGCAGCTCTGTGTACATTTGTTAGGCTCCCTAATTGAAAAGTCTTCCAACTCAACATGATCTTAATAGTACATGTATAGATTTGGCAACTTAAACTCCAAACTGAATTGAAAAAGTTTATAGAACTTGTATATGTATAAATTCTGAAGATAGATGGCAGTGATAGTTCAGTTAACAAGAAGGATAAATTGATATCCAAAATAGAACTTTATGTATGAGTTAAGGGGAATGGGAACACCTGGCAGATTTTTCCGCCATTTTCAGGATTTCCTGTTCGCTTTTCTATAAGCACTGTCATACTGAAAAAGGGGTCTACTCTTAAAGGAAAGAATTTGCTCCTTAGGAGCAAATTCTTTCCTTCTAGAGTTGACCCCAATTGACATGGGAGACAAAAATAATTTTGAAGGAGTTGCCTCCCCTGAAGTTTTTCCCGTTCCCTTTAAGTATGTGAAAGAGCTTTTTACTCAGATCTTGAATGTATAGAACATTTTCCGTGTTCAACTCATTTGAGCATGAAATTGATCCTGCTCATATTCAGCTGTTGGCATTTTAAAATTTATGAGCAGGTGAAATAAGATAAGCAGAAAAATTGCATTGTCTGTTTGTATTTTATAATATATAAGGATTATAAATTTCATGCTCAGTTGAGTTGAGCATGAAAACATAGTTACATCATGGAGTCCTGATTTGTTTGTCTATTTTTCTAGTGAGGTTATCAAACCAGGGGTTAGAGCAGTATCTGACCAAATATGATGTGAAGCGTCTGGAGTTGTACTCTCAAAACATGGTAGATTATCACCTTATTATGGACCTTGTCCCTCTGGTGGCTAGAATGTACTTCCTGGATCAGATAGATGTACATCTCAGTGCTATACAGTCTGTAAGTATGATATGAAGCAACTACTGTATCTACACTTAATATTCAGACACCTGAAATACTTACTATACTTGTTCCAAAGTTCGAACAAATTCGATTTACTACCTGGTGTTTAGTCTAAAAAAAGCTTGATGTGTGGCAAAAAGCATAGACTGATGACTTGGCACAAAAAAGTATAGACTGATGAGTTGCTGTGTTCTGCAGTGTCTCCTGTGGGTTTCCACTGTTTGCTGAGGCCTGTCTGTCTGAATGCTTATAGAAGTTACGATGATTTACCAGGCTGAGCAACCGGCCCGGATAGCTCAGTTGGTAGAGTGTCCGCTCCAGGGAACGGGAGGTCACAGTTTATATCCCGGGCCGCGACATACCAAAGTCGTTAAAAATGGTACTAGCTGCTCCTGGCTTGGCACTCAGATTTACGTGGTAGAGCTAGGACTGGTCGACCCAGTGTCAGGATAATGTGACTGGGTGTGGTATTATGTAATGTGTCTGGGGCATGATACTTCAGTGAGGCAGCACTATAAAAGTGAGCATTGAGCTCCCTGTCGCAACCAGACACCGTCGTGATATGACTGAAAAATTGTTGAAAGCGACGTTAAACCCAAATTCACACACACACACACACCAGGCTGAGCAGCTGCAGAATGACTTGGCTACCAAGGCCAGATCATTTATAAAAATAAATTTGTGTGGCATTCGCACAGACTGATCAAAGCCTTCGCTGATTGCACATACCTTCTATAGCCTCCGGGTTATTCAAAAACAGATACATGGTACATGTATCTCTTGTCTTAGTGAGTAAATGAGTAGACTGATCCGGGTATTTGAAGGTTACACATCTTTATGTAGGTTTTGTGGCTCAAATGTGTTTATCACAAGCATTGCTTTCTTTACACCAGGGAATGCTCCTAGGTCTGGGTTTACAACATAAATCAGTAGAGGACTTGGAAAAAGACCTTGACCTTCCCGTCTCCCAGCTGCTTGGTCTGTTTATCAAGATAGTGCGTAAAGTAGTGACATTCTTCAACGAGATCATGGAGAAGGACATTGAGAAGACCTTGGTAGAGAGACAGGAGGTAGAGCTGGTACCCACTGCTCAGACTATTGATGAGGAGTTGGTAAGTTGATGAGAGAGTAGTAAGTAACAGAACTCTTACATGTCACCTCACCATGTTAGATGGGGAAACATTATATTATTGTGTTTGGTATAGATAGCTGTCAATCTAACCAAAAGTTATGTCAGATCCTTAACATAGATATTTTTGCCATGAATAAATAGAATATATCATGATGGTGGTCGTTTCTTAGCTACTCCACCTATATTTTCTGCAGGTCTTTGATTCGTTCTTGATTTTTTCAATAAGAAAGACATGCAGTGAAAATGTGTGTAAAGGAAAGGGTAAGGTAACTGCTTCAGCTCTTCATTGTCCCTTATATCAACATAGATAACCATTTGTACAACTATGGTCAGTTTTACCTTTTTCTGCGAAACTTCAATAAGTCAAACATTCAAACATGGATGACTTGTTTACCATGGGTTATTCAAACTTGTTCTGGTGCCCCTAGAGAACTTTTTTTTAATACCACCAGATATCCATATACAGTAAAATGTCTATATTAAGACCACCTTTGGGACTGTTCAAAAGTGGTCTTTAAGACCACTTGAATAGTCCCAAAGGTGGTCCCCAACAATAACATACTGGATGTGGAGAAAACAAAGAAAATGTACCTTAAGTCTTCAAAATATGCTTTTAAAAGCAAAATTTGTCTCAATTTTAGGTGGTCTTAATAGCAGAATTCTACTGTATTTAGGATAATTTAGGGAGGGTTTTCAGATTTTATTTTGGAAAAATATGCTTTGTGTACTCATTAGAATTGTCTTGATGAGATGATTCTATGGAGTACACAGAAGATGGCTTAATTAGGGCCCCGCACTGAAAGTGTGGGTGCCCTATAGTAATCACTCTGTCCGTCTGTCTGTCTGTCTGTCTGTCCGTCTGTCCGTCCACAAATTTCTGATAGCGCTGCCGGGGCCCTAGTCAGTTTCACTGACAGCTCTAGTTTTATTAAGATAGAAAAGACATACAAAAGTCACCCCCAATATGCCTTATGATGAAACACTTTGATGTATCCTCAGTAGTATGAACTACACCAATCTGGAACAAATGTTTATGGTCTCAAAGGTATTTGAGCTATTGATGTTTGACTGTATACACTTTGGGGCCTGTTTGTTTTACATAGATACAGAAGAGGACACAGATGACAATGACACTCATTCCCTTTCAAGATTTTCTTGTTTGAAAAGCTACTACTTGATTGTTTTGATAGGATGAAGCAGCTAATGAAGTAAAGAAAGAAGAAAAGAAGAAACTAGCCCTACTACAAGACCAGGATCTCTCCCAATATGCCATCAAAGGTTCCGAACAAGACTGGGGCAAAGCGTTAGCTGCTGGGAAACAGGGTCTTGTCAGTGTAAAAAGGTACAATTTTGATTGAAATCTCAGTTTAACTCATTTTACATGAGAAACCCAAAACAGAGCACTGGGAAACAGTGTAGGATTTCCGATGCGTATTTAAACTTAGGTCCCATCTCCATATAACCTTAGTTGTTGTTGGGATGTAAAACTCAAACATACATACATACATTTTAAGAATAGACTTGTATGCATAAGGATAGCAATCATATATATTTTTATAGAGTTGTCTGCCTTAAAGGTGAATCTATTCCCCGTAAAGCAGGCATCATGAGTTCAGTCCCTTGCCTCTCCAGTCCTTCAAATGAGATTTTAAACACAGGCCCCTTGTCCCCATTGTTTTGACTTTTAATCTCTGTCTTGCTGATCCACAGTAACCCCTACCTTTGCAATCCTGATCAGATGGCTTCTTAATTCTTAATTAAGAAGCCATCTGAGGTTTGACATTCATCTAGTGAATTCAAAGGAATGAATTACACCAAGCAGCGTGATTGGTTGAAAGGGCAAAATTAATTAATTTATTCACCTGGACGGACAACTAAAATCCATTGACACAAAGGGTTCTATTTTCATGAAAGCAAACTGCAACATGTCAGTATCAAAAAGATACACAGTCAGGATAACAGAATTAACATATATTTATACCCCCGCAAACGAAGTTTGAAGGGGGTATATAGGAGTCAGTCTGTCGTCGTCTGTCGTCGTCGGTCCGTTACAAAAAACTTTAACATTGCTCATAACTTCCTTATTCTTTGACCGATTTCTTTAATATTCACACACCACACACCTTGCCACTAGTACTTAAGATTGATATACACAAACCTGACCTTGTGGGTAAAAGTTGTGATATCTTTCTTATGTGTCAAACATAGATTCAGGGTACTTGCTGAAACCAATTCAATCACGAAAACAAGCCTATATAATTTTGACCCCCTTGAACCCCACTTTTATACAGTAAAACTGGGGTTTTTAGGGGTATACCTTATTTTTCTTATTTCTGCTCTAAAATATAGATTGTGGGTACTTGTTAAAACCACCTGATCGAGACGGTTCAAACAAGTGCCCACAATCTATATATAAAGTTGTGATATCTTTCTTATGTGTCAAACATAGATTCAGGGTACTTGCTGAAACCAATTCCATCACGAAAACACGCCTTTTATACAGTAAAACTGGGGTTTCCGGGGGTATATCTTATTTTTCTTATTTCTGCTCTAAAATATAGATTGTGGGCATCGTTAGAACCGCCTCATCGAGGCGGTTCTAACGATTGCCCACAATCTATATTTTGAGCAAAAATATGAAAAATATCCCAATTTTTCATCATAAAATTTTCATTTTTTCCGCGATTAAGGTGGCAATGTATTTGTATAGGCGTGTTTACATAATGAATTTTTGAACAAGGAAGTTAATGTACACCTCACTTTTCTGGGTTTTCATTTCATGGATTTGTCAACGTGATGTGTTGTCATAAACATGACAGTTAAAAGATGGGGTGTGTGTGTTTGGGTTTTACGTCCCACCAACAACTAAGGTCATATGGAGATGGAACCACGGTTTATAGACTCATCCAAAAGTCTGGCATGGTGTATGTACAAATGCTCCTTGAAGTACATTTTAAATTAATTGTCTGATTTTGTAACATGAAAATATTTTTCATACATTCAATGTGACCTGGTATTAAAAGGAAGTCATTGACACTGATGCTAGCAAAACTGATCTTACAGCTTCTTATCAATTCAGTGCTAGATACAGCAAGAGAACGGATTTAGATTTTGAGTCATATGGCCTTTCAAGATAAATCCACTTATAATAGCCCCACCTCGAAAGAGTTGAGCTATAATGGATTTGCCATGTCCTTCCGTGACTCTGTGACTGCAAAATTAACCCTTATCTTGTTGTTCACGACAACCCCTATCTTTGCAAACAGTGTAGATCCAGATCAGATGGCTTCTGAAGAAGCCATCTATCAGATGGCTTCTTCAAACAGTGTAGATCCAGATCAGATGGCTTCTGAAGAAGCCATCTATCAGAAGAAGCCATCTGATCAGGATCTGCACTGTTTGGCATTTAGTTTATGAATTTGTAGCAATAAATTACATCAAGTAATTTGATTGGTTGATAGACAGAAATGGGCGTGGCTTAAATGAATATTCAGCAAGATAAGGGTTAAAATGTATTTTGCTTAATAATTTTTGTGTTTGTGATCCTACTTCAATGAAATTTATATTACACTTGGTCTCTAAGGTAGGGAATGTGTAACAGCAGAATAGTGACCAAAGGCCCATAACTCTTTGAATTATGTCCTGTGGTAGGTTTTCAAATTTTACAATGCAGTTTGCTTAACTTTTTTGTTTGTGGTCCTTCTGCAATGAAATTGGTCTCTAAGTTAAGGAAGGTGAGTAGCAGAATAGTGACCAAGGGCACAACTCTTAGAGTTATGTCCCTTGGTAGGTTTTCAATTTTTGCCAGTCTTCAAAAGTTTGTTACAGATTTCTCAGTAACTATGAAAGGTAGAAAGCTGAAACTTCGTAGAAACTTTGACAATCACTGGATGTATTGTGTATACTAGAATAGGGGTCAAGTGTCCATAACTCTTAAAGTTACGTTTATTGATAGGTTTTCAAATTTTGCCATTCTTGAAAACATACCTGTGATAATTTTTTGAACTGTATGCGGGAGATTTGCCATTGTGATGAGGGAGATGTATAGAATAAGGACAGTCGGCAGGGAACTCTTCAGTAAAAAGAAACAAAGAACAGCTATCTTTCCCGCCATTTTTCTCATTTGGTGGAGGTGAAAGCTTCGGTTTTTATCGCTGAAATTGGATCATTTTTAAACAGTTTTTAAAGCAAAATGTGTCTGATTATTTTATTGACAATCATCAGAAATAAAAGGAAACATACGGAACAATAATAAAGAGTAAGTCTTTGTCAGAGGTATGAGCCTGATTTAAAATATTTCTTGTGCACATTTGGTAAGCTCATATAGCAGAATACCTTTGTTTGCACCTCCGAAAATGGCGGACCTCAGCGGAAGTGACGTCACGCCGATTGTCCTTATATATAGGGAAATTCTCATTTCAAATGAGGGAGACTCCAAAATTTTACTAAAATAGATAAATTGGACAAAAATTAGCATCAAAATGAGGGAGTTTCCCTCCTGATGAGGGCGGTATCACAGGTATGCTTGAAAATTCTCAGGAACTAAGAAAGCTGATGAAAGTACCTGTATAAACATTGACAATGACTAGATGGACCTTGTCCTACAATTATGTACCTGGTAAAGAACAAAGCATACATTCAAAATATTTTGATCCTATGGGTCTTTCTCCACTAATAGTGCTGCAGCGGGGCTATAGTCAGATCCTCTGACAGCTCTAGTATTGAGCCAGTTATCAGTCAGAGGTGGGTGAGATCCAGATTACCCAGAGAAAAGTCACCTGACCTTCCATTGCAGTACTTAGCATCCAGTATGTGAGCTGAGACTCAAACTCAGTGCTGATCTAAATCCATACTGTTTTCAAAAAGGATATACACTGTAGAGTCGTTATAACGCTGATGCTTAAAATGCGGAAACCGTTATAACGCTGTTGGTCTGTGGCTCCCATTTTTATTTTACGTTTATTCCCCAGTTTTGAAAGTTTGGCTGAAAATTTTGCCCTTTTTTCGTGGAGCTCAGCAGGCAAAACATCGTCGGCCATGATAAGACATGTATACTCGCCGATTTACTCAAGCTTTCAACACTATGAAACTGTGAATATTCACCTAAGGCATTAAAGATAAGCTGGACAAGGTGTGAAATTAAATTGACACCTGTATATGCTAAACATTTTTCGTGCCAAAACAGAGCAATGCAGACGCTGTTTTCATCTGTGCATCTCCGTGGGGCCGTTGGTTGGGGGGAGGGGGATCGTTATAATGCTGTTGGTCTGTCACTTTATTTTTTGCTTTTGTCCGCCAGTTTTGAAAATGGTCAATTTTTGTTCCCATTTTTCCGCCGAACTCGGCAGTCAGAATACCATCAGCCAAGGCAATACCTGTATTCTTGCTTATTTACTCAAACTGTCAACACTATTAAATTGTGAATACTTGCCTATGGCTTATTGATGGCTCCCGATGACAGGTTTATAATGACCCTACAGTGTACATGTATCTGGGTTCAACGTGGTTAAGGTTAAGTAACATTCTGATTCTGGAGTATATGCAGAATACTGCAAAAAATAAGTCCAGTAGGTCTAAATGGTGCTGCTAGCATTCCAATAGATGACATTGTTCCGCCAGCAAGGTACTACAGAAATCATTACTCACTGGCATTTTAGACCCCTTCTGCAAGAACGGACATTTGCAAAGGATCCTTCCCTTGAACCATTAGAGATTGGAATGCCCTTCCCGATTTGATCATTTTCTCAGCTGAAGGTGCAGAGGATAGTATAGCCAAGTTTACCGCTTTGGTGAGAGCTAGGGTTTAACTTGGCATATGACAGGTCCTGTTGATATGCAAAGCCCCTCTGAAGTGCCACCAGTAAGAGTTCTGGGGCCAGTTGTTCAAAACTAACCATGTCATTAGTTAAAGATTTGTTAAAACTTTAATTGTTTAATATGGCAAATATGCTAATATTTAGGGCCCCGCACTGAAAGTGTGGGTGCCCTATAGTAATCACTCAATCTGTCCGTCCGTCTGTCCGTCCACAAATTTCTGATAGCGCTTCCGGGGCCCTAGTCAGTTTCACTGACAGCTCTAGTCTTTGCTGAAAACATTGTGAGCAGCTTTTGCAAATGCAAAAGCTGCTCACATTTTTTCAGCAAAAGTACCGAAACTTTAGATAATGAACTTGCTAGAACAGTTAACAATATGACCACTAACGAGCTTGTTAAGCTAATTAAGCTTGAATAAATTGGCCCTGAAGATAACAATGCTTTGAGCTCAGTTCTGAGTAATAAAGGCTTGATGTACTGCATATTTCAGTAGTCTGGTTGAGAAGAAGAGAAAACAAGAGGAATCTATACAGCAAGCTGAGAGCCAGTCTAAACACAAGAAAAAATTCAAGAAGAAACATAAGACATCCTGATGACAACTTCCTATTTAGTTTTTAATGACATTAAAATACTGCAGTGGCTAAAGTTGCAGTGTTGAGAGTTGGACTGGTTTAGGCAGGCTATGGTGTCAGAACTGTCACATAGGAAGTACTTTTGTGACATTTGTTTGATTGAGGTTTAACGTCCCCATCAACACTATTTAGGTTTTGTTTGAGGTTTAACATCCCCATCAACACTGTAAAGGTCATTTTGGAGACGCTTCTAATTTTGTGGGACTTTTACCCGACATCAAGATGAAACGACATCTCAAGCCCTGCCGCACAATGAAACCAATAGGGTTTATAAGCATGGATGAGCCGACTCGCACCGCTTTGCCTGGGCAGGCTTCAAATTGTCATCAACCGTAAAAATCCTAAAAATTGGGACACCTAGAGTACTTGCTGTAATTCTCCTAAAATTTTAACCAGTTTGTTTCACAATCCAAAAAGGAGTTTAAAAAGTGGAGACGGCCTGGCAAACAGTGTAGACCTGGATCAGACTGCCTCATCTGGGTCTGCACTGTTTGCTTTGGCCTGTATGTGCTAATACTTTGGATCATTACAGTATTCTTGTAAGAACAATATCAAATACTGTGGTTTTTTTGCTGAAAAAGTATGAGCGGTGGTAAATTCATCCACTAAAGGTGCAAAGGATAAAGTACTATCCTTTCCAATGAAAAGTAGTGACAATTTTCTTCTTTATATCAATAGGTTGTTGGTGCTAGTTAGTGAGTTTAGAGGGCGGGGCCGGTGTTGCACATTTCAGTACTGGTCATGAACAGACTCAATAAAACCGAGTCTGCTATTTTCGTTTATTTGGTGTATTCCTTGTTTCCAAAGGATCTTACTTCAGAACTTATTTAGAGGGGTGTTCATTTCACGGACTTGTTACTGATAGCTGTATTATTGTCAATGTTATGTTTATGAAACTGACAAAACAATAAAAAGGAAAATACTTCAGTATTAGTTTCTGTTTATACTCTTCACCACTTTTCAAAACATGGCCCGAAGGTTATTATTTCAACAAGGGCCCCGGGGCGGGTTCATTTTTGGCCCCAAGGCTATAATTTGAACCATCTTGATAGAGGTCCTCTAGATGAAGTTTCATATCAAATATCAAAGACCTGGACCTTGTGATTTCAGAGAAGATTTTTTGAGTTTCAGTAAAAAAGATCTATTTTCAGCTCCTGTGACCTAGATGTAAATTGGACGAAAACCATTTCAACCATTTTTGAAAGAGGACCAACTATACTGAACTGAAAAAGAAACGCAACTCCAAATATAAATGCGAGTATTTGCAGAAATAATCATGTTTGCAGAAAATCGATTTAATGACGCAATAATATAATCATTCCTGAATGTAACTACCATAGAGAGTTCAATTTCCAGTGAGACTGTTTGGAACACAAATCCGTTGTGTCATAGAGATAGTCATTTCACAAGTTCAAAACATAAGCAGTTAATAGCGAGTATGTCCTCTGCATTCAGTCCTGCACGCACACACCTGATCATCGTCCGGATTAAATGATTGATCTCTGCCTGGGGAATAGCATTCCACTCCTGTATGAGCGCGAGACGCAAGGCTTGACGCGTTGTTGGCGGCTGGGGCCTGTTACTTTTGCGCCTATCCAAGACGTCCCACAAATGTTCTGTAGGAGAGAGATCTGGACTATACGGAGGCCAGTGCATCACGTCAACATTGTTTTGCTGAAGAAATGCCATGCTGAGCCTTGCTACATGCGCCCGAGCGTTATGTGCTGTCGTACATATGGAACAACTACTAGTCGTAAAACGTCGACGTAATGCTGAGCTGTCGAAGATCCATCAATGAATACTAGGGGCGTTCTATGACCATAAGATATGCCAGCCCACACCATCAACCCACCGCCTCCAAATCGATCACGTTCAACCAAACAATTGTCACGGTAACGCTCTCCCTCACGCCTATACACACATTGACGGACGTCAGCTCTGTACAAGTACCTGGACTCGTCAGAAAACATTGTTATGCAACTGACGAAGGGGAAACAGGTTTGGCCTATGTTGTGTCAGCCACGCCATTCTAACCCGACGTCGTCGTGGTGTTAATGGCATACCAACGTACGGATGACAAAGACGTAGGACCAAACTCTCGAAGGCGATTTCTGACAGTATCTGCACTTATTCGATTGTTGTGCATTCCTGATGTCACCTGAGACGTCTCGACAGCTGTACGGAGCTGTATGAAGGTGGGTTTGACGGATGTATCGGTCCTGTCGACGTGTCGTGATGCGTGAACTTCCACTTCTGGGCCTGTCATTTGTCGTTCCCGTTTGACGTAGACGCTGGTACAAGCGAGTTATCGTCAATTTACTCACTTGGCGGTTCCTGGCGATGACAGCCTGAGACGTCCCACGTAGAAGCATTTGGACCGCTACGTTACGTTGATCTTGCGTCAAACGTACCATTATCCATAGAGAAATTTTACCAGACTTTTGAAACCTAAACTCCAGGTAACACAATATGCCAATATGATGAGGTTACTGTATATATTTAATGTACTGCACGAGAAATGTATATATTTAATGTACTGCACGAGGAAATGTTGAAAACAACAAATTGCCAAGTGGAGCTTTAAACTGTACAGATATCGCCCAAATGTTTTCTGCATAAGAAAGTTTAAAAAGTATGAAAGTAAATAGCAAAATGATTTTTCAGTCAACCTGATGGTTGCATGAAAATCTTTTGGGTTAAAAAGTTGCTTTTCTTTTTTGGTTCAGTATGTTATAAAAGAAAAAGATATTCCTGTGAAGTTTGGTCAAAATCCGAATAGTGGTTTAATAGATGTCGTTTGAAGATAACCTTGGTCATTGTTTAATGAAACTTTGGAATCTACCATCATATCAGCCGGGCAGGCGTCGGAAGCGTGTCTGACTGGTGATCATGACACGGGTTGGATACCTGATGGGGTCGGCAACATTCTTATCATGACACGGGTTGGATACCTGATGGGGTCGGCAACATTCTTTCGTGGAGATTGATCATGAAATCTTTTCTAGTCATTCTCTCCCTTCTGCTGATTCAAGGGCAGTTGTCAGTTTCTGGCAAAAGAATGTGCACTGTACTGGGTAACCGCTTACATATAAGCCTGCCCAGGAAAGTGTGGATAGGTAAACTGACCCGCTCAAAAATGATCTAGTGTTGGCTGGGCCGTTAAACTATACAAACAAACATATCAGCCGGCCTCGGTAGCTTTGTAGGATACGCGGGTTGGATACCTACCGTGGTTGGCAACATTCTTTCGTTGAGATTGATCACAGAATCTTTTCTACGGTCATTCGCTCCCTTCCGCTGATTCGAGGTCAGTTGTCAGTTTCTGGCGAAAGAATGTGCACTATACTTGTTAACCACTTATGTAGAAGTCTGCCCAGGAAAAGTGTAGATAGGTAAACTGATCGGCTCAAAAATGACCTAAAAGTATTGCATGGGCTGTCCAATACAAATAAATCTATCATCATATCAAATATGAACCAGATCCTTGATGCACAGTTTGGACATTATGAGCTCTTAAAAACTTAGAACATGAAATTTCTAAGTGTGTGAACTGGACCTTGAGGTCATTGGTATGGGTGGTGTTGTTGTTGAATAAAACTTTGGATCTTTGTCATCATACAGTAACAAAATATGAACCCAATCCATCATAGTCTGGAAATTAAGTGCTCTTAAAAAAGAATGAGGATGCTGACACCAGTTCCAATGCTGATGGCAATGACACAGGCAGTGCAAAAAATTTAGGAGTGACAGGTTATCTTTAAAATTATTCAGAAAATAGCTGACATCACTAAAACACGCCTATATAATTTTGACCCCCTTCAAAATAGAAGTGTAGGCAATGGTCAGGAATCGATACAATTAACCCACATCTCCCATCAGAGACACCATAACCCACATCTCCCATCAGAGACACCAAAGGGAAAGAAACACAATTGTGAAACAACAAACCCTAATGGAAAGCCAAAAGGACAGTAACTTTCCCACAAAATGGCCAACTGGCTATCCAAACCAGTAATATAAGCAATACAAACACTCAAAGACAAACCATGACAAAAAATAAACCGGGACAGAAGAACCCCCTTGGAATGGTTGGGGGGCTTAAATCAATTTTACGTGGCCTGATTCCTCGCCCTTTTATATAGTAAACCTTATTTTTCTTATTTCTGCTCTGAAATATAGAATGTGGCTACTCGTTAGAACCGCCCAAACATGTACCCTCAATCTATATTTTTAGCAGAAAAAAGAAAAATATAACAATTTTTCATCTTAAAAATTTTTTTTGCAATAAAGTGTACCGTGTATTTGTATAAGCATGCTTTCGTAATGACTTCTGGCAAATAGTGTAGGCCTTGGTTCTGTGGCATCTGATCTGGGCCTACACTGTTTGCCAGGGTACCTGTTTTGGGGTTTCCAGAACAAAATGAGTTAAATAAATCAGAAATTTCTAGGATAAAATAAGCAACAAGAAACAAGTGAAATTTTGTAAATTTTAATGACCTAATCCTACTAACAAAGCGACTCCAAAGGGAATTTTTAATATTTTCATAAATGATTTATATAATTACGAAGAAAATAATGTCCACACCCTCAAGAATCAATTAACAAAGATGGCCATTTACAGAATTTCAATAAAAGATCTACAGTTTGGAATTTGCCACCTTCCAGGGTGCACTTGTCCAGATTGAACTTCACTACCAATTAAGACTGAAAAAAAAATTGGGCCAATTGTCCAGTAAAACTACCAATATTGTTAGTTTACTTATCTTTAAAACAAAGTATAATCATTTAACACTTGCTCTCAGTGTACTTGCTACAACAGTTAACAGTTGGACCACTAACGAGCTTGTTAGGCTAACGATGCTTTGAAAATCAGGCCAGGGTCCAGTTGTTCAAAGCATTGTTAGCTTAGCGAGCTCTGTAGTGGTCAAATTGTTAACTGTTCTGGTAAGTACCATATTTAATACTCTGGTATTTTTGCTGAAAAAATGTGAGCAGCTTTTGCATTTGCAAAAAGCTGCTCACATTTTGTCTGCAAAAATATTAGTATACTTGCCATATTTAATGTAACTAGCAACATTGTTAGCTTTCAACAACTGGGGCAAGTTATTCAAAGCTAACAAATGCAGTGTTTCATTAATTTTTAATCATTGCTGCAAACAGTGTGGACCCAAATCAGACTGCTCCTTGAGGAGCAACCTGGTCAGGGTACACACCATTTGGCTATATGTAAAAATATCTGTTGTTTGTTTGTTTGTTTGATTTGAGGTTTAACATCCCCGTCAACACTGTATAGGTCATTTTGGAGATGTTGCTTCCAATTTTGTGGTACTTTTACCTGACATTGAGATGAAATGACATCTCAAGCCCTGTCGCCCAATGAAACCAATAGGGTTTATAAGCATGCACGGTCCAACTCGCCCCACTTTACCTGGGCAGACTTAGATCCTCTAAGTGGTTTACCAGTACTCATGTGTGATCGGTTTCAGCTCTGGGTGGAAGCATCATGAAGCCCATTTATTTCTTCAAGCCCTGATGGGCTGGGCCACTTTCTTATTTTTTCCCAGAAAACAGGACTTGTCATCTCATGCAAATTGTCTCCATAGGAGACAATTTGCACAATTTGCATGAGATGTCAATTCCTGTTTTCTTGAAAAATTAGGAAAATATCCCACAATGTCTGTTGTGAAACTATACCTAGCATGCAGAGCGTTAAAATCTAATGATAATCAAGATGTAACAGTATTGAGTAAGAAGGTAATGAATTCCAAACTGCAGTTCACTAAAAAAAAAGATGCATATTTGATGTAAAACAATGTAGCACATTGAATTTCATTGCTGAAAAATTAACCAATATTTACAAATGGATTTAACTGTATCCCGACTTAAATTGAATTTACAAAAGCACATCCCACCCTTTAAACACTGTTCAATACAGTACATTACTGGATAACTTATCTCTTATCCTGCTGAATTAACCCTTGTCCTGCTGAATATTCAAATATGCCACACCCACTACCGATTATCAACCAATCAGATTACTTGATGCAAATTATTTCAACAAATTCATTATCTGAATGGCAAACAATGTAGATCCTGATCGTCAGAAGCCATCTGATCTGCATCTACATTGTTTCAAAGATATGGCATATCCGTCATTAGCAGGACAAGGGTTAAGCCACCCCCAATACCAGCAACCAGCCAATCAGATTACTTGATATACTCATTCAATTCACAAACTGCCAAACAGTGTAGATCCTGATCAGGTGTCAGATGGCTTCTTCAGAACCATCTGATCTGGATGTACACTGTTTGCAAAAATAGGGGTTGTTGTGAACAGCAGGACAAGGGTTAAAAGAACAAGTCAGACCTTGTCCTGTTGAATATATTAATTGTCACATCCATTTTGGAGTCAAACAATCAGATTACTTCATAATTTGTTTTCAAACTAATTTTCAAACTGAATCACAGTGTATATCGTGATCAAATGGCTTCTGATCTAAATCTACACTGTTTGCAAAGGTAGGGGTTGTCATGTTCAGCAGGTCAAGGGGTAAACAGATTGCAGTTAGCATTTTCCCCTGAAAAATATTGAAAAAAAAATTGAATTTCATCTACACCACAATCTTTTTGGTGCTTGCAGGGCTAAAGATGAATCACTAATCAACTAAAACCCTTTATGTGTCAATCAAGACATTTGCAGACACTTTTTTTTTTTTTTTGATCAAATAAGGATTGACATTACATGTGAATCCTCTGCTGGGCAGACGATTCACATGTAATGTCAAGCCTTATTTTCCCTGGGAAAAAAATAAAAAATAAAACTGATATCTGCTCCAAAAGTATACATGATGCCATAAGGGTCATGTACCCTAAATATGTAACCAAACAAATATTTACATAATGTACAAAAACATTTTTGTAACCTTAATATTTTTGTTATAGTATTACTTTGAGATGCATCCTTAACCAATTTTGTACATGAAACCCCAATATGGGTACCCTGGCAAACAGTGCAGGCCCAGATCAGACGCCGCAGTACACAGCATCTGATCAGGGTCTACACTTTTTGCAAAAAGTTCAGCTATTTCCCAAATAAATTTTAATGATATCACAACCTGTCACCCCAACATTTCAAAATGGACTCCTGCCGTGTATAATGAGGAAGATTCCATTTGGTTCAAAAAGGGTTAAACAATTTTGTACCAAATGGTTTTGTCCCACTTATATACGGCAAGAATCCAATACAATCTTTAGGGGTGTCGGGTTCAGTTTATATTCAGAAAATGCTTGAACTTTCTGCAAACAGTGAAGGCCCAGATCTGACACCAGATTCTGTGGCATCTGATCTGGGCTTGCACTGTTTGCCAAGGATCCAATATAAAATGGGTTAAACTCCAAAACCCAAATCATGCTATGTATAAGAAGCTTAGGAGTTTCTTTGTGCATCAATGTGATCTGGTTAATAACCATCTTTTTCTTCATTATTACTGTATAACACCTTGTGGATGCCAGTTAGAAATGGATGATTCTTATTAAGAAATTGCACTCCCTTTAGGATTTATTATTTCAAAAAAAATCGAAAAACATACATTTTCAAAATGGATAAACTTTTAATGTTCTCGAATTATGCACTTTTTCAGGTTAAAATCTCAAATTAATATCTCTCTTGAGGGCAGCTCCACAGTTTGTAAGTTACTTTATTTACAACACACATTCGGACAGACTGGCCTGAGTAAACAGTGTAGATCCAGATGAGATACCACAGCATGGTTTGCCCCTCATCCAGTTTTTTTTGACACAATATCTGGTTGTAAATTGTACTTTTTCTAATTTTAGAACAAGTCCAGTAAGAAGTTAGGGTAAATACCATATTTAGCAATGCATACAGAAGGTACTGGGCAGACTGCATGAACAGGCTGCCACTGGATACAACATTACTGTGCAACATTTGTTTTCAAAATAAATGAGCTTGAAAACATGCACTGCAATGTTCCTTCAACTTTCTTCCACACTTTAGTAGGTACATGTAATAAAAAATATTGTTATGCCATATTTAAATTAAAGCGCACTTCAATAAAATCATGAAACAATAAAATACTATGTACAAGAAAAAAAGGAAAAAAAAAAAACACATTCAAGTCCATCATATACAACATTTAAACAAACTGAAAAGTGGCATGAACACAACAAGTGATTACAATATCTTTTTTTTTTTCCACTCAGGCAACTTATGAGTATATACATGGTTCTTAACAATTTCATATGTACAAATCTTTTACATATTTAACCCTTAAATCACAAAGCAAAACTGCCCCACAAATGTTCTGGGTCCAGTTGTTCAAAGCCTTGTTAGCTTAACGAGCTTGTTAGTGGTCTTATTGTTAACTGTTCTTGCAAGTTCAATTTTAGGTATTTTTGCTGAATGTGAGCAGCTTTTAAGCTGCTCACATTTTTTTCAGGAAAATAGCATATATTCCATATTAAATGATCAATGTTTTAACAATACATTAACTAACGATGTCGTTAGTTTTTATTAATTGGCCGCAGATTAACTAATCTTACTTTTTCAGACTTGACATTTCACATGAATTCTGGCAAGGTATATACCAAGCCTTTTTTTTCTTGAAATATAAGAATGAGATATTTGAAAATATCTGCTACTCTTGCTATTGGTGCTTTAAGTAATTAAAGTAATCAACATAAAATAGCAGAGTTTGTGGTACTTTCCAATGCTTTCAAAGAAAGGGAGACCATGGCAACAGGAAACAATTTGCTTCCTCAGTATTTTACTTTATAGCGGAATTGAATACAGCTGGAATTTTTCATTATTATAACGACAGTATTTGTTCTGTGACTTTTTGTCATTCTTTCCCTTAGGGCTGACCGCTTTTTCGGATGGGCCGAGTTTACAAGAAAGAAAACAGGAAGTCCAGCATGTTGTCTCCCTTGCAAGAAATTATTTCATGGTCAAGCAAGGAATCCAAAAAGAGCTGTCATGAGACAGCATAGCTCACCTTGAAGTGTCCTTGAGGTTACAGGCATAGATGGGGATACTGCAAAATAAACCTTCAGACCTCTATCATCATCATAAATTATGAACCAAATCTTTCCAATTCGAGGTCTTAAAGCATTTACCTTGAAAGCCTGTGACCATGACCTTGATGTCATGGTCATTGATGTCATGGTCATTGACCATGACCTTGATGTCATGGTCATGGGCAAGGGTATTGCTGAATAACTTTGGACCTAAATCAATCCTCATACCAAATATGAACCAAATCCCTCATTTGATTTGAAAAATATGGGCTCTTAAAAAAGCTTTAACATAAAAAAAGTCTTTGACCTTGTCCTTGAGGGCATGGGCAGGGTTAAAACTGAATAAAATTTTGGACCTTTATCTATATTATCATACCATATATGAACCATATCCATCACACGGTTTGGAAACAATGAGCTCTTCAAAAACAAGCAAAAAAGTGGACGCAGATTCCAATGAAAAGAACAGGGCAGAATGCGGCATCTGATCAGGGCCTGCAATGTTCGCTAACGAGTTTTCCGTCAAAATCGAATAAAAATGGGAAAAAAAAGGCTGGACTCCCCTTATACGACAAATGAACTTGTCCAAAATATAGCAATGGAAGAGTCCACTAGTTTACAACTGGTTAAGCCTTCAAGAAACAATCACTACTTCCAATGGCTTTTTTTTTTATTTCATTTAATTTTTTGTCATTTTTCCAAGAAAGGCTTAACATATTAGGTGGATTGAATGCATGACAGACAATTCACAAGAAATGTTAATAAAAATCAAAAATGAGTTCCTTTAAGAGCAATGAAAACATTCATAAGAAAGAAGATGGGTCATACTACGTAGTTTCGGCTAATAAAGCCTCATCAGTGACCCTGTAATGATCCGGCAAAGAAAGCCAGAGGAAACATACTGCAATTTTGCGAATTTCGAATAGGCAGTCGATTGAAAGACTGATATAAATCAAAATGGGGTCCAAATAATTAAAAACCTGTCTAGAATATGAGTCTAAACCAATAGTTTATTTCTTATTTCTCAGAATATTCACGCTGATCTCAAAGGACCAAAAGTAAAATATAAACTGCACTATGGCTGATGTACGGGGAGACGTTTTACGGCCGCCACACGGCACAACACTAGCCTAATTTCCTCTATAAAATAATAAAGAGAAAAAGAAAGATGCCAGCTACATATTTTGCTGTGCACTCTCAGGCTCAGCAATATCAGAAGTCCACTCGGCAGCAGTTTAACAACAGAAGTGCACTGAACTTCAGTTAACCCATTTAGTACCGGAAACCCCAAAACGGGTACCAGGGCAGACAGTGCAGACCCCACAGAATGCGGCGTCTGATCAGGGCCTACACTGTTTGCGAAAAATTAAGCCATTTTGAAATGGACTCCTGCTATATATAAGGAGGAAGATTCCATATGGTACAAAAAGGGTTAAATCATCAGTAGTGGTATCTTCACTGTAATATTCCATGCTCCAAGCGATTTTCATTCCAACCAGCAGAAAATACCATATACCGGTATTTATACATATCACTTTCACCTAAAATACATATACGTTTTACCACGACTTATTCTCTCAAGCACACACAGATGCAGGTCTAAAACATATCTTAACATAAGCTCATTTGAAATACATGTATATATTTTAACACAAACTCATTTTGACCATCGGGTGCGGAAAAAATATTTGCAGAACAGAGTTGTCAATTTTATACAAAAAGTACTTGCCCTCTGTATCAAAGGGTCTGCTCTTAAAGGTAAGGACATGTATCCACTGGATGTCTTAAACAGAAGCCCCTGTTGTAGTAACAATACAACTGGGGTGTTAAAATAAAACTAATTGTCCTAACAAAGCTCCAGATTAGGGTGAGTTTGGACAATTAAGGGGACTGGATACACCTTCAGGGGAGGTAACTCCTGAAAAAGTATTTTTGTCTCCCATCTCAATAGGGGTCAACTCTTAAAGGAAAGAATTTGCTCCTAAGGAGCAAATTCTTTCCATTTAGAGTAGACCCCTTTTTCAGTGGGACAGAGCTTATCGAAAGCAAACAGGAAGTCCCAAAAGTTGTCTCCCTTTGAAAAATGGCAGAAAAATTTGCCAGGTGTTCCCATTGCCCTTAAGGGATAATTTCCTTATTTCTTGTTTAAAATGTATGTTGTGGGTACTTCTTAGAATAGCCTCATTCAGGCCATTCTAACAAGCACCCACAACACGTTTTAATGAAAAAATAAGAATACATATACCAAAATTATTCTCATTGTTCTTTATTTGGAGCTTTGTCATTTTTTTAACCCATAAAAGGCAAATTACGACTATTGTCGTCTGATTTGCCATCTGCCGGTTAGCTTAAAATTCATTTTTTTGCAAACAGTGTGGACCGAGATCAGACTGCCCCAATAGGAGCAGTCTGATCTGGGTCCACTATAGGAGCAGTCTGATCTCGGTCCACACTGTTTGCCCGAATGCAAAAATATTTTTAAAAAGTTTGCAAAAAAATTCAGCAGACGACAGAAGCAGACGACATGTTCTAGATTTTCTCGGCATCTTAAGGGTTGATATACCAGTATATCATTAGTGCTGTAATAAGCGACTGTTAACACATGTACTAACTTATAATGCCCCCTTAATGGGTAAAATCAAAACATCAGATGACATTTTCAAATTTTCTTTTTTTTAATGATTTACAATGACAGCAGCAAGATTATTTTTCCTCATAGCATGAAAAAGACACAAACTTCCCTGTTGGAGTCTAATAAAATTATGCGCAGCATCAAAGAAAAATTACCACTTATGCAGTGATTTTTTTTTTGATTTTTTACAAATTTTAACTTGTGAGAGTCCTGGGAATTGCTCAACACGAAAAAACTGTGCAGCCCAAATTCTAAATATGAAATCCAACTTCATAAGAAGAAAACATATCAGTTAAGCAAATGCCATTGTTGAAAATAATGTGATTGAACAAGTAGTATCATGGCTATCTATATTTAGTAACATTAAAAAAAAAACAGTCATAACCAACTTGTCTTGTTTACTTTCCCAACGCTTGAAAATTGAGGCTGCAAAGATTGCCCAAGAATCTTTTTTAAAAGCATGTTTTCTACTTTCATTTTCTATACAAGCACACTGCATTGTGTGTGAATTTGCTTTTTACGTACATATACAGGTAAAGTCCCAAACCAACACTGACATTTTTCTCCTTTTCAAGGCAGAGCTGTCTAAGCGAAAATACCCGTTTTGATTTTACGTTACCTCGTTGGGCAGTTAGTGGTTCAGTAAAGGTGTGGTATTTAACCACTTCTGCTTAACTGTGCATTTTTTGTGATTAAGTATCCAGTCAAATTTTGACATCCTAGACACAGGATGCAGGGGTAAAAAATCACTACATATGCAAGCAGTCACATAGCCAAACCTTAACAAAATATTTTATTGCTTCCTTCTGAGAGGTGCTGTATATGGTAAATGCAAGAATACTGCAATCCAGGCATAATAATCAGAACCCACTAGACTGATATACATTTTCTGTCGGTTTTTTTTTCCATTGTTCAACCAAACTCGAAACTGTTTCCCCATTGCAAAATTATTCATTAGCTAAAGTGAAAGATATTTCCTACCAACACCATCATGTCAGTATAAACAGGGTTAACTGTATTTAGTAGTTAAAACATATGGCCTCAACAGCTTTTAATACAGAAAGGTTACATTCTCTTGCTTACGTGGATGTATTTAGTGGTAAGTTTTCACTGATGCTAAGTATGACAAGCCAATGCACAATAAATCTTCAAATTATGGTTTGAACTTGAAACCCCTGTTTGAAGTTTTCAAACTAGGGTTTAAACACTTCAAACTATGGTTTCAAAGCAAAACTGCACAATAATTCTTTAAACTATTGTTTCAACTTTCAAATGGAGGGTTTCAATGTATTTGGGAAACCTGTTACTACAAACCAGAGTTTAGATACTTCAAACCCTAGTTACAACGCTTAATGCACAATAAACCTGCAAACCACTGTTTGAAGTCTGAAATGCAACTTGAGACACCATTTGCACAATAATCATTCTATGGCAACAAAGTGCATGACAAACTACGTTTTAACTGAAATCCCAGTTTGAATGTTTCAAACTAGGACTTGAAAACTTTAAACCATAGTTTCAAGTATTCAAATCAAAGTTTGAAGTCATTTATGATTATATATACAAACTTTTCCCAAAGGTTTCAACCTTTAAACCACGGTTTAAATGTTCAAACCATGGTTTGAAAATTTATTGTGCATTTGGTGTTGAAACTGGGATTTGAAGTTTTTAAACTACGTTTTAACTGAAATCCCAGTTTGAATGTTTCAAACTAGGACTTGAAAACTTTAAACCATAGTTTCAAGTATTCAAATCAAAGTTTGAAGTCATTTATGATTATATATACAAACTTTTCCCAAAGGTTTCAACCTTTAAACCACGGTTTAAATGTTCAAACCATGGTTTGAAAATTTATTGTGCATTTGGTGTTGAAACTGGGATTTGAAGTTTTTAAACTATTGATTGAAGTAAAGCAATTTGAAAATAAATTGAAACCCCAGTTTGAAAGTTGAAACCGTGGTTTACACAATTGTTGTGCAGCTATTCTTTGAAACCATGGTTTGAAGTTTTCAAACCCTAGTTTGAAAACATCAAACTGAGGTTTAAAGTTCAAACTGGTTTAAAGATTGTGCAATTGGCTTGCCATAGCTATTAAAGTATGTATGGGATATAAGTCTAACTACATATACAACTCTCCTAAGCACAAGTAGTACCATTATAAAAAGGAACTACAGCTGTGGATAGTATGCAACTTAATATGATATTATTAATACTTTTTAAAATAACTATATACAAAACTCAAAACCTGCATATTTGGAGTGAAACACAGACATTAATAAGAACAAGCATACAGAAAATAATTTTAACAAATCACAACAAAATTATATCATTAACGAAACTCTTTAAACTATTATGATAAATAACAGATTATAAGGTGGTGTTTCAATAATCACTGAATCACACTGTCTATTCTGAGTCTTGAGATGAAAAATCATTCATTACCATTCAATAGGAGGCTTAACTTTATCTTGCTGAATATTCAGATTAGCAACATCCATTTCTGACTTTGAACCAATCAGATTACTTGATGTAATTTATTCCTACAAATTCATAAATTGAATGTCAAACACTGTAGATCCTGATCAGATGGCTTCTTCAGAAGCCATCTGAACTGGATCTACACGGTTTCCAAAGATAGGGGTTGTCATGAACAGCATGATGAGAGTTAAGGTCCAGGTTTTGTGGAAGTATGTTTCCAAAGCATCTGTTGTTTGCCTTAGCAATGCTACAAGGCCTCAAGGAAACTGCTCACAAAACTTCAATAGTCACTATGAAAGCCTAAAGACATCAGTTACAACAATTGACATCTGCTTTCTTGTCTCCTGGTTACATTGAAAGACATTGTTACAAACAGTGTAGACCCAGATCAGACTGCTCCTGTAAGGTAAGGGTCCACAATGTTTGCCTTTCTGTTTGTGGACACACACCAGACTGCTCTTCTAGCAGCAGTCTGAACAGGGTCCACACTGTTTGCCTGTATGCCAAATGTTTTCAAA
Organism: Lucinisca nassula; assembly: GCA_963580285.1. Taxonomy (NCBI): domain Eukaryota; kingdom Metazoa; phylum Mollusca; class Bivalvia; order Lucinida; family Lucinidae; genus Lucinisca; species Lucinisca nassula. The sequence continues at coordinate 159,123,851 of OY757015.1, forward strand.
AACTCTGCAAGAAGATGCATCAGACTACATATACAGAGGACATTTTATGATGCAATTTTTCTTGGCAACTTAAAGTTTAACAACTTAGATGTTGGAAAAGAAATTTGCAACAAGACCACCAATTTGGAAAATATGAGTTTTCACCACCATTTTTAATTTAAATTCACACAGCTTAGCATTTTTTGGATAAAATATGACGTGTATAATTTAAAAAAAAAGATATTTCAATACAGTATGGATACTGGTCATAATGAAACCTCTCATCCAAATTTGTTGTGCTGAGGTAAAAACAAAATCCTTTGTGCGTCATTTTGTGGCATCTCCAAGAGAAGGCAGTAGAGGGACAGAAAAGAGTGGAAACAAACACAGAATAATGAGGAAAAATGGAAGTTTATAAAACATGCCCCCTCCACTTCACTTGCTGCAAGAACAGCAGGCCATGCACAACTGTAAGCCAATATCAGCTGGAAACCCATAATGACAACTTCATATGATTCACACCTCCAGATTAAGGGGAATGGGAACACCTTCAGGGGAGACAACTCTGCAAAAGTATATTTGTCTCCCATGTCAATATGAGTCAACTCTTAAAGGAGCAAATTCTTTCCTTTAAGAAAATTCTTTCCTTTAAGAGTAGACCACTTTTTCAATGGGACAGGGCTTATAGAAAAGCAAGTAGGAAATCCCGAAAGTTGTCTGGCTTTGAAAAATGGTGGGGAAAAATCAGCCAGGGGTTCCCAGTCCCCTTAAAAAAAGTAATGAGGTTAATCAAGGGATAATTTGCTTTGTTTCTTGTAAGAAACAAATGTTGTGGGTACTTGACAGAATGGTCTCAATGAGACAGTTCTACCAAGTACCCACAACATAAAAACAGAAGAAAATAATCCACAAATGATCCTGAAAACTCCTCCTTATCAGGAGCTAAGTGACAAAATCATCCCGCTCATTAGATTCTGACTGTTTGTCAGATTTAATTCTGCCAGAAATCCCTTTTTGTTCTATGTAAAAAGAAGAAAAGACACCCTTCAGACTTCCAGAGTTACAGGGACAGGGGTGAAAATGTCAATACTGAAGTCAAAGAGGGAAAGAACAGTTTAAATAGCATTCAGAAAATGATATATCCGTCTACTATGGGGATATATCTAGCCATCATGGCTCTGGGAATGTTATTTTTCATTTTGTTTAATATTTGTGTTTCAACCTAGACTCTCCTAACTTTCCCACTACTCTCTTCCTGATTAGCAAAGATAAATTACAATGAAATGTTAAGTTCATGGTAACAATGCCACAGTTGTAAGTTTAGGTCATAACTCTATTTTGGTGGAAGTATACAAGAGCACATGTAGACAATTTCACTGCCAAACTATCTAGAAGTATACATGACTGAACAGCTGATGTTGTAATGTTATAGCAGTCAATGTTTGGCTATTTCATGATACAAAATATTCTGATAATTCTTCCAGCTCGGCTAGAATACAATTTGCAACATTTTTTAATTTTTCATCAATAAAACATTTTTTCAATGCTCTGTAAGAGGAACAAATACACCCACCATATTTTCTTCATTATTTCCAAGGGAGACAACTTACAGGACTTCCTGTTTGTTTTCAAGCTAACTGGGGCCCTCTGAAAAAGGGATCTATTCTTAAAGGAAAGAATTTGCTCCCGAGGAGCAAATTCTTTCCTCTAAGAGTAGACCCCTGTTGATAAAGGAGGTAAAAATAAATTTTGACAGAATTGCCTCCCCTGAAGGTGTAGCCGTTCCCTTAAAGTGCTAGTGAAACACAAAATTGCATCAAGATTTATCACAGAGATACTTAAAAGGAAATTCTGAAACATGATTGTTTTCTAGAAGTGCCTTTTCATTAAATGCAACCATACTGCCAAAGTGCAACCATACTGCCTAAGTCCAAGATATGGCATCACAACTAAATATTGAAGAAGAGTGCATGTCTAGGTGATGCTTCCTGATTAAAAATATTGCAACAGCCTTCGAATATAGAAACTAAATTGTTCATATTTGGATATTAGGAAATTACTTTGTCCAAAAATCTGAACAATGTGTTACTGTCACAACAGGTATGTCCAGATCACGCAGACAGAATGGCAAACAGTGTACACCCAGTCTGATCTGGGTCTGTAATGTTTGCCTAGGTTTATGGGTCTGTAAGTTTAGATCATAATGGTAATCACAGAAATTTATAAAGATGTACCGATATTTAGTGTAATCATGGCAGGTTTGTCATATGAATCCAATCCTAACCCTTAACCTGCTGAATAAATTAAATTTGCCACACCAACAGCTGACTCTCAACCAATCATCTTGCTTGGTACATGATGTTCATTGGTTTCTCAAAATGAATGACAACAGCATAGATCCTGATCAGATGGCTTCTGATGAAGCCATCTGATCTGGATCTACACTGTTTGCAAAGGTAGGGGTTGTCATGACCAGCAGGTAATGGGTAAACAAGATGGGAAATGATATTTTCAATTTAAAATCTGTTCTCTGCATAAAATACATAAATGTACATAAAATGCTGATTTCCAACAGTCTCTGTCTCTGACAAGAAAAGACATGTCATAATTATCTTGCAAAGAAAAAAATCAGTCAACCATTTCTGATTTTTTTTTCTTTTGTGCCTAAAGTTTTAACTTCTACTGAAAGACATTTGCTGATAAGTTATGCGTTACTTTTTTGATATAGCACCAGAGCTTTCTGAGGATTTGGGTTCTTGAGGAGGTTTTGCTTGGGTCTGACTTGTTTCTTTACTCTTCTGTTGTTGGCTGGAACTACTTTTACTCTGTGTTGAAGACTGGGATTGACTTGCACTGCTTTTTGTATGCTTTGACTGCTGGGATTCACCAGTTTTATTGCTTTCACTCCCTCCCCTACCTTGTGTTGACTGATGTGATTGGTTAGTTTTATGACCATCTGGTCCCTTGCCATGAGCTGAGGATTGTGATTGGCTAGTGGCACCTTTACCATGTGATGGCTGCTGTGACTGGCTAGATCCACCTTTACTTTGAGAAGATGGATGTGATTGGTTAGAGCCTTTACCATGTGACTTTGAATGTGGTTTTGACTGGCCCTGTTGAGAACCTGAGCTGTGTCTAGACTTTCTACCAGTCTGGGAGAAGCTGGCATGGTGAACTTGGTGAGTATCCTCTTCTACTGACTGAAACACGAAACAAATACTACATGTATACATGGGCCCCGTCAAGCGATTTTGGTACTTATCGCCTATGCGAGCAGCGAAGGTTCAGGCGAGCCTGCGCATCCGCGCAGTCTCGCCAGAACCGTCGTTGCTCGCTCATATAAGCAGTGAATCAAGAGAAACCTTTTGACAGAAAGCCATATCCCTGGCCCCTCTGAATGGCTGGGCATGCCCAGTTAAAATGTGTCATGACGGAATGCTCGAAGACACAAATTCGCTTGGCGGGGCTCATATAGCAACTGATACGGTGGGTATTTGGTGATAATTAAAGGGTAATTTTCTAATTTCTTCAATAGAAAATTATAGTAATAGGTGCCCAGGAAAAGCCACAATCAAAGATTACAGGCTAACAATGGAACCAAGTGGAAGAGTAAAACAAGAAAACAAGAGGCCCATGGGCCACTATGCTCAGCAGAGCTCAGGTGGGCACTGCCCTCTGGAAGCCATGTATGGTTTTAATTTATTGATTATGTGTGTGTGAATTCGGGTTTAACGTCGCTTTCAACAATTTTTCAGTCATATCACGGTGTCTGGTTGCAACAGAGAGCTCACTTTTATAGTGCTGCCTCACTGAAGTATCATGTCCCAGACACATTACATGATACCACACCCAGTCACATTATCCTGACACTGGGTGGACCAGTCCTAGCTCTACCCCGTAAATCTGAGTGCCAAGTGAGGCGCAGCTAGTACCATTTTTAACGACTTTGGTATGTCGCGGCCCGGGATCGAACCCGTGACTTCCCGTTCCCCGGTGCGGACAAATTTATTGATTATAAAGTCTCCCAAATGAACTCCCATTCCCAAATGAGCACCCATGTGGACTCTGTATCTGAAATATTAGGCGTTTTATGAAGTGGAGGGGGTGGGGTGGGTTTGTTTGAATTGAGGTTTAACTTCCCCGTAAACAGTGTATAGGTCATTTTGGAGACATTGCTTCCAATTTTGTGGGACTTTTACATGACATTGAGATGAAATGACATTTCAAGCCCTGTCGCCCAATGAAACAAATAGGGTTTATAAGCATGGACGGTTCGACTTTAAGACCACTTCTGAACAGACCCAAAGGTGGTCTCAGACCAGTCAACACTTTACAGGAAATACATTGAAAGAATAACTGAAACTTTCTAAATAAGCTTTTTGAAGCAGAATTAGTCTCAATGTTTGGTGGTCTTAATAGCTGAATCTTACAGTATATGTCTTAGTGTCCATTACTACAGACTGCTCTTACTTATTTTCTGCTTTCTTTCCCAAACATACACACAATGTTTTCATTTGGGCCCCGTCAAGCGATTTTGGTACTTATCGCCTATGCGAGCAGCGTAGGTTCAGGCGAGCCTGCGCATTCGCGCAGTCTCGCCAGAACCTTCGCTGCTAGCCCATACAAGCAGTGAATCAAGAGGAACCTTCAGACAGAAAGCCATATCCCTGGACCCTCTGAATGGCTGGGCATGCGCAGTTAAAATTTGTCATGACGGAATGCTCGAAGACACAAATTCGCTTGGCAGGGCTCATTTGTTCTGGAGTGTAACAGCCCGGTCAACACTATTAAGATAATGTTGAGCTAGTCAGTTAATGTAACCATGGTTTTCCTCAGCAAGCTTAGTCCTTCTATTAGTGAGTGGTTAACCAGTACAGTGTACATCCGTTCACCAGAAACTGACAATTTCCCTTCTCAAATCAGCAGGAGGAGGAGAATGACCATAGAAAATGTTTCATGATCTGTCTCCAGATAAGAATATAGACGGACCCTGCAAATATCAAACATGCATCAGATATGCATCAGACTCAGCCACTAGATCCAGTTTATACATTGCTGGTACTCTTTAGAACATCCTTGCTAGTTCTGATGAGTATCCCCAATGTTTGAAGTATACAATAAGAAAATCATCACAAGGGTTTATTAAACCAGAGAACCGCATGCGGGTGCACCGCATGCGGGTGCCAACGCTCGGCTGCAGCCCCTTTTCATAATGAACAACTTGTCCCAGTTTCAAGTAAGTATGTTCAGTAATGACAGAGATATTACAAGATGTCCAAGTTTTGCACGACGACGACAAAAATGTCCACGTTTTTGCACGACAACGACGCCAGAGCTATGACAATACCTCGTTGTTTTCTTCGAAAACAGCCGAGCTAAAAAACTATTTCTTATTTCTGGTGATATGTTAACTTAATCCTCACCAAGCTGAAGCCTGGGGCCAGTTGTTCAAAGCATCGTTAGCTTAACGAGCTCGTTAGTGGTCAAACTGTTAACTGTTCTAACAGGTACAAATAAAACAAAAGCACCACATGCAGGTGCCAACACTCAGCTGCAGCCCCATTTCATAATAAACAACTAGTCCAAGTTTCAAGTAAATACGTTCAGTAACGACAGAGATATTGTCAACGACGACACAAAAATTTTAAGTCGAAAAAGGGGCATAACTGTGCCAAAAATATTTTGAGGGTTACCTCACCTATCGGTATGAGTTCCCCTTTTCATAATAAACAACTAGTCCAATTTTCAAGTAAATATGTTCAGTAATGACAGAGATATCACAAAATGTCCAAGTTTTTGCACGATGACGCAAGAGCTATGACAATACCTCGTCGTTTTCTTCGAAAACAGCCGAGCTGAAAATTTGGTATTTTTGCTGAAAAGCAAATATTTTAGTATATTTTCCATATTTAATGATCAAAGTTTTAATGATATGTTAACTAATGAACAACTGGCCTCTGATATACCTCTTTTTGAAAACAATATAGATCTAATCAGCTGGCTTCTGCTTCTTGCGAGGAGACAACTTTCAGGACTTCCTGTTCACTTTTCTGTAAACTCGTTCCCACTGAAAAAGGGGTCTACTCTTAAGGAAAGAATTTGCTCCTGTGGAGCAAATTCTTTCCTTAAGAGTTGACCACTATTGACATGCGAGACACAAATACTTTTGCAAGAGTTGCATCCCCTGAAGGTGTATCCATTCCCCTTATGTCATGGTAGAAATTGAAATCATGCAATCCACTGAAAACTTGGGATTTGTGAGTGAATTCGGGTTTAACCTCGCTTTCAACAATTTTTCAGTCATATCATGGCGGTGTCTGGTTGCGACAGGGAGCTCAATGCTCACTTTTATAGTGCTGCCTCACTGAAGTATCATGTCCCAGACACTTTACATGAAACCAAACCCAGTCACATTATCCTGACACTGGGTCGACCAGTCCTAGCTCTTCCCCGTAAATCTTAGTGCCAAGCGAGGAGCAGCTAGTACCATTTTTAGCAACTTTGGTATGTCACGGCCTGGGATCGAACCCGTGACCTTCTGTTCCCCGGAGCGGACACTCTACCAAGTGAGCTATCGGGGCCAGTCTGAAAACTTGGGATAAGTGTAGCATTTTGAAATATTCAGCATAGTGAAGGTTTAGGACAAAAAGTAAGATTAACTTACATCTACTCGGAAGTCTTCTAGTCTCTTATATTTACTTAACCATTCTTTGAGTTTCGGATCAAAGTCGATATGTTTTCTGGAGTATTTCAAAAATGCCCAGAACTTCTCCAACCCATACAACTGACCTGCAAAGAGAATAATGTAACCTCAGCTGACAACAAAAAATAACAGACCCTTGTTTTTTTTTTTTTTGTTGTTTGGAATTTAACCTCCCAATCAACACTATTTAGGTAATATTGGGCAGGCTTACACATAACTGGTTAACCAGTACTGACAATTCATAGTTATCCTCACTGGCCATTTATGGCGATTTTTCTATATAACCCATTTTATGCTTGAAACCCCTAAATTAGCAAACAGTGTGCAGCAGAATGGGCGTCTGATCAGAGCCTTCACTGTTTGCAGAAAGTTCCAAATATTTTCAGATCAAATTTCTGAAAAAGACTGATACTGACACCCCCAAATTTTGATGTTGACTCCTGCTTTGTTTAAGGTGGAACACCAGCCTTCAGTTCTACTTTATCCAAAACCATGTAATAAAGAACAGCACTGTAAATATTTCTAGCAGTTTCATTAACACTTGCCCTACTGAATATGTAAATATGCCATACCCAGTACTGATTATCAACCAATCAGATAACTGGATGCAAATTATTGCAACAAATGCATAAACTGAATGAAAATGAAGATTCTGATTAGAAGCCATCTGATCTGGATCTACATTGTTTGAAAGATAAGACATATCTGGGCTCAGCAGGACAAGGATTAACTGATGTCTAATTGATCCATATAGTCTTAATTGTTGGTGGGACATAGGAGTAAAACACACTCAATAGTACCTACCATTTTCATAGTCTCTCATCACTTCTTCTTGAAAGTCTTTAAATAAATCTGCACGGAATCTTTTCTCCAACCCATAACTATAGTAGCGAAACAGGCACTCAACACCGTATCTGTAGAAATAAATAAAACATATCATGCTCAGGTCAAATCCAAGGTTAAACATTTTCTAGAATTTATGACACCATATAAGGAGGAGACGTGAGCACAATTTGGGTAAAATTTTTATTTCTCCCTCCAAACCATTTGTGGGTACATGTTGAAATTGCTAATTCAGGCACAACATATGTTTCTTATTGTATTTGTTTTTTGGTTTGGGTTTAACAGTGCTGTCAAGAGATTATTTCAACCTTCTGTTGCAGAACTTGGCATTTCACATGTGACCCGGCATTTCACATGTGACCCAAGTGAGACTCGAATGAGACTCGGAGAGTGGAAGAGATCTAATGATTAAGAGACGGCACTCATACCCACTAGGCCACGATGGCCTGTTAATGGAAGGAAAATTATCCCTCAATAATCTTTGTTATTCCTCCGAATCCGAGGCCATACTAGGATTCATAACTTACTGACACAATAAACAAGAGCGATCACTCACCTGATCCTTATTGTACGGATAAAATGGAAGGTAATATAAGGTGGAGTGGGTGTTACTATCTAGGCATCTTCTGGACATTGAGGATCAGGTCCAAGTGCAAGGAGATGAACTTGCTCAGTCTAGCTGGTGACAAAGGGGCAGGGGGTTGTGTGGAACATTAACAATTAGTTACATTGAAAGAACTGTCTTCAAAATTATCCTTTGAGGTTTTGTTTCGTTGGTTTGGGTGTCCAGCCCCAGTCAACACTATTTAGATCATGCAGGGTGTATCAGTTTACCCAACATAACTTTTCCTGGACTGGTTTATACATTGTATAAGCTGTTAGCCAGTACAGTGCAAATAACCCTGAAAGTAGGTATGGTTTTCTCAATGTACATACTCATATGGTTAAATCAAAACAAACAGTATATATGGTTTTCTAAAACTACTGCTGAATGCATCTGTGGTTTCTGAATATTCTGATTTGTCATTCTTTTACGGAATTATAAGTTTGGATTATGGCTTGACTATGACCACAACGTAAGTATCACTACATACAACAGAACTTCGATGGCTCGTTTACCATGGCTGAGTCGAACCCGTTCTTGAGTCCCGAGACAATTTCTCTACATAAGAAATAGGGAGGGTAAAATTTAGGATATGATCATCTTATCTTGCAAATGTATACTGTGTGTACTCATTAGAATCTCCTCAATGAGTACACACAGCATACATTTTTCATTATAGATTTGTTTGTTTGTTTGATTTGAGGTTTAACGTCCCCGTCAACACTGTAAAGGTCATTTTGGAGACGTTGCTTCCTATTTTGTGAGACTTTTACCCGACATTGAGATGAAATGACATCTCAAGCCCTGTCGCCCAATGAAACCAATAGGGTTTATTAGCATGGACGGTCTGCCTCACACCGCGGTTCCTGGACAGGCTTAGATCCTCTAAGCGGTTTACCAGTACTAGTGTGCGGGCCAGATTCAGCTCTGCGTGGAAGCATCGTGCAGCCCATATATTTCTTCAAGCCCCTATGGGCGGGGGCGGTTTCATTATAGAACACCCAAAAGATGTCCTAAAGTATGTCGTTATGCCTCCTGGCAGTAGCCCGCAGTGGCTCGATCTACCCCTGTCTCGAACAGATTTTCGTGGTCTCAAAGGTGTTCGAGTCATTGACGTTTGACTGTATAAGTATCACTGATATGGTTTTCTAGACATAACACTGAGCATACCTATGGTTTTCAACAGCATCTTCTACAGCTAAAGTCTTGAACTCGTGATACATTTTCTTGTTGAAATGTTGTCGAAGGAAGAAGGACCAGAACCGGTACAAGGTGTTCATCTCCTGGGACTGACCAACACCAGTCTTCTTACGATCTAGAAATAGTAAAATTCAGGGTAGAAAATATTCAACCCATAAGCTGCCAATCACAACAATTGTCATCTGCTGGTAACTTTAAAAGTCATTGTTGCAAACAGTGTAGACCAAGATCAGATTACTCCTCTAGGAGCAGTCTACCAGCAAACAGTGCTGCAGACGACATTTTCAGATACCATTTTCTTTACATCTTATGAACTCATACTCAATGTTTATTTTCCAATCCTTAACCCATTTTGTACTGGAAATCCCAAAATGGGTAGTTGGAAACAGTGCAGGCCCAGATCAGAAGCCACAGAACGTGGTGTCTGATCAGGGCCTTCACTATTTGCAAAATTTTCAACCAATTTCCAAATAGCTTTTGAAGAAAACACAACCTAACAGCCCTATATTTTGATGTATATAAGGGGGAAGATTCCTTTTGGTACAAAAAGGGTTTAGACACCAAGAAAGGCCCCCGCCCATAGGGGCTTGAAGAAATATATGGGCTGCATGATGCTTCCACGCAGAGCTGAATCCGGCCTGCACACTACTATTGGTAAACCGCTTAGAGGATCTAAGCCTGTCCAGGAACCGCGGTGCGAGGCGGACCGTCCATGTAAATAAACCCTATTGGTTTCATTGGGCGACAGGGCTTGAGATGTCATTTCATCTCAATGTCGGGTAAAAGTCCCACAAAATTGGAAGCAACGTCTCCAAAATGACCTTTACAGTGTTGACGGGGACGTTAAATCTCAAATCAAACAAACAAGACACCAAGAAAAACTGCATCTGAAAATGTTGTCTGTTTGTCACTGCTTCATCTTCTTGCAACTTTTTCAAACAGGCAAACAGTGTAAACCCTGATCAGACTGCTCCTCAGTCTGATCTAGATCCATGCTGTTCGCAACAATGACTTTAAAAGTAACCAGCAGACAACAAAACAGACGACAGTTGTTGCGACTGGCATGTACAAATTTCTTTAACCCAGGGCCAGCTCAGATGCTGCGTTCTATGGCGCTTGATCAGGGTCTTCACCAGTAACAAGACGTTCAGCCATTTTCTAAATAAGTTTTTTGAAAATAACTCGAGCTGAAATCCCTTAATTTTGAAATGGATTCCTGCTATATTTAGGGTGATCAGCAGATTTCGTTCAATATGAAATGGACTGCAGCCACCCATGTCTGACTAAGATCAGGCTGACTGAGATCCACATGACCTGATCAGTGTTCACTGGGAGCTTTATTCACAGTGACTAATCAAAAGCTTCTTTTGGCAGACTGAGCAGACAATATTCTTAAAGAGTAAAACCTGTTTGCTTAAATGGGGTCTAGAACCAGCATTTTTCAGATAATTTTAGCCCATAGATTGTGGGCGCTCCTTAGACTTGCCTCAATGAGGCAGTTCTAAGAAGTATCTACAATCTATGTTTTGAGTAAAAATAAGGAAAATTATGTATACACTATAAAATCCAAATTTCTTTATATAAAGTGGGATTTACGTGGATGCTCATTACAATACATGAACTTGTTAACCTAATGGACTGTTTCAAAACTAACGACGTCGTTAGTTAACGTATCGTTAAAACTTTGATCATTAAATATGGCAAATATGCTGAAATTTTTGCTGAAAAAATGTGAGCAGCTTTTGCGGAGAAATTTTTGCTGAAAAAATGTGAGCAGCTTTTGCAGACGCAAAAGCTGCTCACATTTTTTCAGCAAAAATACCAAAATTTACGATATTGTACTTACTAGAAGAGTTAACAATATGACCACTAACGAGCTCGTTAAGCTAACGATGCTTTGAACAACTGGCCCCTGATGGATTGTTTCAAACAATATTTTTGTTGTGATGTAGTTTTATGAACTTGCTGAATTGTAGCTGTTTGTCAAAAAATAAACCCAAGAGGTTCTATGTCTACCGTAATGATCCGGCTATAAGACGATTTGGCTATAAGACGTGGGGAGGGGGGGTCGGGGTCTGTACTTTCTGGCCTTTCTTCGGGAAACTTTTGCTAAGTCTTGTCTATAAGACGGGTATAATTTTTTGCAAGTTGCCGGGAGGGGTGTCACCGATGTGGACATTTCATTTTCAGAGTGAGATAAATGATTGATCTTTGCAACAATATTTGCCATTGTTTTCCAAAGCCGCCATTTTGTTATTTACACTAAGAGAGACAACTCTAACAGACTGTTAAAAGCAGCGGTCAATAATGACGCCAAATAACGTTCAAGGCAATCAATATTTACAATAACTGGCACACGATAAAAAGGCATTGGTCTTTTGCACTTTTGCAAGAAACTACCTGGTGTTTTTTTTCTCCGTGTCTACGTGCAGCAAAGGCTCTGGTGAGACTGCGCCTGTGCATAACTCTCACACATAATAACATTCAAGGCAATAGATAATACGGAACAAGCACACAAGAGAAACGTTTTTTCTCCGTGTCTAAGTGCAACACCATTGTAATAATGTCTGTTTTCTCACGAACTGTGTATCGGCGAATTCAATACCTTTCAACTTTTAAGCTTGGACATGGTGAGAATTTATCTGACAGTGTTTGTTAAATAAACAATTATTGCCAACATGTGGTTATTGAAGCTGACTAAGACTGACTGCTTTAGACCACACCCCAATAAATCTGTGGATTTGGATTTAAGCCATGATTGGTCATTAGTTGTTATTGTAATTATGACAGACGGTGAGACCCCGCCCTCATTGAATATTAATGTATCACATGACAATATGCCGCTCAAGATTTACTTCAAAGAAATGTTGATTGATGGCTGTGGATTATGTCACGGTACATAGTTTTCTTTAACTGCTACCGGTAACTATAAATTTTACCGTAAAAATTCGGCTATAAGGCGATACGGCTATAAGACGGGGGGACCCCTTTTTCAGTTCTTCTAAGGTGGGATTTTGCTTATACTCTTTTATAAGACAGGTCAAATTTTAGCCATATCTGTAGGGGCCTATCTGCTACCGCTAGATGCCATTTAGATGTGAGAAATTTGCCTTTTTTTCATCAGAAAACCCCTCTACTTACCCCTCACATGGCTTTGTTTATGTCTGTTGACATAGTGTGTCTTCCTTTGGGAGAGTTACAAAGAGAGACAACTCTTACTGAATCTGAATCGGTAGGTCTATTAAGCGTCGGGAAAAGGGGGAAATTTATTTCCATCCAAAATATTTAGATATATTTGTTGCAGCTTTTCAATAAGCAACTGAACTTTTTTTTTATCGTGGAACACAACACCCCAGCTATCACAAAATAGCGGGCAAACGGGCCGATACATCGTATCGCTGTCAACCCGAAGTTCGCCCGGTACATGCTTTGCTGGCTAAGGCTAGACAGCTTCACAGACTTCTATTTAATAGATGACAGAGCTGACAAATCCATTTCCCGGCTGCCCGGCACAAGACCAAAATCGCGCCGGGCAGGGTGCACTTTGACCTTATGACGCCCGGTCGACAAGTGCAAACAAGAGGGCCCAGAGGGCCTTGAATCGCTCACCTGAGTATCAGTGTCTCTAGTGCATTCTTGGCCCAAGGGCTATAATTTGAATAAACTTGGTAGTGGTCCACTAGATAAGGCTTCAGACCAAATATCAAAGACCTGGGCCTTCTGGTTTCAGAAAAGTAGATTTTTAAAGGATTTCCCTATATAAACCTATGTAAAACCAGCGGGCCCTGGCGCGTGGGCATTTTTGGCGCCAGGGCTATAATTTGACCAATCTCAGCAGAGCTTCACTAGTTGAAGCTTCACACCAGATATCAAAAACCTGGGTCTCCTGGTTTCGGACAAGAAGATTTTTAAAGGTTTTTTCTATTTATGCCTATGTAAAACTTGTGGGTCCCAGCGCAGGGACATTTTTGGCCCAAAGGCTATAATTTGAACAATCTTGGTAGAGGTCCATTAGATGAAGCTTCATACCAAATATCAAACACCTGGGCCTGGCAGTTTCAGAGAAGATTTTCTAGAGATTTTCCCTATCTATAATTTGAACAATCTTGGTAGGGGTCCACTAGATGAAACGCATGCCAAATAGCAAAGACCTGGGCCTTGCGGTTTCCGAGAAGAAGATTTTTAAAGATTTTCCATATATAAGCCCATGTAAAACCAAAGGGCCCCGGGGCAGGGCATTTTTGGTCCCAGCACTATAATTTGAACAATCTTGGTAGAGGTCCACTAGATGAAGCTTCGTACTAAATATCAAAGATCTGGGCCTTGCGGTTTCTGAGAAGAAGATTTTTTAAGATTTTCCCTATATAAGCCCATGTAAAACCAAAGGGCCCCGGGCGAAGGCATTTTTGGCCCCAGCACTATAATTTGAACAATCTTGGTAGGGGTCCATTAGATGAAGGTTCATATCAAATAGCAAAGACCTGGGCCTTGCCGTTTCAGAGAAGAAGATTTTTAAAGATTTTTCCCTATAGAAGCCCATGTAAAACCAAAGGGCCCGGAGCGGGGGCATTTTTGGCCCCAGCACTATATTTTGAACAATCTTGGTAGGGGTCCACTAGATGAAGCTTCATACCAAATATCAAAGATCTGGGCCTTGCGATTTCAGAGAAGAAGATTTTTAAAGATTTCCCCCTTATAAGCCCATGTAAAACCAAAGGGCCCCGTGGCGGGGGCATTTTTGGCCCAAGCACTATAATTTGAACAATCTTGGTAGGGGTCCACTAGATGAAGTTTCATACCAAATATCAAAGACCTGGGCCTTGCAATTTCAGAGAAGATTTTTAAAGATTTTCCATATATAAGCCCATGTAAAACCAAAGGGCCCCGGGGCGGGGGCATTTTTGGCCCCAGCACTATAATTTGAACAATCTTGGTCGGGGTCCACTAGCTGAAGCTTCATACCAAATATCAAAGACCTTGGCCTTGTGGTTTCAGAGAAGTGAAAAAAATCTATTTTTGGCTCCTGTGACCTACATGTGCAATGGACCGACACCATTTGAACAACTTTGAAAGGGGACCACCTAAGGATCATTCCTGTGAAGTTTGGTCAAAATCCGATTGGTGGTTTAGGAGGAGATGTCATTTGAAGAAAAAGTTTACGGACGCATGCACGGACGCACGCACGACGGACAAAAAGGGATCCCAAAAGCTCACCTTGTCACTAAGTGACAGGTGAGCTAAAAAAAAATCGTAGACCAGTAAGTAAATCTCAATAATTAATGAAGACAAACCATCTGTGTATTCATTACGGTTCAAGTATGACACTATTGTTAATCCCTGTCTTATAATTGGCACCCTGCGGTGCGCGTCTGTAAGGTGTGAAAATATGGTCAAGTTATGTCTCGTATTTGCGTTTATCCTCCAATCATAAAATTTATTCCATAATAAATGTGAAAATGATTTAATCGCTCCTCAGACAATTAGCTACATTTAACGGTGCGAAGGTGTCTCGAAAATGACCTTTACAGTGTTGACGGGGACGTTAAACCTCAAATCAAACAAACAAATCAAACAAACACGCCATACCTTTGAGACACTTGGCATGGTATTTATGATACACATGCCATACAAATCCATTTTCTCTCAGCAGCTCATGGGAAGGGTGTTGGAATGGCGGGAATGCATGTGGTGTGCTCCCATAACTGGCTGACATGTGCATATCAGGCTCACTGAAACAAGAGTGCAGTTGAACAGAAATCAATTACAAAGCAATACATTCAAAATTATGGTTTCTAACTCAATATAAACACCCAGACCTTATGATAAATACTTAGATATTTTTTAATCAACTGCTTAAATATACCCTGCAACTTCTTTATAACACTAGTTGGAAAAAAACCTTGTTAGATATATAAATGTATTATATCCAAACAAAATGTATACATTATAAAGTATTGATTATATAGAATGTGTTTATTATATAGTGTATAGAGTATACAGAAAAATCAACATTTATGGTCATTTTTCTGTATAATCTACACTCAGTGGACATAAATGAGTTCCCAAAACTGTTTGACGTCGTGATGTCTGTAAATCTGTAACTACATTTCCAGATCAAATTACTAAACAAGAGGGCCCAGAGGGCCCTGGTTCGCTCACCTGATCCAATGTAAAACAAGTGGGCCCCGGGCAGGGTCAATTTTGGCCCCAGGGCTATAATTTGAACAATTTTGGTAGAGGTCCACAAGATGAAGCTTCATATCGAATATGAAAGACCTGGGCTTTGTGGTTTCAGAGAAGAAGATTTTATAGGTTTACCCTGCATATAGAACTCTTTGTAAAACAAGATTTTCCCTATATAAGTCTATGTTAAACCAAAGGGCCCCGGAGCGGGGGCATTTTTGGCCCCAGGGCTATAATTTGAACAATCTTGGTAGAGGTCTACTAGCTGAAGCTTCATAACAAATATCGAAGACCTAAGCCTTGTGTTTCAGAGAAGATGATTTTTAAAGATTGTCCCTATATAAGTCTATGTAAAACCAAAGCGCCACATGGCGGGGGCATTTTGGTCTCAGGGCTATAATTTGATCAATCTTTATAGAGGTCCACTAGCTGAAGCTTCATAACAAATATTGAAGACCTAAGCCTTGTGGTTTCAGAGAAGAAGATTTTTAAAGATTTTCCCTATATAAGCCCATGTCAAACCAAAGGGCCCAGGTGCGGGGGCATTTTTGGCCCCAGCACTATAATTTGAACAATCTTGGTAGAGGTCCACAAGATGAAGCTTCATACCAAATATCAAAGACCTGGGCCTTGCAGTTTCAGAGAAGAAGATTTTTAAAGATTTACCCTATATAAGCCTATGTAAAACAAAAGGGCCCCGGTGCGGGGGCATTTTTGGCCCCAGCACTATAATTTGAACAATCTTGGTAGGGGTCCACTAGATAAAGCTTCATACCAAATATCAAAGACCTGGGCCTTGCGGTTTCAGAGAAGAAGATTTTTCAAGATTTTCCCTATATAAGCCCATGTAAAACCAATGGGCCCCAGTGTGGGGGCATTTTTAGCTCCAGCACTTTAATTTGAACAATCTTGGTAGGGGTCCACTAGATGAAGCTTCATACCAAATATCAAAGACCTGGGCCTTGCGGTTTCAGAGAAGAAGATTTTTAAAGATTTTCCCTATATAAGCCCATGTAAAGCAAAAGGGCCCCGGTGCGGGGGCATTTTTGGCCCCAGCACTATAATTTGAAAATCTTGGTAGGGGTCCACTAGATGAAGCTTCATACCAAATATCAAAGACCTGGGCCTTGCGGTTTCAGAGAAGAAGATTTTTTAAGTTTTCGGTGAAAAAAATCTATTTTTGGCTACTGTGACCTATATGTGCAACAGACCGGAACCATTTGAACAACTTTGAAAGGGGACCACCCAAGGATCATTCCTGTGAAGTTTGGTCAAAATCCGATCAGTGGTTTAGGAGCAGATGTCGTTTGAAGAAAAAGTTTACGGACGCACGCACGGACGCACGACGGACAAAAAGTGACCCCAAAAGCTCACCTTGTCACTACGTGACAGGTGAGCTAAAAATAAAAGATCCAATGCATGTTATGTTTACTAGATGGTATTGTTTATTCATTACCAATAACAAATATAGCAATTTGTCTCAGAAATCTTGCCATGCATAGCTCTTGTATATTCTTCATTTAGAGTACCGTGGTTTTTAAAATAGCTTCAAAATTCTGTGCTGGCTCACAGATTTCTTCTTATTCTGAATGATTAAGATTTTCTCCTACAACCTATATAATTTTGGTTACTCTGATGTCTTTTAAGTATGATGGACAACTGAGGAGCCAAATATGTTTACATTTTCCCAATTGAATTAATACACTATTAGAAGTGGGTGGGGTTATTCTACCCCTGACAGAAAAAAAGTTGCTATGGAAACATCAAGTAAGTAGGTTGCATAGTTTCTATCTAAATTAGTGACGCAGTCTCTAATATTTTAGTAACAGTCATTGAAAGGAAGTATCTTTCTTTCATATAGGAAATGTAGCTATCAATGGTGGATAAACGTCTACATGGATGTTAGTCTTTATGGGGGTACCCATAGAGATTGACAAATTTATTGGACACTATTATACAAAAAATGAAGTCTTTTGTAAAAATATAGTCTAAAATGGTGCTTTTAATTAATAATATTTTTTACAAAATTTTACAACATATTTTTATCTTGTTTTAGGGCGCGCAAAGAGTGCACGGGTGTTCAAATAAGCCCATTGTTTCCTTGATCTCCTTGCTGCTTGAATCCCATAAGATATAATCAAACAAACAGTTTTTGCTAGAAAGTATGAATCAATATCTCTCAAATCAGATATAAAACAAAGTCCGTTTTTTGTCTGTTCCCGTGAGGTCTATCAACAAAAATATTTGCTTTTCGGTAAGCAGGTTAGATTTCACATTAAGTGGTGTCTCTATGTAATATTATACACAATCAGATTGTGTTCCAGTATTTTGCCAACATTCTTACCAATTTATATCTAAAACGTTAAGAAATTGATAATTTTATAAATCTTTTAGTACACATACCCTGATTTTTCAAAGGAAAGGTGCTAATCTGCATGCTGTCTGATGTTGCCATGGCAACTGATGACATCATTTTTGTAATAAGTGCTGATGTAAACATATACCCTAAATAATTAGCTGGACCGATTAGCATTTGAGTATGATTTTTAATAAGGTAGAAAATTGCATTTCTTTCAGATCATATTTTCCCCCAATTTCTTATCAGCCATTTTGGGAACTCATTTATGGCCACTGAGTGTATACATTTTCATTGGGATCCATCTTTATTCCGTGTTATATCGGCCCCGTCAAGGGATTTTGGTACTTATCGCCTATGCGAGCACCGAAGATTCAGGCGAGCCTGCGCATCCGCGCAGTCTCGCCAGAACCTTTGCTGCTCGCTCATACAAGCAGTTAATCAAGAGGAACCTTCAGACAGAGAGCCATGTCCCTGGCCCCTCTGAATGGCTGGGCATGCGCAGTTAAAATTTGTCATAATGGAATGCTCGAAGACACAAATTCGCTTGGCGGGGCTCATATATCAGAAACAATGTTATAATGATCAAAGCTATAAAGAGCTTGGTGTATTACCTTAAGCTGTGGCCTTTTAATGTCATTATGACATTGTTTTAAACTATATCTGACAGGACAGTATAGCTTGCTTTATATTTTATATGGCAAAAATGACAATATAGTAAGTCATGTGACCTTGTCTTCAAAGCCATTTAAGGATGTGGGCAGGAAATTACACATGTATCTCGTGTAATTCTTAATATGAGTCAGACTGTCCAAAGCACTTGAAATTCCAAGCTTTTAAAACATTAAGTCACCTCTTGGTCATATAGTGGGGAGGATCAAAAGATATACTGAATCAACTGAGGCACTGATTACAATCTGTGAATATGCAGTGTGTGTGCGTGTGCGTGAATTCGGGTTTAACGTCGCTTTCAACAATTTTTCAGTCATATCATTACAGTGTCTGGTTGCGACAGGGAGCTCAATGTTCACTTTTACAGTGCTGCCTCACCGAAGTATCATGTCCCAGACACATTACATGATACCACACCCAGTCACATGATCCTGACACTGGGTCGACCAGTCCTAGCTCTATCCCATAAATCTGAGTGCCAAGCGAGGAGCAGCTAGTACCATTTTTAACGACTTTGGTATGTCGCGGCCCGGGATCGAACCCGTGACCTCCCGATCCCCGGAGCGGGTGAATATGCAGTCTGATGAGCACCTTAGTATTGTCTGCTTTCTACTTTCTGTAACCAAAACCTCAATATGTGTAATTCAGTGAAGCTGAACAGGCAGGTTTAATCACAAACCTCAAAGACATGTTTTCTCATGACAGAACTACTTTGGTTTTTTACTTTTTTGTTGAGTTGAATGTTTTACAATAGCTCAGAAGTTACTACACCTCAACCTCTTTGTAACACTATTGTTGGGGTCCAAAGCAGAAACTGTTAGTTAAACAATTGTGTTATATCCAAACAAAAATGTATAGATTATATAGAAAAATGACCATTTATGGTCATTTTTCTATATAATCTAAAATATATACGAGGTTGTGGTGTATATGAATAAAAATTATGTTGTGAGTGTCCACGTAACTATCACTGATGCACAAAGTGTCATTTATACCAAATACCGTAATGATCCTAACTACTGTGACAGACAGGCCTAAACATACAGTGCAGACCTATAGCAACACTATTGTTGTCTCTGTGATGTCAGAGTTGTGTAAACATGGTTGGTTATCCTTAAAAATATGGACTGGACTTGTGTATTGGGACAATGACAAACTGTGTTGACCTTGATCAGACACTGCAAAATGTGGCATCTGATCAGGATCTACACTGTTTGATTAAAGAACAGGAATTTTCAGGTGAAACTAAATAGTCTAAGTCTTAGTTCCGGATCAATTTCCCAGCCTTGTCTCTGAGACTTTGACCCAACCCTGTTGTTAAAGCCTTAATTTTTTCGTTTTCTTCTTTTAACCCTTTTTGTACCAAATGGAATCTTCCTCCTTATAAATGGCAGGAGTCCATTTCAAAATGTAGGGTCGTCAGGTTGTTTTCTTCAAAATTTATCAGGAAAATGGTTGAACTTTTTGCAAACAGTGTAGGCCCAGATCAGACGCCACATTCTGTGGCGTCTGATCTGGGCCTGCACTGTTTGCCAACTACCCGTTTTGGGGTTTCTGGTACAAAAAGGGTTAATGACATCATCAAGGTCACAGTACTTTCTCTGTACATTGTACAGGCTGGCCAAAAACTATTATACTGTATGTGTTTGGACAGACAGGCCTGAACAAACAGTGTAAACCCTGATGAGATGTCACAAAATACTGTGTCTCATTAAGTATCTTCACTGTTTGTCACTCATCCAGCTATTTTATGACATACCATCAAAGCATCAAAGCTTTAAGAGCTTGTTAGTTGTCAAAGCATTAGCTGCTCTAGTAAGTACAATATCTAATACAGTGGGATTTTTGCTGAAAAAAAAGTGAGCAGCTTTTGCTCACATTTTTTCAGCAAAAATATCTGTATATTTGCCATATTAAATGATTCAAGTTTTAACGACATGCTAACTAACGACACCATTAGTTTTGAACAAGTGGCCAATGGTAGTAAATTGTACTTCTGGGGCCAGTTGTTCAAAACTAACGACGTCGTTAGTTAACGTATCTTTAAAACTTGAATCATTTAATATGGCAAATATGCTGAAATTTTTTCTGAAAAAATGTGAGCAGCCTTTGCTGACGCAAAAGCTGCTCACATTTTTCCAGCAAAAATACCAAAATTTACGATATTGGACTTGCTAGAAGCGTTAACAATATGACCACTAACGAGCTCGTTAAGCTAATGATGCTTTGAACAACTGGCCCCTGGCAGAAGTATGGTAAGGAGCTGAGGTATCAGAGTACTTAGGATAAAGATGGTACACTATGTACAGTACCTGTAGGCAGAAGAGGAGTTATGTCTGGACCTCGATGGTCGATGTTCCTTGGTGTCCATCACCCAGCCAACATGACCTTCCACAGGTGGGTTGGTACTGTGTTTCGTCTTCCTCTTTCGCGGCGTCTAAAATTATAGATTTGCTTGTTTGAATTGAGGTTAAATGTCCTCGTCAACCACTAGTCAGGTCATTTTGGAGACACTGCTTCTAATTTTTGGGACTTTTGCACAATGTTGAGACAAAATGACATCTCAAACCCTGTCGCCCAAAGAAACCGAAAGGCTTATATGCATTGGACGGTCTGACTCACACCACTTTGCCTGAGCTGGCTTAGTCCTTCTAAGCGGTTGACCAGTACTCATGTGTGGTCAGTTTCAGCTCTGCGTGGAAGCACCATGCAGACCAATCTATTTTTCCAAGCCCCGATGGGTTGGGGTGACTTAAATTATAGATATAGGATATAAGTTTTATCAGTTTAAAGCTTTTTGTTAACATGCTTTACCTTTTATATCAAGAAACTTTTTCCATTACACACTTTCTCAGCACTGAATATAAATGTTTTTGTAACCATTTCTGTAAACATGTACAAGAATACAAGAAATTGTGCAAGACAGCAATTAAAAGACTAAATTACAAGAAATCGGTAAGAAAGAATTTTGACAGTAAGTCTTATCACCTGCCCAACCTTTAGAAGCAACGTGTCTTTTACAATGTAGAGACTATGCCTTAAGGACATAGGAGCCCAGTTTTCCATCTGAATGTTTGTCAAGCTGTCAAAATTTGTGACAACCCTAGCTTTCATCATAATGTTCAAGCAAATACAGGCACAACATAGCCTTTGGCATAATTTTGATTATGCCATGTTGTTATTCACTGGATAAAGGCGACATTATATGATAAATGCAGTTTCCTGAATTGATGTCTTGATTAATCTGTGTCTTTGAATGGTGTATGCCGTGTTTGTCATGATATTGTCCTTTCACTTCTGTCATCTGGCATACATCTACATGTAGCTTGACTTTTACAACTCTCAAAGAAAAAACTACACTGTATTTCCCTTCTTTTGTGGCATCTTTTGTTAAGGGGAATGTATACACCTGCAGGAAAAGCCAACTCCTGCAAAAGTATTTTTGTCTCCCATGTCAATAGGGGTCAACTCATAAAGGAAAGAATTTGCTCCTGGGGAGCAAATTCTTTCCTTTAAGAGTGGACCCCTTTTTCAGTGGGACAGGGCTTATAGAAAAGCGCACAGGAAGTTCCGAAAGTTGTCTCCCTTTGAAAAATGGCGAAAAAATCTGTCACGTGTTCCCATTTTCCTTAAATAAAGAAAGTTGTTTAACCCTTCAAGCACTGCATAAAATTCTAGAGCAGGCACAGTCTCATTCTTTCTTGTTATTTTTCAGTGAAAATAAGGCTTGAAATTTCATCTGCCCAGAAACAAAAACGTTGAAAATGCTGTCTGTTAAATATGCTTAGTTCTTGAAGGGTACATCGTAACAGTTCGATAGCTCCAATTAAGGCGCTTTTTTCTTCCGAAAAGTAGATATTTTTCTTATTTCTGCTCGAAAACATATATTGTGGGTATCCATTAGAAGTGCCTCGCTGAGGCACTTCTAATAAGTACCCACTACATATATTTTCACGCAGAAATAAGAAAACAAGAGGGCCATGATGGCCCTGGATCGCTCACCTGATCCATAGTGTAACAAGTGGGTCCCAGGGAGGGCCATTATTGGCCCAAGGCCTTAAATGTGCATAATGTTGAGGAAGGTCTTAAAGGTGAAGCTTCATACCAAACATCAACAAAGGCTATAATTTGCACAATCTTGGCAAAGGTCCACTAGATGAAGCTACACACCAAATATCAAAGACCTGGGCCTTGCGGTTTCAGAGAAAAAGATTTTTATAAAGATATTCCCTACATAAGCCTATGCACCAGGGCTATATAAGTCTATGTAAAACCAAAGGGCCCAGGGGTGGGGGCATTGGTGGCCTCATGGCTATAATTGGAACAATCTAGGTAATCGTCCACCAGATGAAGCTCCATACCAAATATCAAAGACCTGGGCCTTGCAGTTTCAGAGAAGAAGATTTTTAAAAATTTCCCTTTATAAGTCTATGTAAAACCAAAGGGTCTCTGGGCGGCAACATTTATGGCCCCAGGGCTATAATTTGAACAATCTTGGTAGAGGTCCACTAGATGACGCTTCATACCAAATATCAAAGACCTGGGCCTTCTGGTTTCTGACGAGAAGATTTTTAAAGGTTTCCCCTATATAGGCCAACGTAAAACCAGTGGGCCCTGGCGCGGGGGCGTTTTCAGCCCTAGGGCTATAATTTGAACAATCTTGGTAGCGGTCCACTTGACGAAGCTACTTACCAAATATCAAAGACCTGTGCCTTCTGGTTTCAGACAAGAAGATTTTTAAAGGTTTTCCCAATATAAGCCTATGTAAAACCAGTGGGCCCCGGGGCGGGGCCGGTTTTGGCCCCAGGGCTATAATTTGAACAATCTTGGCAGAGGTCCACTAGATGAAGCTTCATACCAAATATCAAAGACCTGTGCCTTCTGGTTTCAGACAAGAAGTGAGTGAGTGAGTGAGTTTTAGTTTTACGTCCCACCAACAGCTTAGGTCATACGGAGACGGGACCTCGGTTTAAAGACTCATCCGAAAGTCTGGAGAAGCCCGGGATCGATCCTGCGATCCCTGGTTTACAAGGCGAGTAGCGTAACCACTGCACCACTGAGGCTTCTCAGACAAGAAGATTTTTAAAGGTTTTCCGTATATAAGCCTATGTAAAACCAGTGGGCCCCGGGGCGGGGCTGTTTTTGGCACCAGGGCTATTATTTGGACAATGTTGGTAGCTGTCCACTAGACGAAGCTATACACCAAATTTCAAAGACCTGGGCCTTCTGGTTTCAGACAAGAAGATTTTTAAAGGTTTTCCCTGTATAAGCCTATGTAAAACCAGTGGGCCATGGGCCGGGCTGTTTTTGGCCCCAGGGCTATTAATCCATCCACTGGTTAAGCAGGAGAAGCTCTGGCAGCCGTTTTGTTCACCCGAGCCGAACAGTATGAGCAATTTTTGTAGAGGGTCACCAAACGAACATTCCTGTGAAATAATTTCAAAATCCATCCACTGGTTAAGGAGAAGAAATCGTTTAAAGGTTTTTCGATTTTTAGCTCTGGTGGCCATTTTGTTCACCCGAGCGGAACTGTTTGAGCAATTTTGGTAGAGGGTCACCAAAGGAACATTCCAGTGAAATAATTTAAAAATCCATCCACTGGTTAAGTAGAAGTCGTTTAAAGGTTAATCTATTTTTAGCTCTGGTGGCCATCTTGTTCATCCGAGCGGAACGGTTTGAGCAATTTTGGTAGAGGGTCACCCAAGGAACCTTCCTGTGAAGTAATTTCAAAATCCATCCACTAGTTAAGGAGAAGAAGTCGTTTAAAGGTTTTTTCTATTTTTAGCTCTGGCGGCCATCTTGTTCACCCCAGCCGAACGGTTTGAGCACTTTTGTTAGAAGGTCTACAAAGGAACATTCCTGTGAAGTAATTTCAAAATCCATCCACTGGTTAAGGAGAAGAAGTCCTTTAAAGGTTTTTCTATTTTAAGCTCTGGCGGCCATTTTGTTCACCAGAGCGGAATGGTATGAGCAATTTTGGTAGAGGTTCACTAAAGGAACATTCCTATGAAATAATTTCAAAATCCATCCACTGGTTAAGGAGAAAAAGTCGTTTAAAGGTTATTCTATTTTTAGCTCTGGCGGCCATCTTGTTCACCCAAGCGGAACGGTTTGAGCAATTTTGGTAGATGGTCACCCAAGGAACAGTCCTGTGAAGTAATTTCGAAATCCATCCACTGGTTAAGGAGAAGAAGTCCTTTAAAGGTTTTTCTATTTTTAGCTCTAGTGGCCATTTTGTTCACCCCAGCGGAACGGTTTGAGCAATTTTAGTAGAGGGGCACCCAAGAAACATTCCTGTGCAATAATTTCAAAATCCATCCACTGGTTAATGAGAAGAAGTCGTTTAAAGGATTTTCTATTTTTAGCTCTGGCGGCCATTTTGTTCACACTAGCAGAACGGTTTGAGCAATTTTGGTAGAGGGGCACCCAAGGAACATTCCTGTGCAATAATTTCAAAATCCATCCACTGGTTAAGGAGAAGAAGTCATTTAAAGGTTTTTCTATTTTTAGCTCTGGCGGCCATTTTGTTCACCCGAGCGTAACGGTTTGAGCAATTTTGGTAGAAGGTCATCCAAGGAACATTCCTGTAACATAATTTCAAAATCCATCCACTGATTAAGCAGGAGAAGTTGTTTAAAGGTTTTTCTATTTTTAGCTCTGGCGGCCATCTTGTTCACCCGAGCAGAACAGTTTGAGCAATTTTTGTAGAGGATCACCCAAGGAGCATTCCTGTGAAATTAGATCAAAATCTGTCCAGCAGTTTTGGAGAAGAAGTTGTTTAAAGCAAAAGTTGACGACGGACGGACGGACGCACGCACGGACGACGGACAAAGACCGATCCCAAAAGCTCACCTTGAGCACTTCGTGCTCAGGTGAGCTAAAAAATAAGTTGTGGATACCCCTCTTATCTAGTGCTATGTAAAATTGAACTGCTGTATAAAACTATGTTTGGGGTCAAAAGCAGAAATTGTGTCAACTCAGCAACCATGTTATATCCAAACAAGAAAGCAGTCTGAGGGGCAGCCAAATCCCCTGCCACACTTTATATCAAGGCAGGAATGTACCCTTCAAGACCTTAACATGTGACCTTGAACTTGAGTTGGCATGGCTTATTTATGGGTTCTGCACATCAGCTAACTGAGGGGGATATTTCACCAAAGTTTAATGAAAATCCTTCCAGAGGTAAGGGAGATACGGTACGGACACAAAATTCAAAGTTTCAAACTCGTGACCTTCAACTGTGACCCTGACCTTGAGTTGGCATGGTTTCTTTGTGTGCACATCAGCTCACTGAAGGGGATATTAGACCAAAGTTTAATGAAAATCCTTTGAAGGTAAAATGAGATATGGAACGGATTCAAAATTCAAAGTTTCAAACTCGTGACCTTCAAATGTGACCTTGACCTAGAGTTGGCATGATTCATTTATGGGCTCAGCACATGAGCTCACTCAGGGGAATAATTGACCAAAGTTTAATGATTTGTTTGTTTGATTTAAGGTTAAACATCCCCGTCAGCACTGTATAGGTCATTTTGGAGACGTTGCTTCCAATTTTGTGGGACTTTAACCCGACACCGAGATGAAATGACATCTCAAGCCCTTTCGCCCAATGAAACCAATAGGGTTTATAAGCATGGATGGTCCGACTCGCAACGCTTTACCTGGGCAGGCTTAGATCCTTTAAGTGGTTTACCAGTACTCGTGTGCAGTTGGATTCAGCTCTGCGTGAAAGCATCATGCAGCCCATCTATTTCTTCAAGCCCCGATGGCGAGGGCCGCCAAAGTTTAATGAAAATCCTTGCAGGGGTAAAGGACATATGGAAAAATTCAAAGTTTCAAACTCTTGACCTTCAAATGTTACCTTGACCTTGAGTCGGCATGGTTCATTTATGGGTTCTGCACATCATCTCACTGAAAGGAATATTTGACTAAAGTTTAATGAATATCCTTCCCGGGGTAAAGGAAATACGGAACAGACACAAAATTCAAAGATTCAAACTCGTGACCTTCAACTGTGACCTTGACCTTACGTCGGCATGGTTTATTTATGGGTTCTGCACTGAAGGGAATATTTGGCTAAAGTTTGATGAAAATCCTTCTAGGGGTAAAGGAGATATGGAACTGACACAAAATTCAAAGATTCAAACACGTGACCTTCAACTGTGACCTTGACCTTGAGTCAGCATGGTTTATTTATGGGTTCTGCACATCAGCTCACTGAAAGGAATATTTGACCAAAGTTTAATGAAAATCTATCAAAGGGTTTTAGGAGATACAGAGCGGACAAGCAAGGGTTACGGACAGACAGACGGATGGACGGAGAGACAGATGGACGAAGAAAGCCATTTCTATAATCCCTGCTCCACTTTGCAGCTGGGGATTAATTACTAAAATGTGTAGATTATATAGAAGAAATTCCTACGCAATCTAAACATGTTGGGGATCCATCTTTAAAATTTGTTCTATCCCAAACCATGCTATAATGAACAGTGTTATATAGAATTTTATGTGTACATTTTTTAAGTATGTTTACTAACCTGTGGATCAGGGACTTTGGTTGAATCTTTTGCCACCGGATAAAACCGAACTTTTTCTGAATCTTTACGTTGTCTTGGTGTCCGCACCTGTTCTCGTCGACCTGGCGTGGTCTGTACGTAGGCTGGTAGAGATCTAGCCACCTCGGGCTGCTGTGTTGTCTGTGGGCTGGGGATTTTTACTGTTTCTGAGAATGAGATATACAGTCGAACTTCAATAGCTGGAACACCTTTGGGACCATGAAAATCTGTTCGAGACAGGGGTAGTTCGAGCCACTGAGGGCTAATGCCAGGAGTCATAACGACATACTTAAGGACATCTTTTTCTATGTTCTATAATGAAAAATGTATGCTGTCTGTACTCATTAGAATCGCCTCATCGAGGCGATTCTAATGAGTACACACAGCATACATTTGCAAGATAAAAGACGAAAATATCCTAATTTTTACTCTCCCAATTTCTTATGTACAGAAATTCCCTAGGGACTCAAGAACGGGATCATGGTAAACGAGCCATCGGTGTTCGAGCCATCGAAGTTCTACTGTAGTACAACAATGCAAGGGAATTCTCAATTCATCCATCCCAGATGAACAATACTGATACACATGAAAACACTATAGCTCTGGATCAGACAGCTCATAATGAACCATCTCATCAGGATCTACACTATTTGCCATTCAGTTGATGACTTTGGTTAATCTGCTATTTACAACAATGGACATGTTCAAGTTCTCTTAACCCTTGTCCTGCTGAATATTCATATATGCCACACCCACTACTGATTATCAACCAATCAGATTACTTGATGCACATTATTGCAACAAATTCAAAATCTGAATGGTAAACAATGTAGATCCTGATCAGATGGCTTCATCAGAAGCCATCTGATCTGGATCTTCATTGTTTGGAATATAAAGCATATCCGGGCTCAGCAGGACAAGGGTAACCTATAAAATGTGATCTGTTTATGTTGTCTCTGCATCTTCTTGCCAACTTTCGAAAATATTTTTGCACACTGGCAAACAATGTGGAACCTGATCAAATTGCTCCTGAAGGATCAGTCTGGTCTGGATCTACACTTGGAAACAACGACTTTAAACATAACCAGTGGACAACAAAGCAGCCAATAGTTGTGATTAATGTCTTAAGTAAAGTAATAAGAAACTAGGGGTTTGCACATCCTGTCATCACACTAACAAGTCCGTGATATGAAGACACCCTTAAACCCCACTTTACATATAGAAAACTGGGGTTTAAGGGGGTATACATTATTTTTCTTATTTCTGCTCCAAGACATAGGTTGTGGGTACTTGTTAGAACCGCCTCATTGAGGCGGTTCTAACGAGCACCCTCAACCTGTGTTTTTAACATTTATAACAAAAATCTCAAGGATTTTCATCAGAAAAGTAGCCATTTTGGAGATGTGAAAAATGCACTTTGTTGCACGAGTGTGTTATCGTAATGGGCATCTGATCTGGCCATGCAATGTTTGGAAAAGACACTTTTTACGATTTCCCTTATAGAAAGAGTTTAACCCTTAATCTGAAAATGTTGTCTGCTTTTGTCGTCTGCTGATTACTTTTGCAAACTTTTTAAACATTTTTTTTGCATACAGGCAAACAATGTGAACCCAGATCAGACTGCTCCTACACTGTTTGCAAAAATGACTTTTAAAGTAACCAGTAGACATCAAAGCAGATGACAATTGTCGTGATTGGCATGTTATGAGTTAAGTTGGATATTTTGTCATCCTAAGACTAACATAAGCAAATTTTTAAAAGAAGTTGCTGACATCAAGTATATTATTTTGACTCATACAAGCAAAAAAAGAAAACCAGACCTCTAAAAATGTTTAAATTAATACAACCACAAAAATTATCTCAGGCCTGTGGTAGTAACAACATTTTATGATTGTCCATGGACAAGTAAGTGCATAAAAAAAAACAATTTGTTTGAAATACGGGCAATGGTGGATGGTTAATGATCATGACATCAAACACTGAAAAGCCACGTCAGTTCCCATTCTGAGACACTGCTGAATGTATTTCTTGCAAAGACTTCTTAAAACAGCTTCTGTTGTGTTTTAACTTCCTTTCAAAAAGGAGCTTACTCTCAAGGAAAGCATATACTCCATTGCTTCCTAAATGCTTTCCTTTTTTAACCCATAACATGCCAAGCACGACAACTGTCATCTGATTTGATGTCTGACAATTACTTTAAAAGTCATTTTTGATAACAGTGTGGACCCAAATCAGCCTGTTCCTTTAGGAGCAATCTGATTTGGGTCCACAGTGTTTGCCTGTACTCATAAATATTTTTAAAAAGTTGGCAAAAAGATTCAGCAGAAGACATCAGCAGATGACATTTTCAGATGTAGTTTTTCTCAGTGTCTTAAGGGTTTAGAGCAGCCAAAATGGCAGCAAAGCTTCTTTCAATTAAGCCATAATCAGTGTGCGTACTTGTCTCAGAGTGTGGTATTTCCAAAGCCCATCCATTTCTGATTATCAACCAATCAAATTACTTTTTAGTTGTCATTTTGAGAAAATGAATTTGTGTGTGAAATACATAACAGCCATTTCTCACAAACAGAATACTTCCTGAAACAGGAAGTAGCTTCTGTGGTATTTAAATTCCTTTCAAAATGGAGTTTACTCTGAACCCTTATCCCGCTGTTCATCATTACGACATAGTGCATTTTTCGCATCTCCAAATTGTCTACTTTTCTGATGAAAATCCGTGATATGTTTCTTATAAATACTACAAACATAGGTTGTGGGTGCTCGTTAGAACCGCCTCGTTGAGGCGGTTCTAACGAGTACTCACAACCTATGTCTTGGAGTAAAAATAAGAAAAATAATGTTTACCCCCTTAAACCCCAGTTTTCTCTATATAAAGTGGGGTTTAGGGGGTGTTCATTTCACGGACTTGTTCACGTGATGATGACAACTCTTACCTTTAAAAACAGTGTAGATCCAGATCAGAAGCCATCTAATCAAGATCTACACTGTCATTCAGTTTGTTTTGTTTGTTTGGATTGGAGTTTTACGGCCCCGTCAACACTATTTAGGTCATTTTTGAGCAGTTCAGTTTACCTATCAACACTTTCCTGGGCAGGCTTATACGTAAGCGGTTAACCAGTACAGTGCACATTCTTTCGCCAGAAAATCATTCAGTTTGTAAATTTGAACAAAAACAAAACATCATGTAATCTGATTGGCTAGTAGTCAGAAATGGGAGTGGCTAATTCAAATATTCAGCAGTATAAGGATTAAGGAAAGCATTTGCCCTATTTCTTCCTAAATGCTTTCCTTTTAAGGGGAATGGGAACACCTGGCAGATGTGTCTGCCATTTTTCAAAGGGAGACAACTTTCGGGTCTTCCTGTTCGCTTTTCGGGTTTTAGAGTTGACCCCTATTGGTATGGGAGACAAAAATACTTTTGCAGGAGTTGCCTCCCCTGAAATTGTATCCATTCCCCTAAAGAGTAGCAAAAGTGTCGCTTTTTTATCCCTTGTCCTGCTCAATATATCAATTCAGCCCCATTACGCAAACACGCCTAGATACAAATACATTGCCACCTTTATTGCCGAAACAATGAAAATTTTATGATGAAAACTTGTGAAATATTTCTTATTTCTGCTCAAAATATAGATTGTGGGTATTCGTTAGAACCGCCTCATCGAGGCGGTTCTAACGAGTACCCACAATCTATATTTTAGAGTAGAAATAAGAAAAATAAGGTATACCCCCGGAAACCCCAGTTTATTGTATAAAAGTGGGGTTCAAGGGGGTCAAAATTATATAGGCTTGTTTTCGTGATGCATTCATTTCTGACTATCAACTAATCAAATTACTTTATATAATGTATTCGTTAAATTCACAAACTTCATGAAAAACAGTATAGATCCTGATCAGATGGCTTTTAGAGGAAGCCATCTGATCTAGATCTACACTGTTCGCAAAGATAGGGGTTGTCATGTTCAGCAGGACAAGGGTTCTTAGTTTTACTTGACAAATTTACTTGAGAAAGTAATTTTGAATAAATCTACCTGTATAATGCACCGGAGGGGGCGGGGGAGGTACTTCTTGCTTTTCCACCTTCTCAGACCCAGGGATAATCTGATCAAAGGTTTCTTGTGATATTACACTCACTGTCTTGAACTTCTCAAAATCATTCTGCAAACAGCAAACAAGCAAACTTTGAAATTGGACAGTCACTGTAGTTAATTACTTGACACATGTTTAAACTTCAAATGCAGAAGATACTTATTTAGCTGCCCATCATGTGATTAATGAAAAGAACATCACAAGCTTTTTACATAAAGAGCAGAAATATGTTACCGTATTCGGGCGTGTATTACCCGCAGTTTTTTTCCCTCAAATTACAGGCCCAAGTTCAGGGTGCGGGTAATCCGCCCGAATTATTTTTGGACCATTTTATTTTTACTTTTGTCAGCTGAAAATACGATGCATCTCGTGTTATGCTCTATCCTTTTACGATTCCCGACATAAAAAACGTTTAATTGTCTACTCAATTTTACTTACACATGAGTAATATAACAATCTTCATTACTAGCAAGCCCGATTTTGTGAGTATTATTCCTAAAACTCTGATTTTAAACGAAATAAACAAGCAAGTTCAATGCGAACATCAAAGTTTTCCGGCATCAAAACCGCCGCCCGCAAACCACCACTTTATTTTTTTTTCTGCACGCGATCGGTAAATGACGTCATCGGACCCCAGCAACCCCACCCGTGTCTATTGTTTTATCTTAATGGGGCGTATGTCTCTCATAAAAAATTGTTTGGAAACGGTAAAAAATATTCTGGATAGCAAATCGGTTGCGGAAAACAGCGTTTTCCGTAAGCTCCGTGTCAATACCAACAACAGCATACAGATGTGTTAACACAAATTAAAGCATTCAACTTTTCTCGCCAAGCGTCTGCTATTTGGCGCCAAAATATAACCATTTACGAGATAGTAGAATAGTCGTAGCAGCTCGTCTTAGGAGCAATTAAATAATTTTCACATTGATTGCGGATTAAATTTTATGACTGGGGAATAAACGCAAATTAGAGACATAACTTGACCATATTTTCACACCTTATCAACACGCACCGCAGGGTGGCAATTATATGACAGGGATTAACAATAGTGTCATAATTGAACCGTTATAAATCATCAAACAGTGTAAATCCAAATCAGACGTCTGCGGCGTCATTCTGATGTGTCTGATCTGGGACTGCACTGTTTGCCGATGTCCCAAAAAAGAGACGTCTGCGGCGCCTTTCTGAGGTTTCTGATCTGGGATTGCACTGTTTGCCGATGTCCCCAAAAAGGGCCGCGGGCATATGTGGGTTAATCAATAAATTACAATGGTGAAGGTAAAGTTTTTTCAACATTTAAATGCAAAATACATGCTTTCTGGTGATACTCGCATGCACGTGCATTTTCCCGCCTTTTGAAGACGATCACGCGTTCCGTTGTGTGTTACAAAAACTGGCCAAATTCTTCCTTTTTCTCACTTACGCATCCACCAAAATTTCAGCAAATGTTCCATGCGGGTAATACAACAGAATAACAGTTTTCCCCCCAGATTTTGGCAAAAAAGGGGGGTGCGGGTAGTACGCAAAAACGGGTAATACACACCCGAATACGGTAGTTAAACAATGTTTTCTTTTGGTTTTACAGCCATGCTTCACTTATTTAGAGCCAATCTATTAGATGCAGGCAAAATACAGGACTACCCAGATAAAACCCATCTGACCTTCAGTTGCAGAACTTGGGACGTGGAACCCTAGCGAGGCTTGAACCCACAGTGCTGAGAAACCTAAAGCAAAGTGTTATATCCTGGAAAAAGGCTATGTCGCACCTTGGGAAATGAAGTCTCTTACAGACAGATTTTTGCGGTAAAACAGTTGCCAGTAACTGAAAAGAACTTCTTTTCAGTTACTGGCAACTGTTTTACCGCAAAAATCCTTAAATTTTCGTACGCCTTTAGGACTAATCGTAATTCTCGTAAAATTGTAACAAATTTGTTTCACGACCCCAGAAGGGGTCCAAAAGGTGCAGACAGAATAGCAAACAGTGTAAACCCTGATCAGTCTGATCCAGGTAAGCACTCAAAGCATCATAGCTGAACAATTGTTAACTGTTCTAGCAAATACGAAATACTTCTGAAAAGCACTTTTTTCAGCAAAAAAATATGAGAACATTTTCCATATTAAATGAACAAAATTTTAATGAAACTTTAACTAATGATGTCATTCGTTTTGTGCAAGTCTAAGAACAATAACAACAACATTCTCACCATTAATTCATCTTCCCATAAGTCCTGCTCATAGTAGTACAACCCATCGTTGATCACCTTTGTCATCTCTGCCGTAATCTTTGATCTTGGTGTATGATCCCCAGTCCTATCTCCCCCCGGATGTTTACGTAATGATGGAGGAGTCTGAGTGACAATCAAGATCTTGTTGATTTCACTGTCAGATATCTCATAATTATCCTCTTCATCGTCAGACCTGTGAAGAATAAGTTAGTTAGTGTTTGAGTTTTACGTCCCATCAACAGCTAAGGTCATACGGAGACGGGACCTCGGCTTAAAGACTCATCAGAAAGTCTGGAGAAGCTCGGGATCGATCCGGCAACCCCTGGTTTACAAGACGAGTAGCGTAACCACTACACCACGGGGGGTTCTGTGAGATGTAAGAGTATGGCCATTACAGCCAAGAGTTCAGTTGTTCAAAGCATTGTTTGCCTAACGAGCTTATTAGTGGTCAAATTGTTAACTGTTCAAGCCAGTACAATATCTTATACTCTGTTTTTGCTGAAAAAAATGTGAGCAGCTTTTGCATTTGCACTTACTAGAACAATTAACATTTTGACCACTACTGAGCCCGTTAAGCTAAAAATGCTTTAAACAAGTTGGCCCAGGTTTTTCCCATATTGAATGGCTGAAGTTTCAAACTTCTTAAGCTTTGAGCAGCACAACCCAATTTTCATTTATCATGAAAGAAAATACCTTCATTTTTTAAAGGGACAAATACAGTGAAATTCCATGATTAAGACTAACTAGAATTGTTTTCAAAAGAAAACTGTCTCCCTGCCATAATTATGACTCAAAGAAGCACTTGATCTTGAAAATTTGGTCAGCATCACCAAAGTAGAATCAAGTCTTTGTTATAATCCCATGATATACTGTACCAAGTTTCACCAGAATTCTTCCATCGGTTCAAGAGATATGGTAAAAACTTGAAATATCTTTGGGTCAGTGTGACCTTAAAAACTTGGTCAAGGTCACCCAAAACCAACTGGTCTTTTTTTTTTTTTTTTTTTTTTTAATGTTGAAGTGATATATTACTCCAATTTTTTTTCAGAATTCATTAATTGTATCAGGAGATAAAATGCAGAGAGATTTGACAATGTTTTCATTTGTATGACCTTGGAAATTAAGTCAAGGTCACCAAAAAATAATCAAGTCTTTGGTAGGTTAAAATGTTATATTATACAAAAATTTACCACAATACTATCTTTGACCCAAATTTGAGTTTGTGACCTTGGAAATGAGGTCAATGTCGCCCAAATGTAATCGAAACTTCATTAGGTTGCAATTGTGTTTGACCAAAAGTACGTTATTTGTTCATGAGACAGTGTGCAGACAAGCATTTTTTGGTTGGTTTTAAATTGATAGTTTTGGGGAACCTGTGACCTAGATAATGAGGTCAAGGCCAAATAAACCTAATCAGTTTTCCTCCATCCTAGTGATGTACCCATGCAAGTTTGGTAAGTATCTATCAATTGGTTCTGAAAATAAACAGCCAAAGCCAAGACAAAGGATCCGCACCAAAAACAATATGAACAGAACAGAATCTTCCTCACTATACATAGCACGATCCATTCCTAGGTTTAATTTAAGAATGTCAGTTGTTTTCAGAAATTTATTTAGAAAATAGCTTTAGCTTTTGAAAACAAATAAGGCCCTGATCTGATGACATATTCTGTGGCATCAACTCTTGGTCAGCACTGTTTGCCAATGTCCCATTTTGGGTTTCCGTCTAAAATGAAGTCAAATCTTGAACTACATGTATAAACCCTTTTTGTACCAAATGGATTTGTTTGTTTGATTTGAGGTTTAACGTCCCCGTCAACACTGTAAAGGTCATTTTGGAGACGTTGCTTCCAATTTTGTGGGACTTTTACCCGACATTGAGATGAAATGACATCTCAAGCCCAGTCGCCCAATGAAACCAATAGGGTTTATTAGCATGGACGGTCCTCCTCGCACCGCGGTTCCTGGACAGGCTTAGATCCTCTAAGCGGTTTACCAGTACTAGTGTGCGGGCCAGATTCAGCTCTGCGTGGAAGCATCGTGCAGCCCATATATTTCTTCAAGCCCCTATGGGCGGGGGCGTATGTACCAAATGGAATCTTCCTCCTTAAATATAGCAGGGGTCCATTTCAAAATTTAGGGGTGTCAGGTTGTGTTTTCTTCAAAATTCATTTGGAAAATGACTGAACTTTTAGCAAACAGTGGCGGCCCTGATCAAACGCCGCAAAACGTGGCGTCTGATCTGGGCCTGCACTGTTTGCCAGGGTATCCGTTTTGGGGTTTCTGGTACTAAATTGGTTAAAGGTACTTATTTTCTTTCTTTAGACAAACAATCAGGTATACATACCATTCTGAGAAGTTATTTTTCCTTCCTCCACCACCAAGAGAGTCTATCTCTTCATCAAACATAAAATCAAGCTCTTCTTTTTCCTCTTCCTTACCCCCTTCCTCTTCCTGGAAAGTAGAATAAACATACATAACTACTCATAAAACATTTTAACCCTTAAGACTCCAAGAAAAACTAGATCTGAAAATGCCGTCTGCTTATGTCGTCTGCTGAATTTTTTTTGCAAACATTTATAAAATATTTTGCATACAGGCAAACAGTGTGGGCCCAGATCAGACTGCTCCTACAGGAGCAGTCTGATCTGGGTCCACACTGTTTGCAAAAAAATTACTTTTTAGTTTTAAGATAACAGGCAGACGGCAAAGCAGAAGACATAGTCGTGATTGGCATTTTATAGGTTAACTTGTGATAATTAACCCTTAACTCTTGTACTGCTGAATAAATTCAACTCAACTCAGAAATTTAAACTCATTTCTGACTTTCAACCTATCAAATTACTTGATATATGTATTCATTCAATTCACAAAAAGCAAGATAGTGTAGATCCTGATCAGATGGCCATCTAATCTGAATCTACACTATTTGCAAAGGTAGGGGTTGTCAAGGGTTAAAGTGCCAGTGTAAGCTATGGTGGACAGAATTTTTTTTATGTACAAAGAACCCTCATTACAACAAAAGTATTTCCACACTAACATTTTGCCATTATAAAGACTTTACTGTTATAAAGAATACCAATAAGGAGTAGTATGATAGGTAAGGTCCTTTTCTCGTTAATTTCTCCAAGAAAAATGGAATCGCCTCTTTTCTAACAAGATTATAAGAATCTTTCATGACTATGGATTGGATATAGGCATTTCCAACCCATTATTATTAGGATTGCCGGCAATGATCCGAACCGAGGCTAAGCCTTGAGCAAGGATTCATTCCACTGAAATTGTCGTTTTAACGAATTTTGTCGTTACAATGAATGCTAGTAATAAGAAGGTTGACTTATTGACTTGTTTTTGTTAGAAAATAAGGCTTGAAATTTCATGTGAATTGCCTGCTAGGGTAGACAATTCTCATGTTATGTCATGCCTGAATTTCTGTGAAAAATTAACTTGATGTCTGCTATCCTGATCGTTGTTTCAAGAGGAAACCCTTAAGATGCCAAACACAACATATCCATCTGCTTTGTTGTCTGCTAGTTACTTTAAAAGTCACTGCTAGAAACAGTGTGGACCCAGATCATACTACTCCTCTAGATGCAGGTGCAGTCTGATCAAACATTCTTTCATGGAGATTAATCATGAAATCTTTTCTATGGTCATTCTCTCCCTTCCGCTGATTCCGCAGTTATCAGTTTCTGGCGAAAGAATGTGCACTGTACTGGTTAACCGCTTACGTATAAGCCTGCCTAGGAATAGTGTGGATAGGTAAACTCACCGGCTCAAAAACGACCTAAAATAGTGTTGACTGGGCCATTATACTCCAGTACAAACAAACAAAGCTGTCTAATCAGAGTGCACACTGTTTGCTTGTTTCAAAAATGTGTTTGAAAATTTGCAAAAAGATGCAACAGACAACATTGTTTCCTTGGCATATTAAGGGATTATATTATGTGTTGTAAGAACTCATTTAAATAAGTTCAGCTGCTGCATTAACCCATTTTGGACCAGAAACCCCAAAACGGAAACCCTGGAAAACAGTGCAGGCCCTGATCAGATGCCGCAAAAAGTTCAGCCATTTTCCGAATAGATTTTGAAGAAAAAACAACCTGACACCTCTAAATTTTGAAATGGACTCCTGCTATATATAAGGAGGAAGATTCCATTTGGTACTAAAAGGGTTAAAATACTATGGAACAGTCTCGCTGAAAAGATTCCAACAAGTATAGTTCTTATGAGTAATGTGTACCCACAAACAATGCTTTAATGGGTTAATCAAAAGACTTATAATGTAAAACTTTTTCCATTTACTAGGTTTGTCAATGTTCTGAATTTTACATCTGACATGATGAATTTTACAATCAAGTATCTGTTTGTATTTTTGTTTTGGAGTTTAACTGCCTTCAGTTTACCAAGTGACAAGTGAAGGTTTTAACCATGAAATATTACCATGAAATATAACCTGAAAACTGTCACATAAGACAGCTGTTTGTCCAAAAATCACAAAAATTCCCTGACTTTTCCCCCAACTTTTCTGCAATTTTAAATTTCACTTACCTGTTTTAAAAAAATTCCCTGACTTTTCAATGAACTTGAAAAATTTTCAAATTTCCATGACTTTTCCATGATGATGGCAAGCACGAGTGAATATTACCTTGGGTTTCTTTTCCTTCTTTTCTTTGAGTCGTCTCCTGACCTCCTTCCAGTCACCCTGTAACTCTGGAGCACTAGATGATAATATTGGTGGAAACAGCTCTCCCAGGCTCCCTCTGTGGCCACTAGACTCCATATCATCATCTAGAAATACAAAAACATCATGTCAACAAATCTTTTTTAATGAACACCCCTCTAAACCCCACTTAATATATGTATAGAGGAAACTAGGGTTTACAGGGGTATATTGTAAAAATCCTAAAAAAATTCGGACACCTTGAGAACCTGCTGTTAATCTCCTAAACTTTTAACAAA
Source organism: Lucinisca nassula (assembly GCA_963580285.1). Lineage (NCBI taxonomy): Eukaryota > Metazoa > Mollusca > Bivalvia > Lucinida > Lucinidae > Lucinisca > Lucinisca nassula. Next base: position 159,162,219 of record OY757015.1, read on the forward strand.
TTTGTTCCGTGATCCAGCAAGGAGTCCAAAAAGTGCAGACAGAATGGCAAACAGTGTAGACCCTGATCAGACTGCTCCTTCAGAAGCAGTGTGATCAGGGTCTGCACTGTTCGTTTAGGCCATGTTACATTATTTTTTCTTATTTCTGCTCCAAGAAATAGGTTGTTGGTACTCGTTAGAGGCCGTTCTAATGAGCACCCACAACCCAAGATATAGGTTGTTGGTACTCGGTGAGGCCTTTCTAACAAGCACCCACAACCTATGTTTGAAGTATAAATAAAAAGAATATCGCAAGTTTTCATCACAAAAGTAACCAATTTGGAGATATGAAAGAATGCATTATGTACTAAGTATCATTAATGAAGTTCAAATAATTCTTGAGAAATGAACTTAACCATTAGGGTGAACGCTAGGGTGGTGGCAATATTTTACAAAGTCAGTGAGCCATGAAATGTAGGTCAAGGTCAAATATGGATGCTTGCATTTAAGTTGCCATCCTGAGATATAAGTTTGTACCAAGTATCATTAATGAAGCTCTTATGGTTCTTGAGAAATTAACTTGACCAGTAGGGTGAACGCTAGGGTGGTGGCAATATTTTACAAAGTCAGTGAACCATGAAATTTAGGTCAAGGTCAAATATGGATGCTTGCATTTAAGTTGCCATCCTGAGATATAAGTTTGTACCAAGTATCATTAATGAAGCTCTTATGGTTCTTGAGAAATTAACTTGACCAGTAGGGTGAACGCTAGGGTGGTCGCAATATTTGACAAAGTCAATGAACCATGAAATTTAGGTCAAGGTCAAATATGGATGCTTGCATTGAAGTTGCCATCCACAGATTCAAGTGTGTACCAAATATCATTAAAGAAGCTCTTATAGTTCTTGAGAAATAAACTTGACCATTAGGGTGAACACTAGGGTGGTCGCAATATATTACAAAGTCAGTGAACCATGAAATGTAGGTCAAGGTGGAATATGGATGCTTGCATGTAAGTTGCCATCCCCAGACACAAGTTTGTATGAAGTATCATTAATGAAGCTCTAATAGTTCTTGAGAAATAAACTTGACCATTACTTTAGGGTGAACGCTAGGGTGGTCGCAATATTTTACAAAGTCAGTGAACCATGAAATGTAGGTCAAGGTCAAATATGGATGCTCCCCAGACACAAGTTTGTACCAAGTTTCATTAATGAAGCTCTTATAGTTCTTGAGAAATAAACTTGACCATTAGGGTGAACGCTAGGGTGGTAGCAAATGTTGATGCCTTGACGAACGGATGGACGAACGGATGGAAATCAGAGCGCCTATATCGCGCCATGCATTTAGCAGGCGCGACAAAAACACAACAATTCTTGTGTTTGGCAGTTCAAAACTAACATCGTTAGTTAACATCTAACATTGTTAGTTAATGAATCATTAAAAATTTTGATCATTTAATATGGCAAATATACTAATATTTTTTGCTGAAAAAATGTGAGCAGCTTTTGCATATGCAAAAGCTGCTAACATTTTTTCCAGCAAAAATACCAAAATTTTAGATATTGTTCTTGCTAGAACAGTTAACAAAATGACGACTAACGAGCTCATTAAGCTAACGATGCTATGAATAACTGGCTCCTGAATGTAAATTTCTTTGCATCTGTTCTTCTTTGTCTCCATTATTTACGAAGATGTTTTTTTATGGGAAGCAATATATGATAGGCTTTAATATAGATATATCCAATCTTGAGTCTCAAACAAAACTTCCTTACCTTCCTCGTTGGAGGTCTGTCGGAAGGTCTGTCCAGGAATAAACTCTGGGACATTTACATGCCACTGTCCTGGTATAAACTCTGGCACCTCAGCATTAAGATAGGTGGCAGGAGTAGATGCTGTGAGGGGTGTGTCCTCTATAGGCCATTTTGCTGGATCGTTCTTTCCTCGGACATGTAGCTTGTCATCAGCTAGTTCTAGCTGATTACTTTCCTGCATTGCCTTTGATAAAATAACCAATGAATTATTAACCCATAACATGCCACTCACCACAATTGTCGTCTGCTTTGTCGTCTGCTGATTACTTTAAAAGTCATTTTTGCAAACAGTGTGAACCCAAATCAGACTGCTCCTCTAGGAGCAGTCTGAATTGGGTCTACACTGTTTGCCAGCATGCAAAAATATTTTTTGAAAGTATGCAAAAAAATTCAGCATACGACATAAGCAGACACTTTTTTAGATGTAGTTTTTCTCGGGGTTTTAAGGGTTAACCCATTTTTACTGCATGGAAATTTTCCTCATAATACTGGCTGAAATAACTTCAAAATTTAGGGCTGTCAGGTTGTGTTATCTTTGAACTTTATTTGGCAAATGGATGAACTGTTTGCAAACAGTGTAGGCCCTGTTCAGATGCCACAATAACAATCATTTTATTTTTGTGTTTGTTTGATATGAGGTTTAACATCTCCATTCAACACTGTATAGGTCATTTTGGAGATGTTGCTTCCAATTTTGTGGGAATTTTACCCAACATTGAGATGAAATGACATCTCAAGCCCTGTCGCCCAATGAAACCAACATGGTTTATAAGCACTATATTTTTAATTATTTTTCTAAGAAATTAAAAGCTGACATTTCGCGTGAATCATACTCTGAAAATATTCTGAAAATATGCACTTTGCAAGTCGTGATTGGCGCTTTAACAGTTCATATGGGAAATCCCTTAACCCGTTGTACATGTTGCTGTATGTTGGACAAGTCCATTTTTCATATAAGGGGTGTCGGGCCCATTTTTTCGTTTTTATTCTATTTTTGACAGAAAATTCTGTGAGCAAATAGTGCAGGCCCTGATCAGACGCGGGTCTGATCTGGGGCTGCACTGTTTGCCAAAGTACCTCTTTCGGGGTTCCCCACATGCAATGGCTTAAAAGGTCATCGGCAAACAGTGCAGGTCCAGAACAGACACCTCAAAACATGGCATCTGATTAGGGCCTTTGCTGTTTTCAGTAAGTTCATCCATTTTCCAAACGAAATTCTGTCAATAACTTGACTATCAAAACGGACTCCTGTTGTATATAAGGTGGAAGATTCCATTCAGTACAAAACATAACCACAGATAATCTAAGTATTTTGTGTTAATTGTAGGATAGCTTTTGTCACTTCTCCATAAAAACCTTTATTGTGGGTACTCATTAGAACCGCCTCACTGAGGCAGTTCTAATGAGTACCCACAGCATAGGCTGATATGGAGAAATAAGGAAAACCTATCCTTCAAATAGCGAAATATCAGTTGCTTTGTAAAATGGGTTAAGGATATCTTTTTCCTATGCACTGTGTCTAGACAAACAATGGGCAAACCTACATGACCTATCGTATTTACCGTATGTATTCATATAGACAGCTCTGAGCAAAAAGTTTGTTTGATTTGATGTTTAACGTCCCCGTCAACAATATATAGGTCATTTTGGAGACATTGCTTCCAATTTTGCACTGTGTCTAATTTTGTAGGACTTTTATCCGACATTGAGATGAAATGACATCTCAAGCCCTGTTGCCCAATGAAACCAATAGGGTTTATAAACATGGACGGTCCGACTCGCACCTCTTTTCCTAGGCAGGCTTAGATCCACTAAGGGGTTTACCAGTCTCGTGTGCGGCCGGATTCAGCTCTGCGTGGAAGCATCATGCAGCCTATTTATTTCTTCAAGCCCCGATGGGCGGGGGCTGTTGAGCAAACAGTGTAGACCCTGATGAGATGCCACAGAATGTGGCATCCCATCAGGGTGTACAATATTTGCCACTCATCCAGCTACATTTAGATATTTAGACACAACACCGGGTAGTAAATTGTACTTACTCAAATTTTAGAACATGTACACATGTACTAAGGTGTCTGAATATTCAGAGTAAATGTGGTATGCTGATTATCCACTTTATATGTGTGTCTGATTTACATGACAATATACTAATGAACCTGAGGAGATAAAAAAACAGAGATGACATACCATATTTTCCATTTGTATTTGGACAGACAGGCATGGGAAAACAGTGTAGACTGTTGAGATGCTGCAGAATGCAGCATCTCAACAGGGTCTACACTGTTTGCCACTCATAAGGCTTTTTTAAACACAACATCTGTAGTAAATTGAACTTGTTTAAATTTTAGAACATATTTGGTAAGGAGATTTAATAGGCATCCCAATATGAGTAAACATGGTATGCATGCAATGAAGACTTGGTCAGCCTGTGAACCTGTGTAGTCTGACCAGTCTTTGCTGTTCACATGAGACTTCTGTAGATGCTGTATAGAGGAATATACTCTGATCAGGCTGTTTGATGTGCAAGCTGACCATGGTAGTCACTGTCTGCACATCTCTGGAAGATTTGCAATGCCCTGGCTAGCGTATATCAGTATTTATTGACAACCAATGAGCCTCAGGGCTCAGTGTTACAGATGAAACAGGACAGAATCAGAGTACAGTAAACCAGTGAGGTTACCAAGGCTATTTGAACCCCACCAAGAAAAAAACCTGGCTCCCAGGTTATAAACTTTTTTTTTCATGCTCAATCACTCGAGCATGAAATTTATCTTGCCCATATTTTTTTAAAATGCCAACAATGTTGGCATTTTAAAATCTATGAGCAGGATAAAGGACTTTGTGTTGATCTGAACAGAAAAATTGCCTGATCTGTTTGTATTTTAACAGTTATGAGCATTACAAATTTTATGCTCAGCTGAGTTGAGCATGAAAATGTTTTATAACCTGGGGTCTGACTTCATGGTTGTCAACCTAGTAAGACACAGGCTGGCCTCCTATACTACACAGGCTAGCAACAGATATAGAAACTGGAGATATTAGACCGTAAACGTCCTAAAAATTCTGACACCTTGAGGACTTGCTGTAATTCTCCTAAAGTTTCAGGATCAAGCAATGAGTCCAAAAGGTGCAGATGAATGGCAAACAGTGTAGACCCTGATCAGACTGCTCCCCCAGGAGCAGTTTGATCTTGGTCTGCGCTGTTTGCTTAGGCCTATCTGTCCCAATACTTACGATCATTAGGGTACTTTCCACACAGCAAACACGAAGATGTTGATCAGATTGTGCAGATGCATAGGCTCATCTGCACCTTTGTTGTTTGCAAATGGCAAAAAACAGTTTTAATCATGACGTGGCTCATTTGATGACCAGTCAAGTAAACCACACTTAACCCTTATCTTGCTGTTCACGACAACCCATATCTTTGCAAACAGTGTAGATCCAGATCAGAAGCCATCTGATCAGGATCTACACTGTTTGACATTGAGTTTATGAATTTGTAGGAATAAATAACATCAAGTAATCTGATTGGTTCATAGTCAGAGATGGGTGTGGCTAAAATGAATATTCAGCAAGAGAAGGTTGAATATAGCATGATGTTGGGTATTGAAAGTACACTGTAGCATCGTTATAACGCTGTCATCGGGATCCATCGACGTTGACCGCATTATATGTGATCCAGCGCTATATTGATCCCTAAAATATAGCGTTATATTGTTACCCCACCCACTTTTTCTGCATGCATGGCTACTGTTTCTGCCAGTTTATTATGAATATTACATACTGCATGTATTTTATAAATTATATAGTTACTAGATTAAATAATAATCTGATTCTATACTTCTAGTGGTCATTTAGCTTTTCATTCAAACCCTTGCTGAATTTATTTATTACTGAACTTTCGTTTCTGTATCTCTGGCCGCCATTTTTATTTACCTCCTCCGGTCTCAAGAAGGTATCACTAAATAGTGAAGTAAAATGCAACTTGACAATTCCGAAAGGTTAGCTTGAAAGAGGGGCTATTAATGTAGGCGAACCAAGTTTAACATGGGGATTATGAATATTTATTGTTGTACCTTGCTTGATTTCCGTTTCTTTGATTTTATCTAGTGAATAATAAATAAATATATAAAAAAAAATAAAACGCCATCTGCTATGCTCTGTTTTGGCGGGAAAAATATTTAGCGTGTGCAAGTGACAATTACAAAGGGATTAATTGAGACAAACAGTTACAAAAACCTTGATTACCTAGTTTTCACACCTTACCACACAGTTAATTGCTGTCTTATCAATAAGCCATAGGCGAGTATTCACACTTTAATAGTGTTGACAACTTGAGTAAATAAGCGAGAATACAGGTATTGCCTTGGCTGATGGTATTTTGACTGCCGAGTTCAGCGGAAAAATGGGGAAAAAATGACCATTTTCAAAACTGGCGGACAAAAGTAAAAAATAGCCATCGGAAGAGATGGCAAATCCCCCGACCAAAAGCCAATATGGCCTTCAGAAGATTGTTCACCAATAGAAAGTGCACCAGAATTAAACCAGCAATATATCACAAAAGTATTGCAGTTATGGCCATCACAAGATTATACTGTCAGGGAGATAACTAAAAAACCAGGGCACTCAGAAATGTGGTTCTTGCGCATGACATGCCTGCTTAAGCTCATGTATTTCTGTACAAAGTACCATCAATATGTCTCAAAATGTATTGGGGATATGGTGATCACAAGCTGGCCATACTGTTATATTGGAAGGGTAGATAACTCAAATACCACAGCACCAACAGTTGTGGTTCTTGCACATGACATCCCTTCTGTACCTTGTATACAATTGTGCCAAGTTCCTTCAATATATCTCAAAGGGTGTTGGAGTTATGGCCATCACAAGGTTATATTGCCAGGGGACATAATTAAAAAACCAGAGCACCCAGAGTTGTAATTCTTGAGCATGACACACCTGCTTAACCTCATGTACATCTGCATCAAGTACCACAAATATGTCTCAAAAGGTATTGAAGGTTGTCATACTGTTATATTGGAAGGGAAGATAACTCAAATATCATAACACCCAGAGTTGTTGTTCTTAGGCATGAAGCGCCGTCTCAATGTTGTATACAATTGTGCCAAGTACCATCAATATATCTCAAAGGGTATTGGAGTTAGGGCCATCACAAGGTTATATTGTCAGGGGAGATAATTAAAAAACCAGGGCACCCAGAGTTATGGTTCTTGCATGTGACACACCTGCTTAACCTCATGTACAACTGTACCTAGTATCATCATTATATCTCAAAGTGTGTTAGAGATGTGGCCATCACAAGGTAGTGATTCTATATTATTGGAAGGGGAGATAACTAAAAAACCATGGCAACCAGAGTTGTGGTTCTTGTGCATGACACACCATCTCGGCCTTGCGAACAACTGTGCCAGGTATAATAAATATATCTCAAAGGGTATTGGAGTTATGGCCATCACAAAGTAGTCATTCTATTTTATAAAAAGGGGAGATAACTAACAAAGTATGGCATCCAGAGTTCTGTTCTTGCGCATGACACGCTGTCTCAGCCTTGTGAACAATTGTGCCAAGAACCATCAATGAATCTCAAAGGGTATAGGAGTTATGGCCATCACAAGGTTGTCACTCTATTTTATTGGAAGGGGAGATAACTCCATGACCATGGCAACCAGAGTTGTGGTTCTTGTGCATGACACGCTGTCTTAGCCTTGTGAACAACTGTGCCAGGTACCATCAATATATCTCAAAAGGTATTGGAGTTATGGCCATCACAAAGTAGTCATTCTATTTTATTAAAAGGGGAGATAACTAAAAAAGTATGGCATCCAGAGTTCTGGTTCTTGCGCATGACACACCGTCTCACCCTTGTGAACAATTGTGCCAAGAACCATCAATGAATCTCAGAGGGTATAGGAGTTATGGCCATCACAAGGTTGCGTCTACGGACGGACGGACGGACGGACGGACGGACGGACAGACGGACGGACGCCAGGCTGATCGCTATATCCCCCGAACCTATTCGGTCGGGGGATAAAAAATGGAGCGACAGACCAACAGCGTTATAACGATTTCCCCCCAACAAACGGCCCCACGGATTTACCGCATGCAGATGCACAGGTGATAACAGCATCTGCATTGCTCTGTTTTGGCGGGAAAAATGTTTAGCATATACAGGTGTCAATTTAATTTCACACCTTGTCCAGCTTATTTTTAATGCCTTAGGCGAATATTCACAGTTTGATAAGTGTTGACAGCTTGTGTAAATGGGCGAGTATACACGTCTTATCGTGGCCGACGATGTTTTGACTGCCGAGTTCCGCAAACAAGAGGGCCCAGAGGGCCCTGAATCGCTCACCTGAGAATCAGTGTCTCTAGTACATTCTTGGCCCAAGGGCTATACTAGGTGAAGCTTCTTACCAAATATCAAAGACCTGAGCCTTGTGGTTCAGAGATGAAGATTTTTAAATATTTTCCCTATATAAGCCTATGAAAAACCAAAGGGACCCGGGGATGGGGGCATATTTGGCCCCAGGGCTATAATTTGAACAATCTTGGTAGAGGTTCACTAGATGAAGCTTCACACCAAATATCAAAGATCTGAGCCTTGCGGTTTCAGAGAAGAAGATTTTTAAAGATTTTACCTGTATAAGCCTATATAAAACCAAAGGCCCCCGGGGCGGGGGCATTTTTGGCCATAGGGCTATAATTTTAACAATCTTGGTAGAGGTCCACTAGGTGAAGCTTCACACCAAATATCAAAGACCTGGGCCTTGTGGTTTTAAAGAAGAAGATTTTTAAAGATTTTCCCTATATAAGCCTATGTAAACCCAAAGGCCCCCGGGGCGGGGGCATTTCTGGCCCAAGGGTCATAATTTGAACAATCTTGGTAGAGGTTCACTAGATGAAGCTTCATACCAAATATCGAAGACCTGAGCCTTGTGGTTTCAGAGAAGAAGATTTTTAAAGATTTTCCCTGTATAAGCCTATGCAAAACCAAAGGCCACTGAGGCGGGGGCATTTTTGGCCCTAGGGCTATAATTTGATCAATCTTGGTAAAGGTCCCCTAGGTGAAGCTTAACACCAAATATCAAAGACCTGGGCCTTGTGATGTCAGAGAAGCAAATTTTTAAAGATTTTCCCTTTATAAGCCTATGTAAAACCAAAGGCCCCCGGGGCGGGGGCATTTTTGGCCCTAGGGCTATAATTTGAACAAGCTTGGTAGAGGTCCACTAGATGAAGCTTCACACCAAATATCAAAGATCTGAGCCTTGTGGTTTCAGAGAAGAAGATTTTTAATGATTTTCCCTGTGTATGCCTATGTAAAACCAAAGGCCCCAGGGGCGGGGGCATTTTACGCCCCAGGGCTATATTTTGAACAAACTTGGTAGAGGTCCACTAGATGAAGCTTCACACCAAATATCAAAGATCTGGGCCTTGTCGTTTCAGAGAAGAAGATTTTTAAAGATTTTCCCTGTATAAGCCAATGTAATACACAAAGGCCCCAGGGCGGTGTCATTTTTGGCCCCCAGGGCTATAATTTGAACAATCTTGGTAGAGGTCCACTAGATGAAGCTTCACACCAAATATCAAAGATCTGGGCCTTGCGGTTTCAGAGAAGAAGATTTTTTTATGATTTTCCCTATATAAGCCTATGTAAAACCATAGGCACCTGGGGCGGGGGCATTTTGGTCACCAGGGCTATAATTTGAACAATCTTGGTAAAGGTCCACTAAATGAAGCTTCACACCAAATATCAAAGATCTGGGCCTTGCGGTTTCAGAGAAGAAGATTTTTTAATGATTTTCCCTATATAAGCCTATGTAAAACCATAGGCCCCCGGGGCGGGGGCATTTTGGGCCCCAGGGCTATAATTTGAACAATCTTGGTAGAGGTCCACTAGATGAAGCTTCACATCTAATATTAAAGATCTGGGCCTTGCGGTTTCAGAGAAGAAGATTTTTAAAGGTTTTCCCTGTATAAGCCTATGTAAAACCAAAGGCCTTCCGGGGCGGGGGCATTTTTGGCCCCAAGGCTATAATTTGAACAATCTTAGTAGAGGTCCACCAGGTAAAGCTTCACACCAAATATTAAAGACCTGGGCCTTGTGGTTTCAGAGAAGAAGATTTTTTAATGATTTTCCCTATATAAGCCTATGTAAAACCAAAGGCCCCCGGGGCGGGGACATTTTGGCCCCCAGGGCTATAATTTGAACAATCTTGGTAGAGGTTCACTAGATGAAGCTTCATACCAAATATCAAAGACCTGGGCCTTGCAGTTTCAGAGAAGAAGATTTTTAAAGTTTTCGTTTAAAAAATCTATTTTTAGCTCCTGTGACCCAGATGTGCAATGGACCAGAAAACGGGAGCCACAGACCAACAGCGTTATAACGATTTCGGCGTTATAAACATCAGCGTTATAACGACTCTACAGTGTATTCATGATTCTTACAAGTTCATGAGATGTATGCTTTGCTCATAAAAAACAAACTGTTAAGGAAATTGTAACATCTTGCAGACAATTAAAGGCTGAGGCAAAGAAATAGAGTATATATTGCAATGGTATGGTATCAGAAATGTTAATGGTGACATATTTAATGGCAACAACCATTGACAGACCCTGAGGTTAAAATGTTATTTTTAATGTAAAATTAATTTTAATTAATAATATACCTACCCATCATTACAATTATAGCCTTTTCACCAGACGCAGATCTGGGACAGTCTGATTGAAATAATTGTAGTGATGGGTAGTTATATTTGATATTAAAACACATTTTCATGCAAAACTTATCTGAACATTAAAATCAATCAACCTGCATCCTGCTGAATAAATTAATCGTTAACTATCAACCAATCCGATTACTTGAAAAAATGTATTTGTTCAATTCATAAATTGTATGGAAAACTGTAGGTCCAGATCAGAAGTCATCTGATCTGGATCTACATTTTTTTGCAAAGGTGAGCATGTTGTGTTCAGCTAGGGTAAGGGGTCAAATATGAAGAAATAATGCTTATTCAAATCAGACACCATAGAATGTGGCATCTGACCAGGGTCTACACTGTTTGCTTACAGTACAGGAATTAACCCATTTTGTACCAGAAACCCCAAAACAGGTACCCTGGCAAACAGTGTTGGCCCAGATCAGACGCAGCAGAACGCGACGTCTGATCAGGGCCTACACTCTTTGCAGAAGGTTCAGCTACAGTCAAACCTGTCTAAGTGGCCACCTCTATTAAGATGGCATTTTGTTCCCGAAAAAGGCAAATGCATTAATATTCACCTGTATTAAGCAAGCACCTGTCTTAAGCAAGCACATTTTCATTATCCCTAAGGTGCTTGCTTAACACAGGTTGGACAGGGTAGCACAATCTGTCACACCTAGATTTTGAAATAGACTCCTACCATATATGAGGAAGATTCCATCTGGTACAAAAAGGGTTTAAAGAGTTAAACAAACACAGCTCAATTCTCCGTTCTGGACTACTTTCCAGCAGAGAAACAATCGAGCCAGCAGCACTGTCAGTGTTTTGATACTCTCATATCTAGTAATTGAGCCCCGCCAAGCGAATTTGTGTCTTCGAGCATTCCGTCATGACAAATTTTAACTGCTCTTGCCCAGCCATTCAGAGGGGCCAGGGATATGGCTTTCTGTCTGAAGGTTCCTATTGATTCACTGCTTGTATGAGCGAGCAGCGAAGGTTCTGGCGAGACTGCGCGGATGCGCAGGCTCGCCTGAACCTTCACTGCTCGCATAGGCGATAAGTACCAAAATCGCTTGACGGGGCCCAATTATAGGTCAAGCAGTTTCTATTACCTTCAATTACACAAGATCAATGTCAGTATGCAACGTCACAGTTGTCCACCTTGCCTCTCTTGAACAATCTAGCTTTTTTCTGGCATGATATACAAGCATCATCATGAAAAAAACTGTCTTCAGAGTTTGCAACCAGATAAAATACAAAACTGCTTGTTCAGCTATACAGACTAATCTTGAAATTTCAGATTTAGCAATACCGTAATGATTCCAAGTAATGGGACAGATCTAAGCAAACAGTGCAGACAACTATAAGATTTCTATTTTTTTCTCTTTTTTTTTGCTAGAACACTTAATGATCTGGATGGACCTCTGTGGCCTAGTGGATAAGAGTGCTGACTCTCTTAGAATCATTATGTCTCTCACCACTCTGGTTCGAGCCTTGCACACTACAAAATTCTGCAACAGAACGCAAGGTTGTTTTTCTCTGGTAACTCCAGTTTTCACCCACTTTTGATTAACAATAGGCTCGAAATAAGTGAAATAAACTTGAAAGGGCCTAAACCGCCTCCCCCACAACAAAGTTAAAGTTTCGACCATTAACAAGTTGGTTAAGCTAAAGATTTTTTGAACAACAGTTCCCTGACCTCCTGGGCCAGTTGTTCAAAACTAACGAGTGTTAGTTAACAAATCATTATACAAGAAAGAGGGCCATGATGGCCCTGGATCGCTCACCTGATCCATAGAGTAACAAGTGGGCCCAGGGAGAGCCCTTATTGACCCCAGGGCTATAATGTGCATAATGATGAGGGAGGTCTAAAAAGGTGAAAGTTCAAACCAAACATCAACAAAGGCTATAATTTGAACAATCTTGGCGAAGGTCCACGAGATGAAGCTACACACCAAATATTAAAGACCTGGGCCTTGCAGTTTCAGAGAAGAAGATTTTTTTAAAGCTATTCCCTACATAAGCCTATGCAAAACCAAAATGCCCCTGGGCGGGGCATTTTTGGCCCCAATTTGCATAATCTTGATAGAGGTCCACTAGATGAAATTTCTCACCAAATATCAAAGACCTAGGCCTTGTGGTTTCACAGAAGATTTTTTTAAAGATTTTCCCTATATTAGTCTATGTAAAACCAAAGGGCCCCGGAAGCATTTTTGGTCTCAGGGCTATAATTTGAACAATCTTGGTAGAGGTCCACTAGATGAAGCTTCATACCAAATATCAAATACCTAGGCCTTGTGGTTTCAGAGAAGATTTTTAAAGATTTTCCCTATATAAGTTTATGTAAAAACAAAGGGCCATGGAGTGGGGGCATTTTTGGCCCCAGGGCTATAATTTGAACAATCTTGGTAGAGGTCCACTAGATGAAGCTTCATACCAAATATCAAAGACCTGGGCCTTGTGGTTTCAGAGAAGAAGATTTTTTAAGTTTTCAGTGAAAAAAAATCTATTTTGGGCTCCTGTGACCTAGATGTGCAACGGACCGGAACCATTTGAACAACTTTGAAAGGGGACCACCTAAGGATCATTCCTGTGAAGTTTGGTCAAAATCCGATCAGTGGTTTCGGAGATGTCGTTTGAAGAAATTGTTTACGGACGGACGCCCACACCCACGACGGACAAAAAGTGATCCCAAAAGCTCAACTCGTCACTACGTGACAGTGAGCTAAAAATCATGATCATTAAATATGGCCAATATTTTTTCTGAAAAAAAAATGTGAGCAGGTTTTGCGAAAAGAAAAAAGCTGTCACATTTTTTTTCAGCAAAAATATCAGAATTATAGACATTGCACTTGCTAGAAAAGTTAACAATATGACCACTAACTAGCTTGTTAAGCAAATGATGCTTTGAACAACTAGCCCCAGGTCTTGAGTTGATACCAACCTCAATAATGAGTGTGACATTCTGGGTCAAGGCTTGCACTCTGTGAAAACTGGCTATTAAACTAATGGGGATCCAGCCCCCTTTCTGCATCTTACGACGTAAGAAAAAGTCCCGCTGTAAGTTCTCTTCACTGAAGTAATACTCTCTGAAATTAGAAACAATAATGTTTCATGGTGTGTGATACTATTCATTGCATTAACCATGACATCATCAAATAAATTATTGCTCTGGGCAAGACATAGCTTATTTTGAAGTTTGTTTGTCTTAAGGTTTTATGTCCCTGTCAGCACTATTTCAGTCATTTTGGAGGCATTGGTTCGGATTCCTTTCGATTATGATCCAGCACAGAGGAAATGACATCTAAAGTCCTACGCCCCCTACCCCATGCATCCAAAGAAACCACTAGGGATGGTCTGACTCGCACCACTTTGCCTGGGAAGGCTTAGACCCTCTATGTAGCATTGGTTTCTGCTCTGGACAAAAGCATTATGCAGCCTAATCTATTTGTTCAAGCCCCAATATGCTGGGGCTTTTATTTTGAAACTGAATGGCACAGTCAACACTATTGCTATCAGCCACACCCCTTATCGGCACCTTCTTTGTGGTTATGAAGTACAGAACATATCCTTTGCCAGTAACTGACAACTCTCTTTTTGAATAAGTGGAAGGGAGAAAATGGCTGAAGAAAATATTTTAAGATCAATCTCCACGAAAGAAAGTTGCTGACCCGGCAGGTATTGAACTTGTGTCCTTCTGATCACAAGTCAGATGGGTATCTGACTTAGCTACATAGGCTGGCTACACTGCTATCAAGGTTTTTGTATCATGTCCTCTGAACAGCATACCATCTTAAGAAAATTCATATGAACAAAAAAATCTATCAATAGGCCAAAGCAAACAGTGCAGTCCCAGATCAGACTGCTCATTTAGTCTGATCAGGGACTACACTGATTTGCCATTCCTTCTTCACCTTTTGGACTCCTTGCTGGATTATGAAATAAATTTGTTAAAATATATGGAGAATTATAACAAGAGTGTGCGTGTTTGAGTTTTAGGTACCACCAATGGCTAAGGTCATACGGAGATGGGACCTCCTTTAAAAGACATCTGTAAGTCTGGGGAAGCCCGGGATCGTTCTCAAAGTGTCCGAACTATTAGGATTTTTTCAGTACATACAGTTGAATTTCAACGGCTGGAACACATTAAAGTTGAAAATACATTTGAGGTAGGGGCAGTTTGAGTCACTCAAAGTTAAATATAGTGCCAGAGTGAGTGAGTGAGTTTGAGTTTTACGTCCCACCAACAGCTAAGGTCATACGGAGACGGGACCTCGGTTTAAAGACTCATCCGAAAGTCTAAATATAGTGCCAGATCAGGCAGACTAATGGAGACAATATTTCTTTTTTTCTATAAAATAAAGCTATGTTGAATATACACTGTAGAGTCGTTATAACGCTGATGCTTATAACGCGGAAATCGTTATAACGCTGTTGGTCTGTGGCTCCCGTTTTTTTTTACGTTTTTCCCAGTTTTGAAAGTTTGGTTGAAAATTTTGCCCCTTTTGTTGCGGAACTCGGCAGTCAAAACATCGTCGGCCATGATAAGACGTGTATACTCGCCGATTTACTCAAGCTGTCAACACTTATCAAACTGTGAATATTCGCCTAAGGCATTAAAAATAAGCTGGACAAGGTGTGAAATTAAATTGACACCTGTATATGCTAAACATTTTTCCCGCCAAACCAGAGCAATGCAGACGCTGTTTTCACCTGTGCATCTGCATGCGGTAAATCCGTGGGGCCGTTTATTGGGGGGAAATCGTTATAACGCTGTTGGTCTGTCGCTCCATTTTTTTGCTTTTGTCCGCCAGTTTTGAAAATGGTCAATTTTTTTTCCCATTTTTCCGCCGAACTCGGCAGTCAAAATACCATCAGCCAAGGCAAGACCTGTATTCTCGCTTATTTACTCAAGTTGTCAACACTATTAAACTGTGAATACTCGCCTATGGCTTATTGATAAGAAGGCAATTAACTGTGTGGTATGGTGTGAAAACAAGGTAATCAAGGTATTTGTACCTGTTTGTCTCAATTAATCCCTTTGTAATTGTCACTTGCACACGCTAAATATTTTTCCCGCCAAGACAGAGCATAGCAGACGGGTTTTTTTTTTTTTGATATTTGTTTATTATTCACTAGATAAAAACAAAGAAACGGAAATCAAGCAAGGTACAACAATAAACATTCATAATCCCCATGTTAAACTTGGTTCGCTTACTTTAATAACCCCTCTTTCAAGCTAACCTTTCGGAATGGTCAAGTTGCATTTTACTTCACTATTTAGTGATACCTTCTTGAGACCGGAGGAGGTAAATAAAAATGGCGGCCAGAGATACAGAAACGAAAGTACAGTAATAAATAAATTCAGCAATGGTTTGAATGAAAAGCTAAATGACCACTAGAAGTATAGAATCAGATTATTATTTAATCTAGTAACTATAGAATTTATAAAATACATGCAGTATGTAATATTCATAATAAACTGGCAGAAACAGTAGCCATGCATGCAGAAAAAGTGGATGGGGTAACAATATAACGCTATATTTTCGGGATCAATATAGCGCTGGATCACATATAACGCGGTCGACGTCGATGGATCCCGATGACAGCGTTATAACGACGCTACAGTGTACTAACTTAAGAATCACAACATCTTGATTGGTTGTCAAGATAAACATCTCCCTTGTGTTTAAGTTTAACGTCCCAACAACAACAAAGGATATGGAAGTTGGACCTTGGTTTAAAGACACATTGGAAATCTGGAGAAGCCAAGAATAGAATTCACTGACCCTGATTTATGAAGTGTGTAGCTTTACCACTACACCACAGAGGCTTCTCTACCTAAATTTTCCTTAACATATTAATATCTGGAGCAAACAGCCCAAGAGAATAGGAACTCAAGCACGTGTTTGATTTAACTGTGATAAACAAACCATTGGTTGTGGGTATTCACTGAGGTGCTCGTTCTGCATGAAAACATGTTGTGGGTATTCAATAGAAACGCCTCACCGAGGTGCCCTCAGAAGCACTTCTAATGAATACCCACATTTTTGTCGTTTCAAATGAATACCCACATTGTGTGACAACATATTTTTGTACAAGCATGTGGGTATTCATAAGAAGTGCCTCACCAAGGTGCTTCTAACGAATACCCTCAACATATGTGACCCGAACACGGATTATAGCTCCAGATAAGGCACTAGTACTGGGGCCAGTTGTTCAAAACTAACGGCATCGTTAGTTGACGTATCGTTAAAACTTTGATCATTTATGATGGCAAATATGCTAATATTTTTGCAGAAAAAATGTGAGCAGCTTTTGCGAATGCAAAAACTGCTCACATTTTTTCAGCAAAAATACCAAAATTTTAAATATTTAACTTGCTAGAACAGTTAATATGACCACTAACGAGCTCGTTAAGCTAACGATGCTTTGAACAACTGGCCCCTGGTATTTTCCTTATTTCTGCATGAAAACATATGTTGTTGGTATTCATTACATCGCCTCTCCTGCACAAAAACGTATGTTGTGGGTATTCATTTGTTGCTTGTACATGTCACCTATTATACTAGTCAGCCTTGATAGCACAGTGGTTAATGCGTTCGACTTATGATCAAGAGGTTGTGCGTTCGAATCCGACCAACGGTATTGAGATGTGCCTTTTGGCAAGACACAAGGACAGTGCCCCAATCCACCAGGTGTAAATGGATAGCAGTGGTGTAAAAGCCACTGCCTCTCTCTCGCGCGTGCGTGAAAACACCTGGAATTAGTGTTTGTGAGCGATTCAATAAGCTTGAAGCTTTCATCGCAATCGAACTAAAAACTATTATTAACTGACTATCCAGTATTGATCGTAGGTCATCCGTATTATCACCAGGTCAACCAATATTAACGGAGGTCAAGTGAGATAAAAAAAAATCAATAATCATGTTTTTTTTTTAATTGTGTCAATAAATAAATTGTAATTAATCAAGTAATTTCATTGTCATTGTCAATTAATAAATTGTCATTAATCAAGTAATTACAGGTCCTCAGACCTGTACCTCGGCCAATACAAAATTACTTGATTAATAACATTATATTATACTAGGCTCATCTAACCTTTGTTGTTAGCATGGCAAAAAACAGGTTTTCACATGACCTGGTTCTTATCTCTCCTACTTACATCTGTTTCTTTGTGTAGTCTTTGACAACGGCATCATCCATGAATGGTGTGCTGAAGTAGACAGTACCTCCAAGACCAGGTGGACTTGTCACTAATGCTGCTGGGTCTGAGTAAAATTTCTCATCTGTTAAATAATGTATATCTTTACCTGTAGACAGAGATTATATACGGCTACATCAGTTTATTGTGTCCTACCACAGTTCAAGAAGATGAGGATGCGTAATGAGGTTAATTTAAGGAATTTTTTTATTTCTCCAATAAATTGGGTACTTGTTTGTTTGTTTGCGTACAGGTTTCATGTCCCCCGTCAACCCTATTCAGGTCATTTTGCTTCTGATTTTGTGGGACTTTTATCCGACATTGAGACATTGCTTCTGATTTTGTGGGACTTTTATCCGACATCGAGATGAAATGACATCTCAAGCCCTGCCACGCAAAGACAACACTAGGGTTTAAGAAGTGGTCCAACTTGCACCACATTAGACCTTCTAAGTGGTTTATCAGTACTCAAGTTCAGTCAGTTTCAGCTCTGTGCTGAAGCACCATGCTGCCCAATCTATTTCTCCAAACCCTGATGGGCGGGGGTGCTTTGGGTACTTGTTAGAATTGCCTGATTGCAGCCATTCTAGTAAGTACCCACATATTTTTATCACCTCAGGGCATTTCTAACAAGTTCCCACAACATTTTTTTTTTTTTTTTTTTTGGTTTGGGTTTTACGGCCCTTTCAAGATTATTTCACTCATATCGAGCCGATCGTTAATCATAGGTGGGCGAAAACCGGAGTACCCGGAGAAAAACCACCTGACCTTCCGTTGCAGAACTTGGCGTCTCACACGTGACCCGAGAGAGACTCGAACCCACGGCGATGAGAGACCTAATGACTAAGAGTCAGCGCTCTTATCCATTAGGCCACGGAGGCCCGTAGTTCCCACAACATGTTTCTATAAAAAAATAAAGGAAACTAGAAATGGTGTTTGTAAAACACAATGCCCCCAACCTTTGCTTGACCTTAGCTGGCAAAATATTCAACAAGTATTGTTAAAGACTCAAAAACATACAACAAGAATTCCCCCCGAAGGCTATGTCGCGCCTGTGGGGGCGCAAAGTCACCAAACCATGAAATCTAGGTCAAGGTCAAACATGGATGCCTGCATACAAATTTCACTCCTAGTTGCAAGCATGTACCAAGTAACTGTTAAAAACAGACTCTTACATCAGGGTCAAAGTTAGGGTTGTCACACTATTTTACAAAGTCAGTGAACCATAAAATGTAGGTCAAGGTCAGAAATGGATACTTGCATTGAAGTTTCAATTCCTAAATGCAAGCTTGTACCAAATACAATTAATGAAGCTCTAATAGATCTTGAGAAATGGACTCTTACATTAGATAGAAAGTCAGGGTGGTCGCAATAATTCACAAAGTCAGTGAACCATGAAATATGGATAAAAGTCAAATATGGATGCTTGCGTTGCAGTTGGAATTCCTAGATGCAAGTTTGTACCAATTATAATTTAAAAAGCTTTAATAGTTTTCGAGAAATGGTGAATGTCAGGGTGGTCGCAATAATTCACGAAGTCAGTGAACCATGAAATATAGGTCAATGTCAGATATGGATGCTTGCGTTGAAGTTGCAATGCCTGGATGCAAGTTTGTACCAAGAATGATTAATGAAGCTCTAATAGTTCTCAAGATATGGACTTGCTGACAAGATTTTATTAAAAAAAACAAGGCATCGCATGCGATACAAATCCCCTCGCACAAGACAACTTCGTGTGTGGAAAACACTGAAATGGCAAAAGTCCAACTTGCTTGAGATATTATCATATGCAACATTTGTGTAAAGTTTGTTTAAAAATCCATCCATAAATGTAGGTTCTAGAGTGATGACAATATTTCTCTAAAAATAGTCATAGGGACATTGACTTGAGGCCATGGCCGCGAAGTAGATCTTGCTCAAGATATTATCATAAGCATCTTTTGTGTGAAGTTAGATTAAAATCATAAATGTAGGCGGTAGAGCAATGACAAAGTTTTTCTAAAAATAGCCATAGTGACCTTGACCTTAAGGTCATGACCAAGCAACTCGAGATATTACCATAAGAAACATTTGTGTGAAGTTCTATTGACATCCATCAATAAATGTAGGCACTAGAGCGATGACAAAGATTTTCTAAAAATAGCCCCAGTGACCTTGACCTTGAAAGTCGAAATAGTTCGAGATATTGTCATAAGGAACATTTGTGTGAAGTTATACTGAAATCGGTGAAGAAATGTAAGCGCTAGAGCCATGTCAAAGTTTTTCTAAAAATAGCCACAGTGACCTTGACCTTGAAAGTCAAACTCACTCGAGGTATTATCATAAGGAACATTTGTGTGAAGTTATATTGAAATCAGTGAAGAAATGTAGTCGCTAGGGCAATGACAGTTTTTTTTTAAAAATAGCCACAGTGACCTTGACCTTGAAAGTCGAAATCGCTCGAGATATTGTCTTAAGGAACATTTGTGTGAAATTATATTGAAATTGGTGAAGAAATGTAAGCGCTAGAGTATTGACAAAGTTTTTCTAAAAATAGTCACAGTGACCTTGACCTTGAAAATGGAACTCGCTACAGATATTGTCATAAGGAACATTTGTGTGAATCGATTTTGAAATTGGTGAAAAAATGTAAGCTCTAGAGCAATGAAAAATGTTTTCTAAAAATAGCCACAGTGACCTTCACCTTGAAAGTCGAACTCTTTCGAGGTATTGTCATCAGGATCATTTGTGTGAAGTTATATTAAAATCGGTGAAGAACTGTAGGCGCTGGAGCGATAGCAAAGTTTTTTCTAAAAATAGCCATTGTGACCTTGACCTTGAAAGTTGAAATGGCTTGAGATATTGTCATAAAGAACATTTGTGTGAAGTTATATTGAAATCGGTGA
This sequence comes from Lucinisca nassula, assembly GCA_963580285.1. Taxonomy (NCBI): domain Eukaryota; kingdom Metazoa; phylum Mollusca; class Bivalvia; order Lucinida; family Lucinidae; genus Lucinisca; species Lucinisca nassula. Next base: position 159,182,821 of record OY757015.1, read on the forward strand.
AGAAATGTAAGCGCTAGAGCATTGACAAAGTTTTTCTAAAAATAGCCACAGTGACCTTGACCTTGAAAGTGGAACTCGCTAGAGATATTGTCATAAGGAACATTTGTGTGAAGTTATATTGAAATCGGTGAAGAAATGTAGGCGCTAGAGCGATGACAATTTTTTTCTAAAAATAGCTACAGTGACCTTGACCTTGAGGTCATGACCCTGAAAGTCGAACACACTTGAGATATTGTCATAAGGAACATTTGTGTGAAGTTATATTGAAATCAGTGAAGAAATGTAGGCGCTAGAGCAATGACAAAGTTTTTCTAAAAATAGCCACAGTGACCTTGACCTTGAGGTCATGACCTTGAAAGTCGACCTCGCTCAAGATATTGTCATAAGGCACATTTGTTTGAAGTTATATTGAAATCAGTGAAGAAATGTAGGCGCTAGAGTGATGACAAAGTTTTTCTTAAAATAGCCACAGTGACCTTGACCTTGAGGTCATGACCTTGAAAGTCGAACTCGCTGAGATATTGTCATAAGAAACATTTGTGTGAAGTTATATTGAAATTGGTGAAGAAATGTAGGCCCTAGAGCGATGACAAAGTTTTTCTAAAAATAGCCACAGTGACCTTGACCTTGAGGTCATGACTTTGAAGTCGAACTCGCTCATGATTTTTTTATAAGGAACATTTGTGTGAAGTTATATTGAAATTGGTGAAGAAATGTAGGCACTAGAGCGATGACAAAGTTTTTCTAAAAATAGCCACAGTGACCTTGACCTTGAGGTCATGACCTTGAAAGTCGAACTCGCTGAGATATTGTCATAAGAAACATTTGTGTGAAGTTACATTGAAATTGGTGAAGAAATGAAGGCGCTAGAGCGATGACAAAGTTTTTGTAAAAATAGCCACAGTGACCTTGACCATGAGGTCATGACTTTGAAGTCGAACTCGCTCGAGATTTTTTTATAAGGAACATTTGTGTGAAGTTATATTGAAATTTGTGAAGAAATGTAGGCCCAAGAGCGCTGACAAAGTTTTTCTAAAAATAGCCACAGTGACCTTGACCTTGAGGTCATGACCTTGAAAGTCGAACTCGCTCGAGTTTTTTTTATAAGGAACATTTGTGTGAAGTTATATTGAAATTGGTGAAGAAATGTAGGCGCTAGAACGATGACAAAGTTTTTCACAAATTACCAAAATGACAAAGGGCCATAACTCACAAAGTCTTTTTCGGAATTTTGTCATAAGTTAATCAGTTCATCTACTCATCACAACCAATCTATTCACCAACTTTCAAGGCTCTAGCTCCAATATTTTTTTAGATATCTTGCTGACAAGATTTTATTAAAAAAATTTCAAAGGGCAATAACTCTTAAAAGGGGCATAATCCAGACGAGACAAAAAATACGCGTCAGCTAATTTTCCATGAGGAATCCATATATGAAATTTCAAAACCCTAGCATACACGGTTCTAAAGATATGCTATGCATCACTTTTAGCATACATTACAATGGGCACAAATTACCAAAATGACAAAGGGCCATAACTCACAAAGTATTTTTCGGAATTTCGTCAAAAGTTAATCAGTTCATCTACTCATCACCACCAATATATTCACCAACTTTCAAGGCTCTAGCTCCAATAGTTTTTGAGAAATCTTGCTGACAATATTTTATTAAAAAAATTTCAAAGGGCAATAACTCTATAAAGGGGCATAATCCGGACAAGAAAAAAAATACATTTCAGCTAATTTTCCATGAGGAATCCATATTTGAAATTTCAAAACCCTAGAATACACGGTTCTAAAGTTATGCTATGCATCACTTTTAGCATACATTTCAATGGGCACAAATTACCAAAATGACAAAGGGCCATAACTCACAAAGTATTTTTCGGAATTTTGTCAAAAGTTAATCAGTTCATCTACTCATCACCACCAATCTATTCACCAACTTTCAAGGCTCTAGCTCCAATAGTTTTTGAGATATCTTGCTGACAAGATTTTATTAAAAAAATTTCAAAGGGCAATAACTCTTAAAAGGGGCATAATCCGGACGAGAAAAAAAATACGCATCAGCTAATTTTCCATCAGGAATCCATATATGAAATTTCAAAACCCTAGCATACATGGTTCTAAAGATATGCTTTGCATCACTTTTAGCATACATTACAATGGGCACAAATTACCAAAATGACAAAGGGCCATAACTCACAAAGTGTTTTTCGGAATTTCGTCAAAAGTTAATCAGTTCATCTACTCATCACCACCAATATATTCACCAACTTTCAAGGCTCTAGCTCCAACGATTTTTGAGATATCTTGCTGACAAAATTTTATTAACAAAATTTCAAAGGGCAATAACTCTTAAAAGGGGCATAATCCGGACAAGAAAAAAAATACGCGCAGCTAATTTTCCATGAGGAATCCATATATGAAATTTCAAAACCCCAGCATACACGGTTCTAAAGTTATGCTATGCATCACTTTTAGCATACATTACAATGGGCACAAATTACCAAAATGACAAAGGGCCATAACTCACAAAGTATTTTTCAGAATTTTGTCAAAAGTTAATCAGTTCATCTACTCATCACCACCAATATAATCACCAACTTTCAAGGCTCTAGCTCCAATAGTTTTTGAGATATCTTGCTGACAAGATTTTATTAAAAAAATTTCAAAGGGCAATAACTCTTGAAGGGGGCATAATCCGGACTAGAAAAAAAATACGCGTCAGCTAATTTTCCTTGAGGAATCCATATATGAAATTTCAAAACCCTAGCATACACGGTTCTTTAGTTATGCTATGCATCAAAAGCGTAACGGACGGACGAACGGACGAATGGACGAACAGACGAACGAGGCAGAAGCAATATGCCCCTCCAACTTTTTCAAAGTTGGGGGCATAATTATCCCTTTTAAATACTTTGTTATTACTCCGTGACCTAGTGGGCAACATGGCTGACTTTTAATCATTACGACTCTCACTGCTGTGGGTTTGAGCCTGGCTCTGGTCATGTGAGATGCCAAGTCCTGTAATGGAAGGTCAGGTGGTTTTTCTCCTGGTACTCCAGTTTTCACCCTCCTCTAACTTTCGGCTTGAAATCTGTTTGTTTGTTTGTTTAATTTGAGGATTAACGTCCCCGTCAATACTGTAAAGGTAATTTTGGAGACGTTGCTTCCAATTTTGTGGGACTTTTACCTGACATTGAGATGAAATGACATCTCAAGCCCTGTCGCCCAATGAAACCAACAGGGTTTATTAGCATGGATGGTCCGCCTCGCACTGCGGTTCCTGGACAGGCTTAGATCCTCTAAGCAGTTTACCAGTCTTGAAAGGGCCATAAAATCCAAAATTCAACAAGATGTGTGACAAAAGTTGTACCCCTTTACTGTTTTGGTAGTTTCAATAAGTGTTTTTGTCTCCTATGTCAATAGGGGTCAACTCTTAAAGGAAAGAATTTGCTCCTGAGGAGCAAATTCTTTCTTTTAAGAGTAAACCCCATTTCCTGTGGGATAGAGTTTATCGAAAAGAGAACAGGAACTCCCGAAAGTTGTCTCCCTTTGAAAATAGAGAAAAATCTGCCAGGTGAATCCATTCCCCTTAATAGCTTTGGATAGGACCATTAAAATTTAGGGTTGTCTTGTTTGTTTTTGTTGTAAGTTTTACTATAATTACTGTTAACCCTTCTCTTGCTGAATATTCATTTAAGCCACACCCATTTCTGTCTATCAACCAATCAAATTACTTGATGCAATTTATTCCTACAAATTCATAAATTGAATGTCAAACAGTGTAGATCCTGATCAGATGGCTTCTTCAGAAGCCATCTGATCTGGATCTACACTGTTTGCAAAGATATGGGTTGTCGTGGACAGCAAGATAAGGGTTAATTTTAACAGTATAGACCTTGATCAGGTGTCACATTCAGCAGCATTCAATCAGGGTCTACACTGTTTGTCAATGTCAACACCGTTGGAGGATGCTAGGTATATATGGGTTTATGTAACAAATCAATAAAAGCGAAATAAAATACAGTAATATCATATAGTTAATTACAGAGCCATGTTGCTTGTTGTCGAACAAAATCATCTTTATGTTTCACAGCTCTTTTCAAGTTATAGTTTTTGTTGTAACAAGAAAGCAGTCTGAGGGACAGCCAAATCCCCCGCCACACTATGTATCAAGGCTCAACCTTGTAACCTTCTCCTGTGACCTTGACCTTGTATTGGCATGGTTTATTTATGGTTCTGCACATCAGCTCTCTGTGGGGTATATTTCACAAAAGTTTAATGAAAATCCTTCCAGGGGTAAAGAAGATATGGAAGGGACACAAAATTCCAAGTTTCAAACTCATGACCTTCATCTTTGACACTGACCTTGAGTTGGCATGGTTTATTTGTGGGTTCTGCACATCAGCTCACTGAGGGGGATATTTGACCAATATTTAATGAAAATCTTTTGAAGGGTAAAGGAGATATGGAACGGACAAAAAATTCAAAGTTTCAAATTTGTGACCCTCCAATGCGACCTTGACCTGGTGTCGGCACGATTCATTTATGGGCTTTGCACATGAGCTTACTGAGGGGGATAATTGACCAAAGAGCAATGAAAATCCTTTGAAGGGTAAAGGAGATATGGAACGGTAAAAAAATTCAAAGTTTTAAACTCGTGACCTTGACCTCGAGTCGGCATGGTTCATTTATGGGTTCTGCAGATCAGCTCACTGAGAAGAATATTTGACCAAAGTTTAATGAAAATCCTTCCAAGGGTAAAGAAGATATGGAACAGACACAAAATTCCAAGTTTCAAACTCATGACCTTCAACTGTGACCTTGACCTTCAGTTGGTATGGTTCATTTATGGGTTCTGCACATCATTTCACTAAATAATTGACCAAAGTTTAATGAAAATCTATCAAAGGGTTTAGGAGATATGGAGTGGACAAGAAAGTGTTACGGACAGACAGACGGACGGATGGACGAAGGCCATGCCTATAATCCCTGGTCCGCTTCGCGGCGGTGGATTAATAACCTGTCAGTCAGGGACTCTATTATTGTATGGTCAATGTTTCTTTGTGTATGTATGTATGTATGTATGTATGTATGTATGTATGTATGTATGTATGTATGTATGTATGTATGTATGTATGTATGTAATGTACTGTACTGTACTGTATGTATGTATGTATGTATTTTTTTTTTTTTTTTGTTTGATTTGAGGTTTAACATCCCCGTCAACACTGTAAAGGTCATTTTGGAGACGTTGCTTCCAATTATGTGGGACTTTCACCCGACATTGAGATGAAATGACTTCTCAAGCCCTGTTGCCCAATGAAACCAATAGGGTTTATTAGCATGGACAGTCTGCCTCGCACCGCGGTTCCTGGACAGGCTTAGATCCTCTAAGCGGTTTACCAGTACTAGTGTGCGGGCCGGATTCAGCTCTGCGTGGAAGCATCATGCAGCCCATATATTTCTTCAAGCCCCTATGGGCGGGGGCGGGTGTATGTATGTATGTATGTATGTATGTATGTATGTATGTATGTATGTATGTATGTATGTATGTATGTATGTATGTATGTATGTATGTATGTGTGTGCATGCATGCATGTGTGTGTGTGTGCATTATGTCCCAACAATAACTAAGGTCATAATGGATAAGGCATTATGATAACACACCCGAATGCTAAAATGGCATCTATCTTATTTCAAGAACTAACATTTTTCGGATGAAAATGTTTTATTTCTCTCATTTTTACTCAAAATATAGATTACCAGTGCTCGTTAGAACTGCCTTGATTAGGATGCTCTTTTGAGTACACACAATCCATGTTCTTGAGCAAACATAAGGAAAATAATGAATACCCCATAAACCCCACTTTTATCTATGTAAAATTTCCTTTTTTGGATGGTGATGTTCCTCATGCGGCATCCTATGGCGTCTATATTTCGTATTTAATTCAATTTGCCAGAGTGTCTTGTAATGCAACTGACTTCAACACTCATAATAAATTGTTAACATCAGTGTTATATTGGTATCATAAACTATGCAGTCTTTTCAAAGTTTTATAGACTTCATTCCCATTTAGTTTCAAAATTCAATGTTGAACTTAAATCTCTTCTGCAACAAGTATTTTATGGTTTGTTTTTGTTTGATTTGAAGTTTAACGTCCATGTCAACACTGTAAAGGTCATTTTGGAGACGTTGCTTCCAATTTTGTGGGACTTTTATCTGACACTGAGATGAAACGACATCTCAAGTCCTGCCATCCAATGAAAGCATAAGCTTGGACTGTCCCACTCGCACCGCTTTGCCTGGGCAGGCTTAGATCCTCTATGCGATTTACCAGTACTCGAGTACAGGTCAGTTTCAGGTCTGCATGGAAGCATCATGCAGCCCATCTATTTCTTCAAGCCCCGATGGGCGGAGGCCACCAAATTTTATGGTGACTTAGCAAATATATACTTGCAATGACTTCAGTACTCAATTTCGTAAAATCATTCTTCGATATAAAAGGATTGGGTACCATATAAATGTTATACAACAGACTACATGCATGATAGTCAACCCCACTTTGCTTCCCTCTTTATGATGCAATCTTCCTCACTGTATATAGTAGAGGTCCAAATCAAAATTTAGAGCTGTCAGGTAAGTATAACTTTTAAGTATAATTTTACGGCCCTTTCAAGATTATTTCACTCATATTTAGCCAATCGTTAATCACAGGCGGGTGAAAACCGGAGTACCTGGAGAAAAACCACCTGGCCTTCTGTTGCAGAACTTGGCGTCTCACATGTGACCCGAACCGGGCTCGAACCACTGCGGATAATTTTAGAAAAATAGAAAATGGCTGAGCTTCTTGCAAACAAGTGAAGGCCCTGATCACAAGCCGCATTCTGTGGCATCTGATCTTGGCTTGCGCTTTTTGCCGAAGTCCCATTAACTTTTTTGGTTTTCTGTCTAAAATGGGATGTATTAACCCTTATCTTGCTGAATATTCACTTAAGCCACACCCATTTCTGTCTAATCAACCAATCAAATTACTTGATGTAATTTAATGCTACAAATTCATAAACTGAATGCCAAACAGTGTAGATCCTGATCAGATGGCTTGCTCAGAAGCCATCTGATCTGGATCTACACTGCATTGATAGGGGTTGTCGTGAGCAGCAAGATCAGGGTTAATGTTTAGACACATAACTGCATTACCATACCTGTTCCATACCTGTGATATCTCCCGGATCATGCGGGAGGCTCCCGCATTTGAAGCATACCTCCCGCTCTCCCGTCCGGGAGACGGAATCTCCCGCATTTGCAATTTTGCTGTCCCCGAAAATTTCCACAGCTACCATTTGCAGTAAGCGGTTACAGATGTAAAATTTCACTGATGAAGGCAATTAACAAATAAGCAGGAGAATATATCGGACTCTTAACGGTAAACATCAACTTCAAAAAAGCCGATAATCCTTTGTTCTGTCCCAGCTGACTGCACAGAATAAACATGATCTGTCTGCCAGTACAGACTACAAAAGCTGAATTAATTTATTAACCGTTAACTCTTATGACATGTATGAGAGAGGTGCATATGCACTCAGTAGTACAGATACAGTATAGTTTTGTACGGTGACAGTTAGTTCTTATAGTTATATTTAGCTTAGATTTAATTTGAAATTGTGCCTTTATTTTCCCATTTTTTTTTATCACTTTGATCCTTTTATATCACTCTCCCATATGTCTTTTGTTTTCATATTTTATGTAAAGTTAGAAATTTTTGATTTTGAAAGTGGAAAATAGTTATTATTTACCAATCAATCACGAGTAATTACTAAAAGTCATGAATCAACAGCAGATTTTCATATTTGGTAATTGCTCCCCTTGAGTAAGCTTTTTACAAGTACTGTATTTAAAAAGATTTGTGACCGGGACCTTCATGTTAGTGAAATCAGTGTGCATTTATTAGCTCACCTGACCGAAGGTCATGGTGAGCTTTGGTGACTGTGAGATGTCGTGCGGCGTCCGTGCGTAAACTTTTCTTGTGAACACACCAGAGGTCACAGTTTTGGCCCAATCATCATAAAACTTGGTCAGAATGATCACCATCAGAATGATCACCATGACAATATCTCGGTCAAGTTCGAATGTGGGTCGTGTGGGGTCAAAAAGTAGGTCAGAAGGTCAAATCATAGAAAAACCTTGTGAACATACTAGAGGCCACAGTTTGGTCTGATCATCATTAAACTTGCTAAGAATTATCATCTTGACAATATCTCAGTCAAAATCGAATATGGTTCATGTCGGGTCAAAAAGTAGGTTAGTAGGTCAAATCATAGAGAAACATTGTGAACACACTAGAGGCCACAGTTTTGGACCAATCATCATAAATTTATCTCGGAATGATCATCTTGACAATATCTCTGTCATGTTTGAATATGGGTCATGTTGGGTCAAAAAGTATATCAGTAGGTCAAATCATAGAAAAACCCTGTGAACACACCAGAGGCCACAGTTTTAGTCTGATCATTATCAAACTTGCTAAGAATGACTATCTTGACAATATCTAAGTAAATTTCGAAAATGGGTCATGTTGGATCAAAATGTAGGTCAGTAGGTCAAATCATTGAAAAACCTTGTGAACACACTAGAGACCACAGTTTTGGTCCAATCATCATTAATCTGAATGATCATCTTGACAATATCTCAGTCAAGTTTGAATATGGATCATGTTGGGTCAAAAAGTAGGTCAGTAGGTCAAATTGAAGAAAAACCTTGTCAACATACTAGAGGCCACAGATTTAATCTGATTTTCATCAAACTTGCTCAGAAAGCTCATCTTGACAATATCTAAGTAAAGTTCGGCAAAAAGGAGGTCAGTAGGTCAAATCATTTATAAACCTTGTGAACTAGAGGCTACAGTTTTGGTCCGATCATCATCAAACTTGCTCAGAATGATCTTCTTGACAATATCTCGGTTAAGTTCGAATATGGGTCATGTCGGGTCAAGAAGTAGGTCAGTAGGTCAAATCATAAAAAAACGTTCTGAACACACTAGAGGCCACAATTTTAGTCGGATTATCATCAAACTTGCTCAGAATGATCATCTTGATAATATCTTGATCAAGTTTAAAAATCAAAAAGTAGATCATTAGGTTATTTTATCATAACTGTTGATCCCTTTAAGATAGAGCCGTCATATTTGGCATGTAGGTTCCTTGGGACAAGGGCTTCCAATCATACAAAATGACATGTGACCTTCTTTATCATCACTTTTGAACCATTTAAGATAGTGCCTTCATATTTGGAATGTTTGTTTTGTGGGACAAGGACTTCCCACCCATACAAAAATTTTGACCTGTGACCTTTGACCTACTTAATCATAACTTTTGAACTATTTGGGATAGAGCCTTCATATTTGGCATGTATGTTCCTTCTGACAAGGGCCTCCCACCCATACACACAATTTTACCTGCGACCTTGACCTTTGATCTACTTCACCATAACTTTTCAGCCATTTGAGATAGAGCCTTCATATTTGGCATGTAGGATCATTGTGACAAGGACTTCCCACACATACAAAAAATTTTACCTATGACCTTGACCTTTGACCAATTTTGTCATAACTTTTGAACCATTTTTATCATTGAAGAGAACTTTGTGCTTTGGGTCTGTTCAGTTGCAGTGAAACCCAGCACTGGCTAAAGAGGAGGACTGGAAACATTAAATTTTTAGGATATCTTTTCTAATCAAGAATTTCTACACTAAAACATGTTACTGGTTCTTTCAACAATCAGGTGATTCTGACAAATACCCACAACTTGAAATCACATCAATGGACTTGTGGTTACAGCATTGTTTGTAAATGACCTACAACTTGCCATTTTGAAATTAAACTGGACAAAATATGTTCCTATCATTTTAATTAAGTAGTTCCAGGTCTTTTGTACATCTAAACCACAAAAAATGACAAGAAAAAAACACACTTAAACATGCCGTCAGAAAGTCTCCCTCATTGGGACCTCAATCTCCCTCATCTGAGAAGCAAATCTCCCTCATGGTCAACATAAAATTATCACAGGTATGCTGTTCTAAAAATTGAACAAGAACAATTTTATATCCAATGTGTCTAAAAAGCTAGATGAGTAGCAAACAGTGTAGACCCTGATGAGATGCAACAGAATGTGGCATCTCATCTTGGACTACACTGTTTCGTCAGGCCTGTCTGTCTGAATGCATGCAGTAAATATGGTATACCGTTTGCCAGTATACTAACAGTGAGTATGGCATTAAAACCTTAACTGGAATGGCTACAACTGATTTAATTTCATACCGTATTGATCATATGCATTTGGACAGACAGGCCTGAGCAAACAGTGCAGAGCCAGATCAGACTGCTGTAGGAGCAGTCTGACCGGGGTCTACACTGTTTGCCATTCCGTCTGCACTTTTTGGCTCATTGCTGGATTATGAAACAAATTTGTTAAAATTTTAGAAGAAGTACAGCATGTTCTCAAGGTGTCCAATTTTTTAGGATTTTTACGGAAACTTCCTTCCTGCTGAACCCTTCCAAACATGGGTCTACTATTTTGAAGCAAATTCTTTAGTTCAAACAATGTTTATTAACTTCAATAGAAACAAGATAACTGGTCCAAAAATGGGTCTTCATTTCTAAAGCAAATTCTTTGGTTCAAACAATATTTATTCATGTTGAAAAATATGTTGCTGTTTTATGAGTCTGAATTCCTTTGAATACCATGTATGTGTGAGTTTACTTCCCACCAACAACTAAAGTCATATGGAGACTCATACAAAAGTCTGGAGAAGCCTGGAATTAAACTCCCGACCCCTGGGATTAGGAATATCATGTGTATGAGATCAGTCTCAAGGGAGAGAACTTTTATGACTTGCAGATTCATTTCCTGTAATCCGAGCCCATCTGAAAATGGTGCCTACTCTTAAAGGAAAGAATTTGCTCCAAAAGAGCAAATTCTTTCCTTTAAGAGTAGACCAGAAGTGATAAGGGAGACAATATAGGATTTTTTTCCCTGTGAATGTAGTGAGAGTGTAAATAATGGAAAATGAATATACCTTAAGGTAGACAACTCTTTCAAAAATATTTTTTCCTGCAGAAGTGAGAAAAATACTAGTACTTTGCAGTTGAAAAAAGTGTCTTATCTTGAGCAATGATAAAATGTGAATCACATTTACTTTCAAGCTTTTTCTCTGAAAAACAGTGAAAAAAAAAACACGAAAATGACGTCTGCAACTGTCGTAATTGCCAGTTTAGGAGTTTAGATAACTATAATATTACTAATGACAGATATTATTACTGACATATGTCATTAGCTGTTCCGAAACAGGATGTCTTTGCTATTTCATGTATCTACCTATCTAATAATAACAAAACAAAGTTACAAATAAAGTGAAAAGCAACATCTGTGCAGCAATATTATGAGACAGACAGACGTGGCCAGCTAACAAGACTTAAGCCTATCCTGCTGAATAAATCAATTTAACCCCACCCATTTCTGACTATCAGCCAATCAAATTACTAGATATCATGTATTCATTAAAATTTGCAAACTGAATGTCAAACAGGTTAGACCCTGGTCAGCTGTTTTCTACAGAAGCCATCTCTGTTTGCATGTAAAAATATTTTGTCATCATAGCTGAATCCCTTGAGGAATGTGTCAGGAGGCTCTTAACTTGGAAAGACGCAATGGAGGCGAATGGGCTGAGAGTGAATGCAGGAAAGACAAAGATCATGATCTGTGGTACAGGTCTGGACCTCTTGCAGAGTACAGGCCAGTTCCCATGCGCTGTATGTCACACTGGAGTGGGCAGCAACAGTATCTTTTGTAATGACTGCAAGTTCTGGGTGCACAAGAAATGCTGTTGGCTCAAACGCCTGATAGAGGACCCTGATTACAGGTGTACACGGTGCCAAGGAACTGCATGCCCCTTAGATGGCAGACCACAGAGGATAGTTCAAGTCGGATCCGACAAGTTGGAAGTTGTAGGTTCTTTTTGCAACCTAGGTGATATGCTCTCTGCAGCGGGTGGTTGCGACCTCTCAACTACATCACATGTGAAAACGGCCTGGAAGAAATACAAGGAGTTGCTACCAGTTCTCTTTTCCCGCTACCTCTTGTTCAAAACACGTGGCCGTGTATATAGCTCTTGTGTGCGGAGCGCAATGCTCCATGCCAGTGAGACATGGCCATTGACAAAGCCAAACTTCCAACGTCTACAGCGAAATGACAGGGCAATGATCCAACAGATCTGCAATGTCAAGACACAGGACACTGTCACCATCAGGTCCAGTGAGTTACTTGTGCGTCTTGGCATTAAGGACCTGGACCTCATCCTGAAAGAGAGAAGGCTTCGCTAGTATGGACGTTGAACGCTCCAAAGGTGCAGTCAAGACTGCCTGTGACATACAGGTAGATGGAAAGCGGGGGCCTGGAAGGCCCAAGATGACCTGGAAGCAGCTAACAGAAAGAGATTGCAGAGAATGGAAGCGCTCTGCTATCGATCCTCATGATAGACAAACCTGGATATCTGGTGTAAGATCTGCCATGCGTGCAGCAAGCCAGCTGCCTGGAAAGGGGCCCACTTGTGTGGAAGTTGCCCCTGTACCTGCATGTTAATCAAAAATCCGTTGATGATGATGATGATGATGAAGGATTGTGCTCAGCTGGATAAGGGTTAAACTCTTTCCCAAACTCCTACAGTTCTCCTTCGACTGTTTTGCCATTCACAGCCCAGTCAACACCAAAAAGGATATGACCAGCCTATGAGTTGACCCTACCACACTTTAGCTGAGCAGGCTCAGTCTTTCTGAGCAATTAACCAGTGAAATGCATCAGCTGATGTGTAGTAACCTTAACCCTTGTCCTGCTGAATATTTATATATGCCACACCCACCACTGATTATCAACCAATCAGATTACTTGATGCAAATTATTGCAACAAATTCATGAGCTGAATGACAAACAATGAAGATCCTGATCAGATGGCTTCTTCAGAAGCCATCTGATCTGGATCTTCATTGTTTGAAAAATAAGACATGTCCGGGCTCAGCAGGACAAGGGTTAAATCAGCTAAAGGCAGAGAATGACCCTAAGAAAAATTTCAAGATCAATTTCCACAGAAGACTGTTGTCAAACCTAGCCCATGGACTCCAGGGCCCAGTAGTTCAAAACCTTGTTAGATTAACAACTCATTAGAGATAAAATGATGGATTGACTGACTGTTTTGGGTTCAACGACACATCAACCCTTGTGGGTAATTTTGTGTCGTCTCTCACAGAAAGGGAGAAAAGAGATAGAAGAGACAGTAGGAGGTGAAAGTGGTTGACAGAGGAAAATTAATGGAAGTTTAATGAAACAGAAGAAATTACAACAGTCCCCCTCTACTCTTACCTGCTTTAAGGATAGCAGGCCTTGTCCAACTAAACTCCGTTCAGAAAATCTGAATCATCAATTTTTTCGTTTCTTCCTTTTAATACTCATTTTAGCCCATACATCACTATGAGAAAGTTTTAGACCTGACTCTCCGCTGACTTCTCCAGCAAGTCATATGCCTCTGCGACAGTCAGGAAAGGCTGTGATATTTTGGAGAAAATTGCAAAACAAAGAAATGAGACCACAGACTAAGTCCATTTGATGATGATTGTCAGGTAAAATAATACATATTCAAATCCATGTGATGCACTTTATAAATAGATATGCAATTACGACATACCTTACATTCGAATGGCCAGATAGAAGGTCACTAGGCACGGGGAGCCACTACCGCGATGTGCTGTCAACAGTGGTCAAAATGAATTATACCGATATCAGATGTGGTGTCACAGCTAATGATTTTCCATGAAGTGATCGCGCAAATAAAATATAGACGCCCTTGTAATTTACAAGAGCAGTAACCACTTCTATATATGCTTTAAAAGGGTGTGTCGAACCTGTCAGAATGTCTTAGTCTGTGAAAGAAAATTTAGATTTTGCAATTTTCTCCAAACAATCACAGCCTTTCCTGGCTGTCGCTGAGGCATACGACTTGTTGGAGAAATCGGCGGAGGGTGAGTTCTACACCTTTCATATAGTGAGGTATGGGCTAAAATGAGTATTAAAAGGAATAAACGAAAAAATTGATGATTCAGATTTTCTGAACGGAGTTTATACGCCAATATAAGTTGGACGCCACAGTGAGGCAAGATATATGTCACCTTTGCCTCAACCAACTACCCCCTTTGCAAAAGCTACTCACATTTTTTAAGCAAAAATATCAGCATATTTGCCATATCAAGACATCACAGTTATAACAATACAGTAGAAATTCGATGGCTCGAACACCGATGGCTCGTTTACCATGGATGCGTCGAACCCATTCTTGAGTCCCTAGCGAAATCCTCTGCATAAGAAATAGCGGGGATAATTAAGGAGATTTTTGTCTTTTATCTTGCAAATGTATGATGTGTGTACTCATTAGAATCGCCTCGATGAGGCGATTCTAATGAGTACACACAGCATACATTTTCATTTTAGAACACCGAAAAGATGTCTAAAAGTATCTTGCTATGCTTCCTGACAGTAACCTCAGTGGCTCGAACTACCCCTGTCTCGAACAGATTTTCGAGGTCCCAAAGGTGTTCGAGCCATTGAAGTTCGACTGTATGTTAAAAATTGCATCATTAGTTTGAAACAACTGACCCTGGTCATCACTCAGGTGTGCATCAGACTGAGCCCCTGGGCCCGTCACTAAAGAACAAAATATGTAAAATAGATAACAGCTGGTACCTGTCAGATTCTCAACATCTGTCCGACCTCGACCTCTACCTCGCCCACCCCTGCCTCTCAGTGCTCCACGACCTCCACGCCGTGAGAAACCACCTCGTGGACTCAAGGGTCTTGCATCACGTCTCCAGCTGTCAGAATCAGAATCTGGAATCAGGTAAAACATCAGATGTTACTTTTTATCTTTACTACAAGTCACACATGCAAAGTTAGTCTTTGCTTTTAGCTCTTTCTCTCCAGGCTATTTAACTTAGATTACTTTCAAAATGTTACATTAACCCATAAAATGCCAATCAAGGCAATTGTCGTCTGTTTTGCTGTCTGCCAGTTCCCTTAAAAGTCATCATTCACAGTGTGGACCCAGATCAGACTGCTCATGTAGGAGCAGTCTGATCTGGGCCCACAGTGTTTGCTGGAATGCAAAAAATATTTTTCAAAAAGTTTACAAGAAGATTCAGCAGATGACATCAGCAAACGACATTTTCAGATGTTGTTTTTTCTTGGCAGCTTAAGGTTTAAGATTTGTTTACTACTTCATGTTTATGAGTACAGAAAGAATATAAACTGGCTCTAATGACTTTGTTGGTTGCTATCAGGAAGTTGCACACACATGATTACTGGTAAACCGCTTTGAAGGACTAAGCCTGCTCAGGCAAAGCGGTGTGAGTTAGATCGTCCATTGCATTTAAGCCTTCTGGTTTCATTGGTTGGCAGGGATTGAGATGTCATTTCACCTCAATGTTGGGTAAAAGTCCCACAAAATTAGAAGCAATGTCTCCAAAATGACCTAAATAGTGTTGACTGGGATGTTAAAGGTGCATTATTGAGCTATCTGGAAAAAATGCTTCCAAAAATAAAATACATACAGCCGGTATTTTTCTTTAAAACAATACAAATGAATGCATTTTATGCAAAAATGCGAACAATTATGATGACAGGTAAACGAGTTTGAGAGGATTCCCTAACTAGGTTTCGCACACTAGTTAGATCTATTTTTAGTTCGTGACAAAAATAGAATCCCCATATATGACGTTATGCGACGTTCATTTTTGGCCTTGTTTGCTTAGGCCATGTCTGAATCGGAAACAAATATGACGCTGAATACCATGCCATAAGTAACGACACTCAGAGACGATACTGTCGCCATGTATGTGTAAAGTGACAGATTTATTTTTAGAACAGAAATTCTGAACACGTGTTCAGAGCAAAGGGTAAACACGAATGAAAATGACCATTTTCACAAAGTTCTGAAGCTGTATTTTGCTCCAAAAGTGTACACATGACAAAGGAGTATGCATTGAAGATAAAAACCAGAAAAAAAAATGTGAGATCCGGTAGCTAAATTATGCACCTTTAAACCCCAATTCAAACAAACAAACAAAATCAGGAAGTTTCAAGTTTGATGCTTGCTGGTTCCAACCCACTAGCAGCTGAAGTTCATCATCACCCACAGAGTCCATTGAGTTTGTTGAGCTGTGGATGTTTTAAATAATTGAACCCACGATTAAGGCTGGCTAATCGGAGCTTAAAAGATAATCGATTATCAGTCATGTCATTGTGATCGATAATCGATTAGTAATCGCTATGTTTTTGTCATAATTTTACCTGTCTGAGCATGTCTTTTACCATATGTTGTACTTTACTATATGTATATTTGAACAGACAGGCCTGAGCAAACAGTGTAGACCCAGATGAGATGCTGCAGCCGCAGAATGCGGCATCTCATCAGGGTCTGCACTGTTTGCCACTCATCCAACTATTTTAGGCATAATTTTGTTTAGTAAATTGTACCTGTCAAGTAATCGGTTACAAGCAAATCAGAAATGATAATCATTTTTCTGGAATTTATCAATCGAATATCCATTATACGATTAATCATGTCAGCCTTACCCACGATACATCTTACAGGCTATTATCAATTTCTTTTACCCAACACTGAGATAAAATGACATCTCAAGCCCTGTCGACCAATAAAACCAAAAGGATTTATAAACACAGGCGATCCAACTCGCACCCCTTTGCCTGGGCAGGCTTAGATCCTCTAAGTGGATTATCAGTACTCATGTGCAGATGGTTTCAGCTCTGCATGGAAGCATCATGCAGCCCATCTATTTCTTCAAGCCCCGATGGGCGACTGTGGTTCGTACCAGAGAGACTTAATAAACAGTATTTACCAGTATACTGGTTTTTCTGCCCATATCACCAGCATATTCTTTCGCTAGAAACTTGAAAAAGCGAAAGGGAGAGAATGACCATAGAAAAGATTTCATAATCAATCTCCAACAAAGAATGTTGCAGACTCAGGCAGGTATCGAGTGACCTGATCACTTCCGAGGTGCATCTGACTGACTACTGATGATGATCATCATTTCGTGTTTTACGACGCGTCAACCCTCTTTGTGGGTCATAAGCGTCAAGCGGTTAATGGTTAAACAAACTGACTATTGAACTGGCCTCAGCAGACACTGCTAAGAACATACTATAGGCTATAAGTCAAACAGCTCAAGATAAATTATGGAGATGTAATGAGGACATTTATGGGGCAATATTTTTTTCATTCCTCGCTGAAATCATGTTTTGGGTACTTGTTAGAATTGCCTCAATGACACGTACCCAAAATATATTTTTATGAAGAAACAACAAAAATGATCCTTATTACTCCTCATGATCCACATTACGCAAACACGCCTATACAAATACATTGCCACCTTTATCGCCGAAAATATGATAATTTTATGATGAAAAATTGTGATATTTTTCTTATTTCTGCTCAAAATATAGATAGCAGAAATAAGAAAAATAAGGTATACCCCCGGAAACCCCAGTTTTACTATATAAAAGTGGGGTTCGAGGGGGTCAAAATTATATAGGCGTGTTTTCTTGATGAGAACTATGGAGTCCTTGTTGAATTAATACTCACTGAATCTCCCTATTTCAGGTCGACCTTTCTTATCAAAGCCCTTGTACTCTATTCTTGGAGACCTACCAGCACTACGGCTTCTCCTTGGCCTACCGGATTTCGGATGGTCTATGTCCATAGGTACCCACTTCTGTTTGATACCTATAGATAAACATGAAATACTGTAAAAATTCTAAAAATTCGGAGAGAGGACTTGCTGTAATTATCCTAAAATTCTAACAAATTTGTTTCACGATCCAGCAAGGAGTCCAAAAAGTGCTGATGGAATGGCAAACAGTGTAGAAACTAACCAGACTGCTCCTTCAGGAGCATTCTGATCTGGGTCTGCACTGTTTGCTGTTTACGGTAATGGATCTGTAGCAGTAAATATTAAGATTTTACAGTTCAAAAGCCAGTAAGCCCCCCCCCCCCCCCCCCCCACCCACATAGGGGCTTGAAGAAATATATGGGCTGCATGATGCTTCCACACGAGGCTGAATCTGGCCCGCACACTAGTACTGGTAAACCCCTTAGAGGATCTAAGCCTGTCCAGGAACCGCGGTGGGAGGCGGACCGTCCATGCTTATAAACCCTATTGGTTTAATTGGGCGACAGGGCTTGAGATGTCATTTAATCTCAATGTTGGATAAAAGTCCCACAAAATTGGAAGCAACGTCTCCAAAATGACATTTACAGTGTTGACGGGGACGTTAAACCTCAAATCAAACAAACAAACAAAAGCCAGTTGTTCAGAATTAATGATGTTGACAGTTAACATGTTGTTTAATTGTCCCCGCCCATCGGGGCTTGAAGAAATAGATTGGGCTGGATGATGCTTCCACGCAGAGCTGAAACTGACCCCACATTAGCACTGATAAACCGCTTAGAGGTTCTAAGCCTGTCCAGGAAATGTGGTGCGAGTCAGGCTGCCCATGCATATAAACCCTATTGGTTTCACAGGGCTTGAAATGTCATTTCAAGTGTGGGGTAAAAGTCCCACAAAATTGGAAGCAACATCTCCAATATGACATATACAGTGTTGACGGGGACGTTAAACCTCAAATCAAACAAACAAAACATATTGGCAAATATACTATTTTTTTCTGAAAAATAGGAGTAGTTATTGCACTTTTTCAGAAAAATATCAGAGTATAAGATCCTGTACTTGCCAGACAAAAAAACAAAACAAAAAAAAAAAACAGTCTGACCGCTAACAAATTTGTTAAGCTAAAAAAAGCCTTTAAAAATTTTGGCCCAGATAATCAAGAGGTCCATTTGGGCCAGAAATTGCTCACCTGGATGAGACTGATCAGGATTCGTTTTATTGTGCCATGGTGGACATTTTGACTATCAGATCAGATTGCCATTAGCAATCCTGAATCTGCATGTTGCCAGTATGCCTCTGATAAGTTTCTGAATCCCACAAATGATTCAGGAGATGTTGGTGGAGGCTGTAGATTCCTTTGAAGAATTTCAAAATGGCTGTCAAATTGTCAATGCCTCCCACCAAGTTTTGACTCATCTGACTGTCTGCTGGGGGAACATAATTATGATGTTTGAAGATTTTCAAGATGGCCACCATGGCCATCATCTTGGATATTTAAAGTATTTCAGCAATTCTGAATCTGCTTTGCCACCTAGATACAGTCGAACTTCGATGGCTCGAACACTGATGGCTCGTTTACCATGGCTGAGTCAAACCCGTTTTTGAGTCCCTAGGGAATTCCTCTGCATAAGAAAAAGTGTGGGATAATTAAGGAGATTTTCGACTTTTATCTTGCAAATGTATGCTGTGTGTACTCATTAGAATCGCCTCAATGAGGCGATTCTAATGAGTACACACAGCATACATTTATGTTACAGAACACCGAAAAGTCCAAAAATACCCCATTATGTTTTCTGGAAGTATGTAACAGTGGCTCGAACTACCGCTGTTTCGAACAAATTTTTATGGTCCCGAAGGGTTTTGAGCCATCGAAGTTCAACTGTACCTACCAGCTCAATCTGCAAATGGGAAAGGCAACAACAGATGAAGACACTATCGATGATGAATGACAGACAACGGGCCATGGCATAAGCTAACCTGAGCTAATAACACAAACTCTTAACTGAAAATACAACCATTCACTCCAGTGAGATGTTATTGCTCATTACTTAAAACTGTCACAGTCTTATGAGGTTTCTACATAAAGAAATGCCCCTTTAATTTATACACATGATCATATGGTAACCGGAGTCATAAACATTTGCTACATGAGATTTCCATGGGCCATCAGTCACTGACAGTGGCCACTGACATGATTTCCATTGGCCACCAGTCACTTACCCTATCTCCATGGGTACATTGGCTATAATAGATATGATACCAGAGTCACCTACACTAGCTACCATGAGGATTTTCATGGGTCACCAGTCACATACACTAGCTACCATTAGGATTTCCATGGGTAACAAGACATGAACACTAGCTACCATTAGGATTTCCATGGGTCACCAGTCATATACAATGGATACCAATAGGATTTCCAGGGGCCATCTGAGTCACCTGCATAATCCTTAAGTTCAAAGTTATTTCCTTTCCTTTCTTAACTTCATGAGGCCTAGGTAGCTAAGTCGGATGCACGTCTGACTGGCGGGTTCAATACCTGCCGTTGTCGGCAACATTCTTTCATGGAGATTGATCATGAAATCTTTTCTATGGTCATTCTCTCCCTTCTGCTGATTCAAGAAGGGCAGTTGTCAGTTTCTGGCGAAAGAATGTGCACTGTACTGGTTAACCGCTTACGTATAAGCCTGCCCAGGAAAAGTGTGGATAGGTAAACTGGTGGGCTAAAAAATGACCTAAAATAGTGCTGACTAGGTCGTTAAACTCCAATACAATACAAATTCTTAACTTCAAATTTTATACCTTTTTTCTTTGGTGTTCGCTGTCCATTCTCTGATGTTGTAGAACCATTCTCTTTATTTTCCTTGGAAGAATCATCTCCCCCTGAGTCGCTGTTAGAATGGTTACCAGATGAGGCTTGACTGGGTGTGGGTTTCATAGGGGCTTTCTTTGGTGGTGGACCAGCCGGCTCTGTTACTTCACATAAAGCTGGCCAGTTCTCATCACTCAATGTGGGCTTCTCCTGAAAATATGGATAACAGCTTTCAATTCATAGCTCAAAATAAACTAGATATTGTGTTTGTGAAACACTATGCCCCCAACCATATGCTTGTCCCTAAATGGGACAGTAAACAGTACCTCATGATCATTTACATTAAAAATAAACCTGTCAAATATTAACAGATTTTAAACAAAAGTTATATAGGTCATCTATGCCTTAGTAGCAAACAGACTGCCAAATATCATGAGCCTAGCTCAAGTGGTTCTCCAGTTATTTTGTTCACAAGGTTAATTTCCCTATAGCCAAAATGTATAAGTCCAAAAAGGGGCACAACTCCATTAAATATTTTCAGAATTTCGTAAACAAGTTAATCAGGTCATCAACACATTAGACCTAAACTGTATACCAAATACCATGAGCCTAGCTCAAGCGGTCAGTCTACAGGCTATGCTTTTTTTCTGCCACAGGGCTTTGACTCCCCAAGGGCTCTATCATCAAAGAGGGTCCGTCAAAAGTTAATCAGATTATCTACACCTTAGACTCAAACTGTATACCAAATATCATGAGCCAAGCTCGAGTGGTTCTCCAGATATTTTGTTTACAAGGTTTCCCCATAGCCACAATGCATAAGTCCGAAAAGGGGCATAACTCTGTTAAATGTTTTCGGAATTTCTTCAAAAGTTAATCAGGTCATCTACACCTTAGACCCAAATAGTCTATTAAATATCATGAGCCTAGCTTCAAGCGGTTCTCCAGATAGTTTGCTCACAAGGTTTCCCCATAGCCACAATGCGTAAGTCCGAAAAAGAGGGTAACTCCATTAAATATTTTCGGAATTTCATCAAAAGTTAATCAGGTGATCTATACCTTAGACCCAAACTGTCTACTAAATCTCATGAACCTAGCTGGAGCAGTTCTTCAGATATTTTGCTCACAAGGTTTCCCCATTGCCAGAATGCATAAGTCCGAAAAGGGGTGTTACTCCATTAAATATTTTCGGAATTTCATCAAAAGTTAATCAGGTCATCTACACATTAGACCCAAACTATCTACTAAATATCACGAGCCTAGCTCAAGCGGTTCTTCAGTTATTTTGTTCACAAGGCTTCCCCATAGCCACAATGCATAAGTCCGAAAAGGGGCATTACTCCATTAAATATTTTCGGAATTTCATCAAAAGTTAATCAGGTCATCTACACCTTAGACCCAAACTGTTTTACTAAATATCATTAGCCTAGCTCAAGTGGTTCTCCAGATATCTTGCTCACAAGGTTTCCCCATAGCCACAATGCATAAGTCTGAAAAGGGGCGTAACTCTGCAAAGACAAGTCCGGCGAAAAAAAATTAAAATACGTGTCCGCTTATTTTTCATGCACATTCCATATAATTATGAAATTTCAAGATCCTAGCTCAAACCATTCTTGAGTTTCCTACAGGGTGAAAGCGCAACAGACAGATGGACAGACAGACAGACAGACAAGACAAAACCAATATGCCCAATCAACTTCTTCAAAGTTAGGGGCATAAATATAGATTTTCATTTCCAATGGGCTTGTCACTACTTCTCACTTTATGCTGGTAAAATGGTCACATCTTTAGCACTGGTAGCCATTTTGTAAAGCAGAGGAGAACCATTTAACAACTTTGGTCATCAAAGGAGTAATTGATTGATTTGGGGTTTAACGTCCCCATCATCATAAGTTAGGTCATTTTGGAGATTTTGCTTCCATACTCATGTGCGCAGTCGGTTTCAGCTCTGCGTGGAAGCATCATGCTGCCCAATCTATTTCTTCAAGCCCTGGTGGGCGGGGGCGATGTCATCGAAGGAACATCTCTGTAAAATTAGTGGTATTGTTATAACTATTATGGTAGGAGGTCACCTTAGTAACATTCCTGTAACATTTGGATGAAACTGACACTAAGCAACATCCCTATGAACTTTGAATGAAACTGGACCATCACCAAACATATAAGAGAAGTTAACATTTAAAGGTTGTTTTTTTTACGGCATAGCCGTTATAGTTTTGCTTTTGTCCTACATTTTTCGTTATTCCATTGGTCAATAAAACCACATGTCCAAGGAGATGACCATTTCATTGGTCAATGATTTGCATAAATAAATCTACTCAAAAATACGACAGCTTACTGAAGTTTTAACCTAGGAAATGTTTCGTTTTTTATGTGAGACATGAATGAAAAATATATACAGTTTCGGCTTGCTCACCGTCTTGTCCTTTGGTGACCATACGTCATATGTATAATTGTGTTTCTAGTGAATTCTGTAACTGCTGCGGTGAATAGCTATTTTGACCTAATTTCACGTGGTTGGTCTATATAGCGAAAGGAAGGTTCCTTTCGCGAAAGGAAGAATTTTCTGCGAAAGGAATTGTTTGTTTGATTTGAGGTTTAACGTCCCCATCAACACTGTGTAGGTCATTTTGGAGACGTTGCTTCCAAGTTTGTAGGACTTTTACCCGACATTGAGATGAAATGACACCTCAAGCCATGTTGCCCAATGAAACCAATAAAGAGATATAGCATGACAAAAACATGTAATAATCGCATTACAAATTGACAGATGTTTAATTTACAATATATGCTAAATAAAAGTTGCAGTGTATCATTTGTCTTCAGCATACTTTATGTTCTCCATTTTAACACAAAATGGACATTTTCGAATATCATTAATGTTATATAAATTCTGAAAAGGAATAAGTGTAATTTGACTTTTAATTAGGTGCACATAAGATCAAGTTTCCGTCCGTTTGTCTGCTCGTCCGTTTGTTCGTCCGCCTATGCATTTACGTTCACCATAGCGACAACCCTAAATGTTAACCCTACAATTTGTGTTCCAAAACAGTAAATGATAACGTTTTCTTATTTGTTGTGCATATACTTGAGATCATATGCTCTTGAAATGAGGTCATGTTTTTAACCTTGACCTTTTACATTGACCTTAGCTCAAACAGGCGGGACACTGCCCTCTGCCAAGCTATTTTTCCTCGCGTGACATCTGAATTGTTTGAATACAGTAAACCAGTTCATAGCTAGACAATTGTTGCTGTCACTGTTGTAGCTCATATTGCACGACCCGCAGAGTGCCCTAAAATCACCGTGTCATTCTGTCAGTCTGTCTGTCCGTCCGTAACCCGTTTGTGAAAATTGGTGATAGTGACTTAACCGCTTGGAATATTTAAACAATTTTTGGTATACTGATAGATATCAATGAAATCTAACCAATGAACTTACGAAATATTACATTCCATTTAGTATAGCCTCGCCGAGGCGAAAAATGTGAAAATTTTCGAACTGCTTCTCCTCGGAAACCGTTGGGCCGATTGAAGTCAGATTTCATATGGAGCCTCTATGGGATGGGGGAAACCAAAATTTGCTCATGGGGTCCAGGTCACATGACCAAAATGGCCGCCAAGCCATATATGGTCTGTCTGTCTGTCTGTCCGTAACCCGTTTGTGAAAATTGGTGATAGTGACTTAACCGCTTGGAATATTTAAACAATTTTTGGCATACTGATAGTATCAATGAGGTCTAACCAATGAACTTACGAAATATTACATTCCATTTAGTATAGCCTCGCCGAGGCGAAAAATGTGAAAATTTTCGAACTGTTTCTCCTCGGAAACCGTTGGGCCAATTAAGGTCAAATTTCATATGGAGCCTCTATGGGATGGAGGAAACCAAAATTTGCTCATGGGGTCCAGGTCACATGACCAAAATGGCCGCCAAGCCATATATGGTAAAAACCCTTCAAAATAGTCTTCTCCAGAACCACTTGGCAGATTTCCATGAAACTTGATAAATAGCATCTGGGACGTAGGCCCATCATAAATTGCTAAAATGGTGACCCTGGGTTGACCTCGACCTTCTTTGTGCCTAGGTCAAACTTTGACACATATGCTTTTGTATTGGAAAAGTGAGAATTCATTTTATCCTGCAAACGATTCAGAATACAGTACTAAAGTATTAGATATATTTTTGCTCCTTACGATAAGGCGCATTTATTGGGGGAACCGTTTGAGGTCCAGGTCACATGACCAAAATGGCCGTCATACCCATATATGGTAACACTCATAAAGCTAAAAGCATCCGGCGGGTCGTGCACTTCAGCTGAAGCACTGGTTTCTAAACAACCTTCCAATTAAATCTACGCCACATATCTTTTTTTAAAGATATTTCTTGTTTTCTCTATTTTTAACTCTGGTAGCCATCTTGTTCATTGCAGCAGAACTGTTTTAGCTATTTTTGTAGGGTCCCACCTAGCCACCATTCTGTAAAGTTTTATGAATGAAACTGGCCCAAGTCTTTAGGAGTTGGCATTTTAAGCAAACTGTTGTCGCCACACACTGCACCACCATGAGCACTTCATGGTCACTGGTCAGGTGAGCTAAAATCATTAACATTAAAAATTTCTAAGTCTGTGACCTTGACCTTGAGGTGATGGTTATGGGAAGAAGGAGTTGCTGAATAAAACTTTGGTCCTGTATCTATCATCATACCAAACATGAACACATTGACAAAATCCATCATACAGTTTGGAAATTATAAGCACTTTAAACAAGAGGGCCACAATGACCCTGGATCGCTTACCAGATCCATAGAGTAACAAGTGGGCCCCGGGGAGGGCCATTTTTGACCCCAGGGCTATAATGTGCATAATGTTGAGGGCGGTCTAAAAAGGTGAAGGTTCATACCAAATATCAACAAAGGCTATAATTTGAACAACCTAGGCAAAGGTCCACTAGCTGAAGCTACACACCAAATATCAAAGACCTGGGCCTTGCGGTTTCAGAGAAGAAGATTTTTTTAAAGCTATTCCCTACATAAGCCTATGTAAAACCAAATGGCCCCAGAGCAGGGGCATTTTTGGCCCCAGGGCTATAATTTAAACAATCTTGATAGTGGTCCACTAAATGAAGCGTCACACCAAATATCCAAGACCTTGGCCTTGCTGTTTCAGAGATGATTTTTCAAAGATTATATCTACATAAGTCTATGTAAAACCAAAGGGCCCCGGGAAGGGGGCATTTGTGGCCTGAGGGCTATAATTTGAACAATCTTGGTAGAGGTCCACTAGATGAAGCTCCATACCAAATATCAAAGACATGGGCCTTGCAGTTTCAGAGAAGATTTTTAAAGATTTCCCTATATAAATCTATGTAAAACCAAAGGGTCTCGGGGCAAAGAGCATTTTTGGCCCCAGGGCTACAATTTGAACAATCTTGATAGAGGTCCACTAGATGAAATTTCACACCAAATATCAAAGACCTAGGCCTTGTGGTTTCACAGAAGAAGATTTTTAAAGATTTTCCCTATACAAGACTATGTAAAAACCAAGGGCCCCGGAGCGGGGGCATTTTTGGCCCCAGGGCTATAATTTAACCAATCTTGGTAGGGGTCCATAAGATAACGCTTCTTAAGTTCTTAACAAATATCAAAGACCTGGGCCTTGCGGTTTCAAAGAAGAAGATTTTTAAAGAATTTCCCTCTATAAGCCTATGTAAAACTAAAGGGCCCCGGGGCGGGGGCATTTTTGGCCCCAGCACTATAATTTGAATAATCTTGGTAGTGGTCCACTAGATGAAGCTTCATTCCAAATAGCAAAGACCTGGGCCATGCGGTTTCAGAGAAGAAGATTTTTAAACATTTTCCCTATATAAGCCAATGTAAAACCAAAGGGCCCCGGGGCGGGGGCATTTTTGGCCCCCGCACTATAATTTGAACAATCTTGGTAGGGGTCCACTAGATGAAGCTTCATACAAATATCAAAGACCTGGGCCTTGTGGTTTCAGAGAAGAAGATTTTTTAAGTTTTCGGTGAAAAAAATCTATTTTTGGCTCCTGTGACCTAGATGTGCAATGGACCGGAACCATTTGAACAACTTTGAAAGGGGCGTCCTAAGGATCATTCCTGTGAAGTTTGGTCAAAATCCGATCAGTGGTTTAGGAGGAGATGTCGTTTTAAGAAGTTGTTTACACACAGAGGCACACATGACGGACGACGGACAAAAAGGGATCCCAAAAGCTCAACTCGTCGCTACCTGATGGTGAGCTGATAAAAAACAATGTAAATGTGGACCCCAACAATGATTTCAATGACAACCCCAATGCCAGGGCAGTGCAAAAGCTCTTACAACACTACCTTATTCTAGATTGTTAAACAGTTATCTTAAAAATCTATTTGGAAACTGGCTGGACGTTTTGCAAACAGTGTAGATCAGCTGCTGCGTTCTGCAGTGTCTGATCTTGGCCTGTACAGTTTGCCAACTTTGTTTGCTTGATTTGAGGTTTAACGTCCCCGTCAACACTGTAAAGGGTCATTTTGGAGACGTTGCTTCCAATTTTGTGTGACTTTTACCCAACATTGAGATGAAATGACATCTCAAGCCCTGTCACCCAATGAAACAAATAGGGTTTATAAGCATGGACGGTCTGACTCACACCAATTTGCTGGGCAGGCTTAGATCCTCTAAGCGATTTACCAGAACTCGTGTGCGGGTCGGCTTCATGCATCATGCATCTACTTCTTCAAGCCCCAACGGGCAGGGTCCGACAGTTTGCCAACTACCCATTTTGGGGTTTCCAGTACAAAATTGATTAAAAGCAGCCAGACAGGACACTATCAACATGTGTTACAATGGTGTACTTGTGACATATGTTAATCATGTTCTACATGACATATGAACTGTGTATGACTAATGGAATGTCATTTCATTCAAAATACTTATGCCTTAACCCTTATCTTGATGAATATTCATTTAAGCCACATCCATTTCTGTCTATCAACCAATCAAATCACTTGATGTAATTTATTGCTATTGATTCAAAAACTAAATGCCAAACAGTGTAGATCCTGATCAGATGGCCCATCTGATCTGGATCTACACTGTTTCCAAAGATAAGGGTTGTCGTGAACAGCAAGATAAGGGTTAACTCCTGTCCTGCCCTATCTTTGCAAACAGTGTAGATCCAGATCTGATGTCAACTATACTGTTTGACACTCAGTTTGCAAATCATATCAAATAATTTGATTGGCTGATGGTCAGACATGGGTGTAACAAATTAATGTATTCATCAGGGCATGGGTTAAGTTAGACTTGTCTCATCAAGGATATTCTTTTCGGCCTCGGTAGCTCAGTCTGATGTGCGTCTGACTGGTGATCAGGAGGACGCAGGTTCGATACCTGGCGGGTCGGCAACGTTCTTTCATGGAGATTGATCAGGAAATCTTTTCTAGGGTCAATCCGCTTCCGCTGATTCAAGACAGGCAGTTGTCAGTTTCTGGCGAAAGAATGCGCACTCTATTGGTTAACCACTTACGTATAAGTCTGACCGGCTCAAAAATGGCCTAAAACAGTAGGGACTGGGAGGTTAAACTCAAATACAAACAAATAAACAAATCAACAATATTCTTAAGAGTACACACTACCAAAATGATCATACATATTGGGACTGGTAGGCATAAGCAAACAATGCAGACCCAGATCAGACTGCTCCTGAAGGAGCAGTCTGATCAGGGTCTACAGTGTTTGCCATTCCGTCTGCATCTTTTGGACTCCTTGCTGGTTCATGAAACGAATTCGGCAAAATTTTGGGAGAACTACAACAAGTCCTCAAGGTGACGGAATTTCTAGGAATTTTATGGAGAAAGCGGATCTCCCTTAATTGTCACCCACTATTTCTTATCTGCAGGGCTGGAAAATTCCACTTGTCTGCTCGCCATGACGAGTAATGTTTTTGTTTAGCCCCTATGAAATTTACAAAAATCTACATGTCCTTGGCCATGCAGGACGAGAAATTTTGAAATTTCCAGCCCTGAATTCTGGAGAAATTCCCTATGGTCACAAGAAATGGGGAAAAACAAGCAATCCCTTTTTGAGACATTGAAGTTCCACTATAGATGCTGAAGGATGTACATACTAGATGTTTAGAAATACATGCATTACCTATAGTAACAGCTTGACAAGTGCATTCATTTTTTTGAAACCTGGAGGCTAGCAACACTTAATTGGAGTGCATCCATTTAGTTTTTTAAAAAGTTTATCCCTGTGAATGGACCGAAGGTATAGAGTTATCATTTAAATGTTTTCCTGGCCAGCTTGCATGCTCCTTAGAGCAGAATCATATATAAGCTGTTCATTTAAGCAACCTTCCAGAGCAGTTTGAATAAAGTTGGACCAAAAGTACATGTATTTAAGTTTTTATTTATTTTATTTTTTTTTTCCTATTCATTAAGACTGGCAGTTATCTTGTTCATCGGAGTGGATTTTTGCTCTGTTGAGGTTTAATGATCCGTTAACCCTTCTCTTGCTGAATATTCATTTTAGCCACACCCATCTCTGATTTTGAACCAATCAGATTACTTGATGTAATTTATTCCTACAAATTCATAAACTGAATGTCAAACAGTGTAGGTCCTGATCAGATGGCTTCTTCAGAAGCCATCTGATCTGGATCTACAGTGTTTCCAAAGATATGGGTTGTCATGAACAGCATGATAAGAGTTAAACATTATGTTCGTCATTTTGGAGATGATGCTTCCTATTTTGATGGACTTTTACCCGACGCTGAGATGAAATGACATCTCATGCCCTACCTAAAGAAAATGCTAGGGTTTAAGGAACAGTCAAACTCGCACCACTTTTCCAGGGCAGGCTTAGACCTTCTAAACGGTTTAGCAGCACTCAAATTTGGTGGGTTTCAGCACATGCAGCCCAATCTATTTCTCCAAGTCCCATGGGTGGTGGAGTGGAATGATTTTAGTTATTACTTAAGCAACATTCCTATGAAGTTTCAGTGAAAGGTACTGGAGAAATTGTCAAGCTTTTTCTATTATGATTTTGTTCATTGGAGAGGAACCATTTTAACTATTTTGGAAGAGGTTCACCTATGCAACATTCCTATGAAGTCTGAAAGGCATAGGAGGACTTATTTACCGCTATGTCTAATTTCAGCTCTGGTGGCCATCTTGACTATTTTGCCTTTTTTTTGGTAAGCGGTCATCTTAGCATCGTTTCTGTGAATTTTGAATGAAATGGGGCCAATGTTACAGGAGTTGTCATTTAAAGGTGGGCATCTTGTTCACAGAGCTTTTTTTTTTTTTTTTGGTAGAAGGTCATCTAAGCAACACTTTATGTCAAGTTTGTATGAAATTGGACCAAAGGTATAGGAACTGTCATTTATTTTTCTATTTTTAGCTCTGGTGGCCATCACGTTCATTGCAACGGAACTATTTTGGCTTTCTCTGCTACTGTAAGTGGTTATCTTAGCAACATTCCTGTGAATTTTGATAAAATGGGGTCCATGATATAGGAGTATTCACACAGATGGGAACCATTTTAGCTTTTTTGGTAGGTCACCTAAGCAAAGCTCTTATGTCAAGTTGGCATGAAATTGGACCAAAGGTATAGGAATTGTCCTTTATTTTTCTATTTTTAGCTCTGGTGGCCACCTTGTTCATTGGAGCGGACTGTTTAAACTTTTTTTTGTAGGGGTCACCTAAGCAACATCCCTTTGGTCCAGACTGGTGTTTAAATGAAGTTTGACCAAAAGTATAGGAGAAACTGTTGTTTAAAGGTTTTTCTAGGATTAGCTCTGGCAGCCATCTTGTTGATTTGAGCAGAACTGATGTAGCTACTTTGGCACCTAAGCAACATTCCTGTAAAGTTTGAATGAAATTGGTCCATGGGTAAAGGAGGAGTTGTCATTTAAAGATTTTCCCATTTTTAGATCTTTACTGATGTGAGCTCTACATTGATCTGGAAAGACTAATCAACTCTCTCGTGACTAAGCAACTCTCTCGTGACATCTGAATGAAACCTGCTTAAGGGTTAACCCTTGTCCTGCTGAACCCAGATATGTCGTATCTTTCAAACAATGAAGATCCAGATCAGATGGCTCCTGAAGAAGCCATCTGATCAGGATCTTCATTGTTTGTCATTCAGTTTATGAATTTGTCGCAATAATTTGCATCAAGTAATCTGATTGGTTGATAATCGGTGGTGGGTGTGGCATATTGAAATATTCAGCTGGTCAAGGGTTAAGGAGGAGTTGACATGCAAAGCAAACTGTTGGCACCGCACAACAGATGACAAGACAGTGACTGATCTCAACAGATCACCATGAGAAATTTGCATTCAGGTCAGTTTATAATTAACCCTTGTCCTGCTGAATATTCATATATGCCACACCCACTACTGATTATCAACCAATCAGATTACTTGATGCAAATTATTGCAACAAATTCACAATCAGAATGGCAAACAATGTAGATCCTGATCAGATGGCTTTGTCAGAAGCCATCTGATCTGGATCTGCATTGTTTGAAAAAATCAGACATATCCGGGCTCAGCAGGACAAGGGTTATTATAGAGGTTGAAACACCTTTTATCCTCTCATCTGCAATATCTCGATGAATAATGAGTCAACTGATGATTATCTAACTGACATCAAGATATTTTGCATTTTAAAAAGATTGCCTGATTGTTCACTTGCACTGACTGGCACTGTGAACAATTCTGTTTGTCTTGTAGCAGCAGGTTTTATCTTACATCTTCAGGGCTTATATTGTAGATAGTCCCACGCAGGTTTCAATAAAGTGAATGAACTTGCCAAGCTGTTTCTACCAGTAACCTTAATGCGCATATTTCTAAAAACAGTAAAATCCTTATATTTAAGACAACCTTTGGGACTGTTCAAAAGTGGTGTTAAAGACCACTTTTGATTATTACCAAAGGTGGTCTCTTATTACTATCAGAAGTCACTGGTTGTCAAAAACACAAAGGAAGAAGAACTGAAACCTCTGCCATAAGCTTTTAACCCTTATCTTACTGAATATTCATTTAAGCCACACCCACTTCTCTCTATCAACCAATCAAATTACTTGATGCAATTTATTGCTACAAATGCATAAACTGAATGCCAAACAGTGTAGATCCTGATCAGATGGCTTCTTCAGAAGCCATCTGATTTGGATCTACACTGTTTGCAATGATAGGGGTTGTCGTGAACAGCAAGATAAGGGTTAAAAGCAGATTTAGTCTTGATTTTAGGTGGCCTTACCCCATTGTAGCCTCTGTGGTGTTGTGGTTTAGCTACTCGCCATATAAACCATGGCGGCCCCCATGCATCGGGGCTTGAAGAAATAAATGTACTGCATGATGCTTCCACGCAGAGCTGAATCTGACTGTACACGAGTACTGGTAAACCGCTTAGTACTGGTAAACCTGCCCAGGCACAGCGGTGAGAGTCGGACCGACCGTGCTAATAAACCCTATTGGTTTCATTGGGCGACAGGGCTTGAGATGTCATTTCATCTCAATGTCGGGTAAAAGTCCCACAAAATCGGTAGCAACATCTCCAAAATGACCTGTACAGTGTTGACGGGTACGTTAACCTCAAATCAAACAAACACATTTTATTGCATCAAAGTGAGCAAAGGGATTGGGCCACAAGTTCTCATAGCATTAGTTACCGCCCTTCCCCTATTTGTAGGAAATGCTGTGCCCCGGTTCATATATCTCAGCTCAATTATACACCACAACCTCATTATAACACAGTTCGTTATAACATGGTTTTGGATATAACACGGTTTCAAGATGGATCCCAAAAATGTATAGATTATATAGAACAAGAGGCCCATGGGCCACTATGCTCACCAGAGCTCAGGTGGGCACTGCCCAATTGCAGCCATGTATTTTTACATAAAATCATTTTAATCTGCCAAATGAACCCCCATATCCAAATGAGCACCCATGTGGACTCCGTATATGAAACATTAGGCCTTTTATGAAGTAGAGGGGGGTGGGGCATGGACCCAATGGAGCCCTGGTTGGTATCACTAAATGTGTCTTATCACAAAGAACAAGAATATATATGGTTTAGCAGTGGGGATCTGCATGGCTGGAGATATAAGTAGAGGGGTTGGAGCATGCCCTGTCGTTCCCAGGAAAGCCCAAGATTGTTGTCCCTAAATATGTCTTATCATAAGGACCAAGTATATATATGGTTTAGGGGTGGGAATCTGAACGGTTTCCAAGATATCCTTTCATGAAGTGGAAAGGAGAGGACTGGCCCCTGCGGACTCCCCTACAGTAGGTGTGCTAATAATAAGGAACAAAAACATATATGAATATGGGGTGGGGATTTGAATGATTTCTGAAATATATGGCCTTTTATGAAGTGGAAGGGCGGGGCACATTGACTCAGCACAAAGAGACCCCCAAGTTGGTGTGACTGAACGAGTCTTATCATAAGGAACACGAATATATATGGTTTAGGGGTGGGGATCTGAACTTTTTCTGAGATATATGGCTTTGTATGAAGTCAAGCGGTGGGGTGAGGCCCGGGCATGCCCCGGGGACTCACAAGCTGGTGTCAAGGAATGCGTCTTATCATAAGGAAGATGAATATATATGGTTTAGGGGTGGGGCTCTGAACAGTTTCTGAGATATAAGGCCTTTTGTGAAGTGCAGGGGTGGGACAAGGCCCAGGGAGACCCCCAGGTTGGTGTCAATGAATGTGTCTTATCATAAGGTACAAGAATATATATGGTTTAGGGGTGGGCAGGGCCTGACAAATCCAAACATTTTCCACTTGCCCACCGGGCAAGTAAAACATTTTTGCACTTGCCCAGCTCAAAATCCTACTTGCCCAGGATTTTGGAACTCAAAGTGGGGTTGGATGTGGGGGAGCAGATAATGGTGACGATGATGACGACCAACATTATAAATATAATCCAAGGTTTCTGTCAAGTTTCAAGCACAACCACTTTCCAATAGGGTCTAGTTATTTCATGTTAGTGTTTATTTCACTTTTGTGTCTCTGATGGGAGGTCAGGGTTAATTGTATCGATTCCTGATCATTGCATTCACTTCTATTTATTTCCCTCTGTGCGGTAATACGGTAGAAAATACTGTTGTTGTCACAGCCAATAACGGTACCTTTCAAGTTAATTGCTGACATAATACCTTAACTGATTAGCAATTGAAGATACAGTTATATAAACTCATTTAGCTTGACAGACACAACAAACAAGAGCTGCAGCTGATATAGATCTACTCAAAAGATCAGAAGTGTCAGGGCAGCGAGATAAAAGATTAAAAGAATGCAGTTTATTTAGCTTTGATTTAATGATCCAACCGGAAGACGAGAACCCACTCTATCACAAACGAATCCAAACGTTCACACCCACCCTTCAAGCAAGTTCAATGTGATCATCATTTCCGCCATCCAAATCATCGTCCACAAACCACCACTCCCATTTTTATGCACGCGATCGGTAAATGACGTCATCCGACCCCAGCAACATCGCAAGTGTTTAACGTCATTGTTCTATTTTAATGGGGCCTATCTCTTTCAGAAAAATGTTTGGAACCGGTAAAAATATTTTCTCGATAGCTAAACGGTTGTAGATAGAGGCGCGACTAATCCGCGGTTACCAACATTAAAACATTCACCTTTTTTTTGCCAGCGTCTGCTATTTGGCGCCAAAACATAACCATTCACGAGATAGTAGAATAGTCTACCGTAAGATGTAGCAAATCGTCTTAGGAGCTATTAAATCATTTTCACATTGATTGTGGATTAAATTTTATGGCAGTTAGAGACAATCTTATTTTCACACCTTGTCAAGCTTATCGATAGTGCTGGCGGTACACACTACACCAGAAATGAAAGACACACACCGCCGGGCAATCATGTTTAATTGGTAATTATATGACAAGGATTAACAATAGTGTCATAAATGAACCGTTATAAAAACATGGATGGTTTCGTCTCTGAATTGCCGAAAAAGCGGGAATTATTGTGATTTACTTACTGGTCTAGTTTTACTGTATTTAAGGACTCAAAAGACTGACGATTGTAGACGATTTTTTGCACTTGCCCGACCGGGCGTCGAAAGGTCAAAATGCACCTTCCCGGCGCGATTTCCGACTTGTCCCGGGCGGCCGGGCAATGGATTTGTCAGCCCCTGGGTGGGGATCTGTAAGGTTTCCGAGATATTGTGATATTATGAAATGGAGGGGGTGGGGCATGGCCCCAGCACATCCCTCGGGATTCCCAAGTTGGTGTCACTGAATGTGTCTTATCATAATGAACAAGAACATATATGGTTTAGGGGTGGGGATCTAACAGTTTCTGAGATATATGGCCTTTTGTGAGGTGAAGGGGTGGGGCATGGCTCCGGCGCATCCCGGAAGACCCCCAATTTGGTGTCAATGAATGTGTCTTATCATAAGGAGCAAGAATATATGGGCCCGCGCAGTCTCGCCAGAACCTTCGCTGCTCGCTTATACAAGCAGCGAATCAAGAGGAACCTTCAGACAGAAAGCCATATCCCTGGTCCATCTGAATGGCTGGGCATGCGCAGCTAAAATTTGTCATGACGAAATGCTCGAAGACACAAATTCGCTTGGCGGGGCTCATATTTAGTTTAGGGTGGGGATCTGTAAGGTTTCCGAGATATTGGGCCTTTTATGAAATGGAGGGGTGGGACATGGCCCCGGCGCATCCCGGGGGACCCCCAGTTTGATGTCACTGAATGGGTCTTATCATAAGGAACAAGAGTATATAGGGTTCAGGGGTGGGGATCTGAATGGTTTCCGAGATATTGGGCCTTTTATGAAGTGGAGGGGGTGGGTCATGGCCTCGGCGCATCCCGGAGGACCTCCAGGTTGGTGTCACTGAATGCGTCTTATCAATAGGAACAAGAATATCTATGGTTTAGGGGTGGGGAACTGTAAGGTTTCTGAGATATAAGGCATTTTATGAAGTACTGGAGGTGCGGCATGGCCCCGGCACAACCTACTGGACCCCCAGATTGACATAAAAGCATATGGCTGAGAGAAGTTTACTAAAGGAACATTTCTATGAAAGTTTTGTCAAAATATCTGCAAAGGCTTTGTAGTTAATGCCAATTTTCAATTTTCCCCATTATAAGTCTATGGAAAATCCAAGTTGCCATAGCAACCAAACTAAAGAGCCGAATTTCATAAAAAAAACACAAAACCTGTAAAGGCAAATATGGTAAATATTTCCATAAACTCTCAGCTTCATAGAGCATACGGTTTCTGAGAAGATTTTTTAAGTATTTTTTTTCTATTTTTATCATTTTGGTGTCCATGGCAACCAATACAAATGAGCAGTAGGCTTAAAATCATTTGGCAGATAGCAGATTGCCCAAGAAATATTTCTATGAAAGTTTTGTCAAAATATCTGCAGCGGCTTGGCAGTAAATGCCATTTTTCACTTTTCCCCATTATAAGTCTATGGAAACTCTAAGTTGCCGAGCAACCAAACTAATGAGCCGAATTTCATAAACAAGAGGGCCATGATGGTCCTGGATTGCTCACCTGATCCATAGAATAACAAGTGGGCCCCGGGGAGGGCCATTAATGACCCCAGGGCTATAATGTGCATAAAGTGAGGGAGGTCTAAAAATTTGAAGCTTCATACCAAATATCAACAAAGGCTATAATGTGAACAATCTTGGCAAAGGTCCACTAGATGAAGCTACACACCAAATATGAAAGACCTGGGCTTCGCTGTTTCAGAGAAGATTTTTTTTCAAGATATTCCCAACATAAGCCTATGTAGCAGCAAATGGCTCCGGGGCGGGGGCATTTTTGGCCTCAGGGCTATAATTTAAACAATCTTGATAGCGGTCCACTAGATGAAGGTTCACAGCAAATATCAAAGACATGGACCTTGCTGTTTCAGAGAAAAAGATTTTCAAAGATTATCTCTAAATAAGTCTATGTAAAACCAAAGGCCCCAGGGCGGGGGGCATTTGTGGCCCGAGGGCTATAATTTGAACAATCTTGGTAGAGGTCCACTATCACCTACTAGGTGAAGCTTCATATCAAATAGCATAGACCAGGGCCTTGTGGTATTAGAGAAGAAGAATTTTAAATATTTTCCCAAATTAAGCCTATGAAAAACCAAAGGGTCCTGGGGTCGGGGGCATTTTTGGTCCCAGGGCTATAATTTGAACAATCTTGATAGAGGTCTAATAGATGAAGCTTCACACCAAATATCTAAGACCTTGGCCTTGCAGTTTCTGAGAAGAAGATTTTTTAAAGATTTTCCCTATAAAAGCCTATGTAAAACCAAAGGCCCTCGGGCAGGGGGATTTTTGGCCCCAGGGCTATAATTTGAACAATCTTGATAGAAGTCCACTAGATGAAGCTTCACACCAAATATCAAAGACTTGGGCCATGCAGTTTCAGAGAAGAAGATTTTTAAAGATTTCCCTATATAAGTCTATGTAAAACCAAAGGCTTTTGGGGCGGGGGCATTTCTGGCCCCAGGGCTATAATTTGAACAATCTTGGTAGAGGTCCACTAGATGAAATTTCACACCAAATATCAAAGACCTAGGCCTTGTGGTTTCACAGAAGAAGATTTTTAAAGATTTTCCCTATAGAAGTCTATGTGAAACCAAAGGGCCCCTAGGTGGGGGCATTTTTTGTCTCTTGGCTATAAGTTGAACAATCCTTGGAGAGGTCCACAAGATGAAGTTTCATACCAAATATCAAAGACCTGGGCCTTGCGGTTTCGGAGAAGAAGATTTTTTAAAGTCTTTTCCCTATATTAGCCCATGTAAAATCAAAGGGCCCCGGAGCGGAGGCATTTTTGGCCCCAGCACTTTTATTTGAACAATCTTTGTAGGGGTCCACTAGATGAAGCTTCATGCCAAATAGCAAAGACCTGGGCCTTGCAGTTTCGGAGAAGAAGATTTTTAAAGATTTTCCCTATATAAGCCCATGTAAAACCAAAGGGCCCTGGGGCAGGGGCATTTTTGGAACCAGCACTATAATTTGAACAATCTTGGTAGGGGTCCACTAGTTGAAGCTTCATACCAAATATCAAAGACCTGGGCCTTGCAGTTTCAGAGAAGAAGATTTTTAAAGATTTTTCCTGTATAATCCTATGTAAAACCAAAGGGCCCTAATGCGGGGGCATTTTTGGCCCCAGCACTATAATTTGAACAATCTTGGTAGGGGTCCACTAGATGAAGCTTCATACCAAATATCAAAGACCTGGCCCTTGTGGTTTCAGAGAAGCAGATTTTTAAAGATTTTCCCTATATAATCGTATGTAAAACCAAAGGGCCCTGGGGCGGCGGCATTTTTGGCCCCAGCACTATAATTTGAACAATCTTGGTAGGGGTCCACCAGATGAAGCTTCATACCAAATATCAAAGAGCTGGGCCTTGTGGTTTCAGAGAAGAAGATTTTTTAAGTTTTCATTAAAAAAAATCTATTTTTGGCCCCTGTGACCTTGATGTGCAGCAGACCAGAACCATTTGAACAACTTTGAAAGGGGTCCACCTAAGGATCATCCCTGTGAAGTTTGGTCAAAATACGATCAGTGGTTTAGGAGGAGATGTCATTTGAAGAAATTGTTTACGCACGGATGACAGACTAAAAGTGATCCTAATATGAAACACAAGAGGGCCCAGAGGGCCCTGAATGGCTCACCTGAGAATTAGTGTCTCTAGTACATTCTAGGCCCAAGGGCTATAATTTGAACAAACTTGGTAATGGTCCACTAGATGAAGCTTAATACGTAATATCAAAGACCTGGGCCTTCGGGTTTCAGACAAGAAGATTTTTAAAGGTTTTCTCTATATAAGCCTACGAAAAACCAAAGTGTCCCGGGGTGGGGCATTTTTGGCCCCAGAGCTATAATTTAAACAATCTTGAAAGAGGTCCACTAGATGAAGCTTCACATCAAATATCAAAGATCTGGGCCTTGCGGATTCAGAGAAGATTTTTAAAGATTTTCCATGTATAAGCCTATGTAAACCCAAAGGCCCCAGGGGTGGGGGCATTTTTGGACCCAGGGCTATAATTTGAACAATCTTGGTAGAGGTCCACTATCACCTACTAGGTGAAGCTTCATATGAAATAGCATAGACCAGGGCCTTGCGGTATTAGAGAAGAAGAATTTTAAATATTTTCCCAAATTAAGCCTATGAAAAACCAAAGGGTCCTGGGATCGAAGGCATTTTTGGGCCCAGGGCTATAATTTGAACAATCTTGATAGAGGTCTAATAGATGAAGCTTCACACCAAATATCTAAGACCTTGGCCTTGCAGTTTCTGAGAAGAAGATTTTTTAAAGATTTTCCCTATATAAGCCTATGTAAAATCAAAGGCCCTCTGGGCAGGGGGATTTTTGGCCCCAGGGCTATAATTTGAACAATCTTGATAGAAGTCCACTAGATGAAGCTTCACACCAAATATCAAAGACTTGGGCCATGCAGTTTCAGAGAAGAATATTTTTAAAGATTTTCCCTATATAAGCCTATGTAAAACCAAAGGCCCACCGGTGTGGGGGCATTTTTGGCCCCAGGGCTATAAATTGAACAATCTTGGTAGAGGTCCACTAAATGAAGCTTCATACCAAATATTAAAGACCTGGGCCTTGTGGTTTAAGAGAAGATTTTTAAATATTTCCCTATATAAGCCTATGGAAAACCAAAGGGCCCCGGGGCGGGGGCATTTTTGGCCCTAGGGCTATAATATGAACAATCTTGATAGAGGTCCACTAGATGAAGCTTCACACCAAATATCAAAGACTTTGGCCTTGCGGTAAAAGAGGAAAAGATTTTTAAATATTTTCCTTTTATAAGCCTATGGAAAACCAAAGGCCCCCAGGCGGGGGCATTTTTGGCACCAGGGCTGTAATTTGAACAATCTTGGTAGAGGTCCACTAGATGAAGCTTCATACCAAATATCAAAGACCTGGGCCTTGCGGTTTCAGAGAAGAAGATTTTTAAAGATTTTCCCTATATAAGCCAAAGTAAAACCAAAGGCCCTCAGGGCAGGGGCATTTTTGGCCCCAGGGCTATAATTTGAACAATCTTGATAGTCGTCCACTAGATGAAGCTTCACACCAAATATCAAAGACTTGGGACTTGCGGTTTCAGAGAAGAAGATTTTTAAAGATTTTCCCTATATAAGCCTATGTAAAACTAAAGGCCCCCGGGGCGGGGGCATTTTCGGCCCCAGGGCTATAATTTGAACAAGCTTGGTAGAGGTCCACTAGATAAAGATTCATACCAAATATCAAAGACCTGGGCCTTGCGGTTTCAGAGAAGATGATTTTTAAAGATTTTCAGTAAAAAAGTAAAAAAGCTATTTTTAGC
Source organism: Lucinisca nassula (assembly GCA_963580285.1). Lineage (NCBI taxonomy): Eukaryota > Metazoa > Mollusca > Bivalvia > Lucinida > Lucinidae > Lucinisca > Lucinisca nassula. The sequence goes on from OY757015.1 coordinate 159,222,783, forward strand.
TCCTGTGACAGATGTGCAACAGACCGGAACCATTTGAACAACTGTGAAAGGGGACCACCTAAGGATCATTCCTGTGAAGTTTGGTCAAAATCCGATCAGTGGTTTAGGAGGAGATGTTGTTTGAAGAAAAAGTTTACGGACGGATGCACAACGGACAAAAAGTGATCCCAAAAGCTCACCTTGTCACTACGTGACAGGTGAGCTAAAACACAAACTTTCAATCCCCCAACCCAAGGATGCTACAGATGAAATTTGGGCCCAATGGGCCTAGTGGCTTCAGAGGAGATTTTGTTTAAAAGTGTTGACGTCACACGACGACGCAGACGACGACGGACAACTGCCTATCCTATAAGCTCCCCCGGAGCCTTCGGCTATGGTGAGCTAAAAATGACCACAAATGGTCATTTTTCTATATAATCTATACATTTTTGTTTGGATATAACACGGTTGTTTAATTTACATGGTTTTTGCTTTGGATCCAAACAATATAGGTTGGGGTGTATGTGCAACTTGTTGATAAATTTGTTTGTGCTTTGTTGAGGTTACATAACCCCTGCTGCTGCAACCCCTGCAACACTAATTATGCCATCTTGGAGACGTTAATTCAAATTTTATGGTGTTTTTACTCGAAATTTAGACACATTGACACATCCCCTAACACCTGATGAAACCGCTAGAGTTTATATGCAGAGTTTATATGCACATAAACCATGGCAGCCCCCACCCATCAGGGCTTGAAGAAATAAATGGGCTGCATGATGCTCCCATGCAGAGATGAATAGGAATGCACACAAGTACTGGTAAACCGCTTAGAGGAGCGGCAGAGCAGTGTGAGATCAGGCACAGCGGTGCATGTCGGACCGTCCATGCTTATAAACTCTATTGGTTTCATTGGGCAACAGGGCTTGAGATGTCATTTCATCTCAATGTCGGGTTAAAGTCCCACAAAATTGGACGCAACGTCTCCAAAATAACCTATAAAGTGTTGAAGGAGACGTTAAACATCAAATCAAACAAACAAACAAAACATAAACCATGGTTCGTGGGTTTCATTCCGGGCTTCTCCAGACTTTTAGATGAGTCTTTCAACAAGGTCCGTTAGATGTTGGTGGGACATAAATCTCAAACAGACATACATACACAACAGAGTTATTTTATAGAATACCGAAACAATATCCCAAAATTATCCCCATTGACCTTACTGAGGTTTTATGATTATCCCTCAGTGGCTCAAACCACCCCTGTCTCAAACAAATTTTTATCATCCCAAAGGTGTTCAAGATCATTGAAGTCCGACTGAACATCCCCTTTAACTTGTGGATATATGGCACCACATTCATCATCCTTCCATCATTCTGTCATTTCTAGCTAGCACAAGAGTTTTCAACCTGGCTCCAGCTTTCACTCAGTACCATTGAAATATGAGTGCGCGCAAAAACTCAGTCCAGCTTATGTTCAGTTTTTGCTCAGTTCTGTCCAAATCATATTTAATAGATATTTATGTTACATTTCCTCGCACATATTTGTGTACGCATTGGTTTTAAGTTCCGCCAGGGTTAGGATAATCATTATATATACATGACATGTAAAAATACAAAATGTAATAGGCAATAAACAAATCCATTAATCCTTAAAGTGCCATGTGATTTTGGTGCAAAAGTCATTTTTTTTCTAAATCTTCACAGCGAAAGTTTGGCTTTACATCTGAATTATATGCAAGATGTTAACTTGCTTGAAATTTGAAGTCTGATTTTCTCTGCGCAGGTGACTCGATAGAATTTCGTGTTTTGTGTGGTGGGTAAGAAAGTATATTTTGGGTGCAGGAAATTACCAGAAGACAAGGTTACCGTAAAATCTCTAATAGATGCCTGGGCATTTATGAGAATCATAACCTTTCCCGAAGAGGGGGGTAGGCCTTTATTAGAGGCTATACAAACCTGCAATTCACATATGACGGTCCAAAAAATCAGTTTCTGTCTTATGGCTGCCATCTTGTTTCTCAGAAAATGACTGGTGATACAATAGCCATGTCTTAGAATAGAATAGTAGCAGTTACCTCCTCTTTCTTCACTAAAGCGAGTATTATACATGCTAGCACATAACAACGGGCCAACGTCTGGCCGACAGCGACATTTCATTTTTAGACAGATTTTTGAAACATACACAGTGTTGTTGGGGATGTAAAACCTCAAACAAATAAATTATTGTAGGAGAACTAAACACATTGAAATTTCCAATTGATATGTAGCAGACCACATTTTGAAAGTACCGTATTTAACCAAAATATTCTGAAACCTCAATGCCTTACCATACTTGTTCTAAAATTTGAACAAGTTAAAATTAGTTATCTGCCCTTGGATTTTCCATGGTGCTTTAAAAACTTGTAAGAACTTGTTTGAGTTTTATGTCCCATCAACAACTAAGATCATAATATGCAGTCATCAACATTTTCAAACAACATCCAAGACCGAAACAAAAGTCTGCAGAAGCCCTGAATCAAACTCGCAAACCCTGGTTAATGAGGTAAATAACTTCAAACTCATCAGCATAAGATAACTCACCTTTTCTGCATTTGTCACTGTGTTAGAATGGACCAACTTCAGTTCTGGGCTAACTGGCAAGTTCTTGTTGCTAGGGGATACTGGCACCCCTGAAATCACAAACAAAATATCTTAATGATCAAAATTTCTTATCCTGCTGAATAAATTAATTTAGCCACATCCATTTCTTTCACTCAGCCAATCAAATGACTTCTTTACATATTCATTCAAAGTCACAAACTGAATAACAAATAGTGAAGATCCTGATCAGATGGCTTCTTCAGAAGCCATCTGATATGGATCTACACTACTTGCAAAGGTAGGGGATTTCTTGTTCAAGGGGATAAGGGTTAATTAACTATGAAGGAAAGTTTAGAGCAGACTTTGAGACTATTTTTCAGAGAATATAAGGCGAACAGACTGCCCAGAAGTGATTCACATGTAATGTCAAGTCTCATTTATTTATTCTGAAAAATAAGAAAGAAATATTTGAAAATGGCATCAGCAAATGTTGTTATGGGCAGTTTGAGGGTCAACATGAACGAAAGAAGCTGACCAGTATGAAAACTGCATCCTACTGCACACGCGAACGCAGTAACACAATGTCTGATTGGATAACATCAAATATTTGAGTTTATTTTACAATATACATGTACTGTGGGTAACCAGACATCATCCCATCCCCGCCCATTGGGGCTTGAAGAAATAGGTTAGGATGCATAGTGCTTCCATGCAGAGCTGAAACTGACCATACACTAGTAATGGTAAACCACTTAGAAGCCTGCCCAGGCAAAGCAGTATGAGTCAGACCGTCCAAGTTGCATATATAAGCCTTTTGGTTACATTAGACAGCAGGGATGAGATGTCATTTCATCTCATTGTTGGGTAAAAGTCCCACAAAATTGGAAGCAACATCTCCAAAATTACCTAAATAGTGTTGACGGGGGCATTAAACCTCAATTCAAACAAGCAAACAAAACCAGACTTCATTACATACTGTCACTCACATTACCATCTTCAACAGTGATCTTCAACAGTGAAGATGCAGATGAGCGACCGTTATGTCATATTGAACTTTATCATATGACGTCGCGTCTGAGAGTGTAATAACGCCATGTAATATTTTTGATAATCCACTAGTGGATTGAATATGCAAATCAGCTAGATACGTCCCGTAACGTTACATGTACGACGTCCATAACGACGTCGCGTTTACTAACGGCGGAATATTGACATTTTTGTAAACAATCGATCATGAATAAAATGTATGATAAATAGAATCTTGCATCCGTGCTCATGTATAATTGAATTTATTAAACTCGTTGAGGAAAAGGGATAAAATGCTCGGCGAAGCCTCGCATTTTATCCCTTTTCCTCAACTCATTTAATAAATTCAATAATACATGAGCACTCATGTAAGATCCTCTATGTGTTTGTCAATCAAATATGAAACCTTGTGGATAGCCTTTATCTTTTGTCTCGGGCAGCACAAAACAAAACAGATATCTTCAAAAGATGAAACATATTGCTATCAAGTAAAGAAAATATTAACCCTTTAGCTGCCGAGAAAAACAACACCTGAAAATGTCGTCTGCTAATATCGTCTGCTGATGTCGTCTGCTGAATTTTTTGCGAACGTTTTAAAAAATATTTTTGCGAACTGGCAGTGTGGACTCATATCAGGCTGCTCCTAGAGGAGCAGTTTGATTTGGGTCCACACTGATTGCAAAAATGACTTTTAAAATAACTAACAGACAACAAAGCAGACAACAATTGTTGTGATTGGTATTTTATGGGTTAAATATACAAGACTATTACATCTACTTAAACAATAAAATATGATATCTGACCTTCAGATGAGCTTGAACTCCAATGCTACTGACCTAGCACCTTTATTTTTTTGTTTTGGTTTTACGACCCTTTCAAGTTCACTTATTTCTAGCTGACAGGCGTTGGCAAAAACCGCAGTATATTTACCCGGAGAAAAATCAACTGACCATCCATCCTTGCACGCCAGTTCATCATTGTACATTAAACCTTAAAGTGTCAATAAATTCTAACCTAATTTTTTATTTCTTTTTCAGATAATAAGGCTTGACATTTCATGTCCATCATCTGCTCAGCCTTATTTTCTCTGAAAATAAAATAAAAATAAATCAAAATAACTTTAAGGGTAAAGACTCATAGCTCCAGATAAGATGAGGAATCCAAAAAATATCAGTACTTTTCGGATGAAAAAAAATCGCCATATCTAGAGCTATGCAATGTGATTAGTCAACCCCAGAACTTGTCCCCAATTAATCCGGATCTGAGACTGGTAGTAAAACAATGTAAACCTTTAAAATGCAGAGAAAAAATACATCTGAAAATGTTGTCTGCTGAATCTTCTTGCAAAGTTATTGAAAATATATTTTTTTATACTGGCAAACAGTATGGACCCAGATCAGACTGCTCCTGGAAGAGCAGTCTGATCTGGTATGGACCCAGATCAGACTGCTCCTGGAAGAGCAGTCTGATCTGGGTCCAAACTGTTTGCAAAATGAGTTTTAAAGAAACCTGCAAAAAGCAGACGACAATTGTCGTGATTGGCACCTTAAGGGTTAAATCTACACCTGTCACATCCCATGATTATCGGCTCCAAACATATATACAGCTAGGTTAGGTATACAGTGACACTAAACCCTAATCATGGCTAGCAGACGGCATTTTAGAAGTGTATTTTTCTTACTTTTTACAGAAAATAAGGCTTGTTATTACTTGTGTCTCACCTATGCCGATTCATGGGCCGACAATGCACATGGAATGTCAAGCCTTAACCCATTTCAGACTGGAAACCCCATAACGGGTACCGTGACAAACAGTGCAGGCCCAGATCAGACGCTGCCGAATGCGGCGTCTGATCAGGGCCTACACTGTTTGCAAAAAGTTCAGCCATTTTCCTATTCAATTTTGAAGAAAACACAACCTGACCCCCTAAATTTTGAAATGGACTCCAGCTACATATAAGGAGGAAGATTCCATTTAGTACAAAAAGGGTTAATTACTATGAAAAATATTTTAAATCAGATTGTCGTCTGCTCTAGGAATTTATGTAGCAGTTGAAGGGTTAACTCTGAAATGAGGTGACATTTATTAAACATTACTATCTTTGGATAGACCTGACAAAAATTTTCACCTTATTTCACCTTAACACATAAAGTGATTATCATGACAGGCCAACAGCATATTCAAATATATTTAGCACAGCAGTGACCTTGAAAATAAGGTCAATGTCACCAAAACCTAATCTGTTCTTCATACTGCCCAAATGTTATATCTATGCAAATTTGATCAAAATCCACCCAGTAGTTCACGAGATATCTTGCACACAAGAAAGTGTTACATCTAAGCACACGCATATGCAGACGGGATCCGCACCAAAAACAATATGTCCCCCTACCCTTCGGTTTGGGAACATAATAATATTCAGACATCCCCTCTTATATGGGGCTATGATAACACCCATGTTGAAACTGTGTCAGTTAAACAACTGTTATATCCAAGTTAAGATCTATAGACCATTTTGACAGCTCCCGCCCATCAGGACTTGAATAGATAGGCTGCATGATGCTTCCACGCAGAGCTGTAACCGACTGCACACGAGTACTGGTATACCGCTTAGAGGATCTAAACCTGCCCAGGCAAAGTGGTGCGAGTCAGACCGTCCATATTTATAAACCCTATTGGTTTCATTGGGAAACAGGGCTTGAGATGTCGTTTCATCACAATGTCGGGTAAAAGTCCCACAAAATTGGAAGCAATGTCTTCAAGATGACCTATACAGTGTTGACGGGGACGTTAAACCTCAATTCAAACAAACCAAATAGACCATTTTGAATAATGACCATCTATGTAAGGCCATTTTGAATAAAGACCATCTATGTAATCTATACATTTTTGAAATCCATCTTTAACCCATTTTGTACCGGAAACCCCGAAACGGGTAACTGGTAAACAGTGCAGGCCCAGATCAGACCCCGCAGAACGCTGCGTCTGATCAGGGACTCAAAGTAGTCATTTTCCAAACAAATTTTGATGGAGACCCAAAGTTTTACAATGGACCCAGGAGGAAGATTCCATTTGGTACAAAAAGGGTTAACCTGTATTTTAACCATAACTATATTGTAATGATCAGTGCTTTGAAGGGGTTTCAAACAAGTAACTTTGATGGTATCCACATTTCAATTAACCCATTTCAGACCGGAAACCCCTAAAGGGGTACCCTGGCAAACAGTGCTGGCCCAGATCAGACGCCGCAGAACGCGGCATCTGATCAGGGCCTACACTGTTTGCAAAAAGTTCAGCCATTTTCAAAATAGATTTTGAAGAAAACAGAACCTGACACCCTAAAAGTTTGTAATGGACTCCTGCTATACATAAGGCGGAAGATTCCATTTTAATTATCTCGCCCCCGCCCATAGGGGCTTGAAGAAATATATGGGCTGCATGATGCTTCCACGCAGAGCTGAATCCAGCCCCCACACTAGTACTGGTAAACTGCTTAGAGGATCTAAGCCTGTCCAGGAATTGCGGTGCGAGGGGACCGTCCATGCTAATAAACCCTATTGGTTTCATTGGGCGACAGGGCTTGAGACGTCATGTCGGGTAAAAGTCCCACAAAATTGGAAGCAACGTCTCCAAAATGACCTTTACAGTGTTGACGGGGACGTTAAACCTCAAATCAAACAAACAAATCCATTTTAATAATCAATGGCTGTGGTTATATTGTATGATGAAATGATTTATATTTATGACAATTTATTTAACCAATTTTGCAACGGAAACCCCAAAAGGGGTAATAGGCAAACAATGCAGGCCCAGATCAAACGCCGCAGAACACAGCCTCTGATCAGGGCCTACACTGTTAACTAAAAGTTCAGTCATTTTCAAAATGAATTTTGAAAAAAACACAACCTGACACCGCTTACTTTTGAAATGGACTTCTGCTATATATAAGGAGGAAGATTCCATTTGGTAACAAAAAGGGTTCCCATATATGACAATGGATTCTTTCACATAATGAACTTTAAGCAAACAGTGAAGAGCCAGATCTGCAGCATCATATTGGGTTCAAACTGTTTGCCAAATGTCCCCAAAACGGGACGCTTGGCATATATGGGTCAATACTCATAGACTGTTTATATTTATGATAAGAATGTACACAATTAAACATGTCACCAAACTGTTTTTGAAGGACGCCACAGACGTGACACTCCTTCATGTTTTACTGTAATGATCCTAAGTATTGGGACTGACAGGCCTAAGCAAACTGTGCAGACCCAGACCAGACTGCCTGATCAGGGCTTACATTATTTGCCATTATGTCTGCAATTTTTGGACACCTTGCTGGATTGTGAAAGTTAAATTTTTTGGAGAATTACAGCAAGTCTTCAATGTGTCATAATTTTTAGGATTTTTACGTAACATACCGTTATATGTCTAACCTTTACAAGAATTGTTTAGAAGCCTCCGTGGTGTAGTGGTTATGCTGCTGGCCCTGTAAACCAGGGGTTGCAGGATCAATCCCGGGCTTCTCCAGACCTTCAGATGAGTCTTTAAACCGAGGTCCCATCTCCGTATGACCTTTGCTGTTAGTGAGACTTAAAACTCAAAACACTCACTCACTTTACTAGAATTACTCAAACAACACAAGGGGAATGGCTACACTTTCAAGGTGCATGTATTTCTGGGAAAGATTAGCTTCTTTTGGCCAATTAGACCTCATCAGTGACCCTCAAATATTTTCACAATTCCACAGTGGAATAAATGGAAGATATAATCTACACAATGATATAAGCCTGCCCAGGAAAAGTGGTGGGTGTCGGACCGTCCCTTAAACCCTTGAGGTTTCTTTGAACGAAAGGGCTTGAGATGTCATTTCATCTCAATGTCGACTTAAAGTCCCAAAAAAATCAGAAGCAACTTCTCAATCAAAGTACTGACAGTACTGAGGAAAGTTGATTTATGAGGAATAATTATTATATAACAATGTTAGTCGTAAATCAAGCAGTTTACTAGATATTTTGTTGAAAAATCTAGAGACTAACTTCCCTATCACAGATCCTGGTGTATGAATGTCATTTGACGTGTCACCAGTAACAATTCTGATTCTGATTTGACAAGGTCCCAGAGGGTTAAAACATTCGACAAAGAAAAAAATGATTCATCGGTTGTTTTGAGTTTAACGACAGGTCAACCCTAGTGGATCATTTTTGTCTTCTCCAAGAGAAAGGGGGAAAAGAGATAGAAGAGACAGTAGAGGAGATGATTTGTTTGTTTGTTTGTTTGTTTTGATGTTTAACGTCCCCGTTGACACTATAGGTCATTTTAGAGACATTGCTTCCAATATTGTGGGACTTTTACCCGACATTGAGATGAAATGACATCTCAAGCCCTGCCGCCCAATGATTTTGTTTGTTTGATTTGAGGTTTAACGTCCCCCTCAACACTGTAAAGGTCATTTTGGAGATTTTATGGGACTTTTACCCGACGTTGAGATGAAATGACATCTCAAGCCCTGTCGTCCAATGAAACCAATAGGGTTTATTAGCATGGATGGTCCGCCTCGCACTGAGGTTCCTGGACAGGCTTAGATCCTCTAAGGGGTTTACCAGTACTAGTGTGCGGGCTGGATTCAGCTCTGCGCAGCCCATATATTTCTTCAAGCCCCTATGGGCGGGGAAACCAATATGGTTTATAAGCATGGACTCGCACCGCTTTGCCCGGGCAGGCTTAGATCCTCTAAGCAGTTTACCAGTACTCGTGTGCGGGTCTGTTTCAGCTCTGCCTGGAAGCATCACGCAGCCCATATATTTCTTCAAGCCCCGATGGGCGCAGGTCGTTGTAGAGAAGATGAAAGTAAGGGACAGAGGAGAAAGAGGAAAATGAATGGAAGTGTAGAAACAGAAGAAATAACAACACTCCCCCTCTCTACCATTACCTGCTGCAAGGACAGCAGGTGTTGCCCAATTGTAAGTCAGTATCAGCTGGACTACCGAGTGGCACAAGATACACATCGCCATTGCCTCACTCAACAACCCCCACGAAGAAAAAACGGAAGAAACAAAGATAAATGTGTCTTCTAATTTCTTCATGATCAAACCGTAAATTTCTAAATTAGGTCAGTAGATATCTGCTAATAATCTTACAGAGAAGTTTTTCTAGCGGGCACATGATGTCTTATCAACGTCGCATCAACGTCGCACTGATATGGTGATGCACATACGTTGTGCAGCCTCTTCGAGCTATGTTCCTTCGGGCGTCGGAACATAAAAAGGAGAATAATTTGACAAAAAAAAAAGATCATTTTAAACCATTTGATTTAGACACTATAACCCTGATCAGACGCCACATTTACCCAAGGCAAATCAAAATACGTTTATTCTAACCTGTACGGGGTCCTAAAACATCAACCCATAAATGCCAATTAATTGTTTCAATTCTGGGACATTATGATACAGTTAAGATCTGATCGGTGTCTTCACTATTTGCTAAAGTACGGAACACAGCTAACAATTAGAGCTCTCGAAAGCAGGCAACTTGCAGGTCAGTAAAGGGTTATTTAGTCGGTCGCTGATAAGCTAACCCTTTTAACCATGTAGACCTGTGCAGACGCCGAGGTAGAAATACACTGTTCTATGCAAACCTTGTAGATCCCAATAAGACGGCATGTAGCTAGAGCGTCTCGCCATAATCTACATGTACACTGTTTGTCATCATGTCAGTGAACTAATCAGAAATCCCTGTCTATAAGAATATACGTTTTTAAAGCGAGAAGAGTCCTGTTTCGAAACTCAGGGATGAAAGAGTAAAACATAAATATCATTGGAAAGCGCGTAGGAAAATAGTCCCAGAGTACTGTTTCTTTTTGGAATTTGTCTTTCTGTGCTAATTTATATGCAATCCGTATAAAGTGCCGAAAACTGAAATATTTTGAAAGACGTTCCATGCCTGCAAAATTAATTTTAAGAGTTCATTTGGACTATTTTATGCAGCAAACAAACAGCGGAAGTGGAGTACCGCAGCCCAGTACCGGAAGTACAAATGTAACTAGAGCTGTCAGTGAAACTGACTAGGGCCCCGGCAGCGCTATCAGAAATTTGTGGACGGACAGACGGACAGACAGACAGACGGACAGACAGAGTGATTACTATAGGGCACCCACACTTTCAGTGCGGGGCCCTAATGACATAGAAACTTGATTTTAAAAATCAACTTTCAAAAATGACCTAAATAGTGTTGACTGGGATGTAAAACCGGAACACAAACATGTAAATCATCAGCTGGACAGACAATTCACATTATGAAAACAGGCCTATACAAATACTTTGTAAATTTTATGGCCGAAAAAAAGAAAAATTCAAAATGAAAAATTCTAATATTTTTTTTTATTTCTGCTCCAAATATAGATTGTGGGTACAAGTTAGAAACGCCTCATCCAGGCGGTTCTAAAGAGTACCCAATATCTATATTTTAGAGCAGAAATAAGAAAAGTAAGGTTTACCCTGTAAACCCCAGTTTTGCAATATAAATGAGGGGTTCAAACATATATAGGTGTATTCTTGATGGCATGAAATGTAGAGAAGGAACTGAGGAGATAAAGTTGCCAGCTTCTCTAAAAATTTCTGTGGTGCTTTAACCCATTTAGTACCAGAAACCCCCAAAACGGGTACCCTCGCAAACAAAATGCGGCATCTGATCAGGGCCTCCACTGTTTGCTAAAAGTTTAGCCATTTTTCTAAATAAAATTTTGATGAAAACACTACCTGTCACTCCTAAATTTTGAAATGAACTCCTGCTGTATATAAGGAAGAAGATTCCATTTGGCACAAAAAGGGTTAAGGTTCAACTCCAAGGTACAGGTTGAAGGCTTTCCTTAGCAAGACATTTAGCAAAGACAATATCGCGATATTTTTTTATTCCTTTAGTGGTGGTGGGGGGGGGGGGGGGGGGGGGGGGTGTTGGCATTAAAACATGTGCTTAGGCATTAGATTCATCAGAATTAACCGTTATCCTGCTAAATAAATTAATTTAGCCACACCAATTTTTGACTATTAATCAGTCAAGTTACTTGATACAAGTTATTCACAGAGTAGACCATGCACTGGATCTACACTGTTTGCAAAGTTTGGAATTGTCGTCTTAGTAGAACAAGTAATCCGAAATCAAATTTCATTTCTGCAGGGTTTTTTTTCCCCAAAAATGACATTTTGTTTTGTGAAAGAGCTCAGAGACTGCAGCAATACATACCCAACATTTGTGTGAAGCACTACAGCGCTGACAAAGGCTTTCTAACAATAGACAGTATGCATGTGTGCATGCATGGATGAACATGCAAGTGCATGCATGCATGTGTGCATGCATGCTTGCATGCATATGTGTGTGTGCATGCATGCATGCATGGGTTATGTGTGCATGCATGTGTGCTTGCATGCATGTGCGAGTGTTTGCATTTATGCATGTGTGTGTAAATGCATGCATGAGTGCATGCACATGCGTGTGCACTCATACGTGTGCACTCATGCATGCAACAATCCTAATAGGAAAGAAATCCACTGAAGTATAAAGGTAATATATTACTTTGAAAAAAAAGGTCAACTAAAAGGTAAACCTCGGACGACTCCCGCCAGACGCCTGCCCACCCGGACATCGCTATTACAAAGGACGGATTTTTTTAAAAAAAAACCTGTCCAAAAATCAGTATGAAAATGTTGTCTGCTAGTCGTGTAAGAAATCAAACGCCAGTTGAATCATGACAATTGTTGTCTGTTTTACTTAAAAAGTCAATTTTGCAAACAGTGTGGACCTCTAGGAGCAGTCTGATAGAGGTGCAGTCTGATCTGGTCCACACTATTTGCCTGTATGAAAAAATATTTCTGAAAAGATTGCAAGAAGATTCAGCAGATGACATAAGCAGACGACATTTTCAGATCATGAGATGTAGTTTTTCTCGGCATCTTAACCTTCAACCCTGCAGACTAGTAAAGTTACCTGGATGCAAACAGTGTAGATCCAGACAAGATGGCTTATCATGAGCTACCTATCAGGACCATGTGTGCCACCCTTTTAATTGTTTTGGGAAAAAAAAAAAAAAATTATGAAAGGACAAGTAACTTCAGAAGAACTAATCATGTGAAGTTGACCACAAAGCTTTGTAAACAGCTTGTGAACACAAATTTAACCCATTTTGTACCCAAAACTCTGAAACAGGTAACTGGAAAACAGCAGATCAGGGCTTACGTTCAGCCATTTTCCAAATAAATTTTGAAGAGAACAGAAAGTGACACCCCTAAATTTTGAAATGGATATATGCTATATACATCCAAGGTGGAAGATTCCATTTGGTACAAAATGGGTTATCTCTTACCCTGCTGTTCACAACAACCCTTTTCTTTGCAAACAGTGTAGATCCAGCTCTGATCGGAAGCCATCTGATCAGGATCTACACTGTTTGACATTCAGTTTATGAATTTGTAGGAATAAATTACATCAAGTAATCTGATTGGTTCAAAGTCAGAAATGGGTGTGGCTAAACTGAATATTCAGCAAGATCAGGATTAACTTGTTTGTTGACGGGCCTCCTTGGCCTAGTGGATAAGAGCGCGGACTCTTAGTCATTAGGTCTCTCACCGCCGTAGGTTCGAGCCTCGCTCTGGCCACGTGTGAGACGCCAATTTCTGCAACGGAAGGTCAGGTGGTTTTTCTCCGGGTACTCCAGTTTTCGCCCACCTCTGATTAACAATCGGCTCGATATAAGTGAAATAATCTTGAAAGGGCCGTAAAACCCAAAACCAAAAAAACTTGTTTGTAAATAAGCCAACTTATGAGAAAAGAGTACTTATCACACAGGTGACTAGCCAAGGTTCAACCATAAAATGTCAACCACGACAATTGTCTGTTTTGCGGTCTGCCGGTTATCTTTTAAGTATTTTTTTTGCAAATAGTGTGGACCAGATCAGACTGCTCCTGTTGGAACAGTCTGGTCTAGGCCCACACTGTTTGCCTGTGAGCATAAATATTTTTTAAAAGTTTCAAGAAGATTCAGCAGACGACTAAGACATTTTCAGATGTAGCTTTTCTCAGCGACTTAAGGGTTAATCCTTTTTGTACATTATGGAATCTTCCTCCCTATATATAGAGCAGGAGTTCATTTCAAAATTTAGTGCTGACAGGTTGTGTTTTTCATCAAAATTTCTTTGGAAAATAACCAAACTTCTTGCAAATAGTGTAGTCCTTGATCAGATGCAGCAGAATGCGGCATCTGATCTGGGCCTGCACTGTTTGCCAGGGTACCCGTTTTGGGTTTCTGGTACAAAATGGGTCAACCCATTTCATACCGGAAACCCCTAAATGGGTACCGTGGCAAACAGTGCAGGCCCAGATCAGACGCCGCAGAATGCGACGTCTGATCAGGGCCTACACTGTTTGCAAAAAGTTCAGCCTTTTTCCAAACAAATTTTGAAGAAACCACAACCAGACACCCCTAAATTTTGAAATGAACTCCTGCTATATATAAGGAGGAAGATTCCATTGGTAGAAAATGGGTTAAGCAGAGTCTTGATGTAGTTTCTGCTGCTTGAAGAATGGATACATGTAGAATGTTACATGTAGCTTCATGCCATTACGAAAACACGCCTATACAAATACACTGCCAATTTTTTGGCCAAAAATTAGTAATTTTAAGATGAAAAATTGTGATATTTTTCTTATTTCTGCTCAAAAAATAGATTGCCGGCACTCGATAGAACCGCCTCGTTGAGGCTGTTCTATTAAGTACCCACAATCTATGTTTTAGAGCAGAAATAAGAAAAATAATGTATACCCCCTTAAACCCCAGTTTTACTATATAAAAGTGGGTTATGAGGGGGTCAAAATTATATAGGCATGTTCTCGTGATGCATGAAGGGGCTGCATTGTTTGTTTTTGACTGTCCAGTCATTTTACCTAGCCATACATTTCCTGGGCCGGCCTATACATGTACGTATTAAAGTTTGCAAGAAACTGACAACTGCCCTTCTTAAATCAGCAGAAGGGAGAGAATGTTGGCAGAAAAGAAACCAGAAATGCATCCACAGGACTCGGATGCCGCTGCCTGAAAATATGTTTAAGTTTGGGACACACCCAAGCATGAACGGACAGGGACAACACTATTATTTGCCCTTCTACCATTCCTCGAATGGTGGTTCCTCGAATGGTGGGGGCATTAAAAGGTGAAAAAGCCTACAACTTCAGTACACAAGTAGTCTATTTATTTTAACAGATAAATCAATGATAAATCATTCCCACCTTTAGAATCTGACATGAAACTTTAAAGTCTTGGGCTGAAGTGCTACCTTGTTTAACTATATTTCCAAGCTGAGCTTTAATTAGTCCTGAAACACATGTGACAATGTTTCCATATGGTGTACATATTGCCAAGTTTAATAGTTATTAAGTCACATCAAGAGATTTGTGAAAAATGAAAGGTGCAGATAAGCCTGCACATCTGTGGAGACTGATTAGTAACATAGTCTTCACTGCTTGGACTTTACATAAACTCAAGGTTCTGACTAAAATGTCACAACATTTGTACCTGTGTGCAGCTGAGCAGACTGGTTTGTGTATTGTCTGTTCATAAACAATGAAGGTAAGTTTTCTTGTGAGGAGACTTAGTTAACCTAGTAAACCCCCAGGCAGTGCAATAATGTAAAACATGGTTCAGGGGAAGCAACTCAAGCAGTACATTTATTCACCTTATTTGCATTATCTGCTGGTTCCTAGTCTGAAGGTTATGTGTTGGAAAAACAGGTAACCAGACCCCCCTGACCTTTCAAGGTCAGGGGGGTCTGGTTACCTGTTTTTCCAATACTGACAATGTGCAAGCTGGGAGCCAGCAAATAATGCAAATATGGTGAATACCAATGAGGAAGTTACTCTACGATTTATGAACATACATGTAGGCCAACATAATCTTGTACTTTTTCAAATAATATGTTATCATTCTGCCAACACAAATTCAAATCTGACATGAGGAAAACACTAGGGCTCAATCTTTCGAAGATTTGTTAGCTTAACAAAATTATTGGTGGTCAAAATGTTAATTGTTCTAGCTGAATATTCATTTAAGCCACACCCATTTCTGTTTATCAGCCAATCAAATTACTTGATGTAATTTTTTGCTACAAATTCATAAACTGAATGCCAAACAGTGTAGATCCTGATCAGATGGCTTCTTCAGAAGAAGCCATCTGATCTGGATCTACACTGTTTGCAAAGATAGGGGTTGTCGTGAACAGCAAGATAAGGGTTAATTGTTCTAGCAAGTACAATATCTACATGACTGTACTAAATAGACAAATGTAGGTAGCTTTTGGAAAGTTTAACATGGCAGAATATATGGCTTGGGTACCCATTCCCTTCAAGGCCTGCTGCCTTTTACTTTCAGATTCTAGCAATCTAATTCTGAACTTAATGAGCAGGCTGCTGTGGTTTTAAATGAGCACCCAGAAACAATGTTTGCTGCTAAAATGAACAAGAGGGCCAAGAGGGCCCTGAATCACTCACCTGAGTATCAGTGTCTCTAGTGCATTCTTGGCCCAAGGGCTATAATTTGAACAAACTTGGTAGCGGTCCACTAAATGAAACTTCATACCAAATATCAAAGACCTGGGCCTTCTGGTTTCAAAAAAGAAGATTTTTAAAGGAATTCCCTATATAAACCTATGTAAAACCAATGGGTCCTGGAGCAGGGACATTTTTGGCGCCAGGGCTATAATTTGACCAATGTCCGTAGAGGTCCACTAGATGAAGTTTCACGCCAAATATCAAAGGCCTGGGCCTTCTGGTTTCAGACAAGAAGATTTTTAAAGGTTTTTTCCTATATAAGCCTATGTAAAACTAGTGGGTCCTAGCACGGGGACATTTTTGGCCCCAAGGCTATAATTTAAACAACCTTGGTAGAGGTCCATTAGATGAAGCTTCATACCAAATATCGAAGACCTGGGACTTCTGGTTTCAGACAAAAGATTTTCAAAGGATTTCCCTATATAAGCCTATGTAAAACCAGTGGGCCCTGGCGCGGGGGCATTTTTGGCCCCAGGTCTATAATTTGAACAATCTTGGTAGAGGTCCACTAGAAGAATTTGTTTGTTTGTTTAAGTTTTAACGTCCCCATCAACACTATGTAGGTCATTTTGGAGACGTTGCTTCCGATTTTGTGGGACTTTTACCCGACATTGAGGTGAAATGACTTCTCAAAGCCCTGTCACCCAATGAAACCAATAGGGTTTATAAGCATGGCCAATCTGCCGCTTTGCCTGCGCAGGCTTAAATCCTCTAAGCAGTTTACCAGTACTCGTGTGTGGTCGGTTTCAGCTCTGTGTGGAAGCATCATGCAGCCCATCTATTCTAGATGAAGCTTCATGCCAAATATCAAAGACCTGGACCTTCTGGTTTCAGACAAGAAGATTTTTTATACACCTATGTGAAACCAGTGGGCCCATGGCAGGGGCATTTTTGGCCCCAAGACTAAATTCTGAACCATATTGGTAGAGATCCACGAGATGAAGGTTCATACCACGCAGGTTCAGAGAAGATTTTTTAAGTTTTCAGTACAAAAATTCTATTTTTAGCTCCTGTGACCTAGATGTGCAACTGACCGGAACCATTTGAACAACTTTGAAAAGGGACCACCTGTGAAGTTTGGTCAAAATCCGATCAGTGGTTAAGGAGAAGATGTTGTTTGAAGAATTTGTTAACGCACGGACACACGCCCGCACGACGGACAAAAAGTGATCCAAAATGCTCACCGTGTCACTATGTAACAGGTGAGCTAAAAAATAAAGTGCGCTGTTAATGGCACCCCATAGCAAATCCCCAGGTATAAGGTGGAGCCAAATATAACTCTGGTTGCATTCCGGCCAGTGGTTAAGTAGGATAGAGCGACAAACTTACAGAAAAACAATCTGAGGCATTCACAATATCCCCAAGTATGAAGATAATGAATAATAATATGCCATTTGGAGACTTAAAGAATTCCCTACATCACATTAGTGTGTTATTCTAATGCTTTAACCCTTAACCTTTGACCTGCTGAATATTTAAATATGCAACACCCACCAGTGCTTATCAACCAATCAGATTTCTTTATGCAAATCATTGCAACAAATTCATAAACTGAATGACAAACAATGAAGATCCTGATCAGAGCCATCTGATCTGGATTTACATTGCTTGAAAGATAATTCTTATCCGGGCTCAGCAGGACAAGGATTAAGACGCAGAGAATAAGAGGGCCCAATAGCCCTATATCACTCACCTGTGAACCAGAAAATCATTAGTGTAGGAGACCACTTGACATTGCTACATACTAAATATCTGAGCTCAGGCAAAGCAGTGTCCATGCTTATAAACCCTATTGGTTTCATTGGGTGACAGGGCTTGAGATGTAATTTCATCTAAATGTCGGGTAAAAGTCCCACAAAATTGGAACAGACATCTCCAAAATGACCTTGCAGTGTTGGCAGTGATGTAAAACCTCAAATCAAACAAAATCTGTGCCTTATGGTTTTGGAAAAGATCTTTTTTTAAGTTTTTTCCAGTATAAGTCTATAGAAGCTAATGAGCCCTGGGGCTTGGCCAATTTTGACCCAAAGGGCATGGTTGGCAGGATTTATGTACATGTAGGCGACCATTTTGTGTTGATATATACTAAATATCTAAGGTCTGTATTTCATGGTTTCAAAGAAGATGTTTGTGCTTTTTTCGATTTTAAGTTTGTTGGAGTTAAGGGGCCATAGGATTTGGCCAATTTGGACCCCGGATTGGCATGATTCATGAAGGAGACCACTCGACATTGCAACATGCTAAATACCTAAGCTCTGGGCCCTGCAGTTTCAGAGAAGAAGATTTTGAAGCTTTTTTTCCATCATGAGTCTATGGGAGCCAAGGGGCCCAGGGGCGTGGCCCATTTGGACCCCAGGAGCAGGAAATATGTAGGTGATCACTTGCCATTGCTACATGCTAAATATCTAAGCTCTGGGCCCTGTGGTTTCAGAGAAGAAGATTTTTGAAGCTTTTTTCCATTATGAGTCTATGGGAGCTAAGGGGGTCCCAGGGTGTGGCCCATTTGGACCCCAGGGGCATGATTGGCCGGATTTATGTAGGTGACCACTTGCAATTGCCACATGCTAAATATCTAAGCTCTGGGCCATGTGGTTTCAGAGAAGAAGATTTTTGAAGCTTTTTTCCCATTATGAGTCTATGGGAGCTAAGGGGCCCCGGGCGTGGCCCATTTGGACCCCAGGGGCATGATTGGCAGGATTTATGAAGGTGACCACTTGCCATTAATACATGCTCAAATTTCTAAGCTCTGGGCCCTGTCGTTTCAGAGAAGAAGATTTTTGAAGCTTTTTTTTCCATTATGAGTTTGTAGGAGCTAAGGGGCCCCGCGGCATGGCCCATTTGGACCACAGGGGCATGATTGGCAGGAATTATGTAGGTGACCACTTGCCGTTGCCACGTGCTAAATATCTAAGCTCTGGGCCCTATGGTTTCAGAAAAGCCTTTTGAAGCTTTTTTCCATTATGAGTCTATGGGAGCAAAGGGGCCCCGGGTTGTGGCCCATTTGGAACCCTGGGGCATGATTGGCAGGAATTATGTAGGTGACCAATTGCCATTGCTACATGCTTAATATCTCAGCTCTGGGCCCTGTGGTTTCTGAGAAGAAGATTTTTGAAGCTTTTTTTTCCATTATGAGTCTATAGGAGCTAAGGGGCCCCGGGGTGTGGTCCATTTGGACCCCAGGGGCATGATTGGCAGGATTTATGTAGGTGACCACTTAGAATGGTTTCTAAGATATATGGCCCTTTATGAAGTGGAGGGGGGTGGGGCATGGCCCTGACGCATCCAGGGGGGGAGGGCTCAGTAAATGCCGTTTTTCAATTTCCGCCATTATAAGTCTATGGAATTGGAAAGGCTAAGTTGCCATAGCAACCAAACCAAGGAGCCGATTTTCATAATAAACACAAACTTTCAATCATCAAGTCATGCTACAGATGAAATTTTGGATCTGCTAACCCTGTGGCTTCAGGAGATGTCATTTGAAATTGTTGATGCTAGACGACGACAGACAACTGCCTATCCAATAAGCTACCCGGGAGCCTTAGGCTCTGGTGAGCTGAAAATGTCACTGATACCTATATGGAACCACTTTGTTGGAAATGGCCCAACTTTTTCCTGCCCCAAAGGCCATTGGTCCATGTTCTTGAATTTATTGGTCGAGCAGGATTTATGTAGGTGACCACTTGATGTTACTAAAAGCTAAATATCTAAGCTCTGGGCCCTGTTGTTTCAGGAGATTTTTTTTATTTTTCCTGTTGTAAGTCCATGGGAGTTATATGTTGTCATGGCAACCAGAATTCCAATCTGATCAGCCCAAAAACCTTATGCAGCCTTTCCCCCTACTTGATGATGCTTCTCATGAAATGCGATCAAGATTGGCCATGGAAAATGAAAGATACACTTATTTGAAATTGCAAAATGTGATCAAAATAGCTCATGTGACAGGTGAGCTTAAAAAATAATGTTTAACTTAAGATGATAAGCACCGAATAATCTAGATGAAAATACACCGCAATGAAGTTTTCACTGCCTAACTATCAAATTCATAAGACAGTCCACCATGAGCAAAACTTTATCATCCCGACATTTCTCTGATGAAATTGTGTTCCCAATTTTGGTGATTTGTCCATAATATTTTGACCAGGGGCCTTTTCCCAAAATACCTGGCCTTAAGCCCTATAGGCCTACTAGATCAGCAACCACCATGGCATCTGATCAGGATCTTTACTATATGAAAAAATTTCGAACATTTGCAAGGGGTTTCACACCACTTTTTGGGAATGGGGCCGGGGCCTTTAGAATTGGGGAAATTAGTGACATTTTGAATGAAATTGGGAAAAAATGTTATAATCATTTTGATGTAAAGGAGCAGTCCCTATAAGGCCCATTTTATGGCCCCTTTTGATTTTCTTTAAACTTTGCAGACTCAAAATAGGATGTATTTGCTGTAATGTGGTGAAATTTCAGATCCGCAGATGTAATGGTATTGGCTCTATGAGCAACCAAAGTGGGTGGGGTAATTGAACCCCATTGAGAGACCCGTGGTTCTTACGCTATTATCTCTAGCACAAAGCATCCTGGCAAGTGGGTCTTTTTAGCATTGTTTTGACCTTTATAGATGTTAAACATAATGTATATGTTTTTGTGGAAAAATTCTTCGTTTTACCACTATACTCACTTATAAGTCGTACCTAAATTTCATCTAAATTTACTGACCGTCTTTACGCAAAACCACAACATAAGTTTATTTCCAAAGCTACTGCAAAAGTACTTGACAGGGATAATTAAGATATAATGGGCATTGCCAAATTATGAGCATTTCTTTCTTCTAGAATTACTTATAGAGTTATCTGCCCCTGAATCCATTTATGCTTTCAGGTAAACCAAGAAATGATGCTTGCAGAGCCCTTCAAGCACTGGCTTACCCAGTCCCTTCACTTGTATATAATTTTGGAACCTTCAATAGTCTCTGGCCTTTGATTCTGGTACTCTTTGAGCCTTTCATTTAACTCTTGACAACACATACATGGTCGACCAACTGGTAGGTGTTTTTTTTTTTATGAATTTACCTATCAAGTGATTTCGACAGCCAGTCTTAAATAGATTATCAGCTTTGGCTGACCAACAATTGCTTAGGGATTTGACAGGAAGCAGATCCTGATTTAGACACCGACAGTTATGGTAGAAATCCAGTAAACGAAACAAGCATTCAATATTTTACACCTGAACCCATGGTGATGGTTGGCTGGACATACAGGGTCCTTCATCCCACTGGTAGTCTGTGCTACTGACCATTCTAAGGCAGTGGTTCTGATGTGGTTCATGTAATACTTTGGCTTGTTGGTGTCCCCTTTGTGTGTTACATTTGCTGTGTGTCTTTTGTTTAACATTTTTATCACCCCTTGTGAGGAAGAAATTGTTGATTTTTTTGCATATGTGTTTTGTCTGACCTTGATTTGGCCACATCTTGTGATTGTGGCTTTCCTTGAACCTTTCCTTTTTACTTTTGTTCATGGGTTAACAAGTCTGATGTTTGACTTTGGTGTGTTTGTCTTCTATCCTGTTCTCTATCAGACCGAGAAGGATGTTACTGTTACAAATGAATTTAGTGCTATGTATATTCCCGGTAACCATCTATCCTTTCTATTCATCTTCATCAGACATACTTGATGGACTCCAAGTGTCTATGTGAGCTCTGTTAAGTTTAGTGTCATTATTTTCTGTATTGTATCTTAAGTACCAGAGTACATATGCTATATGTGCACAGCAACCAACTGTGCGTGCCCCACTTCGGCACCGACAGTACCACCCACTAATGGATTTAGTCCTTGACTGCACTCGATCCATAAACTTTTACGTTTTGCTGGTCAGCCCCCGCCCATAGGGGCTTGAAGAAATATACAGGCTGCATGATGCTTCCACGCACTAGTACTGGTAAACCGCTTAGAGGATCTAAGCCTGTCCAGGAACCGCGGTGCGAGGCTGTCCAGGAACCGCTGTCCGTGCTAATAAACGCTATTGGTTTCATTAGGCGACAGGGCTTGAGATGTCTTTTCACCTCAATGTCGGGAAAAAGTCCCACAAAATTGAAAGCACCGTCTCCAAAATGACCTTTACAGTATTGACGGGGATGTTAAACCTCATATCAAACAAACAAAACGTTTAGCTGGAAGTATGCCTGGAAAGAATCTTGGCTTTAAATATACTTTCCTCCTCTTTAGGGATCAAGATTTCATACCGCCCATTCTCATTGGAATGCTCATCTGAGTAACACTGAGCTTGTTTTAGCTGATATATGCCCATGCTCAAATCCCTAAGCTCATTTTCAGCTAGTTGAGGAAACTTCTAAACCTGCATCCTGCACCCTTTTCCCATTTAACACGTTTTCCCCCAATCATATTTTAGTACTTTACCCTGCAGCTTGTTAGGACTTTTCCCCAATGCCATCATTCTATTGGTGGCCGGATTTGAACCAAGCACCTTTCGAATGTAAGTCTAACGCACTAGCCACTGAGCTATCAAGGCTATTTACTTTTAATAGAATGTGATGTAGAGCAAAAGAATAAATACAAAAATTCATGTAAAAACAAGATGTGTTTGTGAAACACTGATGCCCCTGGACAGCGCATGCTAAATATGAAAGCAGTACCACTAAGCAATCAAAAGAAATGGCCAATGTTCAAGTCTTAAAAAAGTAGGTCAAGGTCACAAGGTAAAAAATTATGAGATCATTGGAAAGGTCTTGTGACATAGAATACATAGAATGAACATGTGAAATATGAGAGCCCTATCACTTACCAATCGAAAGTTATGGCCAATGTTAAAGTTTTTAAAAAGTAGGTCAAACTTCAAGGTAAAAGTCATGAGGTCAAAATTATGGTACCAGTGGAAAGGTCTTGTGAAAAAGAACGCACATGTGAAATATGAAAGCCCTATCACTTACCAATCGAAAGTTATGAACTATGTTAAAGTTTTTTAAAAGTAGGTCAAATGTCAAGGTTAAGGTCACGAGGTCAAAAGCTATCGTACCACTAGAAAGGTCTTGTGACAAGGAATGCATATTTGACATATGAAAGCCCTACCACTTACCAATCGAAAGTTATGGCCACTGTTAAAGTTTTTAAAAAGTAGGTCGAATGTCAAGGTCACAAGGTCAAAAATTATGCTACCACTAGAAAGGTCTTTCGACAAGGACTGCACTTGTGAAATATGAAAGCCCTATCACTTACCTATCGAAAGTTATGGCCAATGTTAAAGTTTTCAAAAGTTTTGGAAAAAGTAGGTCAAAGGTCAAGGTTACGAGATCAAAAATTATGGTACCACTGGAAAGGTCTTGTTATAAGGTATACACATGTGAAATATGAAAGCTCTATCTATTACCATTCAATAGTTATGCCCAATGTTAATGGTTTTGTAGGCAGACAGACAGATCAAAAACTATTTGCCCCCCGAATCTCGATTCCGGGGGCATAATAAGTGTTGTCATCCAATAAAAGATAAATTTCTTTATTTCTAGACATTTCTGTTGTAACGAATGTGAACAGTTATTGTTTCTACCATCAATTATAGTATGTGCTAGTTCTTACTGTTCACAAGTATGATTTGTGAAGATGAATTGACACAAAGCCATGGAAATTATGCAGTAGAAATAGCAAAGGGGTGTATTTGACCCACCCATATTGTTTTAAGTCATTATCAAAGAGGATATGTATAAATCACCTAAAAGCTTCATTAGATCGACAGAAAACCATTGTTTGCTGATTTTTTGACTGGTTTTGAAGTATCCTTTTTGCATATATTTATAGATTTTAAATATGACAGAAAATATGACAAAAATGGATTCAGGGGCAGATAACTCTATATGTAATTATAGAAGAAAGAAATGCTCATAATTTGGCAATGCCTATTATATCTCAATTATCCCTGTCAAGTACCTTTGCAGTAGCTTTGGATATAAACTTAAGTTGTGGTTTTGCGTAAAGACGGTCAGTAAATTTAGCTGAAATTTAGGTACGACTTATAAGTGAGTATTATGGTAAAGTGAAGAATTTTTCCACAAAAACATATACATTATGTTTAACATCTATAAAGGTCTAAACAATACTAAAAAGACCCACTTGCCAGGATGCTTTGTGCTAGAGATAATAGCGTAAGAACCACAGGTCCCTCAATGGGGTAGAAATACCCCACCCACTTTGGTTGCTCATAGAGCCAATACCATTACATCTGCGGATCTGAAATTTCACCACGTTAAAGCAAATACATCCTATGTTAAGTCTGCAAAGTTTAAAGAAAATCAAAAGGGGCCATAAAATCGGCCTTATAGGGACTGCTCCTTTATTATTTGAACTGCTTTACCACGAAGAAATACATACGACCATGAAAATGAATTAACCTAGCTTTGGACGCTGCAATTCATTTGTTTGATCAACTACAACTGCCTGCCTGTACATAAGTTATATCTAGTAGAACCCATTTGTAAAGTGATTGAGCCTGACAGTTTCAGGGAAGTCTGCCTTGAAATGAGAAAATAAATTTTATACTTGTGCTTTTTCGATATTTTGCATGAAGTTCACAGTCCCAGTTTTACATGTAACACACTGGAAATGATGATGTTGACTACTGGTACCGTTCGAAAAAATGGCACAAATTCAGCAATTTCGGATGATATTTTGTGAAAGTATAAGTAGCCAAAACCTACAAATGGGTGTTTTTTCTCCTTGAAATCCAAAAGTCTTAAAGAAGTTGATTAAGATACAAGTCAATACAGAAGTGAAGGCAATGATCAGGAATCGATACAATTAACCCACAGTTCCTATCAGACACCAAAGGGAAAGAAACATAAACATGAAACAACAGACCCCAATAGAAACATCAATAGCGAAAGCCAAAATGACAGTTACTTTCCCACAAAATGGCCAATTGGCTGTCCAAAACAAAATAATATAAATGATACAAACACTCAAAGACAAACTACTCTTGCTCCAGTTAACTTCAACAGTAGAAAACAATGCAATGTCATCTGACTCATCAGTTTTCGTGGCTTTCGGAAACAGACATTTTTCTGTCCTTTTGTTGTTGTTTTTTTTTTTCAACTTCTGATTGGGATTTTTTCCAACCAATTGTGAAAAAAGGATACTTTTTTCCAATGGGAATGGAGCCGAATTTCAGTCCCAAATTATACAGATCGAGAGCCATGTTTGCTAAGCAAATTTCTAATGGCAATTAAACCAGGTACCCCACAATTCAGAAATGGACTACTACTCTATATTTCGTGGAAGATATAAAGGACAAAACATTTATTTATTTATTCAACAAAGTAAAAAATTCAAAGATACTGGGAAGACTTGGGCTTTTCATTTTAATCCAAGTTTTATACAGGTAGGTGGAGCTCGACCATAATGATGACAAAACAATGCAATAAAATGTCACGCTGTGTCTCGCTGGGTCACAACAGTCCGACAACTGCAGCCATCTTGCTGTCTTGATATTTATCACTTATCAACGCATAAGCGAGACATCAGGTTTTGTCACCATGACAGATTGTCACTGGGAAATGAGACAAATAGAAATATCTCGCTGACTGTACTGTATGCACAAGAAAGTGTGACGAATGAACGAAAGAACAAGCCAGAAGCAATGTGCGCCAAGGAGATGATTAGTGTAAGCAACTTTGCTTGTTTTTAAATCCTGTTGATCTTTCTAATATGCTAAAACATTCTTGTTACATATCTGTAATTGAAAAGAAGTTAATAGCAGGGATACAGACTAACAGGCGCCTAAGAAGCCTAAATTTTGGCCTGGGCGCTTAAGCTTTGAAAAAAAAATGCCTATTAACTTAATGTAAAATTTGGATTTATGGCAGCCTGGGCGCCTAAAGCAAAATGCTTAGTCTGTATCCCTGAACATGCTGAATAGGAGGTTTTAGGAATTCTGTTTACGACGACATTCTTGCGCATCAGCAAAGCACTGGCCGTCAGTTGAAACGGCCATTGCTATTCAAATGTAAGGCACAACTTAAAATGCTAACAATATTCAGACATTTTGAGAGACAATATACCTGATTACACTGAAATAATGCCCAAAGAAGGAAAGAATGATAGTTTGCGTTTATTTCTGATATTCATTTATCCTGGATCCGTTGTTAATTGACGAAAATCTCTTCGTGAATGACCCAGGTCAATGGCTTGAGATACCGTTATTCACATAATCACAAAAGCTTACTTACAAACTCGTAAGTTTTTGTGTAACTTTTCGCTTTATTAGCTATCCAAGTAAAGCTATCACATACGGACAGAACTTAGATCTATCTATTCATCCATCCATCTACTGACAAACTGACAGACCGACTAACAGATGAACGGATGGACAGTTATACAAATAAACATACTGGCACTTGTTAAAACATAATGAGTGGACTGACAGACGGGTGTTGAGTCAATGTTGGCTCGCTGTCATGCCCTCGTCACCCACTCCAACTCACTTTAATGTCACATGAC
The DNA here is from genome assembly GCA_963580285.1 of Lucinisca nassula. NCBI lineage: Eukaryota > Metazoa > Mollusca > Bivalvia > Lucinida > Lucinidae > Lucinisca > Lucinisca nassula. The sequence continues at coordinate 159,249,460 of OY757015.1, forward strand.
CGTTGAGATGAGAGCGAGAGAAAGAAAGAGAGGTTTGAGGGACAAACTGACAGTAGACAGACCGACTGACTAACAGACAGAAAATAAGACAGACAAATAAACAAACTGACAGTTGAAAAAAAACTAATGAGTGGACCGCCATGCCGTCGACACCCACTCCAACTCACTTCTATGAGAGAGGTTTGACGGATCCAAGATATTGTAGAGCTTAGCTAGTAAGCCATTAAACTTTTTTGTACCAAATGGAATCCTCCTCCTTATTTATAGCAGGAGTCCATTTCAAAATTTAGGGCCGTCAGGATGTGTTTTCTTCAAATTTTATTTGGACTTTGGCTTAACGTTTTGCAAACAGTGTAGGCCCTGATCAGATGCCGCGTTCAGCAGCGTCTGATCTGGGTCTGCACTGTTTGCCAGGGTATCCGTTTTGGGTTCCTGGTACCAAATGGGTCAACCTAGGGGTAGGCAGGTTGAACAAATCTACCAGATTTTACTGCTTGTTTGTTTGATTTGAGGTTTAACGTCCCCGTCAACACTGTATAGGTCATTTTGGAGACGTTGCTTCCAATTTTGTGGGACTTTTACCCGATACTGAGATGAAATGACATATCAAGCCATGTCGCCCAATGAAACCAATAGGTATTATAAGCATGGACGGACAGACTCGCACCGCTTTGCCTGGACAGGCTTAATTCCTCTAAGCAGTTTACCAGTACTTGTGTGCAGTCAGTTTCAGCTCTGCGTGGAAGCAGCATGCAGCCCATTTATTTCTTCAAGTCCAAATGGACAGGGGCTGTCCAGATTTTACTGTAAAATCTTGCACTTGCCAAGGAGTGTTTCATGCTCATGAAAGGGTGTCATCTGTTTGTTTTGAATTGAATGTTCAATCCAACTGAGTCTTGATGGGTCCGAGCACTGGGCAAATGACCTCTTATTAAGCAACGCTGTAATACAGACTTGCCTACCCCTTGAGACACAGAGTTCTCGAAAACGCCGAATCCGGCGTATTTTTACACCTGTTTTTGCTTTTGTACGCTTAAAATTTCCTGCCGTGGATTCTTAATTACGCCGTTTTTTTTCGCCTGACGCGTCCGTATTCCAATGTAAAAATGATCTCAATCACATCAAACTATGACAGCAGGTCTCCAATTGATCTCCAAATTTAGCTACCGCTTTCAGATCAAAAGTTTACCGTTAATCGTCGATGCCAGGCTTGTTCAAGCATTACCTAGCGAGGACAGTCGTCTGTATTGCTCTCTTGGCCAATCAGAGCGCCACGGCTAGAAGATTGACAGATCAGTCCTGCGATTTGCGAGATCCAGGTGTTATGTGTCTCGTGGCTGATCAACGTTAATTGATGTTTTGTTTCCGGATACTTGTATACACAGTTGGATTATCGGTAATTTGATTGTTGAAAGAATGTCGGAGGCCTAATTAAAGGATGTGATAATCTAGTGTATAAATCGTCTTGTTTACGATTAAAGAAATCTATGACTTGAGTGTGTCACATTTGTCTTTATTTTTTATGAAGTTACCTTGATTAGGCCGAAATTAATTATCAGAAACCATGAGTAAAGTGTTGAACTGCCTGCTAATAGTGGAGGTTCGAACCAGACACCTGTGGCATCTGATCTGGGCCTGCACTGTTGGTTTTTTTTTTTTGTCCCCATTTGGGGATATTGTAATGGTCTTCGTCGTCCGTACGTACGTCTGTCACACCGGATAACTCCTCCTAGACGGTTATAGACGGTGATAGATAGAAACTTGAAACTTTGGGAACTGATAGATCATTGGTCTGGGGAGTGCATGGCATATTCAGAATTTTGATCACGCCCCAAGGGGTGGGCCCAGGGGGTCAAAAATCAAAATTTCCAGAACATGGTCGTGTAACAACATATCAAAGAATCCAAATGTTTCATATGCCTTTTTATGTACTTAACTAGGATGTAGTGCATGACCTGAACCACTCCACTCCTGGCTTTCAAAGCCTAATGTAATTTATCCATTCTAAATCACAATCTGAGTGACAGTGTAACTCCTGATTAGATGGAAGCCAACTGATCTGGATCTCCACTGCAAGAAAAGGGCTTGTCATGTTAAGCAGGATAAGGGTTCAAGCCCCCAAAGTCATTTGAGTCGCACTCTACAGCCGTACGCATTTAGCAATAATTGACACACGTTCTTTAGGGTCAAACTCCAACTTTTCAAAATTTGACTCCAACTTTTCAGATTTGAATCTAACTTTTTCCATGGATGGATTCTTAAACTCCTGTTTTCAAAATCCTAATGAGAACTCTTGAGACAGAAAATAGTAAGATCCACCGCAAAACACTGTAAAATTCAAATTTTATTCTTAAGGGTTTTAAGGTATCCAATGCGAGGTCAAAATAAGACCATTTCCCTTTTTTTTTGGCAATAAATCTGCCGATTCAGCTTTTCTTTTTTCCCCCGTGTTTTTTCCCTTTATAACGGCATCCATCTTGTCGCTCATACCGAAACATATTTGTTAAATGAACTGTGATTGAATCATCTCCCTATCATTAGCCAATGAAATTTAATTATACCTGCTTTTTCGAAAAAAACAAACAAACAAAAAACGGGTATATTACTTTCGTCACAGGTGTCCCTCCAGACATCCGTCCTTCCGTCTGTCACGTTTCTTGTGAATGCAACTACTTTTTTTTATTTCTTTACCTACAGTGACCAAACTTGGTACATACATTGCTTGGGGACTGCAGATGTGCATGAAGGTGTCGAAATTTTCATCTGACCCCCTGGGGTCATCGCATGAGGTCAAAGGTCAAATTTCTAAGAAAAGGCTTGTGAATGCAACTACTTTTTTATTTCTTTACCTACAGTGACCAAACTTGGTACATACATTGCTTGGGGACTGCAGATGTGCATGAAGGTGTCGAAATTTTCATCTGACCCCCTTGGGTCATGTGGTGAGGTCAAAGGTCAAATTTCTTAGAAAAGGCTTGTGAATGTAACTTCTCAATTGTTCTATTCAGTGTACACATGCATTTCTAAGTGTGTTGTCCATAGAAAAAGTGGGTATTTGCGATGGTGCACCATCAACTGCGCGATTCTAGTTTAATTCTGCAGCGAGAGTAAGCCAGGAAAGACAAATATTGTCTTCTTCCGGTATAAACACGCACTTACCTGAACCGAACTGAAATAATCGCGCAGATTTACCGATTTTTTACAAATACCGAAAATCGTACGGAATTCGGCCGTGGTCGTAATTTGGACATGAAAATAGTAAGCCTTACGACCAAATCTTGAGGGTAGGCAAGTCTGGTATTATCGCCAACGCAACGTTCTGACGTTTCATCGACATTTCAATGTCAAATTCAATGCATCGCTTTGATGTTGGTATGGAGTTTTTGACACTTTACATGTCTGTTGACATGGGGAGTTATTCAACGGCAAACTGTAATTGGCAAACTGTAATTAACATTTACCTATATTCGATAATTGCTGGTATGCTAAGAGAGAGAGAGAGAGCAACATGTAGGCCATGGCACACCCAGAGGGAGAGAGGACCCTTTGGGTCTTATGTACAACATATCATTAAGAGCAGTTAACTAAAAAAATAACACTTGCCGCGAAATTTCACACCTGACAGCATATCAGTGTTTCTCCCATAATCTTACATTAGAATTTGCAAAAGTTTAAAATAATTCAACTGTTTTACGCTCTAATTAACACTTTGTATGTCCCACTACCTTGAAGCAATACAACAGTTGACAGCAGGGCTTTTCCCCATTCTATTTTTAGGAAGTATGTCACGAAAAAAGTTCCTATATGGTATAAGTAATGTGCTCCAACTTTTTCGGGACATAATAACCGCACATGCTAAAATGACATACTAGTACAGATTACTTGTCTCGTAACAAAAAAAAAAAACATGCTATTTCAGCACACAAGTTGGGTTTTCTTAATGCAGTAAATGCACCATAGACAATTCTATCTATCTATCTATCTTCTGATACTGCGTTGGTCACATTTGACCATTACCGCAGGTGTATATGACATACACTCCAGGTTTGCAGGATGAAAGCCTACACAGTAATCATGTAATTACGGTAGGGATCTTTAACCTGCACAGGGGATGGTTCTCCCTGCACAGGGGGCCTCCAGTTAACGTCCCGATCCGAAGGACGGTGCACTTTATGACATTCATCCCTGAAAATGATGCCAATGGAGCGTGTTCGGTAGTGGTCGGAATCGGAAGAATTTTCATGATCGATCATCGGAAGATGTAAGTGACCAATGATCAATCATTAATCGATCAAACATAAAATTATCAGGCAGAATGAATGTGATAAACGGTATCAGTAGTCGGCTTTTCCTTTCTCTATGTGTATTCTCGAAATCTTTCAGGTTACCAAAAAAGAAAGATAAACTGATTTAGTATTTACCCTAAATATTTAGACACTTTTGAATGAAATTATTACCTATCATGCATCAGAGGCAAGTGCACTAACCACTGGCCTATCAAGGATACTGATTTCCAGATGAACCTTGGTCTGCCTAATAGAGGCATGTGATTGTATTTTCAAAAGCAAGTCGCTGATGATTTTCATGATATTTTTGACAATTTACCTACCATTGAAGGCATATGATTTTGAGCAGTGACGGCAAATGGCTCTGCTCATGTCCAGTGTTGCTTTGGACACTGAACCGTCGCTCTTTTTGTGGAAGCCGAAGTGTTTCCACGCTATAGATCTACTTTTTCCACCTGGAAAATCGAAAAGCGTCGTTTTGGCAGCCATTTTCCGGAAGCAGTTGCAGTAATAAAACCGAAACAAACCGCAACGTCCAAATCCCGTTAAAAGCCGGAACCGAGTAATCGAGTACGGAAAAAAGTACCGATCATCAACTCGGAAGTCAGAAAACGAGCAATGCTCGACGAACTCGATTAATCGGCCGACCACTAGTGTTCGGACACCGAAATTTTATCCCCGCTGCCGGGGATCGTAACCGGGACCTCTAGCATCAGAGGCAAGTGCACTAACCACTGAGCTATCACTGTCTGATTCTTTCAAATGTATAAAAGAATTGAAAACCAAAATAATAGATACCTGTCTCAGTTACTGGCTTTCCTTTATTCCAAGGATTTGTTTTTGGTATGGGCGCTTCTACATAGTTCACATTATCAAACTTTTTTACAGGCTCTTCTGTTTTTTTTGTGTTCTTTGTTGATGACTCTGTTGCATCAGGTGAGGCTGGTCCATTGGAAATATTTTTCTTTGGTTCCTTGGGCTTGGTCTGCTGAGGCTCAGCGGGTTGAAAATTTTCTGACCCTGCAGCTCCGGGAGACGTCACAGATGCCATGACAATGGTTCAACTTTTTAGTTATATGGCCCTGTTTCACAGTCAATCAGCCAGCATTGCAAAACTATGAAGGACAAACGTCACTAGATCAAAAGTGATTGCTATGTGATGAAAATATGTTAAACAATCAGCAACAAACTAACGATAATGGAAAATCCATACATGCATCAAGTAGCTTCTTTCGAAAAGCCTCAAAAAGAATAGAAACTAAACCATATTGAAAGTTTTGTGAAAAAAATCTCACGACAGTCCACGTTGCTTGGAAAACAAACGTTGATAATAACCCTTTTTTCACTGACTGACAGGAGTTGTCGACAGCGACTTCAAGAACAATTCATTGACTTTGAGGCTGACACGGTTCGAGCCAGTGTCAGGCTCATAAAAGGGACAGTTTCTTGTTTAAACTTTATCAACAAATGATTTCAGAGCACATGTCGCCATTACTGTCTAAGAGGGAGAGTTGCGCATGCGCCTGAACATTACTGGTTTTCCGCAAACAATTCACGTAAATATCAGTAAACGAAAACCAGGGGATACTGCATTACCTCCCCTATACGCCCGTGAGTCGTTTCGCCCGGGGTCATTTCGCCCGGGGTCGTTTCGCTCTAGGTCGTTTTGCCCGTGGTCGTTTCGCCCCAATTTGGTGGGCCGTTTCGCCCAAATAATTATTTAGGCCCTACGCATTGAGTTTTTGTTTATAATGGAGACAAGGGGGGTATGGGGAGTCGCTGTGCTCTGGCCTGTTTATTTAGTATCTATTGCTTATGAGCTTTATATTGTAATATCCTCGTTTGTGCAGCTCAGAATCAGAATTATTACTGGTGACACGTCAAATGACATTCATACACCAGTACCTGTTTTGTTTGTTTGTATTGGAGTTTAACGGCCCAGTCAACACTATTTAGGTCATTTTTTAGCCGGTCAGGTTACCTATCAACACTTTCCTGGACAAGCTTATACGTAAGCGTTTAACCAATACAGTGCACATTCTTTCGCCAGAAACTGACAACTGCCCTTCTTGAATCAGCGGAAGGGAGAGAATGACCGTAGAAAAGATTTCATGATCAATCTCCATGAAACAATGTTGCCGACCCCGGCGGGAGTCGAACCCGCGTCCTCCTGATCACCAGTCAGACGCGCACCCGACTGAGCCACTGAGGCCTCCAGGACCTGTGATATGGGAAGTTAGTCCCTAGCTCTAACCAAAGAGGTAAACTTAGCTACACAATGCTCAGCACCTTCAGCCGTCGAAATAATCGAATCGGGAAGGGCATTCCAATCTCTAATGGTTCGGGGGAAGAAAGATTCTTTATAAATATCCGTTCTTGCAGTAAGGGTCTGAAACGTCATTGAATGGTGCTTTTTGGCTCATCTGTTGGAATGCTGGCAGCACCCTTTAGACCTTTGTATTAGAGTATGAGCCTACTGTCTCTTCTCCTTTCCTTGAGAGACTCCCATCTTAATTTTCCTAGAATTCCAGCCATGCTCCCAGTTTCAAAGCAGTAATTTCCAGTTACAAATCTAGCAGCTCTATTCTGAACTTTTTCAATTTCTTCATTGAGGACTACTCCGCTTGGATCCCAGATGCAACTACCATATTCCAAGATTTGGCGAACAAGTCCCCTGTATGCAGTCTCTTTCACATCCTGAGGACAATGATGGAGATTTCGCCTCAGGAAACCAGGTGTTCTATTCGCCTTTGTACACATGTTGCTAATATGTGTATTCCATCTCAAATCGTGAGTGATTGTCACACCAAGATACTTAATGGAATTCACATTTTCGAGGACCGTTCCCTCTAAAGTGTAAGAAGCCTCAATTTTATTAGATCTCTTCCTAGTTATCTGCATAATATTGCATTTAACTGGCTGAAATCTCATGCCCCATTTTCGGGCCCAACATCATAATCTATCTATGTCAGCCTGAAGTTTCAGTGAGTCATATGTATCTCTAATTTCCCGGTAACAAACACAGTCGTCTGCGAACAGTCTTATTTCTGAGCCAATGTCTGCGGAGATATCATTGATGTACAGAGAGAACAATAGAGGACCAAGAACAGTCCCTTGCGGGACTCAAGACAAAACTGGCGCCCGTACTGAAGATTCACCATTAACAACAACCCCCTGTTTTCTGTAGCAAAGGAAGGAATCTATCCATTTCAAGTCTTTCCTCCAATTCCACAACCAAATAATTTGGATTTAAGTAGATCATGCGGAGGGGTGTCAAAAGCCTTCTCGAAGTCCAGAATAAATGTGTCCACCTGCCCCCCTTTGTCCAGGATTTTTGCCCAATCATTAATAACCGTGCTCAACTGAGTTTCGCAACTATGCCTTTTCCTAAATGCATGTTGTCTGTCTGACAAAAGTTTATGTTCATCCAAGTGGGCCATGATGTTTGAGCAAACTATGTGTTCAAGCAGTTTACGTAGAACACAGGTCAGTGACACCGGGCGATAATTTCGAGCAAGAGCCCTGTCCCCTTTTTTGAAAAGTGGACATGTTCGCTAGTAGCCATTCTTTTGGAATTTCACCCGTATCGAGAGATTGTTGGAAAAGATGAGCAAAAACTGAACCTAACTCGTTTGCTAGTTCCTTCAGGACTCTAGGATGAAGCTCATCAGGCCCTAAAGCTTTAGAAGGGTTCAAGCCTTTAAGTAACTTGATCACTCCTGCCGAGGATACAACAATATTTTCCATGAAAGGGGCCGATCTTTCAGTCAATGGGACCTCGTTGAACTCAGTTTTATTAAATGCATCACTGAATTGACCAACCAATTCCTCTGCCCTTTCAGAGTTCGATTCAGCGACCCCATTCCCTCCTCTTTTATTAAGGGGTGGGATACCTTGCCTATCTTTCTTCTGGCTATTGATATATCTGTAGAAGTCTCTTGGATTTGCCTTTACCATCACCTACCAAGTTATTAACATACAGACCATGCTGATTTTTGATGTAATTTTTTATTTCAGCTGGACGAGCTACTAACGACTTCTGCGTTAGGTTTGGGCAACTGAGCAGCCAAATATTTGATAATTTTCTTTGATTGAGGTTTAATGTCCCCGTCAACACTAATTACGTTATTTTAGAGACGTTGCTTCCAATTTTTTGGGACTTCTTCTTCTTCCTCGGTAAGGATAGCAATCTTCATAGAATGTCGGTTACCCTGTATAAAACTGCGATGCCCGATAAAACAGATAAAATACCCCACATCCCCGGTTTTTACCAGACAATGAGATGAAATAACATTTATCTATCTATCTATCTTCTGATACTGCGTTCTTTGGTCGGGCCCCTCGGAGTCTAACTGTTGGTTTTCTTTTGCTCCAGCAATTCTGTTGTTGTATGCTGTCGAGTTCTCAACCTTGTTTCACCTCTGTAGCTTTTTTTATTTGTATGTTCTCGGAGATGTTACACTGATGAGTTAGGAAGCCTTCATGCGGAATAAACATAATTAGTGTATACCGCGACAGAGGTAAGGGCGAGGATTATGGCCATGTAAAATCGATTTAAGCACCCCCCCCAGTGGAATTCTTTCCACTAACCGTTCCAAGGCGGGTTTTCTGTGGCGGTTTATTTATGTTGTTGTTTGTTACTTACTGTGAGTGTCGTTTGTGTCTTTTTATTTTGGATGGTCATTTGGCCATTTTGTGGGAAAGTAACTGTCATGGTCATTGGATGGTCATTTGGCCATTTTGTGGGAAAGTAACTGTCCTTATGGCCTTCCTTTGTTTAGGTTTCCATAATGGTCTGGTCGCTTCATGTTTGTGTATCTTTCCCTTTGGTGTCTTTGATGGGTGGAGTAAGTTAATTGCATCGATTCCTGATCTTTGTTTTACTTCTACTTAGTAGAGGTCACCGCTACCTACAAAAGTATAACGACGGCGGTCCGGATATGTTTCAGGTCAAGAAAGACGAATTGAACTATTCCATGTACAGTGGATACGATATACAAGGTGAGTATGGCTGAGGCGAACCGAACCGACACTAAACGGACATATGACAAAGGTGCGTATGACGGAGGCGGACCGAACCGAATCGACACTAAACGGACCTATGACTAGGTGATTATGACGTTGTGGACCGAACAGAACCGACACTTACTGCGAGACTCTACAATATGGATCAAAGTGAACAGAACCGAACTGAACCGAAGCTAAACGGACCTATGACATACTTCCCCACTCAGGGAAATGGCGTACCGACATTTACACTAATACAAGGTAGGTATGTCCAATCAAACCATCAAAAGGTAAACGGTAAGTATATGCCATGCCATAGGACTAGGTAATTGTGGGAGATTGTATCTTGTCAAATATCTCTTTAGAACAAATCGCGGCGCTTGATAGTTGGCATTTATAAATTTGCGCAGCCTCAGAGAGAGAAAAAACAACAAAAAAAAAACAAAACAAACAAAGCAATACATAAAACACACAATGACTTATATGATAAAATAACAGCAACATGACTAAAACCTGCGCAACAGGAGTAATGGAATAAAGCTAGACTTAAGCCCCATTTAACCCCCCAAGTGGAAATCATTCCACTGACCGTTCCAAGGCGGTTCTTCTGTGGCGGTTTATTTATGGTGTTGTTTGTTACTTACTGTGTGTATCACTTGTGTCTTTTTATTTTGGATGGCCATATGGCCATTTTGTGGGAAAGTAACTGTCCTTATGGCCTTCTTTTGTTTAGGTTTCCATTATGGTCTGGTCGCTTAATGTTTGTGTTTCTTTCCCTTTGGTGTCTTTGATGGGTGGAGTAAGTTAATTGTATCGATTCCTGATCTTTGTTTTACTTCTACTTTACCAACTAGCCAAATCATTCTGTACTTATGAGCTAGCATTTTACAATATAACAATTTCAGAGGGGTCGACATAAATAGTACATGGCTGATGTTGAAGCTGCGATTGGCCAGTTCTCATCCAATGAGGTGGTCGTCTTTGTCTTGATCCTCTCCTTATGGCATCTGGAACAGAATTCAACGTTTCATTACCAGAAGGTAATCTAGAATTACCTGTGCTTTGACCTGAGTTGCTAAAACTCTGGTCTCTATATTGATAAGTCGCTACTCCTACTTGTTTATTGAGATTCTCAGCTGCTGCGCACGAACTGGTCGCATTTCTCAGTTGTTGTCTTGTGTTCGGCTTTCTTCTCTGAGGGATAACATATCTCGGAATGATACTTTCTCTTCTTTCAGCTGATTGTTCACTAGAACAGCTCGAACTGTCTGCATCGTATTCTTTGTCAGTAACGTTTTCTGCTGTATGTTTTTGAGATGATTTCAGAGGTCTGACTTCAGATGGAAGCGGCAAACCACTGCATGGCAGCAGTTCCTGTGCAATAATTTACTTTTTGTTCTACTGTGCTCTTGCTGAACTTCATAAAAAGGGATGTTTGGAATAGGTTGACTTTTCACAATGTAGGGATGCTTACTCCATGTTTTAGCCAACTTCTTTTTACCTTTTAGGCCTACATTCCTGGTAAGCACTCGATCTCCTGGCTCAAACTTGTGATTTCTAACTTTCTGATCGTGGTACACTTTGTGTCTTTGAGCTGACCTTTTAGCTTCCTCTGATGCTCTGTTGTAGGCATAATCTAACCGGTTCCTAAGTTGTCCATATAATCTTGATGACCAGTAGGCATACCTGGATCTTGTTTCAGTCCTAAAACGCATCTATGGCTAATCTGGGATGACGTCCGTATATCAGGTAAAAAGGAGGGTACCCTGTACTATCGTGTTCGGCAGCGTTATACGCGGGAGTTAAGGTAGTGGCATAAGACTTCCAGTCACTCTTCTGTTCGTCACTGAGTGTTCCTAGCATGTTTAAAAGCGTTTTGTTATATCTCTCTACCATTCCATTTCCCATCGGATGATATGGTGTAGTTCTTGATTTCTTCACTCCAAATATTTCACACAGTTTTCTGACCACTTTAGATTCAAAATTTGCCCCTTTGTTATTGTGCAACATTGATGGAAATCCGTAGTGAAGAAAGAAAATTTCATACAAAACTTTGGCTGTTGTTGATGCCTTCTGGTTCCGGATTGGTATAGCTTTGGCATATCGGCTGAAGTGGTAAGTAATTACTAAGATATGTTCCTGCCCTCCCTTTGATCTTTCGAACGAGAGAAAATCAATGTATACCAGCTCTATAGGTGCTGTTGATGTGATATTTACATGTTCATTGGCTTTCGTAGGGGCTGTTTTTCTACTAACACAACTGCCGCATTTTTGAACTCTTTGTTTGATGTCTTGATTCATTCCCGGCCAAAAGAACCGCCGTCGGATAAACCATGTAGTACGATCTCGACCATTGGTGTCCCAGATCATCATGGTAAGCTTTAAATACTATGTCTATCAAGGTTTTGTTTGTTTGATTTGAGGTTTAACGTCCCCGTCAACACTGTAAAGGTCATTTTGGAGAAGTTGCTTCCAATTTTGTGGGACTTTTACCCGACATTGAGATGAAATGGCATCTCAAGCCCTGTCGCCAAATGAAACCAATAGGATTTATTAGCATGGACGGTCCGCCTCGCAGGTCTATCAAGGTAGATGGCAAAACTAACTGTTCAAAGTCTTCCTCATTCATAATATATTTTCTATACAAAATACCACCTCTCAACTTGAAGTTATCCCAAGCATGCAAGTATCTTTTGTCCAGCTGGTTTCTATCTATATCTTCTGAAGATGGTCGGTGTCCTTCAATTAAGCTGTCAATTATGATTCTGACACTATCATCTGATGCCTGTGCCTTATAAAAAGTAGAAGTAAAACAAAGATCAGGAATCGATACAATTATCTTACTCCACCCATCAAAGACACCAAAGGGAAAGAAACACAAACATTAAGCGACCAGACCATAATGGAAACCTAAACAAAGGAAGGCCATAAGGACAGTTACTTTCCCACAAAATGACCATATGGCCATCCAAAATAAAAAGACACAAGTGATACTCTCAGTAAGTAACAAACAACACCATAAATAAACCGCCACAGAAGAACCGCCTTGGAACAGTCAGTGGAAAGATTTCCACTGGGGGGGGGGGGGGGGGGGGGGGCTTAAATCGATTGTTCGTGGCCACAATCCTCGCCCTTACTTCCGTCGCGATTTAGACAAATAATTTGTTCAGTCCGCATGAAGGCCTCCTAACTCATCAGTGCAACATCTCCGTGAACACAAAAAATCAAAGAACCACAGAGGTGAGACAACGGTGAGGACACGACAGCAAGAAACCACTGAAATGCTGGAGCAAAAGAAACCCAACAGTTAGACTCCGATGGGCCCAACCAGAGACAGAGCATCAGGCACCAACCAACATTACCTTGAATTAGATCTCTCTAATTCTCAATAAGCCTTTACGTTGGAGCCGTCATAGAATCTGAGGCCTGACCCACCGGCGTGCAATTAAAGAGGGAAGCAAAGTTGCCAACCGTGATTGGGTTAACTACCATGCATGCAGTCTGTCGTATAACATCCATGTTGTACCCAATCTTTTTATATCGAAGAATGATTTTACGAAATTGGGTGCTGAAATCAAATGCGGTTTTATATTTTTCTGAATTTATATACTAAGTCACCATAAAATTCGGGTTCCGATAGACCTTGTTGCAGAAGAGATTTAAGTCCAATATTGAATTTTGAAATTAAATCAGAATTGCGTCTATAAAATTTTGAAAAGGCTTTGCGTAGTTTATGGTAACGATAACCCTTATTAAGGAGTTTAGCCGTTAATAATTTATTACGAGTGTTGAAGTCAGTTACATGACTACACACTCTAGCAAATCGAATTAATTGCGAAATGTAAACGCCATAGGATGGCGCACGAGGAACATTACCATCCAAAAAAGGAAAATTTACAATCTCAAAATCAAAGTCATCGCGTTTATCATAAATTTTGCACGAAACACACCCATCTACAATAGATAGATGTAAATCCAAAAACGGGGCCTCGGTATCAGAAGAATTTGCTTTATTTAACTGAAGTTCTGGGGGGTAATCCTGGGTTCTAAGTGCTGTGCCCTGCAGTATTTCTGTTGAAACGTCTTGGTCCTTTCCTACATCTACAACATGCTCATCATCTGGATGCATCAGTGTATCTGATAAAGGAACCTGTCCAACTGTCAAAGCAGTGCAAATAGCCTTCAAGACTTCTGGGAACATTGTAGTCTCCTTTTCTTCTTTCCTCCTAGACAACCCATCGGCATCTGCATTTTGCTTGCCACTTCTATATGTTAGTAAGCAGTTGTAGTTGGATAGCTCTGCCAACCATCTCTGTCCCGTTGCATCCAATTTCGCTGTTGTAAACACATACGTCAGTGGATTGTTATCCGTCAAGACATAAAAAGTGGCACAGTACAGATAGTCGTGAAACTTTTCTGTTATGGCCCACTTTAAAGCCAGGAATTCCAGCTTATGCGCCGGTAGTTCTTCTCCAAACTACGACTTCCACAAGCCACAACGCGATCTTGACAATCCTGTTGCTGAACAAGGACTGCTCCAAGTCCAGCTGTGGAAGCATCTGTGTGAAGTTTAAAGGGCAAAGTGTAGTTTGCAAAAGCCAAATGGGCGGATTAATCAGTATGCCTTTCAGAGTTTCAAATGCTATTTGTTGTTTCTCTGTCCAATTGAAAGGCGCTTTTTTCTTTCTGTCCTTCACTTGTTTGTTGGTACTGTGTCCTATGAGGTCATTGAGTAGCCTGGCGATCCTGGCATAGTTTTGAATAAACCGGCGATGTATCCAGTGAATCCTAAAAACGCTCGGAAATCTTTAACAGTCGTCGGTACAGGCCAGGTTCGGATGGACTCTGTCTTTTCTGCATCCGTCTCAATACCCTTCTCCGAGACAACATGACCCAAATAGGTCACTCTAGATTCCATGAATTCACATTTGTCGGCAGTCAACTTCAGATTGTGCTCTTAGAGTCGTGAGAAAACTGCCTGCAAACGTTCCAAATGTTCGAATGTTGACGAGAATATTACCACATCATCAAGGTATATGAGGCAGTCTCTCAAGTTCAGCTCCCCCGTACAGCGTTCCATCAATCTCTGAAATGTAGCTGGGGCATTGCAAAATAGAAGTAGAGGCAATGGCATGCCCAAAAGGCATGCGATTGAATTCATAAAATATAGAAGTGGAGACAATGATCAGGAATCGATACAATCAACCCACAGCTCCCATCAGAGACACCAAAGGGAAAGCCCATAGTGCCTACTTGGAATGTAGTCTTCGGTTTGTCCTGTTCTCTAAGTTGGACCTGCGAATAGCCACTTCTAAGATCTAATTTTGTAAAATATTTTATGATCCGGCTAACAAGTGGAGTGTATCCTCGACCCTAGGAATGACATAGGCATCTTTTATTGTTCTGTTGTTTAATGTTCTAAAATCCACACAGAAGCGAATAGATCCGTCCTTTTTCCTCACAATCACAATATTTGATGAAAATGGGCTAGTACTTGGTCGTATTGCGTCAGCTTCCAACATTTCTCTTAGGTGTTCTCTGACTTCTTGAAATAGTGCAGGTGGTATTCTTCTGTGTGTATCTTTAAATGGTGTTTCTTCATTTAAGTTGATTTCATGTTTAACTAGATTGCAGTTGCCTAAATCGGTTATTCCTGTTGAAAAAATGTTCTTCCATCTGAACAAAAATGACTTCAGTTCCTCCTTTTCTTCCGATGTTATCTTCGAATCTCCAAGTTTAATCCCTGGTGGTAAGCCTTTCTCTGTGTAGTCTTCTTGCTTTGTCACGTGTTGTTGATTTAGGTGTATTCTCTCTTCATCAGCTTCCACAGGATCAATATTTCTCAAAAGTTTTACCTCATGCAATTCGGATAAATCAGTTCTTGGTTTGATGGTAAGAACTTAAGCAAACATATTATAGACGCGGACTGGAATTCTTTGACATTTTTCACCTCAGTCTACTGAGATCACCCGGGACAATCGCCAAGTCTGGAAGTCACTGCGGTTTCTACATCCTTCTTTTTTCTAACAAAGTAGAAGTAAAACAAAGATCAGGAATTGATACAATTAACTTACTCCACCATAAAAGACACCAAAGGGAAAGAAATACAAACATTAAGCGACCAGACCACAATGCAAACCTAAACAAAGGAAGGCCATAAGGACAGTTACTTTCCCACAAAATGGCCATATGGCCATCCAAAATAAAAGACACAAGTGATACACACAGTAAGTAACAAACAACAACATAAATAAATCGCCACAGAAGAGCCGCCTTGGAACGGTCAGTGAACGAAAACCTGAAATCGTGACTGTTTCATTTGGTTAAATCTGAACAGTTGTATTATTGGTTGATTTGAAAATTCCCATGTGCGTTTGCTGTAATGCAACAAAAGCATTCGTCCACTGATTTGGAATTCCTGTACTGCTGGTACACATGCATTACATTTTGCTCTACACCGTGATATAGCGGTAGTTCCCACAACCACAGGTACTTTCAAACTATAGCCCGTAGTTGGGAGTACAAGAGCCGCGATTTCAATTACTTGGTCTCCTAGAAAAGGAACTTCAAGATTGCACGCTATTGCTCCGAAATAGGTCAATATGTTGCCACCCGCTGCTTCAACTTTCAAGCCAAGTTCCTTCACCGAATGCATCTCAGGCAATTAATTCTATTTGCTAGAGTGTGTAGTCATGTAACTGACTTCAACACTCGTAATAAATTATTAACGGCTAAACTTCTTAATCAGGGTTATCGGTACCATAAACTACGCAAAGCCTTTTCAAAATTTTATAGACGCCATTCTGATTTAATTTCAAAATTCATTATTGGACTTAAATCTCTTCTGCAACAAGGTCTATCGGAACCCGAATTTTATGGTGACTTAGTATATAAATTCAGAAAAATATAAAACCGCAATGACTTCAGCACCCAATTTCGTAAAATCATTCTTCGATATAAAAAGATTGGGTACAACATGGATATTATACGACAGACTGCATGCATGGTAGTTAACCCAATCACGGTTGGCAACTTTGCTCCCCTCTTTAATTGCACGCCGGTGGGTCAGGCCTCAGATTCTATGACGGTTCCAACGTAAAGGCTTATTGAGAATTAGAGAGATCTAATTCAAGGTATTGTTGGTTGGTGCCTGATGATCTTTCTCCTGTTCGGGCCGATCTGAGTCTAACTGTTGGTTTTCTTTTGCTCCAGCATTTCAGTGGTTTCTTGCTGTCGAGTCCTCATCGTTGTCTCACCTCTGTAGTTCTTTGATTATTTGTGTTCACGGAGATGTTGCACTGATGGGTTAGGAGGCCTTCATGCGGACTGAACAAATTATTTGTCTAAATCGCGACGGAAGTAAGGGCGAGGATTGTGGCCACGAAAAATCGATTTAAGCCCCCAGTGGAAATCTTTCCACTGACCGTTCCAAGGCGGTTCTTCTGTGGCGATTTATTTATGTTGTTGTTTGTTACTTACTGTTTGTATCACTTGTGTCTTTTTATCTTGGATGGCTATATGGCCATTTTGTGGGAAAGTATTTGTCCTTATGGCCTTCCTTTGTTTAGGTTTCCATTATGGTCTGGTCGCTTAATGTTTGTGTTTCTTTCCCTTTGGTGTCTTTGATGGGTGGAGTAAGTTAATTGTATCGATTCCTGATCTTTGTTTTACTTCTACTTTGGATTCATACTTTTGTAGAAATCCGCAGAAACTGTTGTAATTTGAGATCCACTATCTATAAGTGCTACCGTTTCTATACCATTCAATTCTATTGTTGTTTCATTACTTATGCCAACCAAGTTTGATAAAATGTCAAGTTTCTTGGGGCTTTTCTGGAGTTTGTCCCCGGTCTGCCCCTCGACGGCAACATGTTTAAAGTCTTATTACTAGTTTCTTCCTGTCTCTGTTTCTTAGTTCTATCCTGTTGCTGATATTGTTGTTGAGACTGCTGTGATTGAGGTGCTTGTTGTTGGCTCTGTGGTCTAACTTGTTGCTGATTTTGTGACCGGTTCCATGGTCTCCAGTTACCTCTTGTTTTATTAAGCTGTCTCATCTCCTTCTTCAAATCTATCAATGCCTTGTACATCATATCTTGCTTAGATTCATCAGCCTTATTTTCTGCCGACGTTATGTTTGTGTTCAAGACCTGCTATTGCGCATTAGCATTTGTCTTCATTGAGAGTTCTTCTGTTCTCACAGCCTTTACCAGTTGTTCATAATCCGAAATTGTTCTGTAATCTATTTTTGTTGCGTTCTTTAACCTTTCACTACGAAGAGATCTCCAGAACTTGTCTTTAAGCAAAGTAGAAGTAAAACAAAGATCAGGAATTGATACAATTAACTTACTCCACCCATAAAAGACACCAAAGGGAAAGAAATACAAACATTAAGCGACCAGACCATAATGGAAACCTAAACAAAGGAAGGCCATAAGGACAGTTACTTTCCCACAAAATGGCCATATGGCCATCCAAAATTAAAAGACACAAGTCATTTTTCTCATCTTCTTGAACATGACCCTTGTCTCTAGCCTTTTGCATGATCTCTTCCAGTCTTAGACCCCAGACTGCTACCGTTGTTTCTTGTTTTTGACTTAGGGTGAAAAAAATCCTGAAGTATACTCATGCCTGAAGCCACATTTCCAAAGACACTCTCTAATCTTTCTAATATTTCTTTAATCGTTGCAGAAGTACCCATTGGTAGTAGCACACGTTTGGCTTTCCCTCTTAATGACCGGCCCCCGCCCATAGGGGCTTGAAGAAATATATGGGCTGCATGATGCTTCCACGCAGAGCTGAATCCGGCCCGCACACTAGTACTGGTAAACCGCTTAGAAGATCTAAGCCTGTCCAGGAACCACGGTGCGAGGCGGACCGTCCATGCTAATAAACCCTATTGGTTTCATTGGGCGACAGCGCTTGAGCTGTCATTTTATCTCAATGTCGGGTAAAAGTCCCACAAAATTGGAAGCAACGTCTCCAAAATGACCTTTACAGCGTTGACGGGGACGTTAAACCTCAAATCAACCAACCCTCTTAATGACTACATCATAGTGTAGATTATATTTTCTTGTCCTCTGGGATCATTGATTCCATTGTGGAATTTGAATATATCTGAGGGTCACTGATGAGGCCTAATTGGCCGAAACTAGCTAGTCTGGCCCAGAAAACATATACACTCCATATTTTTCAGTTCTGTGGTGTATTCCTTGCTTCAAAAGGATAACCCTTTTGTAGATCATATTTCTAATTGCTTGGCCTATCACATACTTTGAATATATCTTATCTTTCATAATGCACTTGACTTCATAACGCCATTCTTCGTATGAAGCCTCTCCCTTGGGTTTTTGATCTTCTCCTGAGAAAGTAGTGAACTTTGGAAAGAAAATATTCTTCTCCAGATTTATTCGTCCTTCTTTCTGCTGTTGTTCTGTCATCCGCTTTCCGCTGGTTCTGTTTATGCCTTCCTTAAAACCGTTCCCTTCTCTTTGGTCAACACGTGTATTGTCTCTGTTGGTTAATAGCCTTTGATTCCATTCATCTTCTCCTCTGTCTGCATTGTTTCCACTCTTTACAGAAGTTTCCAGAATTTCTAATTCTCTTTCTGGTTCTTCCATTATTTGCTGCTTCTCTCTTAAATCTCTTTCTCTTAAGATTATCTCTTTTTCCTCTGGGTCAATATATTTGCTATTTCTTTGATGCTCCATTTGTTGCATTAAACAAGAGCGTTTTTGAGACAGTTCTCTTTCTCTAAGTGCTAGCATATTTTCCTGTTTCTTTAATCTTTCTTTTCTCTGTTTCGGCAATTCTCTTTTCTCAAGATCCCTTGGTTGTCTGTACCTATATAGGTTCACAGGATAATCTTTTCAGCAATTCTCTTTTCTCAAGATCCCTTGGCTGTCTGTACCTATATATGTTCACAGGATAATCTGTTCCATAATCCTTAGCTCTGGATGTGCCATGCATATGCTCTCCTTCGAACTCCTCATGTTGATATATGCCCTCTTTCCCGTAGTTTTCCCGAAGGAATTCTCTTTCAGTGCGGGAAAATTGTCTTCTGATTTAACATATATAGGTCTTTGATTCAATATGTTCTATGAAAGGGTTATCCTTTGGAAGCAAGGAATTCACCACAGGACTGAAAAATATGGAGTATACTCTGATTCGATCATATAAGGTTTATCGCCTCTTTTCATATCCACCACAGATGTGTAGTCCTTTTCCTGTGGTTGCAAACATTCATCTTCATATTTTACTTTCCGTGTTCCGTGTCCAATATATTTGTACGAGGACTGTTCAAATATGAATGCAAGTAGAACGTTTTCTCATGCGAAAATCACCTGGAAATAAATATCACAGCGTAGAAAAACATTTTACCTATACATTGATACCAAACCTGTTAAAATCCGTCCACTTTAGCCATGTATATCGTTCGATAAACACTGTCTACTCTTGTATACTAATACAAAACATGGTTGGAAGAAGGTCAGAGTACGCCGTTGAAATAGGTCCTATATTAAGAATCGTTGTATTGTTGGTAAACGGTGCAAAGGCATTTTTGATGAAATATGTTCGGTTTATGGGCATAATGAAATGTCGTTTCCGACAGTTTTTCGTTGGTGTAAGAAATTCAGCTGTGGGCTAGGCTCAACAGAAGATGCACCACATGATCGTCGGCCGAAAAGAGCAACATCTGCCAAGATGGTTGCTAGAGTGAAAGAAATAGTTGCACGATACACCACTAGGCAAATAGCAGTATGGTTGGCATCTCATTAGGTAAAGTAGAAGTAAAACAAAGATCAGGAATCGATACAATTAACTTACTCCACACATCAAAGACACCAAAGGAAAAGAAATACAAACATTAAGCGACCAAAACATAATGGAAACCTAAACAAAGGGAGGCCATAAGGACAGTAACTTTCCCACAAAATGGCCATATGACCATCCAAAGCTCATACAATTCTGAAACGGGATTTGAAAATGAGAAAGATCTGTGCTAGATGGATTCCCCATCTTTTGACAGATGAGCAGAACAAGACACGCGTTCAGTGCGCCAAGAAGTTGCTTAAAAGATTCCAAATTACAATGCACGGTCTTTCGCTAATGCCGTCACAGTTGACGATACATGGGTTCACCTTTTTTAGCAAAAACGATAGATTCAGAACAAAATATGGGCAACAAAGTATTGCAAAAGACCATGCAATGCAAAGCGGACCATGAGCGTCAAGAAGGTAATGTATGTCATATTCTTTTCAAATCAGGGCCCTGCTATTCAGGTTGCTGTGCCTAAAGGCAAATCTGTAAATGCGAAGTTTTACAAGAATAAAGTTCTTCGAAAATTGAAGAAATATTTCAAAGAACGAAGACCGGCAACTGGTTTGGCCAATGTCAGATTGCTACATGACTATGCGTCATCGCACAAGGCGTTCATGGTACAAGACTATCTGAAGCAGGAAAAGGTTGTTGAACTACTCCCCCCCCCCCCCCCCCCCCGTATTCCCCTGACCTTGCCCCGTGTGATTTTTTTTTGTTCCCGCGGCTGAAAAAATACCTTTCTGGTCGAAAATCTGTACAGCGCAAACACCTCGGTTCTGCAATATTCCAGTGCCTTCATAGTATACCTCGAAAAGACTACCAAAATGCATTCAATAATTGGAGCAGAAGACTGAAAGTTTGTATATCTGTTAAAGGGGAATACTTTGAGGGGACAAAATAAATTTTTCATCGAAATCTATCACGGAATCATTTTTATGTGCTTAGTTGCATTCATATTTGAACAGTCCTCGTATTCGATTCCGTCAGTTTGTTCCTCAACCTTTTTACGTGTAGACCTGCTGTCGTATAGAAATTCTCTTCCTAGTCTATCGCTATCTAACTGCGTTCTTTCAAGCTGACTTTGGATTTGATTAATCTCATTGTTTCTTCTTTCTCTAACTGCAGAATGCATATCATCTTCTAGACCTTGACTTTGTTTATATTTAAAGCTTTCATCTTTGAGCTTCTGAAGCCTCTGGTCGATTTTTTCAATTTCCTGATCGATCATTTCAATCAGATTATATTTTCCTTCTGTTTTGTTTTTAGAATCATTTTCAGTTAGTATCCTTCTGTGACTCTCAGTCCTTGTTGGTCTAACTTTGATATTATCACTCATTAATCTGTCTTCTACATCAATATCTTTTTTCATGCCATTGTCCGTATTTGTTGTTTCCTTTGGCTTTCCACTATTCCAAGTACTATCTACTGTCATTTATGATGTCCTTTTCTCACTGTGACTTCATCGTCCTGTACTCTTTCGTTTTCCTCGCCGTACTTATTTTGAAACTGCCTATTTTCGCCCATCCTTCTATTTTGTAACGTCTCAGCTATGCTCCCACTTCTGTTTGCTATCTCTTCAGTTGCGTTGAAGTTTTGCAATTCAGTGCCATCACTACCATCTTTAGACAGTCGATCACCTGAAACTGAAGAGTTATTATTTCTTTTTATTTGCGATATCTCGTTTTGCAGTCACCACCTCTGTGGTGGATATAAAAAGAGGCGATAAAGCTTATATGATCTAAACCTTATTTAGCCGTGACCTCTACTAAAAATGCATGTCCCGTTATTTGCTTATATGCATGTTCTAATGCATGACTCAGTGCACTCGGCACTTGACTAGTATGCAGTGAAGCTATATACTTTACGTCATATATTTTCAAGTATGTTGTTTTAGAAGTTATTAAAATGAAGTGTAAATTATATAGGAACATATTTTTAAGGCACATTATTTCAGTAATTGTATTCATGTAAAGGGTAAACATAATGCTTATTGATAGATAAATGAGTAGGAGCGTGTTGAAGTGGTCATTTTTGATGCAGACAAATGTACTTATATACATGTTCTAATGCATGGCTCAGGGCACTCGGCACTTGACTAGTATGCAGTGAAGTGCCATACTTTACGTCTTATATAGAACATAAATTACAGAAAATATTTCATATATTTTCAGAACGAAACAAATGACCCATTGTTCATCAACATCAGCATCGTCATCATCTTTGAGTCATCGTTAAAGGTTCTTATTAGCATTGAAGTCTTGGCGTGTTATTGAAACCCAATGGAGAAAACCATCCGTGACAGAAATACGAGCCGACATTACGTTAACACGCCTATGATTTTATGGCTGTGAAAATAACAATTTGAAGATGATTTCTCAATTTTGCTGAACATATAGATTGTGGGCTAAAACCGCTTTATTGTCTATGTTAAGAACAGAAATAAGAACAATAATGTATACCTGAAAACCCTCTTTCCGCTGCAAAAATGGGGTTAAGGGGGTCTTCTGTGCATAGACTTGTTAACATTATGATTTTTTCCATCCCGTCCGTTTGTCTGTATACCTAAGCATCTATCTATCTATCTATCTATCTATCTATCTATCTATCTATCTATCTATCTATCTATCTATCTATCTATCTATCTATCTCCGTCCATTCGTATACTCACACGTCCGTCCGTCTGTCTATCCACACCCCGCTGTCCGTTTACAAATCCATCCCGTTTCCCGTTTTTACCCATCCGTCCGTTTACCCATCCATCCTGTTTGTCCCCTTACAAAAATATAATTGGGGCGAAACGACTCGCCTCATAAGCGTGAATCGACCCACCCCAAATAAGGGCGAAACGACCCATGGGCGAAACGACCCGGATTCACCCTATATGAGGCTCTTGATTTCTGTGTTCACGGAGATGTTGCACTGATGAGTTAGGAGGCCTTCATGCGGACTGAACAAATTTTTTGTCTAAATCGCGACGGAAGTAAGGGCGAGGATTGTGGCCACGTAAAATCGATTTAAGCCCCCCAGTGGAAATCTTCCACTGACCGTTCCAAGGCGGCTCTTCTGTGGCGATTTATTTATGTTGTTGTTTGTTACTTACTGTGTGTATCACTTGTGTCTTTTAATTTTGGATGGCCATATGGCCATTTTGTGGGAAAGTAACTGTCCATATGGCCTTCCTTTGTTTAGGTTTCCATTATGGTCTGGTCGCTTAATGTTTGTATTTCTTTCCCTTTTGTGTCTTTTGTGGATGGAGTAAGTTAATTGTATCAATTCCTGATCTTTGTTTTACTTCTACTTTCTATGTATATACCTCCATATATCTTAAATTGTTGCCGCACCGCATCCCCGCGCTCCACCAAGAAAAAATGTATTGTTTCAACTGGTAAACTTTGTTTTCTTTCTTTCTTCTTATACTGCGATCGGTCACATCTGACCATTACTTGCAGGTGTACATTACATACACACCCGGGACCTCTAGCATACTGTTATTATATATATTCACTGTGATGATAGGGAATGCTTGGGATGTTGAAAAAAAAACCGGAATTACAGTACACATTACTTTCTTTCATTTCGCCTTAACACCATAAGGGGACACAGACGGTGTACATTATATACACCCCAGTTTTGCAGGATGAAAACCTACACAGTAATAAAGTAATTACGGTAGGGGTCTTTCACCTGCACAGGGGATGACTCTCCCTTCACAGTGGGGGCGGTGGGGGGGGGGGGGGGGGCTCCAGTTAACGTCTCGATCCGAAGGCCATTCATCCCTGCAAATGATGCCAATGGAGCGTGCTCGGACACCGAAATTTTATCCCTGCTGCCGGGGATCGAACCCGGGGCCTCTAGCATCAGAGGCAAATGCACTAACCACTGAGCTATCACGCTCCACCTTCCCCATTTCCTGGTGAAGGATTGTTTATGGACCAATTCTTTCCAAGTAGAAGTAAAACAAAGATCAGGAATCGATACAATTAACTTACTCCAACCATCAAAGACACCAAAGGGAAAGAAACACAAACATGAAGCGACGAGACCATAATGGAAACCTAAACAAAGGAAGGCCATAAGGACAGTTACTTTCCCACAAAATGGCCATATGGCCATCCAAAATAAAAAGACACAACTGATACACACAGTAAGTAACAAACAACAACATAAATAAATCGCCACAGAAGAACCGCCTTGGAACGGTCAGTGGAAAGATTTCCACTGGGGGGCTGAAATCGATTTTACGTGGCCACAATCCTCGCCCTTACTTTCGTCGCGATTCTGATTCCCTGGGGCCTCTGTACTGAAAGTATTGGTTGGGAGTATTCCTGGAATATGCAAGTACGTGTTGGGATCCACCTTCTGTTACCTGCTAGGAGGAACTGGAGAAGGTCAAAAACGTGCGGCCCGTTTTGTAGCTCGGAACCACTCGTTTGAAACTGGGAGTATGTCTGGCATTCAGGAAGAATTAAAGTGGGAGTCTCTTAAAGAGCGGAAAAAAAGTAGGCCGATACTTTATATAAAGGTCTAAAGGGTAAAGCCAGTATACCCATAGATGACCTTTTCCCCTTCAAAGACAACACTACAGAAAAAACATTCATTAGCTCTCCCAAAAATTGGCACTAGGGCTGACATCTACAAATTTACCTTCATCCCTAGGACAATCTCAGATTGGAACGAGCTCTTGATGTCTGCAGAATGTGCAGATGACTCCATCTCTAGATTCACCACTCTAGTGAGGTCTAGGGACTAGTTAAGTCGGCCGAAGGTCCTGGAGAAGGATTGTCTAAGGACTCATCACCAGTAAACAAAGTAGAAGTAAAACAAAGATCAGGAATCGATACAATTAACTTACTCCACCCATCAACGACACCAAAGGGAAAGAAACACAAACATGAAGCGACCAGACCATAATGGAAACCTAAACAAAGGAAGGCCATAAGGACAGTTACTTTCCCACAAAATGGCCAAATGGCCATCCAAAATAAAAAGACACAAGTGATACACACAGTAAATTACAAACAAATAGTGTAGTTTATATTTTCTTGTCCTTTCGGATCATTGATGCCATTGCGAAATTTTGAAACTATTTGAGGGTCACTGATGAGGCCTAATTGGCCAAAACTAGCTAGTCTGGCCCAGAAAACATGCACACTCCATATTTTCCAGTTCTGTGGTGTATTCCTTGCTTCCAAAGGATAAACCCTTTTATAGAACATATTTAGTTTTAGAAAAAAAAATAGAATTTTATACTGCAAGGAATTAAAGATATAATATAGTTATTAAAATCAGTTCTTGAGTACTGATGTAATGGAGGAAACTCTTTCTGATTTTGTTTGATTTGAGATTTAACGTCCCCGTCAACACTGTATATGTCATTTTGGAGACGTTGCTTCCGATGCTGTGGGACGTTTACCCGACATTGAGATGAAATGACTTCTCAAGCCCTGTCGCCCAATGAAAACAATACGGTTTATATGCATGGACGGTCCGACTCGCACCGTTTGCCTGGGCAGGATTAGAGCCTCTAAGCGGTTTACCAGTACTCATGTGCGGTCGATTTCAGCATTGCGTGGAATCACTATGCAGCACATTTATTTCTTCAAGCCCCGATGGGCGGGGGCCGAAACTCCTTCTGATACCAAATAATCTGAGACTGATTCAGTGATGGAGATTTATGAACAATCTTATCAGATTGTTTTGTGTCACAAAATGGTGACAATTACATCCTACCCATATTTAAATCTTACGAAATACTGATGTTTCTCAATCTCTTATTCTAGCAAATACACTGCCTTTTTCTGAGAAGACTTCTTTGGACCAAAGTGTCCTTATTTCAGGGTGTGGAATGTGGATTAGTTAATGTTCCGCTTCATAACGTTTATTTGTCATCAGACTTGGTATCTGGTTTAGTGGCTGTTGGTATTAGACGTTTTTTACCTTTTAAAAGGTGTCCATTTATTGCTAGGCAAAGACTTAGCTGGAGATAAGTTTGTGGCAAACCCACCTTTAATCCTTGCATTGATCAACCGCAGAGATGGGGTCAATTACTTTGGAAAGTAATTAATTAAATTACCATTACACTGCAAATTCTTCAGAACCATTACCATTACACACTTTTTGAAGAAGTAATTAGTTAAATTACCACTACTTCACACAAGTAATTAATTACCATTACACATTACTTCCCATCATTGTACCTGAAATAAAACATTGATAAAGTGTCAAAAATATTATTTTCATGAAACTGATATGAGTTTGAACCTAGTCAATCTTAGAAAAAAATATTACTGTTTTACTTGGTATTGATATTCAATAGTTTTTCAAAGTTAACATCACTAAGTCTGCACCTCTCTGGCGGGAAGGTTTTCCCAGCCACAATGAATAGTCTTTCAACTGGGGGCAGATGTGGCTGGGATGGCCAGATACGTTGCTGCTAATTTGAGAGCACAGGGTATCTATAAGAATTAATGTTCTGATATTCTAATGGGTTTGAACCCATTTCAATGCATGATTATAAGTGTTAAGTTCACTTGTTGCAGTTGCAGCTCGTCTTGGTATAGGTCTTAATGGGGACATGAAGCTGAAAAAGTCTGGCTTTGTTTTTTTTGTTGTTTTTTTTTAGTGTGGGGATAGTTCATCATCAGTTGTGCTTTTTGGGACAGCCTCAAAGGTGAAAACTCAGATCAGTTTCCTTATCTACTTACTGTAGCACTTGGCTTTAAATTTGTCGGTAGTATCTTTAGGCAGTTCAAATTTGTAAAAATTGGGTTTGAAGCCATTTTCATGACCCTTCATATATTTGTCCAAATGTGTTAACAATATTTCACAGTTTACCACTAAATTTGAGCAATTGTTTTCAACAATATTCCCTGCCCTATTGTTACAATTAACTACCTGTGGATTAAGTGATATTGGCAATTGTCCTGTTAAGATTTCATGTCTTTCAGTAAGTTCTGAAGTTAGATCCTTTGGAAGCAAGGAATACACCAAATAAACGAAAATAGCAGACTCGGTTTTATTGAGTCCGTTCATGACCAGTACTGAAATGTGCAACACCGTCCACGTCCTCTAGCACCGGCTTAAGCAGAACTCTATTTTCAAAAGGATACCAAATGAACGCAAGGATCCCAAAGGACCAGAAAATATAATCTGTGCTATGATGATGTACGGGGAGACGTTTTACGGCCGCCACACGGCACAACACCAGCTACAGTGAAAATAAATAAGTTCTACAGTTAGATCCTTTGGAAGCAAGGAATACACCAAATTTTGATTAACAGTTATGTTTCAGGTATTATTATACATCAAGATTTTCCATATTTACAGTAAAATGTTATCTTCTGTGAAATATGATATAAAACTCCTAAATTTGATAAATAAATATATGTATTTATTCATTTACTATGCTTTCTAATCTTATAATTATTATTTTTTATGAATATATGTTTGACTTTGTAATTTTAGTCGTTAAAAACATAAAAACGTAATTTGCGACCGTAAAACCCACGATTTACCTCCCCAAATGACAATTTTGATTACGCTTATCCCCATTCTAATGCACTTATTTACTTGTTTTGTTAAAAGTTGAACTATTTTGCACATAGCGGCAACCGCTGTGAGCTGCGTAAAACCAAATGGCAGCCAATGAAAAGCGACGTTACGTGATGACGTCGGGTTTCCGACAGTATATCGCAGAATATACAGTCGCAAATTTTTGATGTTATCCAATCAGACGTCGCGTTACATACGAAAGTGCATTAGAATGGCTTTTATTTGCTGTTAGAGAATCTGTGCAAGAATTTATTGACTTCAGTCCATTTGAACTAGAATTTGGCCATATTGTTAGTTTATACTAATTTATTTTAGTTCGATTGCGATGTAAGCTTCAGGCTTATTTTATCGCTCTCGAACACTCATTCCAGATGTTTTCACGCGTGAGAGAGAGAGAGAGGCAGTGGCTATTACACCACTGCTACACATTTACACCTGGGTGGAGTGAGGCAGTGTCAGTATGTGTCTTGCCCAAGGACACACCTCGATACCGGGTGCCGGATTCGAACGCACAACCTCTCGATTATGAGTGAGTCGAACGCGTTAACCACTGCTCGTGTTCGTGGTCCTTTGAAACTTCTGAAAGAGCAATTTCTCTGTAATGATGACACTTCCTTAAACTTACTTCAGTATGTGGCTGACTTCAAAACTAGACTTTCAACAGCTTGTAAGGCTGCACGGACCACTCTTCAGTCAGTCCAAATAAAAATTAAACAATTACATGACATAGGTACAAAAGAAAGGGATTTTAAACGGGTGATAAGGTACTTGTTCTTTTACCTATTCCTGGAAAATCTTTACAAGCCAGGTATTATAGTCCATCACTGTAGATAAAAAGATCAGTGATGTAAATTACATAATTAACACTCCTAGGAGGCGCAAGCTAAAACGACTGTGTCATATAAACATGCTTAAGGAATATATAGATAGGGATAATTCGCATATTGCATCAGTCAATCTTGTTAGCACTGTTCCTCTTGAATCATGTCAAAATGACTGTGAGGAGATTAATTCAATGTTATCTGATCCCCCATCATCTAAACTACAGAATTTTGATATTCTGAGGAATCTTGACCAGAAACTGTCACACCTAGAGCCAGATCAACGAAATGAACGGAAACAGTTGATATTTGAATATAAGCACTTATTTCCTGATGTCCCAACACGGACAGACAAAATATTTTAAGATTTGGACTCACTGATGAGTTAGGAGGCCTTCATGCGGACTGAACAAATTATTTGTCTAAATCGCGACGGAAGTAGGGGCGAGGATTGTGGCCACGTAAAATCGATTTAAGCCCCCCAGCTGGCCGTTCCAAGGCGGCTCTTCTGTGGCGATTTGTTTATGTTGTTGTTTGTTACTTGCTGTGTGTATCACTTGTGTCTTTTAATTTTGGATGGCCATATGGCCATTTTGTGGGAAAGTAACTGTCCTTATGGCCTTCCTTTGTTTAGGTTTCCATTATGGTCTGGTCGCTTTGTGTTTGTATTTCTTTCCCTTTGGTGTCTTTTATGGGTGGAGTAAGTTAATTGTATCAATTCCTGATCATTGTTTTACTTCTACTTTGTAAAACAACACCCGTACAGAATGAATCCTATAAAACAGAAATATCTTAAAGAAAAAAAATAATTAAGTATTTGCTGGACAATTACTTCACTGAAACAAGCCAAAGTGAATGGAGTTCTCCTTGTATTCTAGTTGCAAAACCTGGTGGGACATATCGTGTGTGTATAGACTTCAGGAAAGTTAATTCCTTATTTGTTTTTGTTTGATTTGATGTTTAACGTCCCCGTCAACAGTTCTGGTCATTTTGGAGACGATGCTTCCAATTTTGTGGGACTTTTACCCAACACTGAGATGAAATGACATCTCAGGCCCTGTCGCCCAATGAAACCAGAAGGCTTATATGCATCGGACGATCTGACTCACACCGCTTTGCCTGGGCAGGCCACTGACCGTTCCAAGGCGGATCTTCTGTGGCGGTTTATTTATGTTGTTGTTTGTTTCTTACTGTGTGTATCACTTGTGTCTTTTTATTTTGGATGGCCACATGGCCATTTTGTGGGAAAGTAACTGTCCTTATGGCCTTCCTTTGTTTAGGTTTCCATTATGGTCTGGTCGCTTCATGTTTGTGTTTCTTTCCCTTTGGTGTCTTTGATGGGTGGAGTAAGTTAATTGTATCGATTCCTGATCTTTGTTTTACTTCTACTTAGTCATTCTAAGCGGTTTTCCAGCACTCGTGTGTAGTCAGATTCAGCTCTGCGTTGAAACATCATGCAGCCCAATCTTTTTCTCCAAGCCCCGATGGGCGGGGGCCTTGTTAATTCTTTAAGTAAAGCAGATAGCTTTTCAATTTCAAGAATGGATGACTGTATTGATAACATCGGGAATGTCAACTATATAACAAAACTGGAATTTGTTGTGTTTTTTTTTCTACAAAAACTTCTACAAAAACACAGATGTCTCCCCCCTTTTTACATCTAAGAATAATCTTGACATTGGAGGTATTGTCCTGGGTTTTGTGTGCGAAACATCAACTAATGAAGGTGAACATTTCTACAAAGTAACTTTACAAAGTCCATCCATAAATAAAAAAGTTATTGACTGGACACGGAAAAAAGCCCTTTTTAATCTTTGATCTCTAAGTATGGCCTTAACCTTGGAGGTACCGACCTGTGTCTTTCACGCGACACGTCATCTCATGGTGGTTCTCAGTTACTGACCGGACACGAAAAAAAAAACATTTTTGACATTTGACCTTTAAGCATGACCTTGACCTTTGAGGTACCGACTTTGATCTTGGGCGTGACACATCGTCTCATGGTGGTTAACATGGCAAGGCTACTTTAAAAAGTCCATTCAGAAATACAAAAGTTATTGACCGAACACAAAAAAGACCCTTTTTTGATATTTGACCTCTAAGTATGACCTCGACTTTGGAGGTACCGACCTGTGTCTTTCGGGCAACACATCGCCTCATGGTGGTTAACATTTCTGCCAAGTAATTTCAAAAACCATCCAGTCAAAATCAAAATAAGAAAGTTATTGTCCGAACACGAAAAAAAAAAACAACTTTTTCTTACATTTGACCTCTAAGCATGACCTTGACCTTGGAGGAACCGACCAGGGTCTTGCGCGCAACACATGATCTCATGATGGTTATCATTTCTGCCAAGTAATTTCACAATTCATCCTGGAATAAGAAAAGTATTGATCAAACACAAAAAGATCCTTTTTAGCTCACCTGAGCCTTTAGGCTCATAGGTGAGCTTATATTATAGCCATGGTCCGTCGTCCGTCCGTCCGTCTACCATTTTCAAAGATCTTCTTCTCCTATACTGCAGGGCCAATCAAAGCCAAATTTCATATGGAGCCTCAGTGGGATGGGGGAACGAAAGTTTGTACGCGGGGTCTGGATCACATGACCAAGATGGCCGCCATGCCCATATATGGTAAAAAGCCTTCAAAAATATTCTTCTCCAGAACCATAAGGCCAGTGGCCTTGAAACTTGGCATGTAGCATATGGTACTCGGGCCCATCATGGTTTGTACAAATGGTGACCCTGGGTTGATCTTGACCTATTTTACAGCAATGTCAAATTTGTCGACTTAGGCTTTTGCATGGGGCAAAGTGAAAATAATGGATTTATAGGAAACCATTGAAGACAGTGTCACCAAAATTTGTAGATCAGGTAAAGTAACTGAATACATGAATGTATATGGATCAGAAAGGTCAAGGTCATTCATTGGCTTTGTTCGCGGGTCTGGATCACATGACCAAGATGGCCGCCATGCCCATATATGGTAAAAAGCCTTCAAAAATCTTCTTCTCCAGAACCATAAGGCCAGTGGCTTTGAAACTTGGCATGTAGCATACGGTACTCGGGCCCATTATGGTTTGGACCTATTTTACAGCAATGTCAAATTTTCCGACTTAGGCTTTTGCATGGGGCAAAGTGAAAATAATGGATTTATAGGAAACCATTGAAGACAGTGTCAACAAAATTTGTAGATCAGGTAAAGTAATTGAATACATGAAGATCTATGGGTCAGAAAGGTCAAGGTCATTCATTGGCCTTAGACCAAGGTCATTCAGGATCCATATTCAAACATTTTTTTCTCCAAAACTGCTGAGCCAATTTAAGTAAAATTTAATATGGAGCCTTTGTGAGTTGAACAAATGAAAAAGTGCCAATACGGTCTAGATCACATGACCAAAATGGTCGTCACGCCCATATATGGTAAAAAGCCTTAAAAATTCTTCTCCTCCAGAACCGTAAGGCCAATGGCCTTGAAACTTGGCATGTAGCATATGGTACTCAGGCCCATCATAGTTTGTACAAATGGTGACCCTGAGTTGACCTTGACCTATTTTACTGCAATGTCAAATTTGCCGACTTAGGCTTTTGCATGGGAAAAAGTGAAAATAATGGATTTTTAGGAAACCATTGAAGACACTGTCACCAAAATTAGTAGATAAGGTAAAGTAGCTGAATACATGAAGATCTATGTGTAAGAAAGGTCAAGGTCATTAATTGACCTTAGACCAAGGTCACGCAGGTTCCATATTTCAAACATTTTTTCTCAGAAACTACTGAGCCAATTGAAGTGAAATTCAATATGGAGCCTTTGGGAGTTGAACAAATGAAAAACTGCCAATATGGTCTAGATCACATGACCAAGATGGCCACCACGCCCATATATGGTAAAAACACTTCGAAATTCTTCTTTTCAAGAACCGTAAGGCCAATGGCATTGAAACTTGGCATGTAGCATATGGTACTCGGGCCTATCATAATTTGTTCAAATGGTGACCCTGGGTTGAACTTGACCTATTTTACAGTAATGTCAAATATGCTGACTTAGGCTTTTGCATAGGAAAAAGTGAAAATAATGGATTTTTAGCTTACCTGAGCCTTTGACTCATAGGTGAGCTTATAGTATAGCCATGGTCCGTCGTCCGTCCGTCCGTCGTCCGTCCGTCCGTCCACCATTTTCAAAGATCTTCTTCTCCTATACTGCAGGGCAATTAAAGCTAAATTTCATATGGAGCCTCAGTGGGATGGGGGAACGAAAGTTTGTTCGCGGGGTCTGGATCACATGACCAAGATGGCCGCCATGCCCATATATGGTAAAAAGCCTTCAAAAATCTTCTTCTCCAGAACCATAAGGCCAGTGGCCTTGAAACTTGGCATGTAGCATATGGTACTCAGGCCCATCATGGTTGTACAAATGGTGACCCTGGGTTGACCTTGACCTATTTTACAGCAATGTCAAATTTGCCGACTTAGGCTTTTGCATGGGGCAAAGTGAAAATTATGGATTTATAGGAAACAATTGAAGACAGTGTCACCAAAATTTGTAGATCAGGTAAAGTAACTGAATACATGAAGATCTATGGGTGATAAAGGTCAAGGTCATTCATTGGCCTTAGACCCAAGATGGCCGCCATGCCCATATATGGTAAAAAACCTTCAAAAATCTTCTTCTCCAGAACCATAAGGCCATTGGCCTTGAAACTTGGCATGTAGCATATGGTACTCGGGCCCATCATGGTTTGTACTAATGGTGACCCTGGGTTGACCTTGACCTATTTTACAGCAATGTCAAATTTGCCGACTTAGGCTTTTGCATGGGGCAAAGTGAAAATAATGGATTTATAGGAAACCATTGAAGACAGTGTCACCAAAATTTGTAGATCAGGTAAAGTAACTGAATACATGAAGATCTATGGGTGATAAAGGTCAAGGTCATTCATTGGCCTTAGACCCAAGATGGCCGCCATGCCCATATATGGTAAAAAACCTTCAAAAATCTTCTTCTCCAGAACCATAAGGCCATTGGCCTTGAAACTTGGCATGTAGCATATTGTACTCGGGGCCCATCATGGTTTGTACAAATGGTGACCCTGGGTTGACCTTGACCTATTTTACAGCAATGTCAAATTTGCCGACTTAGGCTTTTGCATGGGGCAAAGTGAAAATAATGGATTTATAGGAAACCATTGAAGACAGTGTCACCAAAATTGGTAGATCAGGTAAAGTAACTGAATACATGAAGATCTGTGGGTGAGAAAGGTCATGGTCATTCATTGGCCTTAGACCCAAGATGGCCGCCATGCCCATATATGGTAAAAAGCCTTCAAAAATCTTCTTCTCCAGAACCATAACGCCAGTGGCCTTGAAACTTGGCATGTAGCATATGGTACTCGGGCCCATCATGGTTTGTACAACTGGTGACCCTGGGTTGACCTTGACCTATTTTACAGCAATGTCAAATTTGCCGACTTAGGCTTTTGCATGGGGCAAAGTGAAAATAATGGATTTATAGGAAACCATTGAAGACAGTGTCACCAAAATTTGTAGATCAGGTAAAGTAACTGAATACATGAAGATCTATTGGTGAGAAAGGTCAAGGTTATTCATTGGCCTTAGACCAAGGTCATTCAGGATCCATATTTCAGATATTTTTTTCTCCAAAACTGCTGAGCCAATTTAAGTGAAATTAAGTAGGAAAATTGTCACCAGACTGGTGAGCGGTTCAGGACCACTGGTCCTCTGGTTTTAACTTTGCCCTCTAAGTATGACATTGACCTTTGAGGTACCGACCTGGGTCATATGTGCGACATATCGTCTCATGGTGGTTAACATTTCTGCCTAGTAGTTTCAAACTCCAACTAAAAATAAGAAAGTTATTGACCGGACACTATTTGTCCGGGGAAAAAAAATATCTCTCCCCGAAAAAGGGGATGGGTTGAGACATAATTCGATCATCTGAAAGGATTTTGGCAAATTCTTCTCACAGACTGCATTTACTACACCAGACGGATTGTCATGCCGTTTGGAATAAAAAAAAAACACCCAGCCACGTCTCAACGCTTAATAAACATGGTTACGGAAGGGCTGGAGGTTTGTAGTGCATATATTGATGATGCAATCATATACAGTGACAGACGGAATCAACATCTTGGTAGTAGCTGAGCATTTTTTGATAGACTGAGTAATGCAAAATTGGCAATATATCTTGCAAAAAGTGAAATTTTGACATTTCTAAGTGAGTGAGTGAGTATTTGAGTTTTACGTTCCACCAACTGCTAAGGTCACACGGATACGGGACCTCGGTATAAAGACTCATCCGAAAGTCTGGAGAAGCCCGGGATCGATCCTGCGATCCCTGGTTTACAAGGCGAGTGGCGTAACCATTACACCACGGAGGCTTCTGACATTTCTAAATCATGTTGTAGGTCAATGTCATGTGAAATCCATTGATGCTAAAGTTGAAGCTATCTAATAGTTTCCCGTACCTTCGTGCAAAAGACATCTGATGCGATTTCTTGGTATGGCCGGTTATGAAAGAAAGTTCTGTAATAATTTCTCTGTCATTGCTGCGCCTTTAACAGATTTGCTCAGTAACAGAACACAGTTTCTTTGGAACAAAACATGTCCAAGAGGCCTTTGATAAGCTTAAAGCCACACTCAAGAGTGATCCATTTCCCTTGGCACCAAACTTTGAAAAGGAGTTTTAGATAGCTGCGGATGCAACCCAGCAGGCACAAGTCGCTAAGGCAACGTCAAATCAACGTCGATGCAACGTCATGACGTTGCACCGACGTCGATGTGACGTTGCATAAACGTCATGACGTTGCACCGACGTCGATGTGACGTCACAAGTACGTCATGTGCCTGCTGGGAAGTGACGTTGGTGCAGGCAGTGTTTTACTGTAGGCAGACGACAATAGTGTGGATCATCCAGTTGGTTACTTTTCTGAAAGGTTTTTTCCCTTTTGTGTCTCTGATGGGAGCTGTGGGTTAATTGTATCGATTCCTGATCATTATCTCTACTTCTATTTTTTAATAAACATCAGAGAAATTACTCTACCATAAAGAAAGATTGTCTCTGACTCTTTCTCTGCAACATTTTGAAGTTCATCTAACCTCTTCATCTACAGCCATTGTTGTTTTAAGTGACCACAATCAACCGACTTTTTGAAATAAATTGAGAAACACAAATCAGCGGTTGCACTGGTGGAGTCTTATGTTACAGGAGTATAGTTTAGACATAAGACATATAAGAGAGGGATAACGTTATCCCTGATGCCCTTTCAAGAGCTTGAGATGTATCAGGAGTTCTATTTTCTTTCTTACTGAAGTGGATTGGTTGTATATAATATTTGTGATACATGTAACCGTTATGTTCAATATTTAATTATCTTAATGGCAAAAGAAAATTTTATTTCATAAATCGTTCTTTTCCTCGAAGAGGTGGGCGGGGTGTTAAGTATATTTTTTTATTCTCACATTATACCCGCTGCCACTGGGTTACCTGTGTAATATGCTGTTTGCTAGTTTTAAATGGAATTATCTAGAAAATCAGTCACAGCATATTTATAGGTTGTGAATAGTGTGTTTACTATTAAACTTCAAACTAGAAGATTCTGGAATACTGAGTCAAAGATTATAAGAAATTGTTAAACATGATGTTTACAAGATAAGGGGATTATAGATGTACCTAGAATAATCCAGATCGCATTATTTTAGCATATGAGCACATTTATTCTTGCACACCAGACAAGCAGATCCGTGATTTTACCCTGGGATAGAAATTTATGTTCTGACCCTGGTGTTCCGACCCAGGCAACTAACATAAATGCGCCTCAATTCTATTCAACTGCCGGAACTACTTCCGCACTACTTTTATTTTGTAAACAATATACACGTGCGAGCTGTCAAAGTAAACCGTAGCTGTTGTGCAAGAAAAAGAATCCAATATGGGGTTCTGTTGTAGATGGGCGTTTCCAACCCTCGGGATGACCGTGCTGAGAGGAACCGAGGCTACTCAGCACGGTCATCCCTCGGGTTGGAAAAGCTCATCTACAACAGAACCCAATATCAGATTCTTACATTTCTACAAAGTCTTTAAAAGGGATAGTAATTTCCCTTCAGTTTCAGTTTGGTTTTTAAGCAGATTTCATTCTAAATTCTGTGTTGGTTTTTCTAATGACAGATTCCATCTGTCTATTCTTGCTGTGCTGCACGTGTTAAAGTAGTTCCGGCTTAATTCCGGCTTTGACTGCCATACAGGTCCGCACAAAATGTAGCCCTGTTTGATTGCATCTTACCTTTCAGAGAATAGATAGAGCATTTCATATGAATCAGCTGCATCATGCGACGGGTTTGGCAAAAACTGTATACCCAGATCAATGCGGGATCTGCTTAGCCGTCGGCTCAGGTTATACACTGGTTTCTAACAGTGTCAATATCTAGCCCTTTAAGACCAGCCTGCTGTAGGACAAGGTCAGCTGCAGACAAGAATATTAATGAGTTTTCTGACTTTCGTC
This sequence comes from Lucinisca nassula, assembly GCA_963580285.1. Taxonomy (NCBI): domain Eukaryota; kingdom Metazoa; phylum Mollusca; class Bivalvia; order Lucinida; family Lucinidae; genus Lucinisca; species Lucinisca nassula. Next base: position 159,286,459 of record OY757015.1, read on the forward strand.
AAGTCTAGGTCAGTTACAACTTAGCTGTATATTAGACCTTGCGTACACAGATGCGACTAGTTAAATTGAGAGGAAAGGTTGTCCCTTACAACCCTGGAATATGGTACAGCTACCTATGCAAACAGTATAGGTCCTCTGATATAACTCTAGGTGCCATATTTAGCAGAATGGACGAGCCCAATTTCAGTGATGAAAGAGTGCACTCCAGAAACTCAATACAATGAATAAATCAAAGCACTGACAACACTTATGCCGATTGTCTTTGTGTGCAGGCTGATCATGAACGGAGACTTGGACTGTTTCGTTTAAACTTAAACTGTTAGAAACTAATGCAATCAAAGTACTGAAGTACTGAGGAAAGTTGATTTATGAGAAATAACCAGTGCTTCAGCTGAAGTGCACGACCCGCCGGATGCTTTTAGCTTAATGAGTGTTACCGTATATGGGTATGGCGGCCATTTTGGTCATGTGACCTGGACCTAAAACGGTTCCCCCAATAAATGCGCCTTATCGTAAGGAGCAAAAATATATATTATACTTTAGTACTGTATTCTGAATCGTTTGCAGGATAAAATGCATTCTCACTTTCCAATACAAAAGCATATGTGCCAAAGTTTGACCTAGGCACAAAGAATGTCAAGGTCAACCCAGGGTCACCATTTTAGCAATTTATGATGGACCTACGTCCCAGATGCTATTTATCAAGTTTCGTAGAAATCTGCCAAGTGGTTCTGGAGAAGACTATTTTTGAAGGGTTTTTTACCATATATGGCTTGGTGGCCATTTTGGTCATGTGACCTGGACCCCATGAGCAAATTTTGGTTTCCCCCATCCCATAGAGGCTCCATATGAAATTTGACTTCAATCGGCCAAACGGTTTCCGAGGAGAAGCAGTTCGAAAATTTTCACATTTTTCGCCTCGGCGAGGATATACTAAATGAAATGTAATATTTCGCAAGTTCATTGATATCTATGATTTCCAGACACTTCGGCCCCACTACCACCTCGGCCCCTAGACAGGTCGGCCCAAAACCAAGTCGGCCCTAGACACCTCGGCCCTAGTCACATCGGCCCTAGACACCTCGGCCCCAAAGACACCTCGGCCCCACTTTTGATATATGTTAGGGTATGGGCATTTATATCATGTTAAAATCGGCCCCACCCATCGGGACTTCAAGAAACGGACAGTCTGTGATATGAGTACAGGTAAACCTCTTTGAGGTTTTAAGCCTGCATGGCCAGGAAAAGCGGTGCGAGTCGGACCGTTCATACTTATAAATCTTATTGGTTTCATCGGGCTGCAGGGCTTGAGATGTCATTTCATATCAATGTTGGGTAAAATTCCCACAAAATTGAAGGCAACGTCTCCAAAATGACCGAGATAGTGTTGATTGGGGCGTTAAACGTCAAATCTAACAAAAAAAAAAACATCATGTTAACAACCCCGTGTAATGAAGACCCCGCTCAACCCCAGTTTATATGGGGAAAAGTGAGGCTCATAGGGGCATACATTATTTACATCACGAAGACACGCCTTCATCACGAAAACACGCCTATATAATTTTGACCCCATTGAACCCCACTTTTATATAGTAAAACTGGGGTATACAGGGGTAAACCTTATTTTTCGTATTTCTGTCCTAAAATATAGATTATGGGTACTCATTAGAACCGCCTCGATGGGGCGCTTCTAACGAGTACCCACAACCTGACAAGAAAAATAGCACAAGTTTTCATCTTAAAAGTTTTGTTTTTCGGCGGTAAAGTTTTCGATGTATTTGTTTAGGCGTGTTTTCGTAATGTGTAATTTTGACCCCCTTGAACCCCACTTTTATATAGTAAAATTGGGGTTTACAGGGGTAAACCTTATTTTTCTTATTTGAGCAGAAATAATAAAATATCACAATGTTTCCTCTTATAATGTTCGTTTTTTCGGCGGTAAAAGTTACAATGCATTTGTACAGGCATGTCTTCGTAATTCTTATTTCTGCTCCAAGACCCAGGTTGTGTGTACTGGTTAGAACCGTCTCAAATAATAATAAAAAAAAATAACCAATGAGACGTTTATAGGCTCGACAAAGTTAGCAGGATGGCAGGACAGCAGGATGAAACATGTTAAGTTAGCAGGATGGCAGGACAGCAGGATGAAACATTAAGTTAGCAGGATGGCAGGACAGCAGGATGAAACATAATAAGTGAACAGGATGGCAGGACAGCAGGATGAAATATTAAGTCAGCAGGATGGCAGGACAGCAGGATGAAACTAATAATTTAGGCGGATGGAAGAATAGCAGGATGAGAACTTGTTCTGAATTTCAAAATATATACAACAATGTAATTGGCACCTATAGCTATGTTAGAAACTAGAAATAAAATTTAGTCCATTCACGTCTTTAAAGCGTACGGCCGCGAAAACCCAATTTTCGTCCTGCCACAAATTCACCCAGATGAAAAATTGTTTCAAATCACTAAACTTTTACCATCATGTTGTAGGCAACAAAAATCTATGTAAGAAAGTGAAAATTAAATTTGGCTCCTATCAGCGTTTAAAGCGTACGGCCGTGAAAACTCAATTTTCATCCTGCTGGAAGTGCAACACCGATTTTCATCCTGCTGAACCTGTCAAGTTAGCAGGATGGCAGCACAGCAGGATGAGAATTTCTTTTGAATTTCAAAATAATTACCACCATGTTGTAGGCATCTAAAAACTATGTAAGAAACTAGAAATCAAATTAAGCCCTTTCCCGTCTTTAAAGCGTACGGCCACAAAACCCAATTTTCGTTCTGCCACAAATACACCCAGACGAAAAGTTTTTTCAAATTACAAAACATTTACCATCATGTTGTAGGCAACAAAAATCTATATAAGAAAGTGAAAATTAAATTGGGCTCCTATCAGCGTTTAAAGCGTACAGCCGTGAAAACTCAATTTTCATCCTGCTGGAATTGCAACACAATTTTCATCCTGCTGAACCTGTCAAGTTGGCAGGATGGCAGCACAGCAGGATGAGAAATTTTCTGAATCTCAAAATATTTACCACCATGTTGTAGGCATCTAAAAACTATGTATGAAACTAGAAATCAAATTAAGCCCTTTCCCGTCTTTAAAGCGTACGGCCGCGAAAAGCCATTTTTCGTCCTGCCACAAATACATCCAGATGAAAAATTGTTTCAAATCACAAAACATTTACCGTCATGTTGTAGGCATCAAAAATCTATGAGAGAAAGTGAAAATTAAATTTGGCTCCTATCAGCGTTTAAAGCGTACAGCCGTGAAAACTCAATTTTAATCCTGCTGGAAATGCAACATCAATTTTCATCCTGCTGAACCTGTCAAGTTAGCAGGATGGCAGCACAGCAGGATGAGAAATTCTTCTGAATTTCAAAATATTTACCACCATGTTGTAGGCATCTAAAAAACTATGTATGAAACTAGAAATCAAATTAAGCCCTTTCCCGTCTTTAAAGCGTACGGCCGCGAAAAGCCATTTTTCGTCCTGCCACAAATTCACCCAGATGAAAAATTGTTTCAAATCACAAAACATTTACCATCATGTTGTAGGCAACAAAAATCTATGTAAAAAGTGAAAATTAAATTTGGCTCCTATTAGCGTTTAAAGCGTACGGCCGTGAAAACTCAATTTTCATCCTGCTGGAAATGCAACATCAATTTTCATCCTGCTGAACCTGTCAAGTTAGCAGGATGGCAGCACAGCAGGATGAGAAATTCTTCTGAATTTCAAAATATTTACCACCATGTTGTAGGCATCTAAAAACTATGTAAGAAATTAGAAATCAAATTTAGCCCTTACCCGTCTTCAAAGCGTACGGCCGCGAAAACTTATTTTTCGTCCTGCCACAAATTCACCCAGATGAAAAATTGTTTCAAATCACAAAACATTTACCATCATGTTGTAGGCAACAAAAATCTTTGAAAGAAAGTGAAAATTAAATTTGGCTCCTATCAGCGTTTAAAGCGTACAGCAGAGAAAACTCAATTTTCATCCTGCTGGAAATGCAACATCAATTTTCATCCTGCTGAACCTGTCAAGTTAGCAGGATGGCAGCACAGCAGGATGAGAAATTCTTCTGAATTTCAAAATATTTACCACCATGTTGTAGGCATCTAAAAACTCTGTAAGAAACTAGAAATCAAATTTAGCCCTTTCCCGTCTTTAAAGCGTACGGCCGCGAAAACCCATTTTTCGTTCTGCCACAAATACACTCAGATGAAAAATTGTTTCAAATCACAAAACATTTACCATCATGTTGTAGGCAACAAAAATCTATGTAAGAAAGTGAAAATTAAATTTGGCTCCTATCAGCGTTTAAAGCGTACAGCCGTAAAAACTCAATTTTCATCCTGCTGGAAATGCAACATCAATTTTCATCCTGCTGCACCTGTCAAGTTAGAAGGATGGCAGCACAGCAGGATGAGAAATTCTTCTGAATTTCAAAATATTTACCACATGTTGTAGGCATCTAAAAACTCTGTAAGAAACTAGAAATCAAATTTAGCCCTTTCCCGTCTTTAAAGCGTACGGCCGCGAAAACCCATTTTTCGTCCTGCCATAAATACTCCAAGATGAAAAATTGTTTCAAATCACAAAACATTTACCATCATGTTGTAGGCAACAAAAATCTATGTAAAAAAAGTGAAAATTAAATTTGGCTCCTATCAACGTTTAAAGCGTACAGCCGTGAAAACTCAATTTTCATCCTGCTGGAAATGCAACATCAATTTTCATCCTGCTGAACCTGTCAAGTTAGCAGGATGGCAGCACAGCAGGATGAGAAATTCTTCTGAGTTTCAAAATATTTACCACCATGTTGTAGGCATCTAAAAACTATGTAAAAAACTAGAAATCAAATTTAGCCCTTTCCCGTCTTTAAAGCGTACGGCCGCGAAAACCCATTTTTCGTCCTGCCACAAATACACCCAGATGAAAAATTGTTTCAAATCACACAACATTTACCATCATGTTGTAGGCAACAAAAATCTATGTAAGAAAGTGAAAATTAATTTGGCTCCTATTAGCGTTTAAAGCGTACGGCCGTGAAACACAATTTTCATCCTGCTGGAAATGCAACATCAATTTTCATCCTGCTGAAACTGTCAAGTTAGCAGGATGGCAGCACAGCAGGATGAGAAATTCTTCTGAATTTCAAAATATTTACCACCATGTTGTAGGCATCTAAATACTATGTAAGAAACTAGAAATCAAATTTAGCCCTTTCCCGTCTTTAAAGCGTACGGCCGCGAAAACCCATTTTTCGTCCTGCCACAAATACACCCAGATGAAAAATTGTTTCAAATCACAAAACATTTACCGTCATGTTGTAGGCATCAAAAATCTATGTAAGAAAGTGAAAATTAAATTTGGCTCCTATCAGCGTTTAAAGCGTACAGCCGTGAAAACTCAATTTTCATCCTGCTGGAAATGCAACATCAATTTTCATCCTGCTGAACCTGTCAAGTTAGCAGGATGGCAGCACAGCAGGATGAGAAATTTTTCTGAATTTCAAAATATTTACCACCATGTTGTAGGCATCTAAAAACTATGTAAGAAACTAGAAATCAAATTTAGCTCTTTCCCGTCTTTAAAGCGTACGGCCGCGATGACCCATTTTTCGTCCAGCCACAAATACACCCAGATGAAAAATTGTTTCAAATCACAAAACATTTACCATCATGTTGTAGGCAACAAAAATCTATGTAAGAAAGTGAAAATTAAATTTGGCTCCTATCAGCGTTTAAAGCGTACGGCCGTGAAAACTCAATTTTCATCCTGCTGGAAGTGCAACACCGATTTTCATCCTGCTGAACCTGTCAAGTTAGCAGGATGGCAGCACAGCAGGATGAGAAATTCTTTTGAATTTCAAAATAATTACCACCATGTTATAGGCATCTAGAAACTATGTAAGAAACTAGAAATCAAATTAAGCCCTTTCCCGTCTTTAAAGCGTACGGCCACAAAACCCAATTTTCGTTCTGCCACAAATACACCCAGATGAAAAGTTTTTTTCAAATTACAAAACATTTACCATCATGTTGTAGGCAACAAAAATCTATATAAGAAAGTGAAAATTAAATTTGGCTCCTATCAGCGTTTAAAGCGTACAGCCGTGAAAACTCAATTTTCATCCTGCTGGAATTGCAACACAATTTTCATCCTGCTGAACCTGTCAAGTTGGCAGGATGGCAGCACAGCAGGATGAGAAATTCTTCTGAATTTCAAAATATTTACCACCATGTTGTAGCCATCTAAAAACTATGTAAGAAACTAGAAATCAAATTTAGCCCTTTCCCGTCTTTAAGGCGTACGGCCGCGAAAACCCATTTTTCGTCCTGCCACAAATACACCCAGATGAAAAATTGTTTCAAATCACAAAACATTTACCGTCATGTTGTAGGCATCAAAAATCTATGAAAGAAAGTGAAAATTAAATTTGGCTCCTATCAGCGTTTAAAGCGTACAGCCGTGAAAACTCAATTTTCATCTTGCTGGAAATGCAACATCAATTTTCATCCTGCTGAACCTGTCAAGTTAGCAGGATGGCAGCACAGCAGGATGAGAAATTCTTCTGAATTTCAAAATATTTACCACCATGTTGTAGGTATCTAAAAACTATGTAAGAAACTAGAAATCAAATTAAGCCCTTTCCCGTCTTTAAAGCGTACGGCCGCGAAAACCCATTTTTCGTCCTGCCACAAATTCACCCAGATGAAAAATTGTTTCAAATCACAAAACATTTACCATCATGTTGTAGGCAACAAAAATCTATGTAAAAAAAGTGAAAATTAAATTTGGCTCCTATCAGCGTTTAAAGCGTACAGCCGTGAAAACTCAATTTTCATCCTGCTGGAAATGCAACATCAATTTTCATCCTGCTGAACCTGTCAAGTTAGCAGGATGGCAGCACAGCAGGATGAGAAATTCTTCTGAGTTTCAAAATATTTACCACCATGTTGTAGGCATCTAAAAACTATGTAAAAAACTAGAAATCAAATTTAGCCCTTTCCCGTCTTTAAAGCGTACGGCCGCGAAAACCCATTTTTCGTCCTGCCACAAATACACCCAGATGAAAAATTGTTTCAAATCACAAAACATTAACCATCATGTTGTAGGCAACAAAAATCTATGTAAGAAAGTGAAAATTAATTTTGGCTCCTATTAGCGTTTAAAGCGTACGGCCGTGAAACACAATTTTCATCCTGCTGGAAATGCAACATCAATTTTCATCCTGCTGAAACTGTCAAGTTAGCAGGATGGCAGCACAGCAGGATGAGAAATTCTTCTGAATTTCAAAATATTTACCACCATGTTGTAGGCATCTAAATACTATGTAAGAAACTAGAAATCAAATTTAGCCCTTTCCCGTCTTTAAAGCGTACGGCCGCGAAAACCCATTTTTCGTCCTGCCACAAATACACCCAGATGAAAAATTGTTTCAAATCACAAAACATTTACCGTCATGTTGTAGGCATCAAAAATCTATGTAAGAAAGTGAAAATTAAATTTGGCTCCTATCAGCGTTTAAAGCGTACAGCCGTGAAAACTCAATTTTCATCCTGCTGGAAATGCAACATCAATTTTCATCCTGCTGAACCTGTCAAGTTAGCAGGATGGCAGCACAGCAGGATGAGAAATTTTTCTGAATTTCAAAATATTTACCACCATGTTGTAGGCATCTAAAAACTATGTAAGAAACTAGAAATCAAATTTAGCTCTTTCCCGTCTTTAAAGCGTACGGCCGCGATGACCCATTTTTCGTCCAGCCACAAATACACCCAGATGAAAAATTGTTTCAAATCACAAAACATTTACCATCATGTTGTAGGCAACAAAAATCTATGTAAGAAAGTGAAAATTAAATTTGGCTCCTATCAGCGTTTAAAGCGTACGGCCGTGAAAACTCAATTTTCATCCTGCTGGAAGTGCAACAACGATTTTCATCCTGCTGAACCTGTCAAGTTAGCAGGATGGCAGCACAGCAGGATGAGAAATTCTTTTGAATTTCAAAATAATTACCACCATGTTATAGGCATCTAAAAACTATGTAAGAAACTAGAAATCAAATTAAGCCCTTTCCCGTCTTTAAAGCGTACGGCCACAAAACCCAATTTTCGATCTGCCACAAATACACCCAGATGAAAAGTTTTTTTCAAATTACAAAACATTTACCATCATGTTGTAGGCAACAAAAATCTATATAAGAAAGTGAAAATTAAATTTGGCTCCTATCAGCGTTTAAAACGTACAGCCGTGAAAACTCAATTTTCATCCTGCTGGAATTGCAACACAATTTTCATCCTGCTGAACCTGTCAAGTTAGCAGGATGGCAGCACAGCAGGATGAGAAATTCTTCTGAATTTCAAAATATTTACCACCATGTTGTAGCCATCTAAAAACTATGTAAGAAACTAGAAATCAAATTTAGCCCTTTCCCGTCTTTAAGGCGTACGGCCGCGAAAACCTATTTTTCGTCCTGCCACAAATACACCCAGATGAAAAATTGTTTCAAATCACAAAACATTTACCGTCATGTTGTAGGCATCAAAAATCTATGAAAGAAAGTGAAAATTAAATTTGGCTCCTATCAGCGTTTAAAGCGTACAGCCGTGAAAACTCAATTTTCATCTTGCTGGAAATGCAACATCAATTTTCATCCTGCTGAACCTGTCAAGTTAGCAGGATGGCAGCACAGCAGGATGAGAAATTCTTCTGAATTTCAAAATATTTACCACCATGTTGTAGGTATCTAAAAACTATGCAAGAAACTAGAAATCAAATTAAGCCCTTTCCCGTCTTTAAAGCGTACGGCCGCGAAAAGCCATTTTTCGTCCTGCCACAAATTCACCCAGATGAAAAATTGTTTCAAATCACAAAACATTTACCATCATGTTGTAGGCAACAAAAATCTATGTAAAAAGTGAAAATTAAATTTGGCTCCTATTAGCGTTTAAAGCGTACGGCCGTGAAAACTCAATTTTCATCCTGCTGGAAATGCAACATCAATTTTCATCCTGCTGAACCTGTCAAGTTAGCAGGATGGCAGCACAGCAGGATGAGAAATTCTTCTGAATTTCAAAATATTTACCACCATGTTGTAGGCATCTAAAAACTATGTAAGAAATTAGAAATCAAATTTAGCCCTTACCCGTCTTCAAAGCGTACGGCCGCGAAAACTTATTTTTCGTCCTGCCACAAATTCACCCAGATGAAAAATTGTTTCAAATCACAAAACATTTACCATCATGTTGTAGGCAACAAAAATCTTTGAAAGAAAGTGAAAATTAAATTTGGCTCCTATCAGCGTTTAAAGCGTACAGCAGAGAAAACTCAATTTTCATCCTGCTGGAAATGCAACATCAATTTTCATCCTGCTGAACCTGTCAAGTTAGCAGGATGGCAGCACAGCAGGATGAGAAATTCTTCTGAATTTCAAAATATTTACCACCATGTTGTAGGCATCTAAAAACTCTGAAAGAAACTAGAAATCAAATTTAGCCCTTTCCCGTCTTTAAAGCGTACGGCCGCGAAAACCCATTTTTCGTCCTGCCACAAATACACTCAGATGAAAAATTGTTTCAAATCACAAAACATTTACCGTCATGTTGTAGGCAACAAAAATCTATGTAAGAAAGTGAAAATTAAATTTGGCTCCTATCAGCGTTTAAAGCGTACAGCAGAGAAAACTCAATTTTCATCCTGCTGGAAATGCAACATCAATTTTCATCCTGCTGAACCTGTCAAGTTAGCAGGATGGCAGCACAGCAGGATGAGAAATTCTTCTGAGTTTCAAAATATTTACCACCATGTTGTAGGCATCTAAAAACTATGTAACAAACTAGAAATCAAATTTAGCCCTTTCCCGTCTTTAAAGCGTACGGCCGCGAAAACCCATTTTTCGTCCTGCCACAAATACACCCAGATGAAAAATTGTTTCAAATCACAAAACATTAACCATCATGTTGTAGGCAACAAAAATCTATGTAAGAAAGTGAAAATTAATTTTGGCTCCTATTAGCGTTTAAAGCGTACGGCCGTGAAACACAATTTTCATCCTGCTGGAAATGCAACATCAATTTTCATCCTGCTGAAACTGTCAAGTTAGCAGGATGGCAGCACAGCAGGATGAGAAATTCTTCTGAATTTCAAAATATTTCCACCATGTTGTAGGCATCTAAATACTATGTAAGAAACTAGAAATCAAATTTAGCCCTTTCCCGTCTTTAAAGCGTACGGCCGCGAAAACCCATTTTTCGTCCTGCCACAAATACACCCAGATGAAAAATTGTTTCAAATCACAAAACATTTACCGTCATGTTGTAGGCATCAAAAATCTATGTAAGAAAGTGAAAATTAAATTTGGCTCCTATCAGCGTTTAAAGCGTACAGCCGTGAAAACTCAATTTTCATCCTGCTGGAAATGCAACATCAATTTTCATCCTGCTGAACCTGTCAAGTTAGCAGGATGGCAGCACAGCAGGATGAGAAATTTTTCTGAATTTCAAAATATTTACCACCATGTTGTAGGCATCTAAAAACTATGTAAGAAACTAGAAATCAAATTTAGCTCTTTCCCGTCTTTAAAGCGTACGGCCGCGATGACCCATTTTTCGTCCAGCCACAAATACACCCAGATGAAAAATTGTTTCAAATCACAAAACATTTACCATCATGTTGTAGGCAACAAAAATCTATGTAAGAAAGTGAAAATTAAATTTGGCTCCTATCAGCGTTTAAAGCGTACGGCCGTGAAAACTCAATTTTCATCCTGCTGGAAGTGCAACAACGATTTTCATCCTGCTGAACCTGTCAAGTTAGCAGGATGGCAGCACAGCAGGATGAGAAATTCTTTTGAATTTCAAAATAATTACCACCATGTTATAGGCATCTAAAAACTATGTAAGAAACTAGAAATCAAATTAAGCCCTTTCCCGTCTTTAAAGCGTACGGCCACAAAACCCAATTTTCGTTCTGCCTCAAATACACCCAGATGAAAAGTTTTTTTCAAATTACAAAACATTTACCATCATGTTGTAGGCAACAAAAATCTATATAAGAAAGTGAAAATTAAATTTGGCTCCTATCAGCGTTTAAAACGTACAGCCGTGAAAACTCAATTTTCATCCTGCTGGAATTGCAACACAATTTTCATCCTGCTGAACCTGTCAAGTTAGCAGGATGGCAGCACAGCAGGATGAGAAATTCTTCTGAATTTCAAAATATTTACCACCATGTTGTAGCCATCTAAAAACTATGTAAGAAACTAGAAATCAAATTTAGCCCTTTCCCGTCTTTAAGGCGTACGGCCGCGAAAACCTATTTTTCGTCCTGCCACAAATACACCCAGATGAAAAATTGTTTCAAATCACAAAACATTTACCGTCATGTTGTAGGCATCAAAAATCTATGAAAGAAAGTGAAAATTAAATTTGGCTCCTATCAGCGTTTAAAGCGTACAGCCGTGAAAACTCAATTTTCATCTTGCTGGAAATGCAACATCAATTTTCATCCTGCTGAACCTGTCAAGTTAGCAGGATGGCAGCACAGCAGGATGAGAAATTCTTCTGAATTTCAAAATATTTACCACCATGTTGTAGGTATCTAAAAACTATGCAAGAAACTAGAAATCAAATTAAGCCCTTTCCCGTCTTTAAAGCGTACGGCCGCGAAAACCCATTTTTCGTCCTGCCACAAATTCACCCAGATGAAAAATTGTTTCAAATCACAAAACATTTACCATCATGTTGTAGGCAACAAAAATCTATGTAAAAAGTGAAAATTAAATTTGGCTCCTATTAGCGTTTAAAGCGTACGGCCGTGAAAACTCAATTTTCATCCTGCTGGAAATGCAACATCAATTTTCATCCTGCTGAACCTGTCAAGTTAGCAGGATGGCAGCACAGCAGGATGAGAAATTCTTCTGAATTTCTGAATATTTACCACCATGTTGTAGGCATCTAAAAACTATGTAAGAAATTAGAAATCAAATTTAGCCCTTACCCGTCTTCAAAGCGTACGGTCGCGTAAACTTATTTTTCGTCCTGCCACAAATTCACCCAGATGAAAAATTGTTTCAAATCACAAAACATTTACCATCATGTTGTAGGCAACAAAAATCTATGTAAAAAAGTGAAAATTAAATTTGGCTCCTATCAGCGTTTAAAGCGTACAGCCGTGAAAACTCAATTTTCATCCTGCTGGAAATGCAACATCAATTTTCATCCTGCTGAACCTGTCAAGAAAGTGAAAATTAAATTTGGCTCCTATCAGCGTTTAAAGCGTACAGCAGAGAAAACTCAATTTTCATCCTGCTGGAAATGCAACATCAATTTTCATCCTGCTGAACCTGTCAAGTTAGCAGGATGGCAGCACAGCAGGATGAGAAATTCTTCTGAATTTCAAAATATTTACCACCATGTTGTAGGCATCTAAAAACTCTGAAAGAAACTAGAAATCAAATTTAGCCCTTTCCCGTCTTTAAAGCGTACGGCCGCGAAAACCCATTTTTCGTCCTGCCACAAATACACTCAGATGAAAAATTGTTTCAAAGAAAGTGAAAATTAAATTTGGCTCCTATCAGCGTTTAAAGCGTACGGCCGTGAAACTCAATTTTCATCCTGCTGGAAATGCAACATCAATTTTCATCCTGCTGAACCTGTCAAGTTAGCAGGATGGCAGCACAGCAGGATGAGAAATTCTTCTGAATTTCAAAATATTTACCACCATGTTGTAGGCATCTAAAAACTATGTAAGAAACTAGAAATCAAATTTAGCCCTTTCCCGTCTTTAAAGCGTACGGCCGCGAAAACCCATTTTTCGTCCTGCCACAAATACACCCAGATGAAAAATTGTTTCAAATCACAAAACATTTACCATCATGTTGTAGGCAACAAAAATCTGTGTAAGAAAGTGAAAATTAAATTTGGCTCCTATTAGCGTTTAAAGCGTACGGCCGTGAAAACTCAATTTTCATCCTGCTGGAAATGCAACATCAATTTTCATCCTGCTGAACCTGTCAAGTTAGCAGGATGGCAGCACAGCAGGATGAGAAATTCTTCTGAATTTCAAAATATTTACCACCATGTTGTAGGCAACAAAAATCTATGTAAGAAAATAGAAATTAAATTTGGCTCCTATCAGCGTTTAAAGCGTACGGCTGTGAAAACACAATCTTCTTCCTGCTGTTAAGCAACATTATTAAACGTTTTTTAATCATATGACGTTGTTGATAAGCAGTGGATAACGTCGTGTAATAAAAATCGTATGACCACACGTGTAAAAACACTTTGGCGGGATTAAGTAACGTCATGTCGACGTCCATGTCAACCATGCATTTTTTTTTTCAAATTGTCAGATAAAAAGGCGATAAAATCCAATTGAAAGTGGTCATATGATAAACAGAATCTTTCACTCGTGGTCATTTCATATGAAATTTATGAAACTCGCCAAAGGCTCGTTTCATAAATTTCATATGAAATGACCACTCGTGAAAAATCGTCTATACCCGACATTGAGATGAAATGACATCTCAAGCCCTGTCGCCCAATGAAACCAATAGGGTTTATGAGCATGGACAGCCCGATTTGCACAGCTTTGCCTGGACAGGCTTAGATCCTCTAAGTAGTTTACTAGTACTCGTGCGTGGTAAGTTCCAGCTCTGCGTGGAAGCATCATGCAGCCCGACCCATCTTTTTCTTTAAGCCCCAATGGGGACGTAAAACTTTAAATAAAATCACATTTGTTGTAAAGCAAACTCAGTCACTAAATCCGTTTAGGCTTGTGAAAAAGTTGGCAAAAAGAAAGAAAAATGATGTGTATCAGCGTATGTAAACATAATGATGCATAAGAAATAAAAAGTCGCCCCCGCCCATAGGGGCTTGAAGAAATATATGGGCTGCATGATGCTTCCACGCAGAGCTGAATCCGGCCCACACACTAGTACTGGTAAACCGCTTAGAGGATCTAAGCCTGTCCAGGAACCGCGGTGAGAGACGGACTGTCCATGCTAATAAACCCTATTGGTTTCATTCCGCGACAGGGCTTGAGATGTCATTTCATCTCAATGTCGGGTAAAAGTCCCACAAAATTGAAAGCAACGTCTCCAAAATGACCTATACCGTGTTGACGGGGACTTTAAACCTCAAATCAAACAAACAAAGAAATAAAAAGCAATAAGAAGAGGTACAAAATAAAAATAAAAAAAAACCATGGAAAAATCCAGATTCGAACACGGGTCGCTAGCGTGAGAGTCGACGCCGTTGCTTATCGCGCCATAACATCTTTCAATTATATTAAATAAAAATGTCTGTGGTATTTATTTTATTTGAGGTTTACTTTTCAAGTCGACACTGTAATGGTTATTTTGGAGACGTTGCTTCCCATTTTGACGGACTTTTACCCGGCATTGAGATGAAATGACATCTCAAGCCCTGCCGCCCAATGAAACCAATATGGTTTTTAAACATGGACGGGCCGACACGCACAGATGACAGAATTTTTTTTTTTATTTTTATTATTTATTTATTTTATTATTGTCGTTTTTTTGGCTGTTATTTATTTATTTATTTTATTTTATTTATTTATTTATTTATTTTTTTTTTGCGGGCTATCTCATTAGGAAAGTGTTGTCGCCCTTGCTTCGCCACTTAGATGCCCAATGACCGCATCAAAGAGTTTAAATCCCCTTAAACATGTAACACATATGAGGGGCTCCGTGGGGAAGTCTTAGAACCATATCTTCGAGGATGTTATAAAGAGCATTAACAGTTTTATTTTCGAAAGCAAAAACAAATATTGGGGTGCTCCTTAGAACCGCCTCATTGGGGCAGTTCAAAAGAGCACCCGTAATATGTTTGCTTTAAAATATTGACTGGGGGTAATTATTAGAACCATATTATCGAGGCATTTCTAACGAGATCCAACAGTCAATATTTGGAGCAGAAATAAGGAAAATTTCATTTTATTTTCTTAAATCTTTTTTTTTTTTTTTTTTAGTGTTAAAGTTTTCAAATATATTTAAATAGACGTGTTTTGGTAATGTGCTCGACACTGAGATGACTTCTCAAGCCCTGCCGCCAAATGAAACCAATATGGCTTTTATGCATGGATGGTCCGACTCGCACCACTTTCCTGGGCAGGCTTAGGACCTCATAGTAGTTTACCAGTAGTCTCAGCTCTGCGTGGAACTATCATGCAACCCAATCTATTTCATCAAGCCCCGAAGGGCGTGGGACAACAGGCCTATGTAATAATTCAATGTGTACCCAAATGTATATCAAGAAATAAAATGGATATTTTTAAATTATAATATGAAACTACCACTCAAAAGGTCAAAACCAGCTTGTGTCCCTGTACCCTTTGAATGAATGGCCCCGCACTTTCGGTATTGGGATATATTGCAAATATATCTCTCCGATTGGAAGTGTCTTTGAGATAGTTTCGTTCAAATTCTTAAACCTGCATTTTTAGCTCACCTGGGCCGAAGGCCCCAAGGGAGCTTATAGAATAGTGGGTCGTCCGTCGTCCGTCCGTCGTCCATCCGTCCACACGTTTGAGCAGCTATATATCTGCAGCCTGCAGGCTAATCTCAATCAGTTCTCGTCTGTAGCATGCCTCTGGTGGGGCATTATGGCATAAGCTTTCTTTCAAAATCGCACGAAAACTTTAGTGGCTATGGCAACCACAAGGTCCCATAGACATACAATGGTAAAATGCTTGTCATCACCGTAGCGCCTTCAGTTTTGATCGGATCTTTCTTAAACTTATATGTAAGGTGGCTTGGGATAAAATCTCAGATGAGTTCGAAAACCAGCCAAGTTGGCCCATTTATCATAGAGTTATGTCCCTTTGATTGCTGAAAATGCCGATTTTTGACCTTGTCATCACCGTAGCCCCTTCAGTTTTGATCGGATCTTTCTGCAACTTATGCGTATGGTGGCTTGGGATAAAATCTTGAAAGTGTAAAACTGGCCAAGGCGGACCATTTTTCATAGAGTTATGTCCCTTTCATGGCTGAAAAAGTAGATTTTCGACCTTGTCATCACCGTAGCCTCTTCAGTTTTGATCGGATCTTTCTGAAACTTATATGTCAGGTGGCTGAGGATAAAACCTCGGATGAGTTCGAAAACCGGCCAAGTCGGCCCATTTATCATAGAGTTACATCCCTTCGATTGCTGAAAATGCTAAATATTGACCTTGTCATCACCATAGCTCCTTCAGTTTTGATCAGATCTTCCTGAAACTTATATGTAAGGTGGGTGGGAATAAAACCTCGGATGAGCTCGAATACTGGCCAAGTCGGCACATTTATCATAGAATTACGTGCCTTTGATTGCTGAAAATGCCTATTTTCGACCTTGTCATCACTGCTGCCCCTTCTGTTTTGATCGGATCTTCATGAAACTTACAAACAAGTAAGTCAGGCAGAAAAGCTCGGAGGAGTTTGAAAACTCTTGAGTTTTTTTTTATCATAGAGTAACATTCCTTTGATTGCAGCAGTTAATTGCTTATTTTTGAAATTGTCATCACCCCAGCCCCTTCAGTTTATACCGGAGCTTCTTAGCAAGTCAGGAATAAAAGCTTGAATGAGTTTGAAAACCGTGAGGTCAGCCTATATATCATTGAGTTACATTCTACTTGATTTGCAGAAAATGCTGACCCCGTCGTCACCTTGTCATCCCATAAATCCTTCAGTTAAGTTTGGCACTTCCTGAAACTTTGAATCTGTCAGCTCAGGTGAGCGATACAGGACCATCTTGGTCCTCTTGTTTGTTTCTCTGATTGGGTTTCTTTTCAGTTACTTTGTGAACTTGTAGCATGTCTTTCTTGTTTTCTGTTTCCTCTTAAAAATTAAGTAATTAAATGAATAATTGAATAAGTAAAAATATAAATATCAAGAATTAAATGAAAAAAGTGAACAAATAGCTAAAAAAAAGTTGAAAGCTATGTTGATTGGCAAATAAATGAAAAAAGTAAATAATATAATATTATAAAAGAGCAAACTTATTCATAAATGAATAAATGAAATCGTAAAGCTAATATAATAAATTTATAATCCATAAGTACAGATAAATGCATCTAAATAAATAAATGAAGATAAAATAAATAATTCAGTAATGCAGAAGACAGGAATGTCATGCTACAAACCCCTGAATTCTGATACTTAGCTCGCCTGAACCGAAGGCACCGGGGGGGGGGGGTGGCTTTTGTGATCAGTCACCTTCCGTCGACACCCGTCTGTAGGTCCGTACTTCCGTCCGTCCACAATTTCTTTAATAATAAGAGATCTCCTTCTAAACCGCTCAACAGATTTTGACCCAAATTGACTGAAATGATCCTTGGGTAGTCCTCTCTGACTTGTTTAAAGAATTCCATTCTATGCAGAACTTTGGATGCCATGGCAACCAAAAGGGGAAAATTAGGGAAAAAAACTTCGTTTGAAACCAGAAGGCCTAGGTCTTTGATATTTGATATGAAGCTTCATCTAGTGGACCTCTACCAAGATTGTACAAATTATTATCTCGTCCTACGTGAAGGAAGGCACCATAGGAGGAATGTGTATTCCTACCTGGCCATTTGGGGGCCCGAGACAACTTGCGCCGATCTCGTTAGCGACGTAGTTAGTTTTGTTTGTTTGAGTTGAGGTTTAACGTCCCCGTCAACACTGTAAAGGTTATTTTGGAGACGTTGCTTCCAATTTTGTTGGACTTTTACCCGACATTTAGATGAAATGACATCTCAAGCCCTGTCGCCCAATGAAACCAATAGGGTTTATTAGCATGGACCCTCGCCTCGCACCGCCTTTCCTGGACAGGCTTAGATCCTCTAAGAGGTTTACCAGTGCGGGCCGGATTCAGCTCTGCGTGGAATATAGGTTCAGCCTATATATTTCTTCAAGCCCCTATGGGCGGGGGCCGACAACGTAGTACAAATTGATATAATCATGCAGGTCGCATACAATCGCCCACCTGCGCACGTGCGCAGTCGAGCGCTCCAATGCGATTTTGTTTTTTATGTTTCATATTTACAGTTAAAATGTTTGAATTCGTTTTTTGGGAGAAAACTCTTCTTCTTCTTCTATCTCCAGGTTTTTTAATCTCTCTTTTTTCTATACTATCTTCTCTACAGTATTCTTACCCTCCGTGCGTGCGTCCGTCCGTAAACAATTTCTTCAAACAACATCTCTTAAACCAGTGATCGGATTTTGACAAAATTTCACTGAAATGATCCTTAGGTGGTCCCCTTTCAATGTTGTTCAAATGGTTCCGGTCCGTTGCACATCTAGATCACAGGAGCCAAAAATAGATTTTTTTTCACCGAAAAGTTAAAAACTCTTCTTCTCTGAAACCCCCGCCCAAAGGGGCTTGAAGAAATATATGGGCTGCATGATGCTTACACGCAGAGCTGAATCCGGCCCGCACACTAGTACTGGTAAACCGCTAAGAGGATCTAAGCCTGTCCAGGAACCGCGGTGCGAGGCGGACCGTCCATGCTAATAAACCCTATTGGTTTCATTGGGCGACAGGGCTTGAGATGTCATTTCATCTCAATGTCGGGTAAAAGTCCCACAAAATTGGAAGCAACGTCTCCAAAATGACCTTTACAGTGTTGACGGGGACGTTAAACCTCAAATCAAACAAATCTTCTCTGAAACCACAAAGCCTATGTCTATGATATTTGGTTTGAAGCTTCATCTAGTGGAACCCCACAAGATTGTTCAAATTATAGTTCTGGGACCAAAAATGCCCCCGCCCTGGGCCCTTTGGTTTTACATAGGATTATATAGGGTGCATCTTTGAAAATCTTCTTCTCTGAAACCACAAGGCCCAAGTCTTTGATATTTGGTAAAAAATTTGTGATTTGAAACAATTTTTCATCTGGGTGAATTTGTGGCAGGACGAAAAATGGGTTTTTGCGGCCATACGCTTTAAAGACGGGAAAAGGCTAAATTTGATTTCTAGTTTCTTACATAGTTTTCAGAAGCCTACAACATGGTGGTAAATATTTTGAAATTCAGAAGAATTTCTCATCCTGCTGTGCTGCCATCCTGCTAACTTGACAGGTTCAGCAGGATGAAAATTGATGTTGCATTTCCAGCAGGATGAAAATTGAGTTTTCACGGCCGTACGCTTAAAACGCTGATAGGAGCCAAATGTAATTTCCACTTTCTTACATAGATTTTTGTTGCCTACAACATGATGGTAAATGTTTTGTGAGTTGAAACAATGTTTCATCTGGGTGTATTTGCTGCAGGACGAAAAATGGGTTTTCGCGGCCGTACGCTTTAAAGACGGGAAAGGGCTAAATTTGATTTCTAGTTTCTTACATAGTTTTTAGATGCCTACAACATGGTGGTAAATATTTTGAAATTCAGAAGAATTTCTCATCCTGCTGTGCTGCCATCCTGCTAACTTGACAGGTTCAGCAGGATGAAAATTAATGTTGCATTTCCAGCAGGATGAAAATTGAGTTTTCACGGCCGTACGCTTTAAACGCTGATAGGAGCAAAATTTAATTTTCACTTTCTTACATAGATTTTTGTTGCCTACAACATGATGGTAAATGTTTTGTGATTTGAAACAATTATTCATCTGGGTGTATTTGCTGCAGGACGAAAAATAGGTTTTCGCGGCCGTACGCTTTGAAGACGGGAAAGGGCTAAATTTGATTTCTAGTTTCTTACATAGTTTTTAGATGCCTTCAACATGGTGGTAAATATTTTGAAATTCAGAAGAATTTCTCATCCTGCTGTGCTGCCATCCTGCTAACTTGACAGGTTCAGCAGGATGAAAATTGATGTTGCATTTCCAGCAGGATGAAAATTGAGTTTTCACGGCCGTACGCTTTAAACGCTGATAGGAGCAAAAATTAATTTTCACTTTCTTACATAGATTTTTGTTGCCTACAACATGATGGTAAATGTTTTATGATTTGAAACAATTATTCATCTGGGTGTATTTGCTGCAGGACGAAAAATAGGTTTTCGCGGCCGTACGCTTTAAAGACGGGAAAGGGCTAAATTTGATTTCTAGTTTCTTACATAGTTTTTAGATGCCTACAACATGGTGGTAAATATTTTGAAATTCAGAAGAATTTCTCATCCTGCTGTGCTGCCATCCTGCTAACTTGACAGGTTCAGCAGGATGAAAATTGATGTTGCATTTCCAGCAGGATGAAAATTGAGTTTTCACGGCCGTACGCTTTAAACGCTGATAGGAGCAAAATTTAATTTTCCCTTTTTTTACATAGATTTTTGTTGCCTACAACATGATGGTAAATGTTTTGTGATTTGAAACAATTATTCATCTGGGTGTATTTGCTGCAGGACGAAAAATAGGTTTTCGCGGCCGTACGCTTTGAAGACGGGAAAGGGCTAAATTTGATTTCTAGTTTCTTACAGAGTTTTTAGATGCCTTCAACATGGTGGTGAATATTTTGAGATTCAGAAGAATTTCTCATCCTGCTGTGCTGCCATCCTGCTAACTTGACAGGTTCAGCAGGATGAAAATTGATGTTGCATTTCCAGCAGGATGAAAATTGAGTTTTCACGGGCGTACGCTTTAAACGCTGATAGGAGCAAAATTTAATTTTCATTTTCTTACATAGATTTTTGTTGCCTACAACATGATGGTAAATGTTTTGTGATTTGAAACAATTATTCATCTCGGTGTATTTGCTGCAGGACGAAAAATAGGTTTTCGCGGCCGTACGCTTTAAAGACGGGAAAGGGCTAAATTTGATTTCTAGTTTCTTACATAGTTTTTAGATGCCTACAACATGGTGGTAAATATTTTGAAATTCAGAAGAATTTCTCATCCTGCTGTGCTGCCATCCTGCTAACTTGACAGGTTCAGCAGGATGAAAATTGATGTTGCATTTCCAGCAGGATGAAAATTGAGTTTTCACGGCCGTACGCTTTAAACGCTGATAGGAGCATAATTTAATTTTCACTTTCTTACATAGATTTTTGTTGCCTACAACATGATGGTAAATGTTTTGTGAGTTGAAACAATGTTTCATCTGGGTGTATTTGCTGCAGGACGAAAAATGGGTTTTCGCGGCCGTACGCTTTAAAGACGGGAAAGAAGCGCTAAATTTGATTTCTAGTTTCTTACATAGTTTTAGATGCCTACAACATGGTGGTAAATATTTTGAAATTCAGAAGAATTTCTCATCCTGCTGTGCTGCCATCCTGCTAATTTGACAGGTTCAGGAGGATGAAAATTGATGTTGCATTTCCAGCAGGATGAAAATTGAGTTTTCACGGCCGTACGCTTTAATCGCTGATAGGAGCCAAATTTAATTTTCATTTTCTTACATAGATTTTTGTTGCCTACAACATGATGGTAAATGTTTTTTGATTTGAAACAATTTTTCATCTGGGTGTATTTGTGGCAGGACGAAAAATGGGTTTTCGCGGCCGTACGCTTTAAAGACGGGAAAGGGCTAAATTTGATTTCTAGTTTCTTACATAGTTTTTAGATGCCTACAACATGGTGGTAAATATTTTAAAATTCAGAAGAATTTCTCATCCTGCTGTGCTGCCATCCTGCTAACTTGACAGGTTCAGCAGGATGAAAACTGATGTTGCATTTCCAGCAGGATGAAAATTGAGTTTTCACGGCCGTACGCTTTAAACGCTGATAATAGCCAAATTTAATTTTCACTTTCTTACATAGATTTTTGTTGCCTACAACATGATGGTAAATGTTTTGTGATTTGAAACAATTATTCATCTGGGTGTATTTGCTGCAGGACGAAAAATAGGTTTTCGCGGCCGTACGCTTTAAAGACGGGAAAGGGCTAAATTTGATTTCTAGTTTCTTACATAGTTTTTAGATGCCTACAACATGGTGGTAAATATTTTGAAATTCAGAAGAATTTCTCATCCTGCTGTGCTGCCATCCTGCTAACTTGACAGGTTCAGCAGGATGAAAATTGATGTTGCATTTCCAGCAGGATGAAAATTGAGTTTTCACGGCCGTACGCTTTAAACGCTGATAGGAGCAAAATTTAATTTTCACTTTCTTACATAGATTTTTGTTGCCTACAACATGATGGTAAATGTTTTGTGATTTGAAACAATTTTTGATCTGGGTGAATTTGTGGCGGGACGAAAAATATGTTTTCGCGGCCGTACGCTTTGAAGACGGGAAAGGGCTAAATTTGATTTCTAGTTTCTTACATAGTTTTTAGATGCCTACAACATGGTGGTAAATATTTTGAAATTCAGAAGAATTTCTCATCCTGCTGTGCTGCCATCCTGCTAATTTGACAGGTTCAGGAGGATGAAAATTGATGTTGCATTTCCAGCAGGATGAAAATTGAGTTTTCACGGCCGTACGCTTTAATCGCTGATAGGAGCCAAATTTAATTTCCACTTTCTTACATAGATTTTTGTTGCCTACAACATGATGGTAAATGTTTTGTGATTTGAAACAATTTTTCATCTGGGTGTATTTGCTGCAGGACGAAAAATGGGTTTTCGCGGCCGTACGCTTTAAAGACGGGAAAGGGCTAAATTTGATTTCTAGTTTCTTACATAGTTTTTAGATGCCTACAACATGGTGGTAAATATTTTAAAATTCAGAAGAATTTCTCATCCTGCTGTGCTGCCATCCTGCTAACTTGACAGGTTCAGCAGGATGAAAACTGATGTTGCATTTCCAGCAGGATGAAAATTGAGTTTTCACGGCCGTACGCTTTAAACGCTGATAATAGCCAAATTTAATTTTCACTTTCTTACATAGATTTTTGTTGCCTACAACATGATGGTAAATGTTTTGTGATTTGAAACAATTATTCATCTCGGTGTATTTGCTGCAGGACGAAAAATGGGTTTTCGCGGCCGTACGCTTTAAAGACGGGAAAGGGCTAAATTTGATTTCTAGTTTCTTACATAGTTTTAAGATGCCTTCAACATGGTGGTAAATATTTTGAAATTCAGAGAATTTCTCATCCTGCTGTGCTGCCATCCTGCTAACTTGACAGGTTCAGCAGGATGAAAATTGATGTTGCATTTCCAGCAGGATGAAAATTGAGTTTTCACGGCCGTACGCTTTAAACGCTGATAGGAGCCAAATTTAATTTTCACTTTCTTACATAGATTTTTGTTGCCTACAACATGATGGTAAATGTTTTGTGATTTGAAACAATTTTTCATCTGGGTGTATTTGTGGCAGGACGAAAAATGGGTCTTCGCGGCCGTACGCTTTAAAGACGGGAAAGAGCTAAATTTGATTTCTAGTTTCTTACATAGTTTTTAGATGCCTACAACATTGGGGTAAATATTTTGAAATTCAGAAGAATTTCTCATCCTGCTGTGCTGCCATCCTGCTAACTTGACAGGTTCAGCAGGATGAAAATTGATGTTGCATTTCCAGCAGGATGAAAATTGAGTTTTCATGGCTGTAAGCTTTAAACGCTGATAGGAACCAAATTTAATTTCTAATTTCTTACATATATTTTTGTTGCCTACAACATGATGGTAAATGTTTTGTGATTTGAAACAATTTTTCATCTGGGTGAATTTGTGGCAGGACGAAAAATGGGTTTTCGCGGCCGTACGCTCTAAAGACGGGAAAGGGCTAAATTTGATTTCTAGTTTCTTACATAGTTTTTAGATGCCTACAACATGGTGGTAAATATTTTGAAATTCAGAAGAATTTCTCATCCTGCTGTGCTGCCATCCTGCTAACTTGACAGGTTCAGCAGGATGAAAATTGATGTTGCATTTCCAGCAGAATGAAAATTGAGTTTTCACGGCCGTACGCTTTAAACGCTGATAGGAGCCAAATTTAATTTCCACTGTCTTACATAGATTTTTGTTGCCTACAACATGATGGTAAATGTTTTGTGATTTGAAAAAATTATTCATCTGGGTGTATTTGCTGCAGGACGAAAAATAGGTTTTCGCGGCCGTACGCTTTAAAGACGGGAAAGGGCTAAATTTGATTTCTAGTTTCTTACATAGTTTTAAGATGCCTACAACATGGTGGTAAATATTTTGAAATTCAGAAGAATTTCTCATCCTGCTGTGCTGCCATCCTGCTAACTTGACAGGTTCAGCAGGATGAAAATTGATGTTGCATTTCCAGCAGGATGAAAATTGAGTTTTCACGGCCGTACGCTTTAAACGCTGATAGGAGCCAAATTTAATTTCCACTTTCTTACATAGATTTTTGTTGCCTACAACATGATGGTAAATGTTTTGTGATTTGAAACAATTATTCATCTGGGTGTATTTGCTGCAGGACGAAAAATAGGTTTTCGCGGCCGTACGCTTTAAAGACGGGAAAGGGCTAAATATGATTTCTAGTTTCTTACATAGTTTTAAGATGCCTACAACATGGTGGTAAATATTTTGAAATTCAGAAGAATTTCTCATCCTGCTGTGCTGCCATCCTGCTAACTTGACAGGTTCAGCAGGATGAAAATTGATGTTGCATTTCCAGCAGGATGAAAATTGAGTTTTAACGGCCGTACGCTTTAAACGCTGATAGGAGCCAAATTTAATTTTCACTTTCTTACATAGATTTTTGTTGCCTACAACATGATGGTAAATGTTTTGTGATTTGAAACTTTTTCATCTGGGTGTATTTGTGGCAGGACGAAAAATGGGTCTTCGCGGCCGTACGCTTTAAAGACGGGAAAGAGCTGAATTTGATTTCTAGTTTCTTACATATTTTTAGATGCCTACAACATGGTGGTAAATATTTTGAAATTCAGAAGAATTTCTCATCCTGCTGTGCTGCCATCCTGCTAACTTGACAGGTTCAGCAGGATGAAAATTGATGTTGCATTTCCAGCAGGATGAAAATTGAGTTTTCATGGCTGTACGCTTTAAACGCTGATAGGAGCCAAATTTAATTTCTAATTTCTTACATATATTTTTGTTGCCTACAACATGATGGTAAATGTTTTGTGATTTGAAAGAATTTTTCATCTGGGTGAATTTGTGGCAGGACGAAAAATGGGTTTTCACGGCCGTACGCTTTAAAGACTGGAAAGGGCTAAATTTGATTTCTAGTTTCTTACATAGTTTTTAGATGCCTACAACATGGTGGTGAATA
The DNA here is from genome assembly GCA_963580285.1 of Lucinisca nassula. NCBI lineage: Eukaryota > Metazoa > Mollusca > Bivalvia > Lucinida > Lucinidae > Lucinisca > Lucinisca nassula. Next base: position 159,311,543 of record OY757015.1, read on the forward strand.
TTTTGAAATTCAGAAGAATTTCTCATCCTGCTGTGCTGCCATCCTGCTAACTTGACAGGTTCAGCAGGGTGAAAATTGATGTTGCATTTCCAGCAGGATGAAAATTAAGTTTTCACGGCCGTACGCTTTAATCGCTGATAGGAGCCAAATTTAATTTCTAATTTCTTACATAGATTTTTGTTGCATACAACATGATGGTAAAAGTTTTGTGATTTGAAACCGTTTTTCATCTGGGTGTATTTGTGGCAGGACGAAAATTGGGTTTCCGCGGCCGTATGCTCTAAAGACGGGAAAGGGCTTAATTTGATTTCTAGTTTCTTACATAGGGTTTAGGTGCCTACAACATGGTGGTAAATATTTTCAAATTCAGAAGAATTTCTCATCCTGCTGTGCTGACATCATGCTAACTTGACAGGTTCAGCAGGATGAAAATTAATGTTGCATTTCCAGCAGGATGAAAATTGAGTTTTCACGGCCGTGCGCTTTTTACGCTGATAGGAGCCAAATTTCATTTCCACTTTCTTACATAGACTTTTGTTGGCTACAACATGATGGTAAAAGTTTTGTGATTTGGAACAATTTTTCATCTGGGTGAATTTGTGGCAGGACGAAAGTTGGGTATTCGCGGCCGTACGCTTTAAAGACGGGAAGGGGCTAAATTTGATTTCCAGATTCTAACATAGCTATAGGTGCCAATAACATGGTTGTATAGATTTTGAAATTCAGAACAAGTTCTCATCCTGCTGCTCTTCCATCCTCCTCAATTATTAGTTTCATCCTGCTGTCCTGCCATCCTGCTGACTTAATATTCATCCTGCTGTCCTGCCATCCCGTTCACTTATTATGATTCATCCTGCTGTCCTGCCATCCTTCTAACTTAATGTTTCATCCTGCTGTCCTGCCATCCTGCTAACTTAACATGTTTCATCCTGCTGTCCTGCCATCCTGCTAACTTTTTTGAGCTACGTTTATAATAAATATATACGCATACACAACATTTTCAGGTTAACTTGGACTACACTCTTAAGCACAGCTAATGCCCCGCCGCCTTCAACCATGACGTTGACTTTGAGTCAGCGGTTTAGCGGGTTGTTCTATTTGTGAATATTTGATACTGATAGTTAACCCTTTACCACTCAGTGATTTTGCGAATTTTGCTGATTTTCACAGTGTTGCACCTGACAGCAACTTCAACTAGCCATTGTTTCATAATGGATGGTTTGTTTTATACCAAACTCGGTATGAATGTTCATTGGGCATTAGCCTTTCAAAAGCAGCCTTTCATGACTTGATCATTGTTGTCATGGTAAAGAGGGGGCATCTCAAAGTTGGCAAAAGTGTGTTTCACATGAATTTTTGACCACATTTTAATCTTCACACAGCTGTCAAGGCAACAATTAAGGTGTTTGCACTGGCCATTTTCACTGTTTGCAGCATGTTTTATCAGCATCAATTTTCAGGCATTTTTGACCCCAGACACCCTGAGATATAAATTTTAGCGGCCGGTTGGGCCATAAACCAAATTTTTTTCGGGATGTGAGGGGGGCGTTGCCCCCCTTCAATCCCCCCCCCCAGAATATTTTTAGTGGGGAGGCGCGCGAAAAACAAGTCACTTTTTTGCCCAACAAATCCTAAAGCAAACATAACTATCCAGGGGTAGAAATGCAGATTTTAGATGCTTCTGGGGCTTAAAATGGGGGGGGGGGGGGGTGTGCAGACACGTAAAAACACGTATCTGAGTGAGTGGTAAAGGGTTAACTGAAATCTGGGAACATACTGAATTTTAGCCTAAAATGCATTCATTTTATCTGAAATATTGTTTCTTGCAATAATATGATGAAAAAACATTATTTTGGTCAGTTGGGATTTTCTTCATTAACTGAAATCTGGGAACATACTGAATTTTAGCCTAAAATGCATTCATTTTATCTGAAATATTGTTTCTTGCAATAATATGATGAAAAAACATTATTTTGGTCAGTTGGGATTTTCTTCATTAACCCTTTACCACTCAGTGATTTTGCGAATTTTGCTGATTTTCAGTGTTGCACCTGACAGCAACTTCAACTAGCCATTGTTTCATAATGGATGGTTTGTTTTACACCAAACTCGATATGAATGTTCATTGGGCAGTAGCCTTTCAAATGCAAGCCTTTCATGACTTGATCATTGTTGTCATGGTAAAGAGAGGGGGCATCTCAAAGTTGGCAAAAAGTGTGTTTTCACATGAATTTTTGACCACATTTTAATCTTCACACAGCTGTCAAGGCAACAATTTAGGTGTTTGGCACTGGCCATTTTCACTGTTTGCAGCATGTTTTATCAGCATCAATTTTCAGGCATTTTTGACCCCAGACACCCTGAGATATAAATTTTAGCGGCCGGTTGGGCCATAAACCAAAAATTTTTCGGGATGTGAGGGGGGCGTTGCCCCCCTTCAATTCCCCCCCCCCCCCCCCCCCCCCCCCAGAATATTTTTAGTGGGGAGGCGCGCGAAAAACAAGTCACTTTTTTGCCCAACAAATCCTAAAGCAAACATAACTATCCAGGGGTAGAAATGCAGATTTTAGATGCTTCTGGGGCTTAAAATGGGGGGGGGGGGGGGGGGGGGTTG